>JARQTG010000153.1:1221593-1945071 GCA_030142615.1 Syrista parreyssii
CTCATGTCAATCCTCTTGGCGAGCGTCCATCGTCTCTTGATCTTCCGGGGGAACTTGGAGTCTTTGGGCCCCCCCGTCCACCTTCTCTTTCGGATGAATCATACAGCTATAGCTATATTTCCTGTTAGCCCGAGGCCATGGACAAGCCCCTTTCGAGTCTGACCTACGAGGGACCCACAGGACCCCAACAATAAAGGTGTAAGGTATTTATTGCTAAGCGCCACCATATAACGATCGAGACTTTTCCATGGGGTCCATAGCCTGGACTAGGGTGCGTCCTGGCCAATAAACCAATTCCGGTCTTAATTAAATCTAAGACAATGCTCCACTAATTAAAGTAAACATCCGAGACAATAAAACTGGCTGAGAAAAACGTGAGCGCGAGTACAGCTCGTGCTCATCCTCCTCGTATCTCTGTTGCAGGTTGTAAAACCCAAGCTGTTCCTGGTTTATCTCGAGGAGCAAGGAACCAGGAAAAGGTTCTGGTTTACCTGGACGTTCCTCGGTGCGGTGAGCTACCATCGTGATAAATGGTATTACGATCTTTAAATGGAGTTTCTTTAATATGTCCTTTTACGACGAGAAGATCTTTTTACAATCAGCATCTCTGGACCATTCTCTCGGCATTGCGGGATATAAACAAATGGTCCGTACCACGTGACACCAGCCAATTATAAGTAAAACGAAAGAGAGTAGGTGAAGCGAAGTTGAGGCAGTAGTAGGTAGCTGGCTAGTTGGCTGAGCGAACTCGGCTGGTCGGTTCGCTGCTGGTTCTTCCTGCTGAGGGGGATGAAGGAAGGGTCGGAGGGTGGTGGACGTGGGTACCTAGGTCGTACGTCGTACGTGGTCGCGCGATAATGGCGGCTCCGCGATACAGAGATACCTCGGTGGCCTTTCTCCTTTCCCGCAACAGAGGAGGGCTGGGGAGGGTCGCGGCTCTGGCAGGGTGAACCATAAATCAATCAGCAAGCATTCGAACGAACCGGGGAAGGTAAGCATCTCGCGGCGAATAACGTAGATCCTCGATAGGTGGACAACTCGACGGTATCTTTATAGAAATATTTATCTTTTCCTCTCTCAGAGCTTTATGAGTTCTGGACGTTTAGTGCCTTCGTAGGTGGACTGAAAGTGCCTTGGATGCTGCCAAGGATTCAAAGGGAAGAAAAGGCGAGGAGGTCGGATTGGCTGTAGGAAAGACGGAAGAGATCTTTATATACGCGAGGAGCCAAGTTCTCGCAAGATTATCCCATAGACGCGTGCTGGACCAGGCGCCTCGTACCGTACAGCATCTCCGGACGGAGGCTGCGCCTTGCGTATCCTGGTGGTTAAATTCCTCGGGAGGAGGTAAGGGGACTCAACGTAGGCAGCCTCCCAGGCAGCGCCGGCCAAAAATCCGCGGAGTTTATGGAGAGAGAAGAGAGAGGGAGGCGAGGAGAGCAAAGAGAACATACCGAAGAGAGTCCCGATATACTCGGCGGGCCTACGATTTTAATTAACCCGGCTACCCGAGCGGCCGATCGCGATCGAATCGGGTGCACGATCTACAAGGAATCTACATAAGATCCTCCACTCGCGGCTACAACTCAATCCCCTCTTGTTCCTTGGTTGGCTTCTAACCGGGCCTTAACCTGGGCCTTACGCTACCCGAGCGTGCCCCACTGCACAATCCGCGTCGCGGGGCCTTATTATCTCAAGCTCGATCTTACAGATAGCGTCCTCCTCCCCTCCTCTCCACCTCCCCTACCCCTCCGCCTCCTCCTCCCTCTGCCAATACCCACTACTGCTTCCAGTAAACTCATATTGTCCTCTCAAGCCGTTAACGTAACTTACTCGCTGGACCCACGTGAGGCCCCACGAGTATAAAGTATAAAACGAGCCACAAAAGAGACCAAGAAACCAACTAAAAGCTAAACAAGAGTATCAGCCATAAAGGCGGCCATAGGTCGCCATTGCTTCTCCCCGGTGTCTCTTGTGTCCTTTTTTTCTTTCTTTTTCTTCACTCGACAAGTACACGTATGTATGTACGTGTCCAAGGGTGGACGGTACGTGGACGTCGATACGATTACGATTAATTAATCGAACCTCATATTCGAGTCAGGTGGGGTTGACAATCGACGGATGGACCGAGGATCCTGTTCAGAGGATTTTCACTCCGGACAACGGAGACGTCTTCTGGAATATTAGTGTATTTATGAAACTCGAGACTGCACGGGGATAAATAAAGGTCCCATCCATCCCCATGAGGATTTCGTCCGTCCCGGAGCCTTTTTCAGCCTTTTGCCTTTTATTCTTATATTTATTCCGTACTTATATTCCTAGCTGTCTCTTTGCTACGTTTGCCACGGGAAAGACGCTCGTGCGCAGAATCCGCACGACGTGGCCAGGATAACGCGAGGAGCAAATAGGTGGGACCCAACGTCAGTCGGTCTGTCGGTCCTTTACCTCGACAAAAGACGCGACGAATATATCGATGCTAATATTCGCATTGAAGGCATCTCTCTCGCGTGGATTGGCTCGTAGTCTGTGGAGGCTGCGGAGGCTGCGGAGGACCAGGTAACACGATAGCGTCCCTATGTTAAAGCATCTGGTGTAAAACGAGCTGCTGGTTCGTTCGAGTATTAAATCGGTACCCAACCAACCCAGAGCAGCTTCTCCATCGGCATCTCCACGCGGCCTACTTTTCCTTATACCTATGTATATCCAACGGGCAGATAGACTCACCCGTACATCCCTACGAGTTATGTAAAATCAGTGTGGAAAAAAAAAAAATTCAATTTCCCTATACTTAATTCAGACAGAAAATGGCGAATGTTATGTTACAGCAAAGGGAAATTTCCCTGCAAGGACCCAGTCCTCATACCCCACGGGAATCTCCCGAATGTTGGGATCCCTGGGATTCCTATAGGAGCGGTCCTGGTAAACGCATTAGTTAACGGCCCTGAAAATGACACTTTGTATCGGCTAATGGGTAATTAAAGTCCCGAGTGTTACGTTTCGAGGGAATTTATTAAACGGACGTGCGTGAACGCCGCCAACTTGACTCACGTTGCTACGAGCCACGAGGTATCTACATATGTGCCGTATCTATAGGTATACCTGGCAATGCCCACTCGGGCTCCTGGCTATCTGCTACCCAGGAGTTTACGGCCTCTGACCGAGGCGGCTACCACTTTAATACTTTTTACCTTCTGCGAGCCGAAACGATTCGCCATATCGTCACTCGCTTGTTTCCCACATATGTGTCCATATGCGTATGGAGGCTTTTTACGTGAACATGCGATCTTAGATCACTGGGATGAAAATTTCATGCACGTACTATTCACTGATGACGAGTACGGTGCGTGAGTGGCGCCATTGGATTCTTACGTGATTGATGATGCGTGAATCAGAAGCAGTTATAGTCGAGCAACGGCAAATTGGCGTAATCTTTTTTTTTCATTGGTATTTTTTTATTTTTCTTATTTAATTTTTCTCAACGCACGGACAAACAGACTCGCCAAATATGCTGTTGCTCGAGTATCAAACCCGTTCGTCGGTGTGTGCTGTTTACAATTCATTTTTATTTCCAACTCATTTTTTTTTTTCTTTTCATTTTCTTCATCGACATCGATCATGTATACTTGGTTCGATTCAACGCTTACAGTAACACGTTTAGCTTCTATTACAATAGTAAAATCGTTAATCAAAAAAATCTTGATAATGCGCTACGCGAAAGTTATCTTATTCACGATCGTATATATATTCGCAATGTGTATATGTATATAATGACTAAAATGGCAACATTCATGCGTTACCGTATTCGCCTTACCGATCGCAACGACCCGCTTCGTCGACTGCCGTTCCAAGCAGACATTCATTCCGCATTAAAGAAAGAATAAACAAGAAAAAGATAGAAGACAATGACACTCGTTAAAAATGTTTTTTTTTTTTTTTTTTTTTAACAAATGTCTGCCGAGGAACAGTTAGTCGATTGCGTACATCGGTCTCCACGTGGGAGAATGATTGTTCTCTAAATATCGTTAAGTTACAGTTCGAGACTTAAGCACTAAAAAATATGTATATCTCTACATATATATATATATATATTTATATACGAAAAAAATTCATGTATTATCAAAGAGATCGGCGCGTTCTCAACGCTGCGTTCGGTAACGACACGACGGCGCGATGGTTTTACATCGAGATTGAAGTCTTATCGTAATTGTAAACTTAATACTAAATTCTCTCTAAATCCATTTTAATTCAGTGATATGAACCGACTCCATTTTGCATCGGCCGTAACGTTCACCCACCTCAACGCGACGATTCCCATGGTTGATTATATTTTTCTCCTCTTCATCCCACTTTCTTTTCCCTCGGCCACTTGGCACATTATCAACCCTTCACCCTCGGCTTCGTCCGAACCCTCCTGGGCTGCCCTTCAGCCCCTGCTAAACCCATTTGCAAGCGAACCACGCGCTGCCACAATTGACGTAGCTGAGATCGAGTCAATTCAAATGTTTAAATTATAATAAAAAAGAAGAACGAGCCTCCGTCACTCGACTACACTTAATCGATTAAATCCAAATCTAATCGCCTCCTCGACCAATCACGTCGCTTCGTTATCTATTTCATTAAAACTATATAATAACTACAATGATAATGTTTATAGTGCGCAAGACATCTTCGAAAGACCTTCGCGTCGTGTGTGTAAGCCTGCAGGCTTTCCTGTGCGCTTTGGGCCCGTTCGTTCCTCAGAGGCCCGAGGCCCATTAGCTTTTGTGTATTAACGCAGGCCCAACTGTTTCCAACGAACAAACGAGTCGGAGCTTCGCTCTTGGAAGATACAATAGTAAAAGCGTCAATTCCATCCACGTATCAACCTCTGAAACGTAACGATCGAAGACGTGTAGTACCGAAGAGTCACGATTAGCCCAGGTTATCCAAGCAGGGGCCAGCCGTTAGGTTCGATTCACACTGGGCATTTCAAAGTATCGGGACGTCTAAACTGCTATCAATAGGAACGCGAGGCGGAGTGGTTGATACACAAAAGCCAAAGGGATTGAACTCGGCCCTTTAAGCACAGTACAATCCTATCGCACGTCATCTCCTCCGTGTGTGTCGGTACACTGGAAAGGCAGACTGTACAAATAAAGTCCTAGTAAACGATTGGCTGGGATCCCCGGGTGCTGAGATTGTCGCGCGCTCGTGTTTCTCTCGGTGTCGACCGGGTGCCTGTATATTGTATACGTACATACATGGATGCTAGGCGACAGATGAATATAGATATAGATACGTGCGTGTGCATCGAATGCATTGTGCATCGGGATGCATTCGCAGGGTGCATCTCGCATCTCGCGCGTTGTAACAACAAGTCGCGAGAGGAAGACGAGCACGAGAGTCGACGAGGCGAAGGGAACGATTGGTTTTCTTTTATTACTTTACTTTATTCTATTTTATTATTCTCCATCCTTTCTTCGGTGTTACTTGTCTCTATATACTTCTCCCTTTCGCTCTCGTTCATGCGTGAACGTTGCGGCAACCCTTGGACGAGGGAACGTTACCCGCGACACACAGCTCACAACTACGATACACACCAACGGGTCCACCGCATTTTTTTTGTTCGTTCTTCGTTTCACAAAAAACTATTCGTTGAGCCTCCTCTCGGGTCCTTGGTAAAAAAGAGAGTAAAGCTCACGAGGGCCCGGGGCTCCTCACGCACCGTACGCAATGACATTTTGTACGCACGATCTTTCGAACCTCTTTTTCTATTTTTTTTTTCTCGCGAAATTACCTAGATACCTATTATCCTACGTACGTATTCGTATGGTACAGCCGATCGACACTTCGTTCCGGATTTCATCTGGATGCGTTTCCAATTGTCCTAGTGCTTACGTCGCGGAACGAAGAGTCGTCGAGAATTCGAGCGTCTTGATTGGCTCGTTGGGTGAATCGTGACGCAGGCGGCGTCGGTGAATAAGAATGAAGGATTTCAAGGGTGCTCCTGACGGAGTAGGGGGGGGGGGGGAAGGAGCGGCGGAAGTGGGGGAGAGTCGCGGGACTCGAGGATTCGAAAGGATTCGCCGAGAAGCACTAGTGCCTCTTAATGTGATTCTGGGACAGTTGGAAGATAATGAAATTGTGGAGAGCGCCCTCAAGTGTCTTAAGAAAGCCCTGCCACTGACCTTTCTCGTAGTTGATTTGCCGCTCCTGCTGCCGCGCGTTGTCGGCCGCCACCTTCAGGAGACCCTGGATGTTCCTCAGGAGGGTCTCCGTACTCGAGACCGAGGGGTCCTGCGCGCCCTGCGAAACGGCCACGGCCGCGGAGGCGATTTGAGAGTAGTTCAGCGCCTGAGGACTTTCCGAACCTGGCGCTGGCAGCGGCAGATTCTCCGGTACGTCGGACATGTCTGTAACGAAAGATGCGTGCGACTTAGAGCCAATGGATTTTTGAGCGTAGCAATAATTAATATGCCTCCTGCTTTGCTAGAAGCGGCCGAGGGGAGGCAGAGGGAGAGGGGGAGACACAGCATATACAACAGTCGGCCGATCGCGGCACTTAAGATTCGAGACGTAAAATGGTAATAATAAATTAAAAGAGCGACTGGACGCGCGGACGGGGGTTGGTTCGATGCCGTCGTCGACTTATGCCGCGTGCGTGTCTCAGGGCCGTAACCCTGCGACGCCTACTTGTTGCCTTTCGCCAGTGTCTGATTTAACGTCAGTTCAATTGAATTAATCCGTGGAATCGCGAGGCTTCTCCTACTCGACAAGTTTCATGAGTAGGTAGAGGAGAAGAGGAGGGAAGCAGGAGGAAGTGGGGAGGGAAATAAAGATTGGCCGACTGTGCGCGTCCAAGAGATAGGCCCGCCGACTAGTAAAGCATAAAGAGTAGTATAGAGCGCGGCACTCAATGTCTGCGGTATAAAGAGGGCCTTATGGTTATTGTATTTATGTCCGCGTGGGTTCGCCCTTAAGTGACCGTTCGAAGGCCCGATCGAAGACTCGCTCGCGGCCGGCCCACAGCCTCTGGCCCTCCGTCCCGAGTCTCTTGCTTTATGGCCAATGATACGTGCTTTATTGTATCGTCTTTTAATTATCAGCACACCTACAGGCAGGACGTGTGCGTTACTTATTGCAAGGGCGTCCGACTTAGCAATGCTTCGGCGCCATTCTGCCTTTCTGCCTTTCCCAATATGACCTTAGCAGTTGGGACTCCATCGGGGCCTTACTTCGATAACACAGCCATTACAGTGGGCCCGTGGGCAGCCTGTCTCTACGGACCCATGACGAGTGAATTCTCTTGCTTCTCTCACTTTCTCACTCTTTACGTCTCTGAGGCGAAAAGCGAATACGTTGTTCGTTGCCAAAGCAATACGCAGAAACGAGGGAGAGAATCGTCATCCGATTCCGAGAAATAAGAGTGCGTCTCATTAAATCAGAACTGCATTCCGCGCTCGTGTACACTCCCACGGGCATTCGATGGGGTTCTACTTCGATCAGCATAGGTTAGGTAGGATGTTACGGTGCAAGCGGCACGCTGCGAGACACGGGCCCCTTTCGTAAACACGCCAGATTTATACGTCTAACTCGTGTCGCTTGCGATATTTAGTGGATGCTGCACTAGTCAAGGAGCAGAACTCTTCGATTGGGCTAATTTGCGATCAGCACCTCCCACCACCTGATCTTGATCCTTTTCCTCTTACTAACCTCCCCCCCCCCCTCCCCCCCCGTACAGTGTAGTCGATATACCGACGGCTCTTGTTTCTCATTTACATTATCTGCCCTCTATCTTGGACCACATTCGTTTCCTCTCTTCATAATAATTTCATCCCTTTTTTCTACCTTTTTCTTTTGATTCTCTTTAACCCGTTACGAGACCCCACCATCCGCATCTCCGCGTCGTCTATCTCTCTCGATTCTCCCTTCTTCTCCCTGCTGCTCCCCTCGGAAAGGGGATCGAACGTGCGGATATTTTATAAAGCTCATTAAAAGGGTATGCCCAATAGGCTCCTTTTATTTGGACCATTATTACTGGATGCTGCCAATGTTCTTTATACTCATTGCCGGTGGCCTGGCAAACCGTGGAACCCGGCAACGACCTAATCTTCTGCCTCGTCTGGCTAACGTCCTCAAAATCCTTGGATCCTCGTGTATTCCGTGAAGAAGATGGCGGCTGAGGAGCACGACGGAAACACGGATCCGCGCGTCCCGTCTCTTGGTTATACACTTTAATTGGACGGTGGGGCCAATTAACGTGCCGGAGCGACAATGAACGAATCGATTAGAAATCAATGCGATTATGCCGCTCGGATGGATCGAAGTGTGAGGCCAGGGCGCGAGATAGTGGCCCAAAGCAGGACCGAGATCCTATCTCGGCCCATCTTTCATTATTAAAATGAAACTAAATACCGAAGATGTGCTTCTAATGATCGCTGTGGGCCTCGCAGTGGCGCTCTCTTGGGCAGCGCTTGGGACCCCAAGTCCCAAGTTCGGTGCAAGAGAGACCCTAGTCTCAGGATGGGCCTGCCGAGGGTCATTGAGAATCTCTGAATTGGACGTGAGACCGTGTTTCTCAGAGGGAAGATCAATCCCAGAACGTCTCTTCTCGCGCAGTGGAGATGATCGATGAGAGGGTCTGACCTACGAAGAGCTGTCTCGGAGAACTCATCTTTAACCGCATGGCGTGTCCAGCCAAACCGATATAATTATTTAGCATTTGCATACGAAGCAGGGTTGTGGGTGCTGCGCTTATCGCGACCTTTCCGATTCGTCATTAATTCAAACCAAATGAAGAAAGGAGACAAGACCGAAAAAAAAAAAAAAAGAAAATAACCGCAGCGATAAGGCAACTACGAAAAGAGAGAGACGGAATGGAGAGAGACTCACCCTCGTCCTTGTCGTTGTCGTCGTCCAGATCCTCGGAGAGATTGTCATCCTCCTCCTCGTCGTCCTGCGAACGATGCGATGCTCCAGCTTCGCTTCCGGAATGCTCGCCCACGCTTCCGCTTCCTGCCGTCTTTGAAAGGTTCAGTACAGGACTGTGTCCATTGGAGGATCCTATAAAGAGATAGAGAGACCCAAATAAATACGGTTTTTACATGAGCATGAAGAATTACCAGGAGGATTTGTAAGGTTTCAACAGGGTTGGCTCATCGAGATAATTTAAAGGGAAAATCCGAGTGAAAGTGGTCCATTGGAAAATGGCACTTGCTCCTATAGTCGGTCAGGCTGACAAGGTGATGGATTTTATTTGCCGTAGCACATATCCCTATTTAGAGGTTGGACAAGGCAACTATCCACTTTCGAGATCTCTCCGGGTCCGTGAGGCGCGGAGGATGCTGTGCGCCACGTATTCTCGCCCCACGTATTTGATATCCTAGCATTTTAATCCTGACGTGGATGGATTCTGTTTGGGCAGCGGTGGCTGCCGCGCCAAGTGACGCATGGCCACACAGGCCGTTTTCCACCCCAGAGCCTCGCGCGGACTAGGGTGACTGGATGGCTGGATGGCTGGATGGCTGGATGGCTGGCTGCTCCGATGGTGGCTGGTTCGACTGGCTGGCTGGCTTGGCCTTCCCTTGGCCGCCGCTCGGCAATTCCGGATTTCCCACTAAATGGACTTGTTTCCCCTGAATGCTGCCGGCCCGATACTCGCCCTGAATTTATCTTGACGACTCCACTTGGAAGTGACCGAGTGAACGAGTGAATGAATGAGCGTGCGAGATAAAGGGTTGGACCAGACGGATTAGAATGTTAAAGAGACATGGAATTAGAAAAGAGACTGTGCGGACCACGCAGATACAGGGAGAGCAAAGACTTATAGGAATATGGTAAAAGGGACGGACGGAGATCGCAGGGTAGAGGAAGAAGAAAGAAGAAAGAAGAAAACTAAAAAGCCGATAGAAGAGCAGAGCGAGAGAGACAGCAAGAGTGAAAGCTCGCAGTCGGACCCACTGCCGCGAAACCCGATATCGGACTTAATCTTCAGGCCCTAAACGCCCGCTCGAGTAGAGAAGAGACAAAAAAAGAAAGAAAGAGAGGCGACTCAAAGAGAGAAAAAGAGAGAGAGAGAACTGGGCCCGTTCTTCGGCCCAGAAGATTTTTCTGCGTGGCTTAGCTCCGACTGGGCCCAGAGCCGATCGACGCGATGCCTCCACATCGGACATTTAAGGATCTCGCGTTACTCCGTCCTCCCTCCCGCCCCTGCCTCTCCCTCTCTAGTCCTAATCCATCCCCTTGTCACCACGCGCACTTCTTCCCTTCTCCCACAGGATGTGCCACGGGTCCCTCGGGCGACTCAGCCAACTATATCCGTTACGTCGTACAAAGAGAACGTGAAAAGCTTTACCATTGTGCGAGCTCAGATCCCGTGGTTTGTGATCTAACGCCAGGGCTCGGTCTGCGTCGCCTCTCTCCTCCTTTAGTCTGCAACAGAGAAATCCAAAAGACATCATGTATCAACGTTCTAACGACATGGCTGAATAGTCAGTCAAGAAAGAAAAGCATGAATGGGGAGGCGGAGAAGCGCATCTGCCAAGGGTATTAATTAAATAATTATTCCATACGGCCCGGCGTGGGAAGATAAGTGATAGTTTCATTGGCGACGTTGTCCTCTCGCCGGCATCATTAATTACACAGGTATCGCGGCTATCGCTCGTTGGCCGATTGAGATTTCGTCGCCGTTTATCGATTTATAGATTCTATCCAGCGTATACCTATATCTCCGAGTCTTCCCACGTCTTTGCTTTTTCAGGCAAAACCACTGCGTCCTCGTTACTTTGCCCATTTGGGGGATGCTGGCCATATTCACACTCTGACGTAGAGCGGCAAAGTGGGGCTTCAATGCACATCTTGGCAAGAGACTTTCCACGAGTGATCGCGCTACTCCGCCCAGCATTAACGTTACGACGGGACTCGTTACGGGCACAGCTTTATGTCCGTCTTGCCAGGCAAAACTTTTAATTTCATCTTTATATCGTTTGCCTTCTGGCCTCGCAGCTTTTACAGTAGCGAGCTTCGCCGCGGAATCGTTAAGATTTCTGTCTTGATGTTGCGCGGTTAGCATTAAGTAGCCCCGCGGCGCGAAAATGTTAGAAAGAGAAGAAGATCGCCTGGGACTCCTTGCCAAAGAGATAAAGCAACTTGTTCCTTGAAATATTTATTCGCCAGCATCCTAAAGGATCTCGGGAGTCCGTAGTTTTTCTTGAATTTTCTGCCCTAACATGTAATTGGAATTTCATCGGGCTGCCTAACCTCCAAATTATTCTCAGGGGTGTACTCTCTGGGGCAGTTACCTTTTTTCTCTTTTTTTTTTTTTTTCCTTTTTCCCGCAGCCCTTCGCACCTCGAATCGAACCGCGGACCATTAAGTAAGAAGTTAATATCATTAAACATAATATTGGGCGCATCTGGGAGCCGCAGAGCACTTACCAACCCCCCAAGCATTCTACATCGGGCCACGGGCCACCCCCAAGCGCCGCGTTAACCACCGCAGCATCCTTCTTCGCTTTTACATCTCTTCCTCTCTCCTACTTGTGCACCCCTGGCTCTCCTGGTCTCTCTCCATCTTACGTTCCTCTCGCAGCCCACTCGTGCTTTAATTTTTTAATGAGAAAATGCTTTTAAAGAGCCAAAGAGAAATACTATCTACGAGTAATAAGTTACGGGTACGGCAGCGGGGAATGAGAGTAAGAGAATGAGAGGGATGAGGAAGGAGAGAGAGGGGGAGGGGGGGGGGGAACGTCTCGTTTGCCTTCGCTAAGAATTTCCGACGCGTTTCATTAGCTGCAATTTTGACGCGAATGCCATTCGCGGTTCATTACTTGTAAGTTAAGCAAGCGTGAGTCGAGTATTTTCCCCGTGGAGGGGGTGAAGAGGGGGGGTCTCTCTCGCACCAACATCAGATATCATAACGACTTAATTTCGGCAATAATTAAATTTTAATTGGTAATACGAGTCGATTAAGATGGCCGAAGGATATCTTCATCGGTCTCTTGAACGCTCCCACGGATCCGCATATTCTCCCTACTCCTCTCTCTCTCTCTCTCTCTCTGCCTTGTGATCTTTCTCTCGTCTCCTCTCTCTTTCTCGCTCGCGCTATTCCTACCCGAGCAAGACATCACGTTGGCTCGCGATGCAATAAGCTCGCGAGACGAACGTCGCCCGTAGGGTTATTAAATTCGTAATTAGTTGAATATTACAGTGGGCGCGTCGCGGCGCTCGCGCCGCTATACGCATACGGATACGGATATGGATACGGCGTTAATACGTTACGGGTTTCATTATATACCTACGGCTCAGGGTCTCAGACTATGAGCGAATAATTAGCGAGTCCACGGAAACTTCAACGCGTTACCACATACACACTGCGTGAAAGCCCTTTGGGAAACGTGGACTAGCGCGATACGTTACTTCGATATCCCGGCTGACGAGGGAGCGAAAAGGAGGAGCAAGCGTGAGAGACGAGCAGCGTCTAACTTCTTGGCCTTTTTTAATTTTCACTCGATAATGACGTAGGCAGTGGGGTGGGAGCGGGGGGGGGGGGGGCACGGGGTCCAACGTGCCCAGGTACCCGGTGCTCCTCGCTCGTAACAAGGACCCAGGATCGGCCCTGAACCGCGTCAGTTCATTAAAGGAGTCTCGAACCAAAAACGGAACCGGACTGATTGTTCGCAAAAGTACCTTTCTGCTGAATCCACCGCGACACAAAGATCCGCAAGGAATCGCGAGGTCGTTTATGCGACTCCCGAGATAGTCTCTCTCTCTCTCTCTCCTTCGTTTTATCTTCCTTTCGACTTTTTCTATCTCCCATTCTATCTCATCCCGTCAGGAAACCAGTCTCGTTCCGGATTAACGGGTTGCGGTTCACCGTCATTGGGAAATCGGCCGATGATTGGATGACGCTGGGGACGTAGACACGACAGGTGCCCTCTACCCCCCCCTCGTCCACCTCCCTCTCGTATGGTTCATACCTCCCTTCAACGCCTCGCCTCACCCCCGCGACACCCGACCTGAGCCTTCCCGAACTCCGCCTAACCTCCGAAATCAAACGCATTGTCCGCATAGCGCGATAATGATAATAATAATTGTAATTTCAGGAGAACAAAGGACCCGGAGAGTGCCGGAGGTATGCGCTGATTGTCAGCCATCCGCTTTTCCAATAACTGCGCTCCCCCCTTCGCCCCTCGTCGTCCATACGCATATACGTGCACGATCACCCACTCCCACTCACCATTTTCGTAACGCACGCCTGTCTATATATGTATGTAGATATATCTACATACGTTGCAGGAGATACGCTACGGGATGACAGTGCGAGAGTTATTCTAATGTGGTTTATACAGGGTGATCATAAAGTAACTTTCTTAGAAATTCAATAGTTGTCGAACGACTTGTAAAACTAATTGATAAATCTTAGGTTCATCCCTGGGTTCCATCTTGATGTGGTAACGTAGCTTGACATCCAATGATCCCGCAAAAAAATAACAGAGAAATCGAACTAAGAGACACCCGTTATAAGTCATAAAAAAGTCGTGAATACAAATTATTGCACAGATAAATTCATAATAGCCAATTTCACGATCGTTGTGTGATAAAAATCTGTAATTATAAGTAAAAAATGAAAATTTTATGAAAATGTTAAAAACAACTTTTTATACTCAAAAAGGAACTTATTAGTGTCCCGAAGACACCTGATAAATTTCATTGAAATCCGACGAGCCGTTTAAAAGTTATTGTGAATTTTTAAGCAGGAAACTTACTTTATAACCACCCTGTACATTGCGACAACCTGACTCTTTCGAAAGGGTCCAAGGAATCCTTGGGAGCAGAGCGACAACGTGAGAACAAGAATGACTGAGAATAATATAGAATACCTATAGCCCTTTACATCATTGGTAAGAAGATACCGTCAAAATTCCACCCTCGTTTCTGGCCAAAGGGGTGGATAGATATCCGATGCGAAAAGGGCTCCTTCTTCTGCCTAACGAGTACTGGTACACACAGCACACTAATAAAAAGATTTCGTAATATCAACAGCCACCAGCTGCCATCACGTGAAATTTGTATGGACCAATCAAAATATCTTGGACAGTTTATCATTTTGGCAATAATTAATTAAGGTTACGTAAATTGTGGTCAGAGTATAAAAATACTCATATCACATAACACGCACTCCTTAATATGTACAAAGAGTAATAGTATAAAAAATATTCCCGAAACTTCCAATTGGACAGAACAATTCTCCATATGTGCAAATAGACAACGCTTACGTTAATTCGCAAAAAAAAAAAATTCAATTACACAAAGCAAAATAATTATTGAAAGAATTTCATCTGTACCTATGAAAATTATTAATTTGACATACAAAGTCTCGAGTGTTTCGAACGACTAAAAAATTTGTCAAAATTTTACCCTAAAGAATTTTATCAGTGTACGGATTCGTCCCCGTTCGCGTCTGACAGCAAGTAGCAGAAACTTGTTCGCTCTCAAAGAACAAGAGAAAGAAAGAGACTGGCATTTCTACCGGTTGACAATTCTATGCAGCTACCGGGCTGATCCTGTTGCCTACAAGAGTCTCACTGATTACTCGAAGAATTCTCGGCGAGGGACTCTAGTTCCAAATCCGGCAAATTCACTCCAGACAGTTTGGATAAGATGACTCTGTCGTAGATAAGCAGTGTATCTATGGCGGTGGGTCGGGAGGGCAGCAGCAGGGGTTGCGAGGGAGGAAACTGACGAGTTTGCCGGATCATCCCGAAATATCGAGACGTGGAATCGAATTACAGGAGAAAACGGTAGATCCATCAGGGCAAAGGGCTGCCAACGGCGGCCCTTCGGAACTCCTTACAAATATTATCAAACATATCGCAGGGTGTGGCGGGGGAGGGGAAGGGGGTCCAGGAACATTTATCAAACTCAGTGTGGGGCTGCCGTACAGCGAGCAGCAGCCTGGCCATAGACTTGAGGGGATTCAATCAGAGGATTCCTGGAATTCCAGAGACGTCAATAAGCCCAAAGGAATAAGACGTTCGGTACTATGTATTAATTCTGATTTCCAGGAATACAAGAGAGGATGCTGCATTCGAATCTTAAGACACGTTTGTGAATATATCGGAATGAGAGAGAGAGAGGGGAGGGAAGGGGGGGGGGGTAGGGTATAAGGGTGTGGGTGGAAGAGAGATAACGAATGAATGGGAAAGAAGGAGCGATCGTTAATTCTCGGGACCTAATCTCGATCATTGAGTATGTAATTGTCGAGTGTAACAAAGACCACCTGCTACGAAGAGAAACCGGTATGCAGACACAGCCTCCTTATAATGGACCAATAGAAATAACGAAGAAAAAATCTCCCTCTGTGAACTCTCTATCAATATTATACCTACTGGCTGTTTCTTCGTCTCTCTGTATATAATTCACTCTCGGCAGCTCGTGACTAATAGATCTCAACAGCAGTCAGGACACAATCATACACAGGCTACCGTTGCTAACTTCATATCAATCCGAGAGGGCTGAGTTCTACGTCTCGCTCTCGTCTCATAACGAGATGTGATAAATGACCAGGAGCAGCTTAGGATTGAGATTAATTTTCTAGTTCCTACGTCGCGGCGCTCTATCGAATCTTGCCTTCCATATCTCAACAAGTGTCAATATATATATATAAATATATATATATACACACACACACGCACTCGCTGTATGTATTACATCTATAGTATATATGCCATGGGGAAGAATGCGTGACTCTCCGAAATATAATTAAATAGGAACATCGCCAATTTAAAGAAAGCATTCGGATGATAACTCGTGATAATTGCTATTGGGAGGTTGAAACGCAATCGTCGTATAAGGAATAATAGGGCAAGTGAATAAAATCGCGGTAAGATCAGCCGTCATCGTTTTAGCCACCCAGCCGCCCAGTCAGCCTCCCCTACCTCGGTTCAGCCCCTCAGTCGCCCGGAACAAGCGAACCAGCTAATTATGTATCCCCTGCGGGACCCCCGCAGACAGGAAATGAGACTCCCCGAGTTCTATCCGTTCCATATACCTAAACGCTTGGGATGCACAGTCGGATTAAGCCGACGGCGGAGATAACCCGAGTTTATGTCCAAGGAGGACAGTCGTTTTAATTAGATGACGGAGATTCGCCAGGGAATGCTGATTGAACGAAATTGTTTTTGGCCCGAAGACTCGCGAGCTCAACTCCTGTTTAGTTAAGCGTCGAACGACGGAAGGAGACAATGCTGATTAGCGACCGAGATAACTGCTTGTTTAGGCAAACGACTAGCCTGGCAATGGCCGCCTTAGCACCCTCGACTGTACCACCGCCACCTCACCCACCCTCCTCCACCATGCCTCATTCCTCTCACTCTCTGCCTCCACTCCCGGCATCCTTTATCGCCTTTCTATTCTATCCATTCGTATCCTGACGCTGCTGCTTGGACCCACTAGGTACAGTCCCGGCAGAGGGTTGACTGTACCTAGCCAAGATGGCGGAAGAGCATTTTTCAATTCCACAAAAGTTTACGATACGAATCTTCCCCTTGATGCTCCAGCCGAAGAAACATTTGTACATAAATCTGAAAATTATGAGCCTCCCTCCCTCTGGTCCACCCTACGCGCACCCCCTCTTTCTCTTGGCACCCCATATACCGTGCGGTCTACTAGCGTTGGGGTCCTCGATTGCCACCGAGACAGCATATGCCTCTGCCCGTGGATGCGATGGCTGCGCCGCCTGGGAACTCGTAGCAGCAAGATAACCCTGGTCGGTCCCCTCGCGAGCAAGCATTTGCTTAAAAGCGCCGCGGATAAATCAGAATCAGCCAATAATAAAAATCACTTTCCAGCATTGTGGCGAGCACACCGCGGATGATTCGATTAAGGACTATCGACGGTCGTTACGACGAACGGGGGACCGGCTTATCGCGGTTCGCCGATGGAGTCGATCTACAGGGTTCGCCCTTGAACCGCGTTTGGGGAGTTTTACCCCAATTCCATTCCCCAGCGGATTTTTTTATGTCCACCCCAACCCCCTTCGCGCACCCTACTTTTGCCCTGATCCGAAAACCCAGTGGATCCAGCAGAGAGTCTCCTGTGTAGCTACTACTCGACTCCCTGGTGACTTTTAAGTCGGAATTCTTGTCGAGCACGCGTTATCACGGAGCTATCTTTTACCTTATCAGATTCTACCGAAGGTGTAGCGGATTGGCTAGGACAGTTTATTGAACGTCAATCGACCGGTAGCACGCTAGAGAAAAAGAGCGAGGGTACGAATAGGCGTAGGTAAAAGCGCTAGGGTTGCTCGGCAGCAAATCCTTTGGCAACCCTTCGAGGGTTGTTATTGATCAGACTCTCGAGTAACGTTGCTGGTATGCATGCATATAAATAATTCCATTCTGATTTACCCCTTTTCGTATCGTACGGAACGAACCCCCCTTGGACCCCGCGGCTGCTGCTGTTCTGTACCGAATCGAGTAGCAATAAGTCTCGACGCTCTGCCTTTACGTCTCCCCAGGTTTTGCAGACGGCTCGATGCTCAGCCGCCAGGCAAAACGCAAATAAACTTCCGATTCACCCTGGCGAACTACACCCCAGCCAAATCGCAACCCACGTCCGGATCAGTCGGGAGAGAGAATTCAAGAAACGCAACGGTTAACCTGAATATTCTTGATAAGGAAAACACATTTTTTTTTTTTTTTGACTATATGAAAATTTTTATCAAAGGAAAAGAATCGCTTCTATAATCCCTTATGAAGTTTTTCAGGAAGTGGAAAAGCGCTTTTCACGTGTGAAAGGGATGGTTTGCGTTTTCTTCCCTCTCGCGTGGCGGATAGCTGCGGGGTGGGGGGTGGGCGAATGACGCGTGCGTACGGAGCAATACACACGTAGTGGCGGCCTTATCGGTTTTGCGCAAGAATAGGATTCGGCGACGCTTCCGAAAGCCATAACCGAAACGGTAACTGCCACCCTCTGACTGATCGAACTTATTCTTTCTTTCGCGCTTCTTCGCACCCCTACGGGTCGCCGTACGAGGTCTCCGATAATATTTGGACGGGGAGTGTGGGCCCCGAAGAGGGCGAGCGCTATTTTTCTGGAAAATTGAATAGTCAAAATTGAATACTCACTTTCTGCGCGCGTTTCCCACCCAGGCGTATCGGCATATTTTTCCGAAGGTTTTTACTCAAGGGGCGACGGGGGGTGGGACGAGGGTCTCGGGGTGCGAAAAAAATAAATGACAAGGACTTGCTGCGCGATGGGAGTGAGAGGCGATGAACGAAAAAAAGAAACGTGTGGATCAACTCTTAATTTGGGGACCGTCATTCTCTTTCGCAGTCAAGTTCTTTGCTTCTCTCTCTCTCTCTCTCTCTCGTTCCTATACTACTTTCTCCCGGTTCTGACAGGGCTTTGTTTCACAATTCTCTCCCTCTTCTCACCTTCACATGTTCTCCCATCAACCTTCAGTTAATTTCTAACCCTTCGCTTAAGGGTGGTGCTGGGTACGCGGAGTATATTAAGCGACACTCAGAATTACAAATAACAAATTGCAATTTGATTCCCCGCCAGCTCACTCGACGTTGCTTCCAGCCTCTCGCCATCCCACTTACACTTGCCAACAGACACACGCTACGTGCTCTCTCTCTCTCTCTCACTCACTCATTCACTCCGTCGCAGTCTCTCTCCGAGGCACGGCAATTTATCATTAGGGCCGACAATTTGGTGACGGCCTCCATTTCGTGCCGTTTCGGGCATCGAGTAAAAGGGACTTCAACCCTCCCGCCATTCGAGAAAGGGACACTGTCCACTTTATACCAAAAATCGCTCCCCCGCTTTGCACATTCCTCCCCCCCCCCCTACCACCTACCACCCCAAGCAATATCAAATACACAATTTTTACTCATTTTCCCAAAATCCAAAATATTCTTTCCTCTGGCCTGCCCAGATTTTCATTTAAACACGTTAGACACACCTACAATTGCGTATATCTATATTTGTAACATATATATATATATATATATATATAAGAGAAAAGGAGTATAAAAGAAATATAATCCGTAATCCTCAATGAAATTTCGAGAAACGTGCCGCAGACGAACGCGAGGCTTACTTCGGATCACGTAGCTCGGGCTCCCGAATAAACATAACGGGAAATAGGAGGGATGGATGGCTAAAGGCGCATCCCCACGAGCCGTATCGATCGTTGACTTTAAAATTCAAAGAGACCGACAATAGCTTCCCTTTCCGCCCCAGCTCTGTACTACAATATCATATTCCGTTCCTTTCGTTTCATTGTCTGGCAAAGCCTGCGCTAATAATAAAAGATTGCTACCCTGGAAGCTATGTCAGAGGGGGTGTGGGCGGCCGGCTCGGTTCAGCACAGGGTTGATGGTAAAGGTGCCTCGAGAGAGAGAGAGAGAGAGAGAGGAGACTCCTAACTTCGCTACTACATCATCCTGATACGAGGCCGCCTTAATGCTTGGTGAAAAGTTTCCAATTCTACCTTCAATTTAATATTCTGCATACGACCCAACTCTCCATCTTCCTTTCGCTACGAGAATCATTGCTCGCTCCGATCACTTCCGGTTAAGCATCCACAGGAGACGAAGATCCCTGGACCACTACTGGATAGCGTTACAAGGAGAAGCTCGCCGCCTGTATCTTTTACTTGTAAGGGGATGAAAATTCTTTTGCGAGCGTAACGACAATAACCCCTATTCAAATGATACGGGTAACGATGACAGAGAGTGCAACAATGGATGCCATATTAAATCATAAATATACGAGAGAGCGAGAAAGTAAGAGGGAGAGAGAAAGAGGGAAAGACAGAAGCCGTAACGTCGTGTAATTGAAACCCACGGAATTTCCCGGGGCTCCTTCTTTCCTTTCCTTCGTTCCTGCCCAGTGGCGTAACTACTGACTCTTGCCCCCCGAGGGTTCCCATTGAAGAAGGATGATATTCGCTGGGGTGGTAGAAACGAAACGGAACAAGGGAAGTGGACAGCCCACTTGTAACGTTCATACAGTCTGCACGTAGGAACTTTCTAGAATGATACGTGGAGATAACAATAATATTCAGATGCCATAAACGCATTGCAGGTAACGAACTATCGAAGCATGGATAATGCACGCGTATAGGAATCCCACGGTCGAACCGATATATCGACTAACGGATTTTTGTCAGCGTGACGAAAGACAAAATTAATTTTTACGAGAGACAAAAAAAAAAACCCTTTCTCGTGCTCCGCCGGTCGTGCCGGAAACTCGCGTATCGGTCGAATATTTCGTTATTAGACTCCGTTTGAACTCTTGAGCGTGTCACGGTGTATGCAGATGTCCATGAGCACGTGTACTCACGTGGTACACCTATGACGACACACCTGAGCCGAAATTAAACCTTCTGAGGGATCCGAAATGAAATATTTAGCGATCCGAAGGGGTCGAGACCCTACGAACCGCGCAACGGACGGCTTTGTCGGTCTCGCGGATTCAGCATCCCCGATCCTATATCTATAGACATGGACACGCCACAACCCCTACGTCGATTTGCACCACGTTTTGACATCCCAATGTCCGATGCAGAGTGACTTGCTTGCGATGACTCGAGTCATCGTATTTGACGATCGTGAAGGATAGGGGCTGAGAGGGAGGGAGGGGTGGGAGAGGGCGGAGAGCCCAAGAGTGGCTGCGTCGCGACGCTCGTCTCACTACACTCGACGCAGGCTCGTACGCTCCTGTGGGCGCTTTAAGCGATCGGTGCGTAATCGAGTGACTTGGTAATTCTATTATCAGCCATGCGGAATTTTTCGTGAGGCAATCGAGAGCCGAAGGGTGAAGTTTCTGCAGTCACGAAACTCGAGTTTCTCGACGCGACTGAGAATCGAGCCGAATTCGGTCGACTCGAATACATCTCGAGAGCGGAGCGAGAGAGACGCGAGACAGCTTTTGCGAGTCGCCCGAGTCATTCGTCATCTCTCGGCACTCAACTTTTCCGGTAGAATATCGCGAGAATCCAGGCTGAATGCAGGTTAGATGGATTAGAGACGAGTGTTTTGGGAGAAAAGGGCGAAAGGTGCGGCATTGAATGGGGGGTGCGGATTGAAACGTTGGCCTGAATGACGTCTAAAAAGAAATACATTAACGCAATGAAGGGTTACTTAAGGGAAAATAAGAGGTGAGAAGGTAAAAAAGAAGAAAAAAAAAAAAAAAAAAGCAGCGCCTAAACTACTTCCTGACGTCGCTCGATCATTCACCGCGCGTACAGAGTACAGTGGAAACGCGTGGCTCTTCGATCAGGCATTGATGCCGCCTCGTCGATGCAATTCATAAGCGAATTATAGCGGCATTCTATAGGACAGATAAGTCTTCTTCCCGAGCTTCATTCTTCGCGCGTAACGCCTGCCACGTGGGAGGCGCAGCTACGAGGGAATCGCTTGACATAAAAGAGTCAAGGAGGACAAAGGAGAAGTGAAAGAGCGAGAGAAAGTGCAAGCGTAAGATGATGAACGGCGGAGGCGGAGGGGCGGCGAAGGGGCGGCGAAGGGGGTCCTCTCCCAGCTCTGTCACGGGAGCAAAAGAGCCAGTGGATACAAGAGTGGCGGTTTAGTAGGAGGAAGAAAAATGTCAGCACGTCCCCCTGGAACGCAGCTTATCTTTATTTAGTGTAACCACGCGTTCTCGCCGGGGAGTACCTTAAAAACTTTGTCTAATAAAACCCCGAGCCATTTGTCAAACGATCTTCTGCCATTCCACCCCCCAAGGAAAACCACCCATCGGTTCACCCCGCGCGCCAACCCTCGGGGTGTGTCGTTACGAAATATGTAAAAGACATCGAGCCACGGTTGCACGGTGGCGAGCGGCGCTGCGTCGCTGATGGCGACATCTAAAATAATAAAAGTTGCCTCTGTCATTTGTCAAGAGTCTCCTCGAGAGGCGTCGCGACTCTCTCCACCTCGTAATTTCGCGACGGCAGCTGTGCCCCCGTGCGCGCCCTCGCGCCGACAGTCACATTCAACCCCCGAGCGAACCGAACGAGGAGACTTGGATCCGTCGGCCCCATTTCGATCTGAACTCGTTTCCTTAATTTTATTAAGACACACACCGACGTCCTTCAAATTCGCTGCTACCTTCTGGGCAACTCGAATGTCAGCCCTGCGTGCACTTTTGGCATAGACACTTTATATGAAAACGGAGGCAGGAATGGCGCACGGTGCAATAAGCAACGCCATAAGCATCCAAGCTGGTTGGTATCTGCGTACGGGGTGGCTAGAGGAGAAAGGGACGAGGGCTGGAGGAGTTCAGGTTCGAGGATAGTTTATGCGGTCGGCAAAGGCGGCATAATCCTCGCATAACCGTATAGACGCTAATAAAATAATATCCAACTCGTTCGTGGACGATACTCAGTGTCGCAATAACATGCAGAAACAAATGTGCCAGACGACTTTTATGAAACGGCACTAGCAACTGGTCCTGCTGGACCCAGTGGAACAGACGGAGAGAGAGAAAGAGAGAGAGAGAGAGAGAGAGAGGCTCTTCTTGCCCAATGCCGTACAGGCCCTTGTCCTGCCAACTAAATAAAATCTGACCCTTTGGGCATAGATGGCGAAAGGATCGACAGGAAGCTCGGAAGGACAAAAGTAGCCAAGGACAGACGTATACGTGATGGGGATAAATGAGAAAGATACCAGTACGATATAAAACATTAAATACGAGCGCTGAACACCGGTGACCGTCAATAAAATTCTCGTAAAGATTCACAAGAGTAATGCACCTGCTCTACTCTGTCTCCCTCTGTTGTCTCCATACGTTCACGTGGGGATCCGATCACCAGACTACGGCTCGCCGGCCCTGACGTGACGCGGCAGTCACTTCACCGAGGATCGTCCCATAAAGTAGATAAACGTACGAGGATGGAACGACGCCTACCTCGACGTCCGAACTACCCTCCGACGACGGCGACGACAAAATCAACCCTTCAAATTTACACGAAACAGATGACCTGTGTCTGAACTCACGAAGCCCTGGACGTTCGTGACTCTGGTAAGCGAGGAAGGGTGCGCGCAGGGACGGGGCAGGGGGAGTGGCTGGTTAGATTTTTCCAAGACACCCGTTACAGCAGCAGCAGCAGCAGCCTGAGAGCCTTACAGATGCGCCAGCATCCCTATGACTGATGATCCCCACTTCCAGATGTAGGCGAAGCACGACTTTTATCGCGGCTTGTTTGTTCAGCGCCCGAGCATACCAGCGGTGTCATTGCGCGATCTTAGTGGAAGGGGAGGGGAGGGAGGGAGGGGGGGGGGGGTGTACCGATGCCGGAAGTGTTACGGAGGGTGGTGAAATGACAGTTATAAAAAAAAAATGTTTGCTCGTAATAAAAAAAAAAAAAAGTAGCCTGGGAATGAAGAGGAGCACTGGTACACTTAAAACAACAATTTCATTAATCTTTACGTTGATTGACGAGAATCACGTGAGTCCAGTGAGTTTACGTCATCTACTCGGTAAGCTCCTCATTATTACTTCCGTAAGAACGCATCGAGACGCTACGATGCTCTTTGCCTACTTTTGTAAAATAAACAAACGATCCTCGCCCAATTTATTTTCCCACGCGGCGAGTCGCCTATTCGCGATTGCACGATGCGATCGTGTGGCAGAGAGCAGATCCTCGGAGTCCCACGATCAATGAGGAGGCCGAAGGAAGAAGAAGAAGAAGAAGAAGGAAAGCAAAGAAATACCGGTTCAGTAAACGTCGAGTCGAGTCCCGCGAGGCTTATTACTACGAAGGCAGCATTCGTATTTCACTATTAATTGTGAGACTCGTCTTCGCTTTGGTAAGCCGGATTTCGATTCAGCACCCAAAGGAGGGTCTGACCCGCGGACGATTGGGAGTCGAGGGAGGATGATAAGGATGACAAGAGACATTGAATTGGAGACTCAGTAGGCGAGGTAATGAGTCGGATAAAAATATGGATAACGTTAAGCACCGTGCACAGGGTTGGCTTCCCTCGAATTCGCATTTGTCAATTAATTAATTCGTCGACATCGATCGAGCAGTGACTCGCCACTTTTCATTAGCGGCGCTGTGTATGGCTGTATGTAAATTGAAGAGGTTACACGGTTTTACATATTTCAACAGAATCGGGCCGGCCGGACGGGACGCAGGAGCAGCGTCGGGACGCCGAGCTACCACCAAGGGCTCCAGCAGCCTCGACGCCCACTTGAAAAGTGCAAGCGCAGCGTTTTGTCGAGTATTTTATGGAAAGCTTTAGAATTGTAGATGATTCTGACGCTGGGCGCCGGCAGTGCGATTTATAGTGGCGTCGCGACGCTTGCGGTACCTCGCTTCTGTCAGCTTGCTATTTGCACCGGCTTATTCTCTTTCTCTCGCACTCGTGTACCAACCACCCCTGCAGGGTCAGAGTGTCAGAATGTCAGAGAGCAGAGTTTCCATGGCAAGCAGACACACAGCCACTTTCGGCCAGAGTATTTAAATTCTTTCAAATTTTCAACCCTCAGCCAGCTTTTTTATCAGCGGATCTTGCCCGGATCGCATAATCTAGCACGGGTGTCAGGAACATTTTCGAATGGTGATCGATCGGCCCCAGTGGCGGGGGAAGCCACGTAGACCAGTTCGCGACTTGCTATTGGATTTCAATTGGAAAACGATTATTCTTGTCGAGTGACCGAGGAACCCAGCGTCCCCCTATCGTTTGTCACCAGGAGTCATCTTCTTGGAGCTTCCTGTCAGGGACATTCGAAGGAGAAGAGGGGGTGGAAGAATTCGAAAAAAAAGTTCAAGGAGAATTTTAACATCTCAAAGATCCCACGAGCGTAGCCAAGTGGGAACAAGTGGAAAGAAGTGGGATGAAGTGGAAAAAGAGGGGAACGAGGGAGTCTTTCCCCATGAAAATGAACGTCAATTACCAAGAGCGATTGCTGGGAATGCAAAGCACACAGAACCGCGACCTCGCGTGGCTATTTGATCTGTATGCATACGATAGTAGGTCGGCTTCATAGGTGAACATAGGTGGGTGGTCGAGTGGGTGGCGACTACCTAACGCATGTGGTACGTAACAGTACGTAACAGTAGGATAGTCATGAGAGAAGTAGAGGACGGAGGGTGGAGGAGTCGAAGGGGTGAGTGCGAGTGACCCCGCGGGCAAACGCGTATTTGCAGAAGGGTCGCTGATAACACGCGGTCCGAGTATGTACGTTGCGTACGGTGCGTACAGACGGCGGCGACTGGTGTGCGTACATACATCCTACGCATCCCATAAACGGCGTATGAAGCACACATCCCGCCGGACACTGCAAATATTAGTTCATTACCAAAAGTGCCAGTGAAACCGACACTACAGCTGCCCGTAGCTATACGTGTACCGACTATACCGACTTACGTATACACGGCGGCGCAGGACGTTTGAGCGGGCAGTTTACTTAATGCCGGAATGCTACATTTTCAATTAACGTATACGCATGTACGTTTATCTCTGGCGTTTTGTTGCCTTCCTTAATCGCGAGGGTAGCTACCACCGGTGCGAGGAGCCGATTCACAGGGGAGTGAGAATCCGCAGCTCGCCCCGGTATATCTATAGGCGTCGAGCAGTGCCGTCCGAAGGGGAGAAAAGTCCTCGGTGGATCTCGGGAATTCTGCGAAGGAAGTGCGTAAGTGTGTACGAAGGTGTCCCGTTGCGGAAAGGCGGCGTCGCGGCCAAGAATCGCATGTCGTGCGAGCATAAATAAGCCCCGGGTAGCGACAACCCAGAGCCCCACGTAATATACTGGGGCGTGTGTAGCGCCGTAGCGTTCAAGGGGGACCCCATTTAATAACAATATATCTTGGGCACCACAATGCTACGGGCATCCGAGAAAGCGGCGAAAACGTGCGAGCGCTCACGAGGAAGCCATTGTGTCGAGCCGTTAGTTGCTATTTCTGCCGGTTGATTTAGAGCGAGCGCTGCGAGCTCGTAATTAAATTCTGTCCAAGACACGTAGCTGCGTCTGTCGCGATCGTCCCGAGGACGTTTCGCAACGTCTCTTGCGGCTTCCCAACGCAGCGTCCATCTTCCGATCGATCCTACCGGGTTAAACGGTCGAGCCTCAACTGGCATGAGGTTGCTTCCTGTATTCTTGGCGCTTTCCCAGCTGGGCTGCTGCCGGCTCGCCATCCTCGTCCACCGGACGAGGGCGTTCGGTTCGTTACCAGTTTCCGGTGTATCGGAACGTCCATCGAAAATAACGTTGGATGCTGGGAGCTCCAAGGAATGGCTCCTCTTAATGAGATGAAAAACCAGAGCGTCAGATGACAATTTCACGGTACATTAGTGACGCGTAGGAGGGGCCTGTCTTGGCTACGTTCTACGTTTAGGTCCACTGTTCCTCCACCTTCCAACACTTTATATAGACTCCGACTCCGCACGGGCAGAGTCGCGGCCTTCTTGCCCGCCGCCAGGACACATCGCTCGACTAATTATGTTTTTAATTAATCACCATTTTGTCACCTCGTCGCTACGCCGACGGCTCCTTCTTGTCGGGCTGCTTTGTCGCGTGCCTGAGTTTGCTCGCCGCTTCGTTACTGACTGACGTCCTCTAATAATGCACCCTGGCACAACACGCCCATCTTTCACGCAATTTATACACCCGCTCGAGTCTGTTTACCCGCGGATCCTCAACGCTCCACTTCCCTCCCGCACCTCCTGCGACGCTCCTTCGCTCACTTCACACGTTTTAAAACTACAATCATGTGCTCGTTAGTAGCTGCCTCTTTAAAGGGGATGTTCCTCATCCCTGGCCGAGAGCCAATGCTATGGCCGGCACGGCTCTGTATACGCTTGTATCACGTGATAAGAAAATTATAATTCACCCGGCACGCTGACGTCTCTCGCAGAGACTTACTTACTCCCTATAGTCTGCATTACGGATTCGAGGGTGAGACCACCGGGACTTGCACGTTGGACTTGAGCAGAACCGGAGAAGTTTACGAGTTGAAAGATTTACCGTTTATGTAACAAGTGCGTTAACGCCACCTCCATCCGGTATACGCGGTGCTCTACCCGGCTGCTGGGATACCGGTCCCCGAGTTTTATATCACTTTTCATTAGCTATGAACATTAATCTACAGAGAGCAACCCCCGAGCGCGCGATGCGACCAGCTCAAAGATTTGTCACACAGGCCGGGTCGTTCCTCGATGAAACAACCCCCGGTAGACAGTTAATTCTGCGTTGACGAGGTTCGTCGTTACCGACTCTCTTTTCCCTGTCTGCTCATGAGGTTGTAACGGGAGGCGAGAAACCAGTCGACCTCATAGACGAAGTAAAATCTAAGCATCCCCTCAATTTAGTAATGACTATTAAGAGATTGATCCCGAAATTGCTATGATTAGATGATGATGATTAATTTGGGGGAAATCATTGAAAAAGGCCGAGTATCTTTGAATGAACTATTTTTGTCTAGGTCGGGGCCTTATTATACCTGCATCCATCCGATTCGTTCCTCGGGCCGATCACGCGAAGTCGAAGCTGTGAGGCCCAATCGCCTTGGGACTTGCCTATAAAAAATTTCCAGTCTAATTATCGGATCACGCGGAGGAGTCTGTATAAACGCGATTGGCCGATCGATCGTTTCTTAAATTATATTATTATCATTATATTATTATACGCAAATGGTTTCCCAGATTCGCGGCCCTTTTTCACGAGGCCCTTCGTAGGGCGGGGGGAAGGACGAAGGTACAGGCACGTACAAAAATATAGAATAAAAATCAGCTGAGCAGCAAAGATCGTCAAAGAATGAGGAGAAAGGAGATGAGCTGGACGCGTATAAAAAAAATTAGGTAAATAGGATTCGTCTTCGTTATCCCTTCTATCCATCCTATCCATCCTATCCAATGCAGGATTCGAGAGCCAATGGGAACGAAACGTTCTCTCTCATGACGGTAATTACCAGATCTCGTAACTGCTGACAAGTTGAATCGCACCGCTGTACACGTAGTATTAATCATAACGTGGACACGCACGTATTTGCCATAGCCAAGTATAAGCCCGAACCCGCCCATATATATTTAGCCGGGATGCCACGCACGCATCCACGCACCCACGTGCTTGCTAGATACACAAGGCTACGCAACCGTGCCGACAGTTCGTTTGAACGCAATTAGCGTTGCAGGGAACAGTTGACGCGACAGTAAAGCATTTTAAACGCCTAGAGATCCTTTGGAATCTAACTATTTCGCCTGAGACACCCGCCGGGTTTTCTCGGCCCGGAATCAGTACACTTAAGTATATGTATATACACGGCACCAGGCTTCAGGCTATTTCCAAGTGAGATCGATCCTCGAAAATCAGTCTCGTAGCGCATTAGGACGGGGGTCAAAGGTTAAAAATCGTATTACGCTGTGATAGCCACGTGCACACGTGTAGACTGAGCTGTGTTAATAAGGGAAGGAAGAGGAGGGATTTGAAAAATGTGAACGATGACCGCGAATGGGCTGTAAACGGTCCACGAGGGTGGGAGAGACGTAATGACGCTGCTGGGGATAAACTTTATGAATATTATTTTCCAGCAGATGTCTTTTCCGATAAGACGTCGCCGTGTCACACCGCAGTCGTAATTAATGACTTATCCAGAGCGGGAGGAGTCGGAGAGATGAGAAAGTCGCGAGAGGAAAGAGGACGAGATGCGGGAGGGATGCTGATGCCATAGAGGAGAGTGATCTCGTAGGGTAGCGAGGGTCGGGGAGGGGGACGTAAGGGGGATAGATAAGAAAGGCATGGCGAGGGGAGGTGGGTGGAAGGAGGGGGGGGGGGATGGCGAAACGACAATGCGCGTGAATTATACCAGAATGACTGGGTAGTTTTAAAGGCAGGAAGCCAACATTAGCCGAGTTGCGCATTGATACCGAGCATTCTGCAGGAGACCATTAATATTACTTACTTATAACAGGGTCGGAGGGTTGACGCGCTGCGGTGCCGACTGCCTTCGGCCTGCTCGGCCTACGAGGTTTCGGCCCTCGCGAAATACGGCCTGCTCGTTCGCCGGCTGCCTGGCTAATGAGGCAAATTGGGAAATCGATGGGAGAAAAAAGTCTTAGAGTCGAGCATATCCTTAAAGGGGGGGGAGAAGGGGGCGCGCGGAATAGTATTAAATAATAGAGTGTATACAGTTAATGAATTAATGGGGGAAGAGTGTATAGAAATAAGCTGAGCTTTTAATAAGAGCCAACGCGAGCAGCTCAGCCGTAAGATTTAATTAAACGAACTGCGGAAACAAACATCATAAATAATGGTTCGCGATTCTGGGTCGTCCAACCGGATAGGGGTAGGGCGCATAGTGCTGGGGTAACAACCCGCTCGAGGTGATGGCGATGCTGATGGTGTATAGGAGATTGGAGGAGGCTCAAACGGATTAGCATAAACAAATCATCGGGATTAGAATACGCGAGCGACCGGCTGGCGGCACCGGGAGCTTGTAAAATCAAAAGGACAAACAATTAATAACTCCGACGCTGACGATTAATCAGAATTTAACTCGCAGTTAAATGCCCGGACCCGACGCTAGCGCCCCCAGGACGGATAAACAAAGGTTTATATCAGTGTCAGTTGCAACAAGTCTGACTTTGTCTACGGGCAGCCGCATGAATATTCACGGGACTCGCTCGCACCCCTAGCCTCACCCTTAGCCCACCACCGCATCGAGAATCGGGTATCCCGGGCTACGTTGGCGTCGGGGGGGGGGGGGGGGGGGTTGACGATCGAGCGGGCGCGAGTCAAAGGCCGAAATCACAATACGCGTTTGTCCGGCTGACGAAAGCAAATAGAGAGGGTGGCTGCTACCCCCCGAGCCCTCGCCTCTCATCCCTCCCAATCGGCCGAGTGGTCATTTGCTTTGAATTGGAAATAACGCCCTGTACTGTCGAAACGGTACGTTCTTTTTATTTTCAAACCAATTCACAGCTTTTCGTCCCTCCTTGCCCAATCCTCGGGGTGCACACGACTCTAATCGAGCCTGCGGCAATTACAAGGAGAATAAGTACAAAATGATCGCGATAATGGTCGGACTTCAAGCTGGTCTCTATTTTCTCGAAAATCGATCCCATCGGGAAACCATTTAGGTCTCGTATTGAAAGTCCAAAGGGGATGAAGTCCCTTTCCCAAAATCAACCCTTTCAAGTGTCTATCCCTGGCGCACCACCTCCGTAGCAATCCGATGATTTAATCCCCGAATGATGGACGGGCACGTCGCGACGATGATCTGTGTCGCGTGAAGTGACAAGTGGTTAGGATCACGCCAACCAACCCAACCAACCCAACCAACCCAACCAACCCCACAAACTCACGCCGCTAGAAAGGGCTCTACGGGATTCTGGAGGTTGGAGTTTGTACTGGTTGGCAGTGCTGCCAATGGTGCCACCATTGGCGCTAGTGTTTCCATGGGGGTTTTCGACGTGGCTCGACCTGCCTAGCTCTCTCGCACCGTACAAATCATGTTGGCATTACTGCGTCAGGCGAGGACTCAACCCGTCACGCTTGCCAACTTGATGGGTAATGCTGATTTATTGGGAATGCACCGTCGATGCATCCGTTCGGTCCATCCGAACCCACGTTTCCTACAATCCTTCGTTATTTTTCGACGGAATCCCAGCGGCTCTCCTATTTCGCTTCTCGTCTCCACATTCGATTAATTTAATAGCATCGCAGAGAACAGGTGTCTGTCGATTCTGATAATTGACTCGTTAAGTGATCATCCTACCTCTCGAGGTGTTTGACAATGTCTTCGTAGGCAGCACGGCAGTTCTCCCAAATCCCGGACCTGCGGAACACAGAAGAGAATGATAAAACTTGAAGAGTATAGAGCCGAGCACATTCTGTTACGTACGAAGGAACGAGGAAATGAACTTCCGGAAGAGGAACAATATGGAACGTGGAAGGAAGGTATATCTATAGCGATCACGCAAAATCCCAGCTAACGAGGCAAACTCCGTTGATCGCGCAAACGCAGATAGAAGCGAGACTCGCGCATCGCGATAACCAAGGAAATACTGATTATGGAAGAAGAGGATAAATTTTCGGAAGATCAGCCAAGGATAAATAAAAAAATTCTTAACACTAACATCTATAACTATATACACATAAACGCGACGGGGAATTATTAATTACGCCCGGGACCAAACAGCGGCCATGTCCTGATTGCGAATCCTTGGGACTCCCGGCTCTTCGGCTTTTGATTCGATCGGCCCCGAACCAAGCAGCTGCCAACCTAACGAGTCAAACTCGGAACCTTTGATGTCGCTGATTAAAAATGTCCAAGATCTCCAAGACTAATCCGCAGAGTAACGACAGTCGCGATTACCAAAAATATTTATTCAACAAATCGTCATCAGCCTTCGAGTCCTACGCGTTTAAAGCCTTTTACGCGTAAATTACGATACGTTTGATTTATTCGCGACCAATCAAGACGAATCACCGAAAGGCCAAACAGAAATTACATTTTATTTGAGTACTCGAGGAGATACTTATTTGCACGAGAGAAAATTAATGTGTTCACATCGTAAGTCCAGGGAACGGGACGTCCGGACGGGTAGGAGGGGGAGAGATTCGTAGGCTCGTAGGTCGAGCATTGAGGACGGTAGGTATACATATAGGTGGGTATAGATGGGTATAGGTTATGTTGAATCCGGAGGCGGCCAGGATGGGGTTGCGTTGAATTAATCATATTCCGGTGTTTGTCGTGGCGCCCCCAGACGTAATCCGTCTTACCTCCCGATCTCTCGCTTCTCTGCCGCGATAGATTTGCATTTTAATTAAAAGCAAAGCGCTGAAATCATAATGCGGAACGTGCGGTGCCGCCTTCTCCACATCATTATACGATACAGGGCGATCCAGTTGAAACGCACCACTTTGTAGGTTAGAATCGACAGCTGTTCGTACGACCTTACGGGTTAACGACGACGCGTTTGGTGAAATTTAAAAATCAAGAGAAAAGTCATTGCGCATAGTTGCTCATTAAAAAATTCACACGACTATCGTTAGATTTGACGTAACCCGGCACAGAGTTTGGTATAATAATAAGAGATCCGCGTAATGAGTTTCAAAGTAAATCAGCAGCCGAGTACTAATGCAGCGACGCTATTAAATTATTTTCACGTCGAGCTTATCCCCCTTTGGCGCATCTTAAGCCGCGTACATAATTCAGCGGGGCGAACGAGTACTAATTCAGCGATATTTAGGCATCTTTGAAGCCGGCGCCTTTAGTTGGAAAATCCCCAACGCGTTGCGGTTCCGAGACGAATATCGCGGCTTAGATACGCGTCCTAGCTCTCTCTCTCTTTCTATCTCTATCTCGCTCTGGCCCGAGAATCTTCCTCGAGGAGTAAGCGCCGAGGGTGAGCCTCGTGAGGATGAGCTTGCAAGACCTCCTGGCAACTCCGGAAGATTCAAGACGGGTTATACGGCTGAGGAAGGGTGGGCGAGTTAATCCCGGCATTTGTTAACGCGTTTCTAATAGATGTTCTGCCGGTGCTTCTGTCTTAAACTTCATCCCTTAGCGGAGGGGCGGAAAGGACTTGGTTCTAAATTTTCTACTCCACCCCGACTACCCTCAATAAAATTTCTAATAGATTCGACGTATTGGCTGATATCGAGCAGTTAGTAAGCGCCAGGTGTAACCTATCCTGATCGATAATGACGAGGGTTGGAGGGGGGGGGGGGGTGCGTCGGGGGTGAGTCAGGAGCGAGCAACACGTAAGGAAACAGACTTAGAACCGAGATCAAGCAGTGTCGAGACCCCTCGGATTTCCACGGCTTCTCCGCCTCTTTCAAATCCTCTTAAAGTTGTATTCTTTTGGCCTCGGCTTGGCAACCCACCTAGAGGAGGCCTATCGGTCGCGAGCGAGCACCCGCGAGTCACTCTTCGTCTTCCTGGAGAGACAGCAAAGCAAGTCTCCCTCGAGAGAACTTAAAACAAATAAATCCAATTTCTGAATGCGTCTCGACGATAGACGAGCCACGAGCCCCGAGCGCCGTCTCGCCGTCCTGCACCCCTCTGACGCCCCTCCGCCGCCCCTCCGCCGCCACTCTGCTACTTGCCACTTCCGTGCCGTCAGGGTCTTTGCAAAGTTTTCCATACTTCTGCTTCTCTCACTCAGCCCCGTCGACCCCCTCGACCCCCACGACCCCCGCGACAACCAGCGCACTTTCACTACCCTTGCCAAGTAGATACGGAATGAACGAACCAACTCAGACAGCCCCTGACGACTACCTCGGCGAGCGTCCCTTTCGCAGGGGCGCAACATTCAGCCGTTCCTCCATGCCCCCGGGGGTGGAAAAGTGAAGTTAATGAAAATGTTTCCCGCTGCGGCGGTTCGTTATTTCCGAAATATCGTTAATGTAACCGGGCGCTGAATCAGATTAGACTGAAAGCAGCCAGAGCCTCCCTTTACGTTTCGAGTGAAAAACACCTTTCGCTATACAACCACAGCATCTTTGTGCCTTTTGGCTTTTCCTTACCGAAGACCCTCCCTAAAATTCCAATTATTATTACTTTCTGATAATCCACCCTCCCGAAGGTATTAACCGACTCGCGGAACAAAACAATGAACATTCAGTCAATATAATCCGAAAATAACTGACCTCGCGAACGCTTCCATATTCGGCATATTCGGGTTGACTTTGAGGCTCTGCTCGGCCCTGGCTTGAGCCTGAAGGTGATGCGGTAAGCTGGCCGGTGATAGAATAGCCGTGTGTCCAGCGCCGGGGTGACCACCCAGCTGCATGAATTGCATGTGACTCAGGTGCGTGGGTGGATGATTGTAGCCATTGGCCAGGAGTGGCGACTTCTCCATTCGCGGCACGTCTGAAACAACGAAATAAGACGATTCCTTAGGGTGACACTTGGCACACACTATACCTCCGTGCTATATGTACCTAAGATATCTATAATACATTACAAGTCGAAAGGACATATCGTTAGACCAGGGAGGGAATATCGGAAGGTAACCAGAGGGTAGCAAAGAGACGTGTAGCTTCCAGGGTAGCGAGGATAAAGAGCGCTTTTGTAGACTTGATGGATCGCCGGCCGCTTAACCAAATATCAATCACAACGCCGCACAGCCACAGTCTGCATATAATCTCCACCATTCTCCTTCTGTTTGTACAACGACTTACCAACTCCGCCATTCATTCGCGTATGCATACTATTATGGTATATACTGCGTACACCATTCCTCCAGATATTCCTTCAACTTTTTCTCATTTTCACCGAGCGCTTTGAATTTTACAGATTTTACGTCCAGCGCATCTTTTTTTTATTTTTACAAAATTTTACCAAAAAAAACTTTCAAGAATCCAGTTTACACCGCAAGCTTCAACCACTGCTCGCGGTCGAGAAGAACGACTGAGCTAGCGAACATATCCCTGCACCCGTGGCGATAATGTATGCTCGGTCACGTTTTCTGATTGATGCGACAGGCCTTCGGCGGGTTGCGAAACCACCCTTGGTCCAACCCATGGTGTCCCGTCAGCGCGAGATGCGATACCGCCTTGCTATCATTTGTTATGGGTTCCCGCGCGACGTCGCTACCGTCGCTGAAAAATCCTAAATAACACTTTGAGACTCTTTGCCCCCTGGTATCTGGAGTCGTCGTTCGAAAAAGTTTCTTCCTCTGATCCCCGTAATAATATATTTGCCAAGAGAGAGAGAGAGAGAGAGAGAGAGAGAGGAAGAGGAAAAGGTCAGAGGTTAGACACTCTGTTTGCCCTATTCAATTAATATCGAACTCATTAGGCGATACCGAACGATGTCGATCGAATCGATATTGGTGGGCGGATCGAATCGGCGCGCCTGGATGGTTGCGTTATATTTGAAGATGGTGCAGCGCGATAGGACTAGCGCCACATCATGCCCTTAATTAGTGACCTCTTCGTCGCGACCTCGCACTCGATTCCTCGAATTTACATGGCCAAAGAGTAGAGATGATTTTTCGAAAGAACCGTCTCTCCAGACCATGTAGGAGGATCGGGTGTCAGCTAGGCAGCCAAGGAGGCAGCCAAGGAGGCAGTATGGGATTTGACCTATTGAAATCGGGTAACTCGCCCTCTGACGTCGGCATCGGCACCTCGAGTCTTCGATTGTAAAGAAATGGCGGCTGAGCCATCGAAGCTGCTGCGCCGTTTCTCTCTCAATAGCAAATTGCCAGGTTCGCTTTTAATAACAATCCTCGCCAAGCACGTACGAGAGAAAGAGTTCATACGGCCCAAGAAAATGCGCGTGTTCACGCGATGCCGCACGGTTTCTTTTTTCTTTCTTTCTTTGCTTCCAGCTTCGTACACCTACTGCGCTCCCTCGTAGTATCCACTTCTTCTTCGGGACTGATGCTTCTTTATTATTACTGTTTTTCTATCCTTTGCCTTTTTTCTTCGCCTTCTCACGTCCCTCCCCACTCGTTACGAACTCTACCCGTCCTACCCATTCGACCAGCGTCACGGACTCTCATGCTCCATATCGCAGCAGCAGCATCATGAAGGGTTATGGCTTTTCCACGAAAGTCAATAGAAAGATGAGAGAATCAAGACGAGAGCAGCCCTGGATCGCATGATATATGGGACAGTTCAAACTATTGTCATTTGGGGCCCGTAGATCTTGGCTAGGAGTGCGAGTCCCTATTCATTACAAATTATCTAAATGGCAGTGATTTCGCCGGTCGGGCCGGCCAGGCCGGCTGGCCGTTTGACGAGTAAGTGGCGGGTTCGGAAAGCTGGGCCGTATGCCAGTGACTATTGGCCTCGACTTTTCCTCCAGCCCAGGAGGCCCAAAGTGGCGGCCGACGACCCTCGAGTTCAGCCGCCTGAGAGCCACTGTGAGACCCGGGCCATGACCGGCCCTAAAATTGGACTTATTACAACTTATAGAGCGCGATTTGAACGCTCCGCTCAATAACATACATTATCCCCAATCCATATGATTTAATGAAATCCCTCTAAACTCTCCACTTAGCCGTCGTCCTCGCGTACATGTATGCTGCAATCACTGACGTAGCCAAGCTCATCCCTCTCCGACACAGTCGATGCCTCTAACAATCTGCATTTCCGATAGTCGCCTAACCCACCCCGTCACTATTATAATCGATACCCTGTCGATACTCTCTGCGGCTTGTTCGAGCCACTTTAAAAATCCGATATACAGCGGCTAAGGATGCTGAGGAGGAGCGACGCAAACGTTCCTCTCTTATGGACCTGATCGAGATGAAGCTGGATAACTTCTTTCCGAGAAGCGTACATAAAAAAGACTCGTCATTCCAATTACACCGGGGGAGGAGGGCTGAAGTCATCGCGACTCTAAAGTCTAGAGTCTAAGGCGAAATGAAACGCGAGCGAGTCTGAGAGTCGAGATGCGAGTGGTCCAGGGTGAACTGACTGAACGACGATAAAACACAATTTGAGCTAAAGACTGCACTCCTACAAGTCCCTCTCCCGCTCACGGCTCTCGGCTCTCAAGCTGATGAGGTGACAACCCATAATTATACAGACCGCTTTCTGTCTGGCCTGACTGCAGTGGCATGCAGAGACCTCAGCGGGCCCCATCATCCTTCTCATCCTCCTGATCCTCCTCATCCACCTCTCATACTCTTCTCCTTCTGCTTCTCCTGAACCCTGGACCAGTGCCGGCCTTCGCTCTCGTACTTAATAGTCATACGGGGCCCCGTAAGCCCCACGATCCACACCGGCAATGATGCACCCCCTCGTCCTCCTCCTCCTCCTCCTCCTCCTCCTCCTTCCACTACTACCACCACCTCTCCATAGAGTCTCGCTACTTCTTTCTGGTGTTAATTACAAAACGCGAGAATAAATTGCTCGGCTAAATGAGCTCTGGCCAGCCACGACCGTTGCGTCCGTCATTTTTATATATCCTAAAAAGAGGCGGACCAAAGAGAGACGTAAGCCGTACCATGTATACGTACTAGTATAGAGAATAGAGAAGAGAGAGAGAGAGAGAGCCAGTCGCGTCTCCTCGCTCCTGCAGCTCAAGTGTAACCGAGGCGATTCGAGAGTGTAAAGGCCGCAGATATAGGCGTCGCGAGAGAGCGGGAATTTGGGGGGAAAAAGAGAGCGCTTTTGGTGGACTCTCTTCAAAGGCCGAGAGTGGCCAACAGAGAGAACACAGTATACCTACACGGCTCGAAGCTTACGTGCGAGCGGTCAGAAGTAGCAGCGGAAAGGCCTAAAAAGATTAATCTGGCTCATCGATCCGTAGAAAGGGAAGAGGGTGGCCGATGGCGAGCCTTTGCCAAAATTCATTTCTGCCCAGTCGCTCCGGCCACTTTGCTTAACTTTAATTTTAGTTTCTCCCGCACTTGGATCGCCGACTTCTACTCCTCTCTCTCTCTCTCTCTCTCTCTGCCTCGCTCGTCCGTCCTCCTTCCATCGGTCTTTCCTTTCCTTCCTTTCCTTTCGCTTCCTCCTCCACCTCCACTTCGATCTCGCAGCATGCGGCTCTCAGCTAAGGAGAGGATTACACTTTTTCTGCGCCACTGGCTTCCGTAAACAAAGGGATAACCCACACCCGGCTGGATCCTAGCCACGTGAAATTATTTGGAAAATTTGCCCTTTGTCCCCGCGTCCGCCATCCCCGAATCCTCTGCCATTGTTCTTGGCTGTCGACAAGGACGGAAAACGTAGGTGCCCTTCAGACCTTTCTAATCTAATCTAACCTTACCTGGCCCAACCTAACCCAGTCTGGCACCCAACAGAATTTCCAAAATTTACAATGTAATATATGCGAAACATCGAACGTGAGAGAGACGCGACGAGTCGCCCGAATTCAGTCTAAGATCACTCGAGCATGTCGCGTCAATGCACGCGCATGCGCAGACGCGTTGGCGCGGTAGACAGAATGGGGAAGCAACGTTTCTCGCAAGGAATCCGGTTTTTCGAGTAATCGACCCCAGGAGCATCGGCACCGGCACATAAGATCGACTCTCTGGAACTGCGAAACGTCGATGCCCTGGGCGGGAGGAGGAAGAGGGAGAGGCCGGTAAACGGAGCGTAGACGTATGTACATACATGTGCGAACAGGAGATGAGAAAAGCACAAGAGCAAGGAGAACGAGAGAGACGAACTGTTCGAATCTTTCAAGAGCCTATTGAGACGTGTATCTGTGCGGGGGCCCAAACGATAAATAGAAGCCGGTCGCGGGCCAGTCTACCGGGCCCCGAAGAAGCAACCAATCTTCTTCAGCCCTTAACGACGCCAACCCAAGGAACGTACTGAGCCAGAGTGAAGCAATGAAGGGTTAAGAAGGAGGAGGAGGCGGCGGGTGAGGTGGCGGAGCGCGCGCGACTAGGACTGATGCTGCGCTTAGTATTTGTTCTTTGGGTCCATGGTCTCCCCCTATAAGCATCATCCAAGGGCAGTAAATCCCTTGATATATAGTCCAAGCTTTTTAGAGTTCTGTCAGCCACGCCCACAATCAGCCTTAGTATTATTTACACTCCCGGGTTCGTATCCACTTGGTTCTTCGTGTATTGTATCCACCTCCCACCTCCCACCGCCACTGCGGCCGCAACCTTTCGTCGACATGCTGGAAGCCTTTCGAAGACGCCTCGAATTCTTTGAGAAAATTCATCTTTATTTCCTCTGGTCCATATATGCCTTTCGACTTTGGTTCCGACTCTCATCTTCCTTTCTGTCTACCTCGAACACTCCCTTGATATATTTATTGAGGACTTGAGGAACGTAATGGGGATTCTGCTTAAGAGCCACATACCCATTGTTAGGTAACCAGGAGGGGATGATAACTCTTGCGTGGTTGTACCAGATTTTAGGAGACGCAGGACCCACCAACGGTTAACCGCAAATTTATGAAATTACTGTCGGCTCCGAAGCCCCATTCAAATTATCTATTTTCTGACGTTCGCGCATCTCCTTAGCTCGGGGCCCCTTTTGATTTGGGGCCTTTGACGAGCGACGTGGGCCCATCGCCATTCGCCATTCTCTCGTCTCCGTGATTCCCTCTCTCCTGGACCCGAGTTCTCCTCTCGCACCACGGGACACCAAAAAAAAAAAGCTCCATCGTCCCGTCGATGCATATTTTATTACGTGAATGATCTTCGTGCTACACATCGATCGACACACTCTTCTTCCCTTTGCAGATCTCGGGCCCAAACTGGCCCCTTTAGCAGAGGGCTTGAAGGCTCTTTCCCTTTTTTACCTATTTTCACTAATTTTATTGTCTCTCCCTTTCTCTCTCCATCTCACTGCTCTGCCGAGCCAGCCGATCGCCAGGCATCCAGCACTCACGAAAGGCGCCTTTCCAAATCGAACGTCTCTAATCTTCAAAGTAAATCTTTCCCGCGGCATATCAAAACGTAGATCGAAACGGGGCCCGCTGCATTTCGGACCATCTGCCCCCGGGGACTGCGGCCCGTAAATGTGTGGTCGTGTACGCTGTGTGCCCGCTGTGTTCAATCCATGTTCGCAATGCGTCCGTAGCCGTGTTCGCAGTGTGCCGGTTGGCCAGTATGGGGGCCCAAGACAACACTTTTACATCGTACAGTTACAAGCGTCAGGGTGGGCAGCATCGCTTTAATCCCGAGTATAAACATTGTATTGTATTTCGCAAGGGATGCTCCTATTATATCATATTTTGTTATTAATATCTTCCGACTGGCTGCGTCTGGCAGCAGGTAGGCCACTTTTGTTGGATGAACGAGATCCTGACAGACGTACCAGTTTTGCTGGCAGCAATTGATATTTCCATAGAGGGTAAAGTCCTGGCTGTTCCTACAGGAACAGAGGTAGGTACAGGAGCCTGTGGACTAAGGGCCAGCTCGTAGGACCCCAAATACCAAAAAGTGAAAGATTCAAAGGGCCCAATGTATACTCTGTCTGTCTTTTTCTGCCGCGGAGGAAAGAGACATTACGAAGTAATATCTGTGCTCTGTAGAACCAACGTTTATGAAGTTTTTATGGTTGGCAGGTTTATGTCTTTTGATGCGCCATATGAGTCCAACTGTTGAGGGATTTAAACCCGAGCGTCGTACACACTTTAATCCCGTACGAGAGCATCTGTGGACATTGTTTATCATTTTATGCCGTAATTAAAATAAAGAGCATGTATCGCATAAACGCATAAAGCTTAACCGAGAGCCATTTGTAGGGCAGTTGACGAGTTCCGGATAAAAAGTTCCCATCGCGAGTCAATGGTTCAAGCCGTTAGAGTTTGGGCCCACGGAAGTCCTGGACTAAGAGGAACGCAGGAAATTTCGTGTGCGAGTCTCGTTTCCGGTTAAATTTATTCACTGACGAAAGCGGCCAGGCAGAAGTCGCGCTTCCGCAATTGCCTCTGGATCAGGACAAGGATCTAGACGTGAATCGGACCAGCCAATTTGTAAAACCAGCTGCCGAACCAAAGTTACGGACCAGGTAGGTACCAATGAGCAACCACCCTAGGGCCCCTGCTGACGAACGTAAGGATGGAAGGACGGACTGGTATAAAGGGATGGAAGGGTGCAGTGAGGGTTGCATTAGTCTGCATTAGCATGCAAGATCGTTTCCGATCAGATCGCACGTCAACGAGACCGATCCCACCCCCCGACAGTCCCGTGCAATTACCAGACCCGAATCACCCGGTCCCCGCCGGTAAACAACCCAAAACCTCATAGCCGGTAGTCGCTGGATATAAAATGGGGGAAAAAAAAAAGAAGAAGAATCGAATGCAAAACCAGGCACGTCGCCATTAGATTCATGACGCAACCCCTTTGGTCGCGTGGGCAGAGCTTATCTTCGCGCACGGGGCGAAAAGTGCGACTTTCGACAAAAAGCGCTTACAATTAAAAAACAAACACGCTCCTGGCAGCGCATGGATTTCATATTTCCTTTGCTCCTTTTTCATCTCCAATTTCCTCCCGCGCCGACGCCTCTTTTTTCCATTTTTTTTATACCAGCATTTCAGCCAAGCCGCCAACCGTCATAACACCGAGGGCTGCGGACAAGGGTTGGGAGTGTTGCGGGCCCCGTTTGTGGGGTGTAGATTACAAAAATACTCGCTCTCTTCAACAAAGCGTCCGACTGATTCGCAAGTTAATTGAGCGCTACCGGCGCTAACGAGTAAATCGTCGAGCTTTTCCCGCGGCATGAAAATTCTACGCATTTTTTCGTCAATTAATTCGCTTTTAATTGCAGGAAATTGCCCGACACTCGTTCGACCGTTCTCGGGCGCTCGCTCTCCACCTACACTTTCCCGCAACGGGACGTATGGGCGTCGCGACGCAATCCTACCACAACACGACTTTGCCAGCATGCATGCTCTGCCAGCGACATTGCTCGATCGACTGTCCCATGGTAACGCAATTTCCTTTATTATCACTCGGCAGTCTTTGTGCACTTTTTTCCTTACACGAATTCTCTCGAAATTCCAACCCCAACTTACACGAGTCCAATCAGACTGTTGCAGCGCACTGAATACGTCTTTTCTCAAAGTACGAATTTCCATATAAAAACATACGGCTTTCCCGAGCTCACTACAGTCGACGCGTCTAGAGTGCAAGCCAGCCGCTGCCTTGCTAACCAAGTCATAGTAAAATGGCCCGTGTCCAGCAAGAGTGGTTTTACGGCTGTAGGTTTACAGGAGGGTTGACGCACATGCGGCCGACTTTACATCCGAACTTGCAACGACCTCCACCACCTCCATCGGATGTTGTTCCCGTGGAGGAGCAACCTTTTACGGCTCTCATTTACCGGGTTTTAGAGACCCAGCGGATACCGTGGAAAAGCGAGTCGCCAGGTTGGCCAACTGAGGTATAGGAAATCCTGAGGAGCGGAAGAAGGTGGGGATCCCTGCGGCGGCAGATGATTCTTTTCATAGAAGCGACAAAACCGACGTTGATATCTTCATTGGCCTGGACAAAAAGAACGATACGAAAATTCCCGCGGCCCCTGATTTAGGAGGCAGTAAAACTATAACAGTGTTACCAAAATGAAGAGGTTTAATGCACGGACGTTGCCCGCGGGGCTGTTACTTTTATTTTAGCGGCGCTCTCGTAAAAACAATCAAGCCGGCGCGCCGTTCCGACACACTAAACCTTGATTGTAACCGATTCTCAACCCCCGTAACACCACCCCATGGCGCCGTTTCAAAATCATCCGCTCTCCCCAGGAATCCCAAATCCACCAAAGATCCAGGTCCAGAAAGGATTCCCTCTGGTCGGAAAAGTATTAATCGAACGAATCCACGAAAATTTCTATTCCTGCCCAACCGAGGCTAGCAGTGACGTAACAAACGGAAAAAAAAAAAAAAAATCGTTCAATCAACCTCCAGTCGATTTAACACCCGATAGAATCCAATGTAGTCTCCGAAAAGAAACATATACGACCTAGAAGCTCCCCTTCTCGACAGCCATCATTCTGTTCTCAGGACGTCGGATCCCATGGGTCATCCCCGTAGTCCCCGGTACACTCGGTCAGAAAACCCACAATCGCGTTCGTGGATACGCAACGTTATGTCTCTCAGCGCAAATTTGGCTCGGCCAGTTTGCCATCTACCAATTCGTTATTTACTTCCTCGGGATTAACATCCGCGGGTAACAACCACAATTTTGTGGCTTCGACGCCTGCGGTCAGCCGATTTAGTCCGCGACTACTGTGCGTCACCCGCACGACATACTACACTGCTATACCCATGAACAAGCGAAAGAGGCAGCCTCCCCGCATAGACGAACTGGTCCGTTGGATAATAAAATAGACAAATCCATCATGGAAGCATCTACAGACGAGAAACGAAAAGAGACGACGGATCAGAGTTTATCGTGACGCCTTTTACTGCCGGTAACGAACACGATATTAGTAGGTTGTCGCGCACGAAAAGCCTCGACCAGTCAACAAATGATATTGAAGCGATGTCGAGGCACTATTAGCCAGGTTTTATTGGCCTGTGGCCCAGCCGTGCTGACCTACGACCGCCAACAGTTAATCAATGCTTTTATGAGCATTCGCTTGGCACTAGGCACTACACACACCCGCCACTCATACTCTTCTGCCTTGTTGCCCCCCCCCCCCCACACCCATCCTCACCCACCTTCTGCCTATCCCATACCCACACGGCAGCCTGTCACGTTATATACGTATATGAGTACACGTGTGGACCATGTGCACGCACACGTTCGACGTACCTGACGCGTTCAATGAATTTCACCGATGAGGCAGAAATATATAGTGGAGGGTGGGGGGGGGGGGGGGCACCGTTAAATAGCTCATTATATCATAAATTTGCGTTCAATGGGATAATTTGATTTTTTTGAAAAATTTGAAAAAGCGCGACTCATCTTTGGCACATGTGCTCAATTTATTGATTTGTTATTCAACTCTTGGACATAATGACTTTACACAGTTTGAGTGTGAAAGTTGTGCGGGGACTCATAGGGACCGTGGAGTCGCTGCTACTCCCACCCATCGGGGTTCTCTTGATTGACTGACAAAATAATGTTTGCCCCCTTTATTGAAAACAGCGGCCAAGAAAAACATGCTGTTATAATTTCATGCTGTCTGAAAGCGATGACGTGCGTGTGCCGAGCTGCGCATCAGTTAAGTCCTGTTTACATAGCGTGTGAGTCCCTTTTTCTTTTCTCTCTCATTTTCTCATTTCGACTCTCCTTTTTTCTATTTGCTCCGTCTCAGTCGCGATTACCTCGCGTCGCCTTTACACGTGCTCTGTTATTATTGTTATTGCGGTAACGTTACCGCATTCGACTGTACGATCAACCCTTATCGAGTTTCCCAGCAACAAACCCTTTAAATCCGATTGACTCGGCGAAACGATCCCCTTTCAATTTCACCTTTGTTATTTCAAACTCCTGTCAGTGAAAAAGTACGAGACGCGGTAACCAGGGAGGACATGACGGGAGACACGAAGAAAACAGGCATTTAGGCAGACGCATGGTAGACATGGCAGGCAGGTATAGTAGTGCGAAGGATAAGGGTAGGAGCAGGAAGCGCACCCCTTGGCCACGCGGCACTGGCTAAACAGCCTCGACTATTTATTTTTCTCATCACTTTTAATTTCGTAGAGACAACATAGATGCGTATCGGACAACAATAACGGGCAGCCATTGTCCTTCCATTGTTGGCCGCAGAATGGATACACACGGTGTATCGAGATCGGATCTCGCTTGTTGAGTTTATTAATTGCGTTATGGGAAGTGCCACGTTGGTTGGGGTGAAATTGAAAAAAATTGCATCACCCAACCTTACCACGCTCGACGTATAATTCCATTGCATCCATATTTACAGAATCATCCCCCGCGCAACAGCCTTGCCCGTAACAGCCCCGCCGTGTGGCGCTAATGAATCCAAATCGCGAAATGAGAGCGTGGGAGCAAATTTTCTTTCGTCTTGGCTCTTATTCTACATATTTTCATATTAGCTAATCAATCCTATAGCAATTATATGATTAGCGAGCCAGGCGTTTACCATTGCGAGCAAACCCCGTGCACGTTGCCTATATGGCAATGCACATAGGTATATACTTAATAGCAAACATTGATTCACGACTGTTTACCAGAGGCATTTCCCATATATTTATAAAATTGCCAAAACCCAACACACGCTGCTCTCTTAATTATTTGCACAAACAACATATCCAAAATCGCAGTAAATTCAAAGGCTTCGCGAATGGACCGTTGAATACAGAGACTGGGAAGATGAGTAGTAGGTATAACAGGGACTACTAGGTTATGTACGAGAGGAGATTGGGAGGTGGAGGAGGTTCAGGTCGTTTGTTGTAGCATGCATGGGGTTCGAATGTCAGTCCCGGTCCCGGCATTCCATATTGGGTACGAACCGCCACCGCAGGCCGCAACACGGTAGCTGCAGTTGCAGTTAATTTGCTCACTCCAAGTGTGTTTGATTCCCCTAATTAATTGATTGCTAGGGTCACCGGTGCGCCGCTACGCCACCGCGTACGGATACCAGTAATCAAGTAGCTACGCTCTTTACTCGTTTACGTAAAATCCCTAAAAGTATGGCTTATACCTATACGCAGCCCTCCGGCAATTACAGCTGAGCAAAATGTACGAGCTGTCTCGTCGGTCTATAAATTTAATAAATTACTCACCGAGGTGTCCGTTCTCGTAGTAATCCCCGTTGTCCATGCGATGCTTCTTCAAGGGATGCTGGGGGTGATGAGCTGCGGCTGCGGCCAGGTGACTTGCTGCCAGACTCAAAGTAACCGATGCCCTCTTCGGCGGTCTCCCAGGCCTGGAGCTGTACAGTGGTAGAGAGTTACTGTCGTTAGAGACACCCGTCATCGAGGTAACGTTCTTACCCCGAGAAGAGACGCCGTTACGGCGACCTTCTACAAAAGCGTTAAGGACGTTTCTTGTTTGGGTTACAGTGGGAGGTCATGTCTGATATACACGTGGGCGAAGGCGTCGGATCTTTTCAACGGATCCTAACGAACCAAGAGATTGCTGGCTAATTTATGCACGTATTAACACGCTTCCTTGCTCAAAAGTAAAGCCTTGCTCTAGCTTCGAAATTCTCAAATCTGTCAGTCCGGTCGCCGCGGCCGAGCTGAAAAGATCCGTTGAAACAATCTGGACGCTGGTGGTGCGCTTGGCAGGGATGTTCATTTTTCATAGCGGCAGGCGCCAGAGAGGCGCTCACTCATACTATTCCAATATACTGGCTGTAATACGTATGCGCAGCGAGAGATAGAGAGAGAGAGAGAGAATCGTTCTACCTTACGGAGGAAATACGTGGGCTGTCTGCCCCGTGCTTACGGACCTTCTTCCCTCTGCTCTGGATGTAGCACCTAGCACCCTTATGGGTTCTCAATATTTAACCCTTCGTACAAACTTTACTCTGTACGCGACGAGTGTCCAAAAATAAATGTTTGGTACGAAACAACTTTGTGTCGCTATGGCGAATCAGGTGGATTTCCAGTGTGTCGTACTTGGGAATTTAATAAATATAAAAAGCATCTGAGCACCCCTGACGACTAAGCGAGCAATCTCATAGTAGTCAGGAGAGATTTGTAAATCTAATTTTTCATCCCGTCTTTCGCTTCCCCCCGCCCCTCCCACCGTTCTTACTCACTTTTCCTCTTTCTCTTCCCATTTCTTCCTCACCCTGCTCGATTCTTCCTTCCAGAATGATCGGCGGGACTCGGAGGACTCGCGACGCCCGAGATCTCCAGACGATTATCGGACGACCGACTATGCGGCGTTCATCTCTTAAACCGCTTAGCTTCGGGTTACACCGAAAACAAGAACGCACTCAAACGCTTAGCTTATATAATACACTTGTTTGCGTTTGATTTTTTATTAAAAACTCTGCCGCCACAAGACTCATTCTCGTCTTCCTTGAAATCCTCGAGAATCTCGTGAAAGAGTCTAAATGGAAGAAAACAAAAGGAACGCAGATATCCCACCCGGATTGTAAATAATGCAGGAGAAAAAAATTAATAAATCAAAGTGATCGATTTATCCGCCGCCGTGAGATTAACGAGGGAGAATCGTCAGGGGGATAAAAGAAAAATTTGTGCAATTGGCAATTGGCACGGTTTGGCAATCCCGATCGCGAGTAAAACGCGCAAAGGCAGACTGGTATAAGACAGCGTTGTCGATATTGGGCGTGGAATCGGTTGGTCAAAGCGAATAATAATTCTACAGGCTCGTAGAGAAAGAAAAGAGAGAGTATAGGTACGTAGTAGGTACCTTGCGTAGGATTGCGCAAACCAATTATCCCGGTCGGTAATATCGGTCTCGCTGGTTATTGGATTTGACGCGATAGCAGTTTTACGTAGCGGCGAGGATCGACGAAGGACGTTAAAGATGTCTGAGAGGGAGACTGAGGGAGACAGCGAGAGTGAGAAAGAACAATGACGAGAGAAGACGTGGAAAGGAAAGAAAAGAAGAAAGTGAAGTTAAAACGATTCCCGATCAGCTGATATTACGTGACGTTACGAAAGAATCAATTGCCCCTTGGAATTAATTACATTGAAGTTTCATAAGAAATCGATCGCTATTGGCAACCGGTGCGAAGAGACCGCAGCGTTATCGAGTGCGCTTATTTATCTTTCCTTCCTTTCCTTTTTTTTTCTTCCTCCAGCGAAACCATATAGTTGCGTGCCGGCAAGACCAAGGCAGCTGCTCGATCATTTGGATCATTGACTTACTAATTATCAGTGCGCGTCGCGTAACACAGGAGGTGAACGTTGCGGGAAATTATTTTCGATAGCAGCGAGCCGATCCTCACGAATTACTCTAAGCATTACGGCACACTTCTTCGCTCGTAATTATACTCTAAACGATGATACGTCGTCACGGGATCAGCGTCGGCGTCGGGCCGATCCTTCCTTTCGCACCTTTCGCTCCTTTCGCGATACGGATCGCGTGCTGCGCTTACTTTTCCGCATGCATCGCGAATCGGCCTGCGGATTGGATCGTTGCTTGCCACGAGGGGATTCCAGATGGAACACCCTGTAAGGCTGTAAGGCTGTAAGGCTGTAAGGCTGTAAGGCTGTAAGACTGTAAGACTGTAAGAAATGGCCGCTTTCCACGGAAGCTACGTATAATTAAAACAATTAGAGAATCGGCTACAAATCATTGTGTTTCTATCAGATGAAGAATCGAGAAAAGATGCCTCGAGACCATTCGAGCCACTTCAGGCACTTCAGGCACTTCAGCCACTTCGGTGGGACACGCGAGACTCTAGTCCTAATACTAATTCCTCGAGTCTTACTAGCACAGTGCGAGTCTACCTCGTGTTCACCCATGTACGTGCATAGGTATAGATTCACGCATGTGCCAGCTATGTAATTCCCTCAGAGTTTCCCGACTCGCGATGACAATTAAACAATTAAAGTAATTAAAATTTTCATTACAAATCGCGGAGGGTATATCGCATGGAAAATCAACCCAAGTCCATCTCGCGTACAATCTCGGACATTTTAAAGCACGCGAACTTTACCTCAAAATGATAAAGACTCCTCGACACGCCTTCCGCATTCCAAAAGCCGAGCTGGCGTCTCGCTCGATCCTTTTGGATAATCAAAGAATTCGAAAATCAGAGAATACGAATGACGGACTTTATTAGGCGTCCGACCAACCCATTTCCGCAAACTAAACCCTTCCGTCTGCTCGGCTGTTTTGATTGATAAGACAAACACAGAGCTCGCTATGCATTTTCTGACTGAACACGATTAATGTTTCTCCGGCTGGAATATACATATATATAAACTAGTAAAAGGCTAGGCCTTTACTAATGCCGACGGCCTCCCGGACTGCGGAATCACGCGAGCGAATCGCGTGCCCCGACAAATGCCGGACTCTCTTCTGCCTCGTATTATTTGCCAGACTTGTCTCACAATCAGTCGGCGAGAATGTGAAGAAACACAGAGAGAACCTGAGTAGAAAGAAGGAAAATAATGGAATCGAGAAACTTTCACAAAATAAACGTCAACTTTGCCTCTCTAAGCATCTCTCTCTCTCTCTCTCTGTCTTTCGGTTTCCTTCCTTGCGCATTTCAGACAACAAAGTCGATTTCCAATGTCTACTTGTCTACTCTCAGTGTATCCCACAAGCTCCCTCATAAATTGTCAATTTCGAAGTCAATTTGCCCCGGCTTACCAATCGGCTACCGGTTAATTTCAAGGTGAATTGTGTCCAATATGGGTATATTATTAATGGCCCGACGAAGGATAGGGGTGCAAACTGAACTGGGAGGGTTGCAACCCCGTTTTCGCGCATCGGCCAAATAGATCGCTCGAGGCGGCCGCGGCCGTTTCGCGCTGCCGCGATTAAACTCTGCTGTCTAAACCTCTAGGCTGCTGCTGCACGACTACACGACTATACATATATAGATATAGCATAGCCATGAGCAGTGCTACAGTACAGTTGCATGTCGATTTCACGCTAATATCTCAATGAACACATCGTTAGACAGCTGGAAACTGGTGTACCGAGAAATACCAAAGAATGGCAAATGCCCAACTATAGGCAATTACCGATTTACAGTGAAAGCTGTTCTGGAGCAGCCATTGCTTTACGATCGAATCGCCTTTATTATTAAGCCATACAAAAATGGAGAACATTTTATATGGCAAGGAACACTGCACGGCCTGCATACTCTCATTATCATTGAATTACGACCGGCGTTATCGCACATCCTGCTACCGTCTTGCGCAAGACAAATACTCTGCTCAAATATACCGAAATGCGTGGGACGTAGAGGCCAAATAAAAAGGAAACATGTCCGCGAGATAAAACACCTATGAATGGAACAGAGTCAAAGCTTGGGAACTCGAGTCGCGTATAAGTACTGCACGGAGTATACCTATATTTTTAGATAGAAAGATGAGTCATATTTTTCGAGTGACTAATAGACATTTAGATTGCCTACTTTTCACCTAATAACCAAAATTACCTATGGGTTAATTTAATTCGTAATTAATTACCTAGATTTATTATGATTATTTTTGTATCATACGTTCATCATGCTGCAGCATCGTTTTAGGGCCAATGACTAGCAGATCATCTAGGTATGTATATATATAACGAATTCCCATATGAATCGTATGGATTAGAGGGAGGGTAGGGGAGAATCGAGAATATGGGATAGCAACCCTCACATTTCTCTTTTTTTTTTTTTCTTTCTATTGGTCACAGGATAGACTGTGGTATCCGGTTTCATGCGACCTTACATCTGGTAAAATGATATAGCTTTTTGGTATCGGAGCGTTTACGAGTAGCGGGTGGAAACTGTATGGGGTCTCTGAAAAGTTTCCAACCCCCGAGGGCTGACAGCGTTAGTCGAATTAATGGGCAGTTCCCACGGGGAGAAATGACGATGTCGCGTATTGATTAGAAATCGAGCTGAATGATTTTTTATGCGGGGATATTATCGCTACGATTAATATCGAGAATTTCGTAAAGAGATTTAGTGACGTATAGTTTAATGGTCACAATAGTCGATAGTTTGCTGGGGGATGGTTGAGAACCACTGTGAAGACAAGGGCTGCAACAGGGAGAGGAAAAGTTATTTCGTCGCTCGAATTATCATCCGAGACTCGCGACAACCCTCGTAAAGCTTCGTCATATGCAATTCCCGTCATAACAACGACTTCAATTTTCGTCAAAAGTCTTTCCGCGTTATCCTTCCCATCTTCTGCCTACCTTTTCTTTCTCTCTCTCTCTCTCTCTCTCACTCTCGTTGGCTCGACGACCAGCGTCATTTCCCAGGTTCGATTTGCCGCTTTATAAACTCGATTCGGCCGTCCTCGACGTCGGGCGTCAGGAACCGTCGGAGGCGTCGACGCACGAAGGGCAGAAATCCAAGGACGCGATATTTTCCAAATTATAAATTTTTACGAGCATCGTACAGCCTCCGATCACATCTGTCTCTCTCTCTCTCTCTCCCTCTCTACTCCTCTCTCCAGATAGACGCTGCGTCCCACCAGTCAGATTGGATTTGTCCGATTTCACACGTCGCGCCCTGCGAAAGGTCAAGTCGTTCCAGGGGACGCTCGCTGAACCGGCACACCCTCGAAACGTCGAAATCACCGTTAAATCTTGGGGATCAGACTTTAATACGATTTTGGAAAAACTCGCGGAATTACTTGGAATCAATGCTGACTCAAAGTCACTAAAAAAAATACCCTCGTTTTCAAACTCGCTTTTGACATTTTTTTTTTCTCTTTCTCTTTCTCCCGAATGCTGCTCAGCATCCACATAGGTAGACGCTGCTGCAGCCTTTACACTCCACTATTAAATCACCCCCCGGGAGAAGGAACATTTTCTAATAACCACAATGTAAAGTTGGGGTGCGTTACACAAAAGAAATCTTACCGAGAGATCCTGAGAGAGGGTGGCGGATACGGAATGGATGTACCGGCGGGAAGGGAGGGGGAGAGCTTTTCGAGCAGAGAGAAAGAGGATGCATAAAAAGTAAAGTAAAGGAGAGACGGACGGACTTATCTTAGTAATATTGGATTAAAACTTATGCTTCTCGGTCGCAATATGTTATTTTTATTGCTTGTGGCTTTGCATAATATTCGGTGGGGTGCGCGCCACGACCGGGGCTAATTTTAATTTTTATACCCTGGACGGGGGATTATGATTTCAACGTAGCTTATTTATTTACGGTACGCTCGAGCGACGGTTGTTCCTCGTGCTGCTTTGCGTTTTACGGTTGCTCCACCTCGTCTGATATTCTCCCCTTTCTCACCCTCGTTTTTTTTTTTTTTTTTTTTTTTTCCCAAAAACATAAGTAAATCGTTTACCTGCCTATAGACGTTATCGAGCCTGGAGCTAAGGCTCTTGGCTCCTCCATATTATAGGCAGCATCCCCTTTTCCCACAAATATTTTATTATCTTTCAATTAGCGTCTCCACGAAGTGTGCTGTGTTGCCGTCCATCTGATCGGTCTAATAAATTCCGTAAAAAAAAAAAATAACAGCCCACTGAAGTCTGTCGATATATAAACGAAGCAATATTTTTCTCGAAGCCGTCCGGCCACGTACGGCCCGCGGGCCACTTTCAATTTCGAGAGCCCTCCTAGGTGCAAAATATCTATATTACCGTGTACAAGGGTGGGGGCAACCCCGTCCTCGACAAGCACGCGATGCCACGACCCCCTCCGTTCCCTGCAGACCCAGGGCTACCAACGCCACTCATCCACTAGCCGTTCGGAAAACACGCTCGATAAAAGTAATTGAAAATCCAACCGCAAACGGGACGCGTCCCATCAGCTTGAGAACCTTGAACCTTCTACGGGAGCCCATGACGACTATTACGTATATCGATACCCGGGATGGTTAATCACGGTGGATGTAGAAATTACGAGATGAATGAATCTCTTATGTTTACTAAGAAAATTCACAGTTAGAGACGTTAGACGCGAGTGCGGAAGAAGCTGCGTGCTCATGCATGCCATTGTACGCGTCTGTAGGAATCATATCTATTTGTATCCCAAAGAGATAAAACTGGGCTGGTCCCTCGGTGAATGTTGGATGCTGCCACCTATACCGTGTAATCCTCCCAATTTCGCTGTTTATTCGAGGACGCGCCACGTCTCAGGACTCGTAATCCTGCCAATTTGGCGAGCGAGTTGCCAAGGATTATCCGGGAGGAACGCCTCGTCTGGATGATACGTTTTGGGCAGATCGCATCTCGTACGAGATACGTGAGAGTTGATCTCGCGACGATTGCCAAACTTTGATTTGATTTGGAGCTGTACAGGCTGGAGACGGTAGCAATGGATGAGATGAGTCAGGAAGAAGATCTTTACCGAGGATGAAAGACTAAGGAGTTCTAATTATTATGGTCCAGAGGGAAGGATGCTGCTACAACGGACACGAGGTGTTAACGAATCCTGAAGCGGCGAAAGAGATCCTCAAACAGGGAAAGGATCGCCAACTGTGCAACAAAAGAGAAGGCAGTGTCGGTAAGTTGAAATAAAATATATCTGCTCGTAAAGCGAAGATCGTAGCGACGTTGGAATAGCGGCGAAGCTGCCAAGGTGTGCGATGCCAGCGGTGAAGTGGCGCGCGCAAGAGTAACGGCTGGCAGTGACTCTCATTTCAATATTTTCACGGTACTGCGTTACCGCGCCGTCACGTTTTTACGAGCCTCAAATAAATAATAAGGGAGGTATGCGAGATGCGCTAGTAGTAATATAGGGTGTCAGGATTAGTAAGGGTCCTACCTGGGCCCAGTCTACCTAATTCTCTCTTTCTCTCTCGTCCTGTCAGTCGCTTTTACGAGCGCGTCCGAGTGTCAGATCGAAATAATAAAAGGGAGCAAACCGATGCATAAAGTGGCTCCGACTTATGGGGCTACCAGATTGTCACGGCGAAGCGGCGTTAAAGCGGCTCGTGCTACTCGCTGGCTTTATTAAGTCATTAAAGGCGAAAGAATGAGAAAAAAAGAGAAAAGGGTGAAAAAAGAGAAAAAATGAAAAAGACAACAAATTCGACGCTTCTCTATACTTTGGGAAAACGTTAAACCTGATCCAGTCGTTCTACGTGGATCTGCTGATCTTGTTCTTGGCGATTTAAGCCTCTCGGTGAGTCCGCACTGTGACTTTTATTCCTGAGGAAAATAATTAGGAGCTTAATTGCGTTGACTAGACAGTCAAAGGACTGTTCCGTCCGCAGGAGTAATAATTAATGAATTATTTGACCCGAAACAGGGTCCTCCCTGTACCTGACAGGTTTCCACGAGCCCTCTAGATGGCACTGACAGTTAATTACATTTAATCAAACCGTTCTAATTAGCAAGAGACAGCCGGCTATAATATTACTAATAAATCGAGCGAGGGCAACCGTCCTCCTTAAAGATCCACGTTGTGCACGAAGCCTAAGGCAGGGGCTATGTGGTCCCTATCTGTATGTTTATATCTCGAAGCGCTACCGGGTTGCGTGTCTTTCATTTACATCGCATGGAATAAATACGATTGCGACCTCCGCATGGGCCAGTTGCGTTTCAGCGAGCGAATCGCTAATTGCTCGCTCGATGTTTCTTTTAAATATGATTTCCTGCCCATGTAAAAGCCTGCACCCCACGTTACCCTTACCGCCACCCTGCAACCCCGCCCGCCCTACCACCGACCGACCGAAACTCTTGCGAAAGATTATCAGGTGACATTCGCGTGCCACCACTACCCCCATTACCTCACCATTGATTAATAACCATAAATCTTATAAAAGTAAAAAAAAAAAAAAATATTGAAATCGAAGAATATCTTTTGACAAATTTTTAATAATGTTGCGAGGGTCTCTAGCGGCTCACGAGAGAACCTCTACTGTGTGTATCTATATTACACTATAGTAAATCTTAAGTATAGTGTAGTATAGTATAGTATAGTATAGCAGTGTAGGTAGGTAGGTAGAGCAGCATACGTAATACCGGAGTGCGTAGAGTAAAGCGCGTCGTGAGTGTTACGCACGTGAAACGTGTTGCGCACGCAACGTAGAGATAATACAGAGCGCGTGGACGTTGTCGGTTTGCGGTTGACCCGTGCCAGGCCGCACTCCGATACCTTTGTGGTCGTCGAGGATGCCGACACGGATGGCATTACGAGGCTGCTTCGAGCTGAAGCTACGTTTTACCTATCCACAGGGAACGTAGGAACAGAGTCCCGACAAGGTTAGACGGACTCGAACCTCGGAGTTCCAGTTCCGTGCGTTCCGCGAGGCTATAGACGAGACTGCTGCGACTAATCAGCGGTGCGGAAGGCGATTGTTTTAAGTGCGATTGCTCGGGAGATTTTCGCACCCTCGAGGCGGCCAATCGAGATGAATTAAAGAACCGATTCGTCATTCGATTCTCTTTTGCTTAAATGTTTTGACTCGTTATCTTACGTATCTACCTTGGCTCACCCGAGACTCGAGATTCTCTGTCCGAGATTCCTTCACACCTTGTTGATTAGGATCATCGTCAATTCTTATAGATGCTGCTCCCCCTCACCCATCTCTCTCGCTCTCACTGGACGAGCAGTATGGATTTCAGTTTATTTCTCAACATGGTCAAGACGCAAGGATGCTGTATTTTCGTATTGGCTTATTTGCGTGATTCTTCCTTTGGAAATTTTGAGCTTTAATTTTTTTTTTTTTTTTTTCTCCCGTCGACCTCACCAAGGGTCCATCTTAACGATACGAGGGGACAGAACGGCTTTTATCTTAATACCCAAATCAAATCAGCTCGCTTGGAATTAGAGATGGCATTAGTGGACTATCAGCGCATATGCACCCTGCATTCGTAGCAATCCCTAGTCGATTCGCGGATACAATGCATTCGGAAGCCAGGAGGGCGAGAACAATGTACTGCGGGGGAAACACGAGAACACGCATCGGATGATATTACCGAACCCTCTTCCAGTGCGAATCCATGCAGGAATTTCGGGATGCTGGGATGCAACGGGTCCATTCGATTTACTTTGACAGGGAATAGCTTGTTATTATACTGATATTACGCCGTTGCATTTGGTTGTGCATCCTGTGCATCCTTTGCAATTTGCATCCTCCCCCCCCCCCCCCGCCCTATTTCCGCAAGCAATTGTTCCTTCTTCAAATTACATTCTTTTTTTTTTCTCCTTTCTTCGACTTTCCTCCTCTCGTTTCTCCTTTTCCCGCGTCGCTTCCTTATAAACTAATTTCCATCTCGTACCCCGTCGACGCTGACGTCGACGTCGGCGTCGAGCGCGCGTCGAACAATTGAATTCTCTCTTTCCATTTACCTATCCGTTTGTATCAACATTTACATTTATATTTGAATAATGGGAAAATAAAGAGGCGACCCCCGTAGCCCAGCGCCGTTTCGCATCAGACTTTCAACTCGCTATTACATTTTTAAGCGTTCGTTTTTAAGCCCGCCGGGGGTCCGCCGACGCCGACGTCGCTTTTTTACCCCAAGCATGAAAAGCACCGGCATCCCCCACCCCCCGTGTTATATCCAGCCCCTGCTCGGATTCTTTGTGATATTTTCGAGAACTCAATATAATGGGACGTATTAACATTTAGATAAAGCTTATGTTAATATTATTTCCCGCACCGACGAATTCCCATCCTCCTATCTACCGTGTCTTCTTGCCAACATGAAAAATCTTATCTCTTCCCCCCCTCCCCACCCACCCCGCGCTCCACCCCCATCCCGTTGATTCTTCGGCCTCAAAGGTACAATTTTTCCGTAACTGCTCTCAGGCGACATCCCAACCCCTAAGTCGCTCGTCGATTACCCCCAAAATTCACGTATCGAGATTCCAGAATTTTCTCTGCCGAGAAACCGGAGAATTCGTAATGGAGAATCGTCCGGATAAATGGACCTTCTCTATCTATAGCTCAGATGCGATCAGCGGTAGAGAAGCTCGGACCGAAGTAAATAGAAAGTAGCGTAAACAAGAGCGGATAATAACGATTCTGGAAATAGTGAGAGGCTGAGATCACGTTGGATGAAAATACATACGTATCAGCCATGGACCATCGCGTTACGATCACTTCGACGGCTTCAATCGACTCCCCTAAAAATAACACAGAATCCCAAAGCAGCTGCATGTCGCCGTTTAAACGGGAATTCCCAAAGTCACGTATAATATCCGCCCTTATCCATGGCCACTGATAAGAAAACCATTGAGTTCTCTTCGGCGTGGCGACTTCACGCCGATACGAAGCATAATGTCGCGCGCAGAATAGGTCGTGGCTGCAGCGTGTGGGCTGCCTTTTACGGCCGAGGCGTGTCGCGAGGTTCGAGTCGTCGCACCAGAAGTAACATTAAATCGAATGATTTATCAGCATCACGTAATAGTCGCGAATTAAAAAATTGTCTTTAGCCGGCAAACAGTGAAAAATGTAGCCAAGGGCAAATTCAAACTACGATTTTCATCCACTTTATTGCCAACATTACTTAACGAAATTGATGGTGTAGCCAACGACACGCATATCCCCCTCCTAATAGGCTCTGAATGACCACGCGAAGGTGCACCCTCCCCCCTCCGTCCCTCCACCTTCCAGGACCTTCTGGAACCTACGATACTCCACTCGGCCCTGCCATCCGGCAGCGTCTCAAAGTCGTCCCGGGACGGAAGACCTTCGCAGTAGGTTTTACCTAGAGCGAGAAGGAAGGCGTAAACATTTGATAGAACTTACGACATTCGGGACGTGGAACATGCGCGATAAAGGGTCCGTTTTACGAGGTAGCATATTTCTGGTTCTGTTCTGTTCGAGGCCCACCCACGGTGCGCAGTCAAAATAGCATCCGAAATCATAACGGGCGATTGTCCGGGCTTGGGATCGAGTTATGAAGCAGTAAACTCTCTCTCTCTCTCTCCCTCTCTCACTCTTTCTACACTCGTATCCGCGATCCGAGACTATCCGCTCCCGTCTTATGGAATAATTTAGATGATTGGACCAGCGAGGGGAGCTGGTTTATGGTTGCGCCCTGGTTGCCCATTGTCCAGGACAATACGTGCCGTTATTGTTTTCGTGGCCAGGATCACTTTTGCTCCTCTGTCTCCATCTCTCTCTCTCTCTCTCTCTCTCTCTCTCTCGCACGCGCGCGCACTTGCAGGCATCACGTGAAGGATAGAACAACAAGAGGAAAGACTCTACGGAAAAAGATATGGAAGCTCTCCGTGGGAATGTTTGTCTCACGTATTCCAAGGGTCCGCGTCTCCCTACCGCAGGTTCCTTTCTTCGGAGACTCGATCGATCCCGTTACCTACCTGAAATCAGAGAGACGATTACATAAGTCAGTTGGAAAGATGGCTAAACGCATTTGATTGGAGGTCTAGGACGGAGCGTCACGAATCGATAAATAAGCCGAGCATTAGGTGCAACGGGCCACTTCATATAACTGGAAGTCCTGGCGCAATCTTAGGATTTATACGAGCAATATCAGAGGAGGATTAGCGCGATCGGACGGACTTAAGTCCTGCAGCGGCCGATAGAACGGCTATTAGTGTCAAAATAAAAATGTGGCCGCAATATATGGCGGCGAGTAAGCCCTCTCTTATTGCTCGGCCGTGATGATAGAGAAACTCTGCGCCGAGCCTGCAGAGGATACGAGTCCTCGCGGAATCCTGTTCCAGTTGTGTGCCGGCCTGGATCAGCTGTTTTATTTCGAGAAAAGATTAGACCGGTAAGCGGCGCCTGTGCCCAGCTCGGGCTTTTACCTTTATTGTATCGCCGGCTGCTTTACTCCGCTGCTTCTTTTCTCTTGTTCTCTCTATTTGCAGGAGCCGCCAAAGAGCAAACACGAAGCTGAACGGGCTCGGAGCAAAGGCAGGTCGGACAGAGTAGCTGGTAATTAATGAAGAAAGAAAGAAGAGCAGTAAAACAATGAAGGGTCCAGGGGCGCCGAAAATCACACCCCCTAAATAAAGTGACCAGCGAGGTGTCGGCCACTTTTCGCGCCCCCAACAGCAATAAACCCTCCTCCGGTACATCCATCCGTCCGTCCGTAGGTCGTTCGGGGGTTGGCAAGAGCACAGCCATAAAACTTAGAAACAATTGTCTTTTATTGTTTTGTTGTTATTTAATTTTCCCTGGATTGGACAAAGGGTCTGTCCGACGCTGGCCAAGAAGAGCGACCCTAAATAATTTACGACCCTTGCCGACGCCACTACCACCGCGCTCGGCAGATTTGCGGAAAATACCTAGCATTGTTACCCCCCCCCCCCACCCTCCCTATTCTTCCCACCCATCAACCCTCCTTTCACACATTGCCCACTACCTGTTCCTTCGTTTACTTCGAAAATTACCAAAATTCACGCAAATCATCAGCCCACCCCCTTAATGCCTGCCCGAGTCTCTGCACATCCCTATGCAATATCTTGGTGCGACTTTATTCCAGCGCTGCACGTTCGATAGATCAAAACGTATTAAAATGCTTGGCCACTAGACTCCCGGCTACGAGCTCTATTTTTATATCCGTTCGTGCAGGAAGTTGCCGGTGCACTGTTAGGGGAGACCCCAGGGTACACACAGTGCGGACCCCAATGAAAATAATTATTAGCGTTAAGTGGACGTAGTTAGTAGCCCGTGACAGACAGAGTGGTTACATCGAGTCAACTCGTACTCCATAGAGTCCATAGGTGAACCTCCTCCTAGAGGATGCGGATCTATTGGCTAGATAACCAGATTTCATTGCGTAATCGTTATTCCGCGCTCTCTCCAGCTGCTGCGGGACCTACGAATGCCTCGCGCAAAGTGTCTACATCCATAGCGAGGAGGACGATATTTAACCCCAGTAGCCCGATCAGCTGCTTCCCATGCGCGTACGCGAGTCATGTTTAAAGGGACTGGGGATACGGTGGTCCTAAGGATTTCTTCGAGTATCACCGGACTCTTATCGATCTTCGTCTCTGTGCCGCATGTGTATAGTACGTACTACGCTACGTAATAAATAAATTCCGTAGGGTGGCCGAGTGAACATTCTAGGACATATAAATAAACGGTTTATGTCTGGGACCTGGACGACCCTCGCTCTCTTGAGTTATGAATCGTAAAAGCTAGATCAGCAATCGCGTCATAGCTGCGGAGTAGGCTTGTGACGTTGCTCTTAGCGATCCCATTGACACCAGCCGTTATTGCCATATATAGTTATATATAGCGCAGTGCGTTACGACGCCTTCGTAAAGTCCATAGAGATGGGTTTGGAAACGTTAGAACACTATACGGAATTTCTAAGCAGCAATAACATAAGACGGTCCTAAGCAATATACATGTATATATGTATATAAAGCATACATGGCTAGCTCGAAGCGAGATAAAAAGTCCCAGTGATTGCGTGGCAGCACTTGTTAACGACTAATTGTATTCTTTCCACGCTGTCAGATAAAAATGGCGGAGCGGCGGAGGGGCAGGAAAATGGCTCGGTGTAAACCGGCGCGGTTGGCAGTTGGCGTTGGCTGCCGCGTCGTTTCCACGGCAGTCGGTCGTTCGCTCGTGCGTGTGCGTGCTATAGAAACGGGCAATAAAACAAATCTCATCCGGAAGTCGCCGGCGAGTTGACACCTGCGCCTTGAGAACGAAGCCCGTGGCACGCAGCACTATTTGAACGGAAACCGTCGGGATATCGCGCTCCCAGCATTGTGAAGACGGGCTTTGTGCTCTCCCGAGTGTGAGCCACTCTTGGAAACGTAGCTTAACTAAGGAGGAATATTTATTCCTGTTCGTTTATTATTTGCTCGCGGTCTCCGTCGAGCGCGAGCGGTAACAATGAGGCCCGCTGAGCGGTGGACGGGAGAGGCGAACTTCTGTCCCACCGGGTATAACCGACGAGGATGGTGAAATAGGCGAGGACACTCGAGAAAATTCCAGGGAGGAATTCTTGGAGAGTGTCTATTTACGTCAGTCTTAATTTTCAAGTAGCCGATCAGGGCCCTGGGTCTGTTTCTCGTCCTGCGGGAGTACGTTGGGCCCCTTGCGCAGGGCCCAACGGGCAATCTCCTTCTTACGACTCTATCTGTAAAGGGACGCAAGGGTAGTCGGGCGCCACTCGAGACAACAACAACTGGGACTGTCACATTCTCAAGGAAAAACAGGCCCCCGCGATAGCGGGCCCCTTTAAACTTTTGGAGATTACGAGCATGTGCCCAGAACTACGATTAACCCAGAGACGATTCGAACCTTCAAAAGTTGCTACTGTCTTTGCCGGACGTCTTTTCCTTCTCTGTCACTCGCTCACTTTATACGTGTCTCACCTATTCTCTTCTCTGTGTAATATTTATTATTTCTCATGATTCGCAGTTCCGGAAGGAAAGTCTCGACTGGCGCCGAATAGAAAAAGATGGAGCAATGCACCGGAGTCAAAGTCAGGCACACGAGTCCTCGGTTGCACTCAAAGTACAGCGCGTGCATCTACGCACGTCGGGTACGTACACGCGTGTATGCGTGTTGCAAATATTCCAAGTTTGTTTGACAACTATCAGCGTTCCGGTCGACAAAGCCGACACGACATGAGAACCAAAGATGGGAACCGCATCTTATCGTGTCTCGTATGAAGTGCGCGACAATGGGCCTCGTTGTTTCCGCGTTGTATCTCCACTCGGCACACTCGACATATCCCGGTAATATTACCGGAGGTCTACATATACGTAAGTTCCCGGAAAGTTCACCCTTGTATACACATTTCTCATAGCGATTGCGTGTAAGATCATAGAGAGAGAGAGAGAGAAAAGACAAGGAGATGAAACATCCACGCAGCATCCCGGAATCCAGATAGAGATCAGACATGCATCACGTGTCGAATCCAAAGGAACGAAACTGCCGATCGCCATAGAAAAACCTGCCGATTGTTCTCATAACTTTAGGGGATGAATAGTCACTGCAGGTCCCTGGGGTTACGGGGGTAAATAATACTGCCAGTATAGACATAGTCGTTGCTTGACTTCCTATTGGAACTTTCTCTCTCTCTCTCTCTCTCTCTCTCTCTCTCTCTCTCTCTCTCTCTCTCTCTCTCTCCCTCATTCCCTCTTCTTTTCTTATTCACCGTGTGACCTGATACCATCCTCATCTTGGGAAAAGAGGCTGTGCTACAGGGACTTAATCAACGCTGCGAGTGTTTATGATTTTTGTTATTGGTGTCATATCTCGGAGCCCTCCCATCGCGTATCTCCTACTCGTCGGACTCTTGCTCTAAGTACCGGGGGATGAGAGTGTCTTTAGGGGGATGAAATTGACTCGAGTCGGCATCGGAGTCGTGATAAAACGTAACGTCTAGTACCGGGATAGATCTGCCCGGTATTTCGCGCCGTGACCTCTGACCTGTACCGCGAGGTTCGGCTGACCTCAAAGGGAAGGGAGGTTGGAGGACGAACAGCAGTTGCAAGGAGATGGACAGATGGAGGATGAAGGAGCAAGAGAAAATAAAGAAGTGGGGCCAGTGTATATATAGCGAGCGAGGAGGGAAAAGAAAGGGAAACATGATTGAGCCTTGTCGAGCGAGCAATCGTGCGGATGGCTCGGCAAATATCTCTCGCACTCCAAGGGCGGGATGCGATCCGCAATCAGTCAGCCGCGGACAGCCATTACATATGTTGTCCATTTCGCGTTCAAACACCGCAGCAACCACGAGTGCGTTTACGCTATGTATTAGTACGAAGGATCCTCCTATTCGCCATCCTAGGAATTCAGTCCGACTATCAACTCCGCTCTCCACTGTACCCAGGTACTCTAGGTGCTCCCAGTGTTCCCAGTACAACAGTACGACAGTTCCTGGATACTTGCCGAAGACGAAGCACCACAGCCATTATATATATATATATATATATATACACATAGCTCACGAGTTGGAATAGCGAGAAATGGACAGAGAGGAAAATAAAGAAAGAGAATAATTAAAGAATGGGACTGAGAGAGAGAGAGAGGGGGGGGGTGAGCCTATTCGTGGCGGAGTTTAATAACGAGTTAAAGGGGTAGGTATTATCTGAAACGTAAAAAGTACTTGAGGGTTGCGAGTGCCAGGGTAGGCACGTACTAATACCTGGATCGTCGTCATCTCGACTGAGATATCAAGTTGAGTGCATTTTTATGAGTGGCGTGTGAGCCTCTCGCATGTCGGGGGAATAGCTCAGCTCCTTTTAGCCGAGGCGCACAGGTCACCTCCCCGCTTCTCAAAGTCATAGCTACTCCTCTCTCTTGGTCTCCGTGCACGAGTAACTCGCCTCCAGCTCGTGACAGTAAAGCACTCCAATCATAAGTATCGTAATCTCTCCAGACGTTTCTTATGTAATTCACGTGTATGGTAATTGGCATTGCGTGTCCCTGCTCGACGAGCTTTGGGGATCCGTGATAGTCGCGGGACTCGTAATCTTAACTCATCCGTGAAATATGATTAATCGATATTTCACTTAGACGAAAAACCGTAGTCTCTTTGTGTAGCTAATATGGCTGATTGGAGACGCGACACGAGTAGCCTTAGAAAAAGTACACAAAGTTCCGTGCCGATCGGATGACTCTTGATTGGTTCCAGGAGCGGGTGAAACGGTGAGTTTTACGGTGCATTCGAATTATTCGTGCTACTCGAGGTCACGGCAAGAGTACAAAGGTCACGCGTTGCCATGCAGTCTGACTGACAAGCTGACTTATGCAAATATAGTCTCGCTTTACGGCTAATCTGATCGTACGTATGGTTGCTTTATTCCTTGGATGGGATTTAAATTGGACCCAGTCTCCTGCTGCAGCATCCCCGCCACAACGGCCAATCACGATGGTCAGGTCTCCGTCGTCGGATGCGTCAACGCCGTCAATTCATTTGAACTCACTGTCATTTCAATACTTTCCTCCCCACGCGCTTCGCCCATACAATCCATTCCAGTCTTTCATCCAGGTTACCAGAAGCCGCGCCATAGTTCACGTAGCCGCAGTCTGACTGACAGTCCGTCTACGTGGAATTGGCACTAGCGCTATCTATCGGATCGGCAGAAGCTTCCCTAGCGGTAGGCGTCCTAGGCTGACAATTAAGCATGGAAAATGAGTCCATTAGAGCCTCCGTCCAAGGGCGAGTTAGTTTCGTTTTTTACGATACAAGTACATTACACGCGCGTGCAGCCAGTGTGAGTAATTGCGAGAATGCACTAGGACGACAATAAAATCGGTAATTAAAGCGCAATAAAAGATTAATGTATTGTTAGACGGTAGCAATTAGTCCAGGCGAATTGCTATGAAGCTTCGTCGGGGTCTGTTTTTCTAGAGAGAATTTTTTTTTTTTTTTTTCCACGACATAGCTTTACGAGTTGCTATAGAGGGAGGGACTAGGATAACGAGCTTCGTCCCACCTCGTTCTCTCGGATACGTGGAATCCGCGAGGAAGTCGTATTCACCACAGGTTACTTGTTCAGGTTTGGTAGGTAGGACACCTAGTGGCTGTACACTCAGCTTGCTCGAGTGATTAGGGCTTTCTTTGAATTCTAATTACAACCGGCAGCACGAATCTCGGTAACGAGCGGTTCTTCGTGGCCACTTGATGAATCTCAAGTTAACTAACGCGTATGTGTAATTAATTGGAGGGCTGCCATCTACTGCGAGGCCCAGAGGGGTACTGGTCACCTCTGACTAATCATAGACCAGGACGGTCATCCCCATGGCACCCGACTCCTACGACGCCAACATGGGCATCGACATAACACGTGACTCTTGACACAAGGGTGTCTGATTGTAATTACTTTACTTAAGTGCGTTAATCAAGGCTCTCGGGTGGTCGGTATCCAGTGCGGGTTACAGATCAAGTTAAATTTCCACCTGGAGCTTCTTCGCAGCGGATCGCTTGCTATTCTTTGCATTGACAATTTTTCTAATCGCGCGACCCCCCACCACCACCACCACCTAACCTGACCCTGACCGACAATCCTCAATTAGCCCTGCTGGGGACGGCTGGAGGGTAGCTGGGGATTTTAACGATGCCAGTAGGACTGCCAGTCGGAGTGTCAATCACAAGGCAACGTTGCTCGATCGAACGGTGAATAATGAAAAAATAAAATGAAACATCATGGCGGCGGGATAATAGAAATTCGCGGATTTCGCGACGACTCCCCACCCCTGCCTCTACCTGACAACTGTATCGATTGAGTCACAGTTTTGGTACGTTCGCTGGAAAACTATTAGCCCGCAAAATACCATGTATTAATCGTTACGATAATCCTGTGAATATTGAAAAACGGACCTCTGGACACAATGGAACCAATAAGCTTTGTTATAAAACCTATAACAAGAATTCTCCACACGAACCAGCCGCCCGACCCCATGCATTTCTCCTGTCTTTCGATAAAATTCAGTGATTCAAAATCGTGCAATATTTTTTCCACGCTCCCATAACGGCTTCTCCATGCAATTCCAAGCGACCTGCTACACAGCAACGGGAAACAGCAAATCCGCAGAATCGTATCGAGCGTAAATATTTCGAGCAGCTAAAATCCAAAGCCTTCGGTATCCCGCGGCTTCGCGTTTTATTCCCTCGGCCGACAAAGGGGACACCAGAAAGCAAAGGGATTGCACGACTAATCACCCATAGCCTCCCAATGAAATGCCGCAAACTCCCCTCCGACAATCTCACGCAGTCGAAATATTAAGCGCGAAGACGTTCGTCCTGACCGCGATAAGCACCACGAGAGTCCGCTTATCGATCCGCCTCTCGCAGTGCCCTCCTCGAAGCAGGAGTAATAGCAGGTGCGATTACGCGAAAGCGTGCACATGCAACGTGCTAAAATGACATTCCCTCCCAGGCAGCCAACTCGACTATACACGCACCAGCCGCATATTACGAGTCCTACTGCACCAGGAATACATACAGGGTTATTCCCGAGAAACGCACCACCTGAAAGTTATAGTCCGCCCATTTGATTTTTATGCCGTAACCACCTTCAGGTGCTACGCTTGTCGCAAATAACCCTGTGTACTTTACCCACTGTACTTTACACGCGTACTACACACAGACTAATCGCACGCAGCCATCCTTATACACGTACAAGCATCCTTCGGCATCCCTTCTACCCGTTTAGCCAGCACCTAGAGGACGTCTTCGCAGATGCTCTCGAGCACTCCGAAGGGCTCGAGACTCCGGCAAGAAAGCAGAGAGCACCATCCCCTGCATTATTTGTGCCGAGGCCGAAGGGTGCCGCTGCTGCGCTAAGTGTCGACCGCCGCGTGTCAATTGGCGGCTTCCATTTACGCGTGTCCTGCGGCATCTGGGACCGAGGAGGGATACGTGAAACCCGATAAAAATTATGTCCTGCAGGATCTGCCAGGATAACCCGGGATGGATATTTCGGGAGTGGCGAGCAGAGGGCGAAAGGGAGTCCCAGCTGCGTCAAGATGATCCCGTGTGAGCCAGAAGGCGGGGCCTACCGTTTGTTTCAATTAGGAGCACACGGTGCCAGTTACATTGACTAATTCAGTCTACGTACGTCACGTGTCCTAGTGGCTTTGAATAATGATAATAATCGAAGCCTGCTCCCCGGCCACCGAAATTCAAGGTCACACCTAGACTCCTTTTCAAAGGAGCGTTAACCCGCAGAGCGGTCGTGCGTATCGACGTGTCATTTAGCCACCGTCCTCCTTTCTCTCTCACTCGTTCCTCCAGGCTCCATCCTCCCTTCCTCGTCCATCGTCCGCTGTCTCTTACCACCCTTAAATATTCCCAAAACCTATTATTCGTTCCTCCTTTGGACTCGACCACTCGAATCGTACGGCCAGCGTGTTCCCGGATGCCAGGTAGCAGGGCTGTTTTAGGCCGAAGAGCGTACTTCCTGTTGATTGAATCTCAATCGATCCACCGCGCGTATTAACGGCATGAGTTAATGCCAGCTAATGCCTAACGGTCAGTTTCTAGCGAGAAGAGCGGATTAGGTATAAACATATAATGACTTCTCTATAGTTATTGGACTTAAGTGGATAGGTTGGCGACAGGTAACGATATATCGACTATCAGCAATATATTGCGTTAACTTCTAGGTGGATTTGCCGACCAGCGGCGAACGGTATCAGCTGGTAGGGGGACGTTGGGAAACGTATAATATACATATGTCGATCTACATTATACCTATAGGTATAGTATACATGGATGTATAGATATAACGTGGAGTACAGGGAGACCGGATAGGGACGCAGGCACGTTTCAATAGAGATACATAACCAGAAGGTAATAGCCGTCAGGATGGAAGTATCTGCAAACATAATATTCCGAGGCCAAGCGAATCGGCCAATTAGAGAAAGAAGCCAATGAGAACTGTCCAGGTGCACGAGAGTCGTCGGTGATACCGAAGTGGAGTCGGGCGGCCGTTACAGCCGTGGGATTATCAATCAACGACTCTTATCATTTGTTGTTATTCGACGGAATCAATTGAGCCACTAATATCAGAAACGGTTTCGCCCGGGGAACAGCCGATAGGGTTTCTCATGTTTTTATCGCAGTATAGTTCTAATCGTGACTCTTGCCAGCGTAGCTGGGACGCGGCTATACGTATGGCAAGAAAGGTTAATTATTCGATCGACCTTATAGGACTTAATCAGACGATTTGTAGGGTCTAATTTCTTTTTATTTGACGACGTTTTCCTTATGAAAATCTTCTCATGGTATATTCACCCTTGTCTCGAGGGTTAACCGTCTGCCCAGGGTGGCCAATTTTCAACCCCGTCAAGACTTCTCCCACGTAACACCTAGGGGAACCCCAGCCTCCCCATCCGGCCTGTATACTTTACTCCCGAAGGCAGCGCCGCTCGCGCGCCTTTCTGGAATGTCTCGAGTTCATTTTTTCTCTCTCTTTCTCTTATTCTTCGGGTCTCACTCCTCGCGGAGAGGCTTTGCTCTTATTTTTCTTGCCGTGCGACTTAATTAATCGCATAACACGGAACCTAATGAAATCAGAAGACGGCCGTCTCGACGACCCACCCACCCCCCTTCGCCCCCATCGGCCTTAGTGCTCTCTCGGTGGCTGCTGCAATTCGGCTTCGTAAAAACGGAAATATTTGCCGGAAAATACTTTTTCATCCCCTACTGTACCACGAGCAGCTCCATCCTTTTCCGACCTGCTGACTCTCCTCCCTTAAGATTGCCGAGAACCGATGCCGGCAGGAGTCACGGGGGTGGATAGGAATTACTTCTGAAATCAATATTTGTCTCGACGTGTTTCCCTGCCTCAATTTGTGACGAGACGCCCAGCCGATTCACCCCTTGGAATATCTGAGCGTCGATCGGCCATGCAAAAAAAAATTATTTATTCATTACCACCCCTCGAGCCACCTACAGGAGAAGCCCGGAAGGACGAAGAATTTTAACGAACTCTCCTCGATAGAGAGAAGCCGTCGGCGGGAGAGCAGGAGAGTCGCGCAAAACAAATCTACTCTGCTAAGCCCCGCGCAACCCTTCGTTCCCCTTTTGCAACCCCCTCCCCTAGCCGTCCATTATTAATCGCAGTTCGGAACATCGAGAACCGTTGATTAATCGGTGCCACAGTCGAGATTTTAATTAATCCACAACGTCGCCGCGACCGCCAATGTAATTCTCAAATTACTTTCCTCCTCTCAATGTCCATCCCCACCACCCCCGACTCTACCTGTCGCCGTTACCTGCCAATTCCCCGAGTTTCCTGCACACGGACGGACTGCGAGCAGGCAGCAGCAGTCCTTGCCAAGTGGCAACTGCAGGATCGACAGGCTACCTTAAAGCTCCGCTTCGTAGCCACTTCGGTCGAACAACAACGCATCCTCCTCTCGAGGTAACCTGGCCTCCACGGACCCGCTGGCGACATCCGCCCGGGTGTCCGATCATTACTCATAAACCGTCAGACGCCACCCCTGAAGAAGAGTCTATAAGAGGAAGGGAGAGGGTGTGTACTGCCTTTGTGAAACAAAAAACACGTGAAAATTATGGACATGCGCGGGCTGCGTCCTCGGGGTCTTCGTCATGGACGAGCAGCAGGCCCCTGGCTAGGAGGAGACCTGGGTAGAAAAAAGAACTAGAACCAAGGTGGTAAAATTGCTTAATCACGAAATTCATTAAAAGTAACGCGAGTTCAAATAATTCAAAGGGTTGGCCACTAGTGGCTTTCGGTTCATCAGACGCGTCACTATAGGCCAGGAGGATTCGTGCACAAGACGTGCAGGTTCTGCATGAATCTATGTATGTATATAGGAAGGGTTCCTAAAGACGATGAGGAGAACGCGACGTCGACTATGACGATGACGTTGAGGATGAGGAGGAGGATCGGGGCGACGGTGACGATGACTGCGGTCGGGCGCTAGGAGAAGGGTGGATCGTAACACGGGACGACACGCTCGGTCACCTGACCAATTCTCACGGTGCATTTAGCGCCTATATTAATATTAACTCTCGCGCGGCTGACACTCGTTCCTTCCTTAAAATAATAAGCCCTTTCGATAAGCACAAGGGCGCATTCTCACCGACCGAAATTACTAATTTCAACAGCCACCAGCTTAAGTCTACACAGGCCAGCAGCGACTGCCACGTTAGTGGTGGTGTTCGAAACTAGTGTCGAGGTTGAGCCAAAATCCGCAATGTCGCTAGTGCAGCAACGCGCCGAGTTTACTGCCGCTCGCTTAGAAACCGAAGAGCACAGCATTTAGGTCCGAGCGAACGACGCCGGTAAAGCCCAGACGACTCGACGTTCCATTTCCAATACGGGCGATATTAACGACGGCGCTTTGTGAAGCGGAACTATAACGAAATTTCCTCGTAATTTTATGCATCAGACTACCAATGACGTAACTGAATTCGATGGGTAACGCAATTACATATCTTTTCCAGGTAATATCGTGCACGTCGCGTATTACGCGAGCTGCCCATGACGGTCGACAACATAGTAATATATGGGCAGTGTGCATAGGCCGACTGGCTACGTACGTAGGTGCGTAGTTACGTAGCTACATAGAAACGGCTCGATAGATACCAAGAGACGCGTAACTAGACGCGAATCCCTGTAAATGATGGAGACTAGGAAAACTACGATGACAGGCGCAGGGAAGTCTGACGTCTGACAGTAGATAGGGATGCTCTCTGGCTGATGGCGACACTGGCTCCTGGGCCAAGGGTGCTGCTACTCGAGGGTCTCCTGTCGCGTTCGCTACGTTCGTTTCAAAGCTTCGCCATATTGTGGCTCCACTCAATCAGAAGTCATAATGCATTTAGGAGGATCTAATGAAGTCTTGATGAAAGGCTACCGCTGGGACCCGCAACAGTGGTTCTCAGTGTCCGGTTGTTCGCGAGGTTGCAAGCACCCCTTGGCAATGGAGCGACTGGTGAGTTTGACGGAGGAGGGTGGGAACCCTTGTCATTTCTTAAAATGATCCCTGGATCGAGTGGACGGTATTTAAGCGTGGCTACAAATAGAGGCGGATGATGAAGGAACCGCGGGATTTGTTTCGCAACGATAAACGACGTCTCGACGTCCCGACGCCAAGAGCAACCCTCATAGTCCACAGTACAGAGTAGCCAAAGCTCGCGGTAATCCTCGGAAATTAAAAATGCCCGCGTTTCAAACGTTTCAGATGCTTTCAAAGACCTAGGACTGCGAACTTGGCTCCCTTTCCTGCGAGGGTCTCTCTCTCTCTTACTCTCTTCTCTCCACTCCTCTCGTCGCCTAACGTACACGCTCCATTTACAGAAACCCCATCAAAGGGATTGTGGCATTACACTTTAGAGTTTAGGAGCTCAAGACTCGTCGGCGAATGGGAAGCCAAGTGACACAGGGTTGCCAACCGTGAGTAGCTACAACCACGTAGTGAGAAACAGCCACTCAGTCAGCCAACCAACCAACCAGCCAGTCAGCCAACCAGCCAGTCTCGGACAGTCCCGGGTAAATGAGTATTTCTCCTTGTGAATAAATAAAACGCATTACAAAGTTGCCGCTCTTGGGCGCATGCGCACTCGGCTGCATCGCCAGAGCAACGACCAAAGAGAACTATGTACTCGGCTATTTCAACTCCGCTTGAGGTTGTCGCAGCGGCGTGAAAAGAAAGAGAAGAGAAACTTACTCCAAGACTCCCCGTGGACTGTATAGGACAGAGAAAGTAAAAAAGAGATCAGAGACCATTTCATCTCGCTCAATTGACGTTTCGACGTCGTTAGCCCAAAAGGTTGTAGAAACGATTAACATTTTAAGGTGAACAACATTAAGGCGCTGTTAAGACCATGTCCTAAGGTCGCCATAGGAGACTCCAGCAAAGGTGCAGCTGCTGGTGGACACTGACATTTCAAGTGACTGTAGCTGCCAATTGATCAGGAGCGACGTTACGGCTTTACGGTGCGCGACGACAGGCGTCGCCAGAGCAAAGGCATCTCTCGTTCGACTCTCGTAAGACGGTCCAATCGAATTTGCAAACTTGCAGATTGGATTTGAACTTGCCTATTATAGGGTGCGTCTGTTCCGGTTAAAAGCAGGGGCCAACGGAATTAATGTCGATACGCTATACGGAGCTACGGGATTACTGGCTGAGACTGTATCTCCATTGTCTTAGACGTGAACTGGAATTGCGCAACTCCTCAATTCCTCTCATTACTCGGCATTCGTGCAAATTATTTATCTTACGTGGCAGAACAATATTTTTCTATCGATTATTATACAGTACGTGTAACTGCAAGCGCGATTGTCTTTTCGCTTATTTTACGCTTACGGCTGTCACGTAATTCACATTTATTTCAACGTAAAAACCACGCACCTTACGACTGTGTAAAAAGTGACTACCTTATAAAGGATAGGGAATGACACACCAAGCACATGGACTTGCAGTGTAGATTCTGTTATTTGCACGGTCCGTATAGCGTATAGTGCACATAGAATTATCGTGTCGTAGAGACTGATTTAATTGTTTTCGCGCGAAGATCCCTAACCGAATCCATAGAACTGATAAGTTTCGAGCCCCCGAGGGGTGGGGCGGGGGAGTTTCCGTAAGCATGTATTCGCAATCTCCTACGCGTCCGTGTGTTATTCAAATTAGATTCCTTAGAGCAGGGAACGTCGTCGTAAGGCTTGATGTAAAGCCTAAATAATTCTCGATGAAATGTTGGTATGTTGTGTAGCTAACGTGACACGTACCTTCCGGAGCCACCCCTGATTGCTTACGAAGAGGAGGGAAGATATGTAACGTTATGACCAAAAGTATAAATAACGAAGCATCGACTAAAAAGTTGAGGGAATGTGAGAATTTTGAAAAATTAAAATGTGGACTTTACCCACAACAAATTTTCATCCCCTCTCTAATCTCCACTTTGGTTCAGTTATATTAGCTGATATTGAAGAACAGGTAATTCCAAGATATCTTACTGGAATGTCGAGCTGTTCTGAGGTCTTGTGGTGGTGGGGGGAAATGCAGATATAGCCAACCCTCGCGTTCGTGTAAACGCAATAATTCAGAGAGCAAAGGGTAGGTCGAGGGGTAGGAGACAGACGGTTGGAAAGTATGGCATGCGCGTAAATGTAGTTATAAATAAATCTAGGAGCTCTTAATGTTTGCCAGGAGGGCTGTAGGGGTAGTTACTAGCGAGAGGCAAGTCTATGGAAAGGCGGGTGAAGAAAGCCGAGGAGAAAGGGTGGCGGTTTGTAGTCGAGGGTGAGAACGGGTAAGAGAAGATGGCGGAGGAGGGGGGGGGGGGTGAAAGTGGGGGGGAGGGGTGAGAAAGCCTCCAAAGTCTTCGGGTTGAGCGCGTGCCGAGGATCTTTCGTCTGTATTTGACTGCTCGTTTCGAGTTCTCTTGCCACCCTTACGCGAGGGATCGTTTCTAGGGGGTTGCGTATATACGTATGTATGTAAATATCCAACAGAGTACATACACGATTAAGCTGAGGGGGTGCGTGCCTTCTACAGTCTGGCGTGCACGTGAAATTGCATAAAGACCAGTAGACTCTGCGTTCATTTCTAATGCACGCAAAGCGTCTTGGCAAATTAGTCGAGGATGCACATAGTTGCACAACTGTCACGATGCACTTGAACAATTGCATTGCAATTTCATTCTTTTTCTTTTTTCGTTTCTTTCAATCGTTTTATTATTCTCTTTTTTTTTTTCTTTTTTTTTCTTAGCCTCTCAGAAAATCTTCATCGTAACGAGCAGATGCAACGCGATGCGTTCGCACAGTCGTGCCGCTCACTTGGCGATTTTCGCACGGTCGCGGAAAAAGTATAACGATTATCTGTGGCAAATCCGCAACTCGTATGGTCCAATTTAGACGATTATTAAATCCGTCGGTATTGGGTGCGAGAGGAATGAAAAATAAGCACTCAATTTCTCGCTAATTCCTACCCCTCTTGTCCGATCCCAGCCTCCTTGTCAGGGATGAGAGAGTCTACACTGGGGCGATGAGAAGATTCCAACTGTAGAATATCGCGGGAGACGATGCGGAATAAGGGAAAGTCCCTATCAGCTTATATAGAGGCGCTAGTGGCGCGCGAGGAGACTTCCGGTGAAATGAGTCGAGAAATTGTTCCAAAGGAATTTATCAATTTTCTTTGAGGGATTCTAATTGTACTAATTTGTTTGTCCGGGACGCGCCAACCAGTTCCTGAGGGTTGTTCTCGAGCTTATATCCATTCACCGTTCTCCTTGCGATTCTCCTATCAAATGGGGGTTGAAGTAGCAATACACCCCTCGCCAAAGGGCAATTCTATCGTTTAATCTCGAAGACTCCCGATGAAAGGGATGCGAATTCGAATATCCTTGGAAGATCCTGCGAACAGTTTGGTAATCGAGTTTACACGAAATGGTCCAGATTCAGGATATCGGATGCTGTAGAAAATGAATTCAGCCCCGATCGCCAGCTGATCTTTAATTAATCGCGTTCGATCCCCGCAGGTATATTGTATATCCACTGTGTCCTTGATCCTATCAGGATACAGCATCGATTTACTCTCACGCTTGGTAGAATCTGCAATGGACAAAGCATACCGGATATACAGAGTCCCGCAGCAGACCCCACCTAGTGCACCATGCAGTCACCTATCCACACGTGCATCATACGTGGCCTCCTTTATTAGAGAACAGAGAACAGAAGCGATCGGACCAGACTCGGGGCCCAACGCCAAAGAATCATTCCTTTTTCATTGGAGCTCAGTGCGTTTCTATGTCAATGCGTAACTCAGTTCCGCCCACATCGCCTACGTCTATTGCGGCGACTCGACTAATTTATCGCGCTTTAATATCTCCGCGACTCTAGTTACTATTATCTGCTACAACACGTCATGTATCTACTGCGTACCTAATGTTTCTCTTTCTTAACCCTATCTCTCTCTCTCTCTCTCTCGACTCGAGTCGCCCCCAATGGTACATACAACGTGAGTTTGTAATACACTTCGCTAAGCCAACTACAGACCACCTCCCCTTCTCGTACCACCCTTCACACCCATCCCCACCACTCCCCATACACACGTTGCCAAGTAACAAAAAAAAGTAGGCTCTTCCATCTCCCGGCTCCCTGATTACCCATCGACTGCTGATTCTGTTTCTCCAAACTACCTCGTTTTCTTAAGCCAACTGAGGAAATACAGTCGAGATCAGAAGTGCGAAATCCAAGATCCCCTGCGTGATCAGGGAACGCGAGGCGATGTCAAAGCGGAGCAAACAATACGTCGAGATGCTGATGAGATCGTATCGTGGCTAGTGACTAGTGGACCAATGTTCCATTGTCTTGTCACGTTCTACCCACTCGGTTCTTTTATCTTGATCCCCGCAGACTCGTATCGTATCGAGTGAGCATCCATCGACTAAGTAGCACGGCTCGATGATGGGGGATCGTTTCGCGAGAATATCATCCCTCCGTGTACCCTCCGTCCACGTGTTTCCTTATTGCAAGGCGTGTATATATGTATACACGTATTGCGCGGTATACAGGATACACGAGTACATCGGTACGCACGCACGCACTCACCCTTGACAAATACCGCGAGAGATATACGATTACCGATCGATCTTCGGCCTCCTGCTTTTTCTTAGGAACCAACTGGAGGATTGAATTTCCCGAAGCACCATTTCCACGTGAGTTTCTTACGACTGCGATTATTCTCCGAGCTCTCAGTGTATATCTATATGGTTTTAGTGTGTTACGCGGTACGTTGGGTGGTGCTTGGTCTTTTTGACATTTCAATAGAAGCAAGTGACGTACCAGCCTGGACGAGATTATCTCTTGTGATTTGCGTAGTAGAGTTGGAAATGAGTGAAACTTGGTAATATACCTGAAACAGAAAATTTAATACGTAAAGCCTCGTGGTTGTAATTAAAATCGTATAAAGTTGAAGGTTAATCACGGCCGGGTGTATACGGGAATAAACGACACGAGAATTCAAGCAGGAATTAAGTGATCCCGTAAATCAGAACTAAATAAGAATGAAAATTGGCTACACGCTTATACAGACGTCGCTAAAAACATTAGGGTATAATTTATTTGCTTTTCATTCAAATGGGCCTCATCGCGCATTTATGTATTCCGTGATATTGCAGTTTTTAAACTCGCCTCCAACCACTCTGCCACGGATACCAACACCATTTACATCGGCAGCCACGTTTCCTCGGATATTAAGAGAGCCGTCGTTATACTATTAGTCATACAGAAATTTACGAATCACGTTAAATTCGCGATTCTAACTCAATTTGGATGCGACTCGCATGATGCTCTTAAAGCGTCCATCAAGTACGGGACGCTGTTGCCGCATGGATTTGGACGTAGCTAGGAGTGCGGGGGGAGGGTAGGAAGGTTTGAAACTTTTGACACTGACTGTAATATTTGCGAAACTTTTTTTTTCTTCTATATTCGTAACACGGATTTGGCAGGAGACTGTGTTGGCGATGTGTAGTACGAGAAAGAGGTGGAGAAAGTGTAAAAAAAAAAAAGGGGGATGGAACCTTATAAACTTCCCCATTTAATTCTAGGCGTTGCTCGCGTTTTTAATCAACCCCTCTGGAATTTCTAGGGTTAATTACGCGGATTTCCAATGCATTCCGAGCCTGTGGAATTTTTACGATTGCCCTCAGCCTCCATTGGGGCTCGGATTTGTACGAGTAAAATATTTCGAGGGCTCTCATTTTATAAATGACCAAACCTGTCCACCCTTCCCGCAGTGCTAGGTTCACCCTGTTATCATTCCTTTCCTTGTCCCAAAATCGACTGGCTCTATTCGCTCCATCGTCAACACGGGGATCTCCTTGGGGTGGTTGGGAGGGTTGGGGGTGACTTGCCAGGGTGGGTCCAGTGGAGCAGCAGTAGACAAGAGAAACCGCAAATTCGCCTCGTGTTGCCACGAAGAAGCAATAAATCCAGTGCAAAGCGCGGAAAACTGACAGAAAAATCCAGCCCCATAAATAATTCAGTGCGCGCAGGGTGAGACCAACCCTTGGAAGAGGCTCAGGGAGGCACGCGCCTTGGCTGCCTGACGTGGGTAATGGGTAAGTTAGGGGTAGGCGGGGGGGGGGGGGAGCAAAGGAGAGCACAGTGGTATAAGAATCTAATCTTTTCGCAAAAGGGTTCGTCGAAGGGTGCAAACGAGGAAGAAACCTGCACCTGAACCGCAACCCGAGATATCTGTCCTGACACCCCTTAAATACTTAATTCCATTTTTTCTCCTAATTGGACAGTTTTATTAAGGGATGCATATTTTAGACGGGCGTTTTTATTATGTCTATTGGGAGCGAAACGGGCGCCGAGGAACGAGGGGGTTAAAAAAAAAATTAGATTTCGACCCTTCGAAAAATATTAGCACTTCCCGCCGCCAGCAACCCTTCCTTTTCCTTCAAGAGGATAGGGAGGCCATCGGGGCCATCACTGCCGGATCGCGCACCCTGGCTCCACGGGCTCCTGCTATTGTTCCAAGGGTTAAAGTATGAAAGTGTAATTTCTCGGCGAGGAAAAAAAAAATTTTATTGGACATTAAAACGCAGGGTGGTCCTAGAGTCCAGAGGCGCTAAGCGCAACCAGAAGAGACGTCGACGTCGGTCGACGTCGGTCGGCGTCGCTCGTCGTCGTATCCGCCCCGCCAATGAAAGTAAAATATACATTTTAATAAGCCCACCACGCTCAACCCTTTGAGCCAACCGAAATGAACGAATTAAAAGTTTGTCTCATTCCGCGAGACTCGCTCGCTCGCTTTACTCCTTTTCCTCGTTTTACTCGACTTTTACTGCTCTCGCGGTTGACATTTCAACTCCTGCCGAACTGCTCAACTTTCCCCATTTCTTCAAGCCACTCGGAGACACCATCCACCGCAGGGATGCATTTTCCCAGCAAGTTCTGACCTTTGACCTCACGAGGAGATTTCCCCGCCTAGCACTTAGACGCCAGAGCCAAGCACAGTGCTGACTACAGCAGCAGGAAGACGAATGGTTAGATGGGTTGTCTTACGTGTGCATCGACCCTCGCGCCTACGAGTACGAGTAACCGAGTAAGATTTCAATTAAAACAACCCCCACACGGAGGGATTAGCAGTAGGAATCCGAGCCCCAAGGAACCCGGTTATGACATGGCATAAATATCAATGTAAATTGGCTGCCGGTTACGCGTACACGCGAAACGGGGTTACCAAGACGCTCGCTGGGAGACTTTATTAACGCAATTATTACGCGATTCTGCATTTATGAGCTTTAAATTGTCCCATCCTTATTCCTCGCTCGTATAACTGCCTGGCATTTTGGTGCCTGCTAAGTCCTTGGGTCCTCAGTTATTCCTAACTGGCATAGCGGCTCTTCTAGTCTCTATATGCGTTTCCTAATATACCTCGGTTTCCTTCGACAATTCTTCATCCCTCCATTGCTTCGCTACGCGACTCGTCCCCTCGCTGTAGCCCGTATGAGCTATGCCAGCTCTTGCGTTATGTCCCACGAGGTAGTCTCTGGCGTTTCCAGCGCCTCTAGCTCGTGTCTTTCGGCAAGGACAGGCTGCGTAATTAAAGGAGCCCGGTAGGCAATAATTTGGCGAAACAACGTGCCTCGCTGAGAGAGAGAGAGAGAGTCGACCTGATATACTACGTAAGAGAGAGAGGGAGAGAAGCAGAGAGAGAATCATACTCCGAAATCATAATTAACAGAATTATGCGGGGGTAACTTGATACGTTGTAGTGCGATGGGAATTGGTTCGGCGGGGTAAATTCGAGGGGGCTTACATCTAAGAAGGAAGGGTTGCGTGAGCCACCCCTACGCGGAATTGCACGCACACGAGGAGTCTACGTAGGTACACGCGCACCGAAATGCCAGAGAGATTACGTTTGCTTTATTCAAAAGGTTTTAATTACAATGCCGGCAGGATTTCAACTTTTACACGGCAGAGCGGTAAAGGGTGTTCGCATCCCTGAGTGATAGCTGGACCGAAAAAAAAAAAGGGAAAAAAAACCAGTATTCTCTCTTGAAGGTAACCAAAGAAAAAAAAAGAAAAGGAAAAACACACAAATTGAGCGCTTCAGATCCGCGTGAAATCCCTGGAAGGGAGGAAAAAAAAAAAAAAAGAAAGGAAAAATCCCGAAAATCCCTCTCGACCTTCAACACCCTTCGACGACTCTCCCCTTCCAACGTGTCTAACTCTCAACTCTGAACTCGGTAGCACCAACCCTCCTGTATCGAGGTTAAGGGTGACAAAAGATACAAGATGGACCGTAGCTCTAAAGAGTTGCGGAAGCGTGCAGGAGAAGAAAAAGGTAAGAAGGTAAGGGAGTGAGAGAGACGGAGAATGCCGCAATGGTAAAAGAAAGCCGCATCTGCACCATGAAGAAAGCCAAGAGGGCGTTAACTCAACTTTAATGGAGATCATAGATAATGTTCCGGCGGACGTTGAAAGACCTCTTTGACGGATTACGCCCAAATCGTATCTATCTTACGCCGGGAGCTACCTGAGACCTGGCATGCTCTATATAGGCTATACGTACTCTATCTATACGTGCTATATATATATATATATATACATATATATATATACACGCGTATAACCATCCTAAGTGTTATAATACCCGGCGTGGATTTAGCTGGCGAGGATCCCAAGTGGCTATTATTACGTAGCCCGGAGAACTACTAGAGGATCACACAAGTATTCGTATACCTACTGTAGCGACTTTAGGGACCTGCCTTTTTTTCAACTCTCTCAAATACTCCAATCCTATCTCTCTGGCACGATCTGTGAATGCCCGGAAGATCCTCCCCGATCTTTAGGGGATGATCCGAACGTCGTGGCATGACGTCTCTCACGTTGGCAGAAAGCAGATCCAAGGTGTTTCCGTATTTCACCGCACAGCCCTGTGTAACCCAGTGCTGAGGACATTTATAGGTTCGTGTAATGCAAGCTTTATTTGACCCTTGGACAAATGACAGATCTCCGCGAACCCTTGGTAGAAGCTTTTCTCCCCTTGGTGCAGATTCCAACCAGGGTTTCACTAGGAAAGCTCAACAAGTCGAATAAAAAGCTCATAAATAAAGAGGAGGAATTCGTTTCTCCCTTGGTTCTAGGGTTGCTGCTGCTGCTGCTGCTGCTGTTGCTGATTCTGCTACTAGCTCACAGGGTTCCTTCCTTTCCTCCTACAGCCGTACCATTGCTCCGGCACTCGTTCTCTATGTGGGCCAAAGAACTACCCTCTCTCCAGCATCCGGGAACTCTCGAACCCTACACAAACTCCAGCCACCCTCTTGCGTTTCTGCGAATGTCCCCGCGGACACCTGTTGAGCCTCCTGCTTTCCACTTGCTGCTAAAACCACTGTCACCGATGATCACAGGATCCTCGATCGCGCCTACCCTGATCCACATAAATCGTAGAGCAGCCCCAAAAGCCAAGGGGTGAGCGAGACCGCGTGAGTAATGTTTCTGCGAATGCGGATCCTCGAGGGTGGCTTTTCCAGGACGTCGGGTTCGTTTAGTGCATCAACCGAAAACCCTTTTGGATCGAGATTTCATAGTAAATCTTTCTCTCTCGAGACTTTTCAAAATCTACTTACTCTTCCTGAACCGACCGCCGTTCAGCAGCGGGGAAGTGAAAAAAAAAAAAAAAATATTGTTTGCCTTATCGTATTTTGAATCGACAGTCTGGCCAAAAGAGAGAATACAATTTTCATGGGCAGCTGCAGATTTGTGATAAATGGAATCCGGGGAACGCGCCCGAGTGGATATTATGCTCTGGGGTTTGGCCGCTAATTACAGGGTGGTTTGAATAAATTACACCCAAGGAAACACCAGCTCATTTGTAACAATGTATTGTAATTCGGTAAGGGTCGAAAAGCTACGTAGGTATCTATATCTATATATACCGCAAACCAACCCAACCGCAGAATCGAAGGAATTCAAACAAAGATTTTTTTTAACGTTTATTTTCATAAAATACCTACCCCCTCGGGGCGGACGTATATATCCCGTCGAAATATCTTCCCCATAAATCGTTGAGATATTTCAATCCACGCTGACTAGCATCTCCTGGACTCATGAGTCTTCAACCCCTATACCAATGGACAAATTGAATCGAACCACTCTCGAGCAGATATCAACCCTTAGGGCGACTCCCACGACTCCCCCCTCCCCCACTCCCTACACCAAATGGGGCTAAAACGTTTTTCAAAATCGATTCACTCCCAGCAACGTATTACGTTACTACGCGCTACGTAATCGTCGCTGGATTACACACTCGCCGAATCTATCCTATGTGTTTTAAGTACAAGGGTTGTTTCCCTACCAGCTCCACCCGGCAGCGACAGCAGCAACGGCAGCACTAGTAGTAGCAACCCCTAATACTGGTAGACAGGCTCCCCGGGGTCTCTGAGCTGGGGGGGGGGGGGGCTGACTAAGATATATATATATGTATAACATCTATATACATCATGTACTATACCTATATATGTTACAGAAAGCAATACAAGAATGCTCGGATTTGTTGTATACGAAATAGTGAATTTTTGCAAAATACTAATTTCTGATTCGAATTTGAAAAATGCTTTGCAAATATATACTTAAAAAAATATCTATCTCCCACTGATTTCACAGGGGGCTGGGTGTTACGGCTCGTCTCCATTACAACTTTTTATTACATTTCCATTTCATTTCTCACGAAAGAAATGCCGGGAATACGAAATGGAGGAGGCGTATTCCCGTCAGACACGAAAAGTTGGACGGGAAATTGAAATAAATGCGTTTTAAACGTGATTATTCCACTTCCCCGTTTCGCCAAGTATCCTCGGAGCGGCGAACAAGGGTTGCAAAAAAAGAAACAAAAGCAGGCAAGCCGAGTTCTTATTTCTCTAAAGTACGACAAACTGTGCTCTAGAATTCTGAGCGAAAGTCCAACCACATAAATTTCCCATTCGTCGACCTGACACTGTACGTCAGCCTATTCCATCTTAAGCAATTATAATAAATGACAGTTCAATCGGTTTAACCTACTTTTGTACGATTGAACGTTGACTCGAGGCGTTTACTTAATTCGTTCAATTATCCATGAAAAAAAAAAAAAAAAAAATGTATCCGACAACGTGACATATGAGATTCCCCGAGAAATAACGTCAGACTCGAAAAAGTTGTCAAGTGAATTTTCAGAAATTTAAATAAAAATATATTCAGCACATCTGCCCATACACGGAATAACGAAGACTATACAGGTAGATTCATAAGCGGCACTATCTTCCCTGCAACAAATTGCAGTTGGCACTATCTCATTGTTACTTCCGGTAAGGCGAGTTCCCGTGCATGAGAGCCACAGTGCGGAGTGTGGGTTGGACTGTATACATTTGCCGGAGATTAGCGCAATAAATAATAGCGAGCACGGCATGTGTACGAGGCTTTACTTTACGTCTCTCTCGCCAGCGCTACTTTTTCTCTTTGGGGATGTACATGCCAGCCCAGTGGCTGTAGCGATTGTTAAGTGCAATTCCTTTTACGCGAGACACCCGGTATACGCAATGCGTCGAGGAGCAACAACCCACCGCGGTAACAAATAATTCGGGGATGCGTAAAATCCCGACGACCCATTTAGCGCGATAATCGGGGCGTAAACAATTTCAAAGAGAAAATGGGACTGCGAGAGAATAAGGGCGCATGCGCAACGAAGGATAGCTTTATGTTTATCGGTCTGCTCTTGCTACTGCTGTTCCCACTAGGTATACGCTGTAGCACGTATACCGTAGTACAGCTAGTCCTGTCGCCAGCTACAGAAGCATCGGCAACCCCTGTGGGGCCGCCCGTAGCGAGGACAACGGGGGTGAGAAATTGGGCACCTTTTCCAATGTAAAATGACACCCGCGGTGCGATTATGCGACAGGGATGCTGGGGCCGTCAGGCGGCGGGACCTTTGAGGATCGCCGACCGTTTTGGGGTTTTCAATGTTTGAATATCCTGGATCGAGAAATCCTTAGGATCGGCAGGATAACGAGGATAACTAGGATAACACTGTTAATGGCTATTCCAACGAATTCGAGCCTTACTTGGATATAGTTTTTGTTTGTTTTTAATGCTCTAGGAAGGTTCGGTTGGTTTGGGCTGAAATGCGCATTATCGAATGTTACCTGAGATTTTCATAAGGATCAAGATTACGACACTCATGTAAGAGCGCCTCTCCTGTATATTAGTAATAAGATATTACGATCGAGACACATCGGCGTTTTCATGTACTTGCAATTAAGTGCGCGTCTGCTGAAACTAGCTGTAGACCAAAATGACAAACGGGTTTTGCACCGACCGCTGACTTCGTACGTTCCTAACGACGAGGAAGACTAATGCAGTCACTAATTACCGAGTAACGATCCTCCCGAGGGCAAAAAGCACGGGAGATCATTGCGTTGCGTATCGAGGCCGCGTAGAAAAGGAGGAAGGAAAGAAATAAAAGAAAGAAGAAGCAAAGAGGACAAAGGGAAATAAAATCAGAATGCGAGTGCAAACGCTGGAAAGAAACGGCCTACTGCGTGGGCGCAATGCTAGCTGGGAAATCAGTGGAAGATGCGCAGTGCGCCACTGCGCAGGCGTGCACGTGAGTTGGCGCGACCGCGTGTAACCGCGCGTAATACAAAGTAATGTCGGAGCTAATTAAGCCAGGCAGGATACGGCATGGCGTCGGGGTTGTCAGTGGGCACGCGAGGCGTGCATTTATAAGAATTGCACCCGCGCGGCTATCAGTCCGTTTTGACGAGATAATCGTTCGCCTCGTAAATTGAAACGTTTTACGCGCGGTTCACGTGCCGCGGATGTGCCGGAATGTTGCGCGCGAGAGAGCGTGACGATATCCTCGAAGACCTTGCAGCAGGAGCGACGCTCAAGAAAGGTCGGGAGCTCGTCCTTGACAAATATAATTGTCACGAGGTGGAATTTCGATGAAAGCCACGAAAAAAAAAGAATTTTTTTTTAACATTCAATTCCTCCCTAAGAATATATCGACTACTTTAGCTATACCTTGATACCTTAGTACCTTACTAGTACCTACTTGGTATACTTGCTAGGGTTTCAAAGAGTACCTACTGGAGGTTCAAGGAGGATCTCGGATGAAATTTAGTATAGAACTCCGTTGTTGACGTTGAAGTTGAAGTTGAAGTTGAAGTTGAAGTTGAAGTTGTAGGTACTCTCAGCCTCCTCTTCTTCTATCTTCTATCCCGTCACCCTTTACATCTCTCTTTTCCATCTTTTACTCTCCACCTCTCTTCATCAATTTTCCACGCCTTTTCCTTACACCAGTTCCTCTTGCATACTGTGCGATGCCCTCCCTCCCTCCCTCCTTCACCACCACCACCACCACCACCACCACTAATAAGAATACCAACTTCTCATCAGAGATCGTAGATACCCCGACACGCAGCCGACATTGCGGAATGGTTGTATCATTAAAATATAATCACAGCAGCTCGCTAACCCTGCGATGCTAATTGTTCGTTAATTAATGCTTAGTCCCATTGTGTGTACCAGACGCAACGCACTCAGAGGCGCTCGATTAAAAGCGCTATTTCTTCCTCTTCACCTTTAGCTCCCTCTCTCTCCTATCTGCACGTTCCTTCAGCGCGTTCCTCGCCTGCCGAAAGAGACGAAGGACATTTCCCTACAGACTCCTTGCCAAGATAATACAGCTGCGAGCAGCAGGCCTGCAACGTCTCTGCAATAACTAAAGGTACTTGGCTCCTTCCAATTCCAACAGCTACTGTATGTACAGCCATACGGCGGGATCTCATTGAACGAGTAAGAAGCACAGTCCTAGATAGGTTACGTTGAATTAGTAAGTACAAAGCCAAGTGCACGAGCACTCGGCAGCCAACGTAGGCAGGTGCACTCGCTCGCAGAGTGAATTCACTCCGCTGCGATTGTAGGTATCGCCGATGGCGCTGGCCTGTGTTCCAAAGTGTACAGACCCATTGTTACGGGGCAGAAGGAATTATTTGGAGAAGTAGCAGAGGCCATTGTCAATGAAGACGCCTCTTTGGAACGTAATTGAGAGCGTCTGAGCCGTCGCTTCGAAGAGGAGGACCCGGGAGGAACTGGGAACGACGTGGACGTCGACCACGGGAGCAGCGGCGTCCTTGCACCCCTTGCCACCCTTCCGGCGCACGGGTGCCTCTCGAGCTGCTCTCGAGAGCACTTGGGGATGGAGGCTCATGGGGGTTCGTTTATAGACAATGCACCCTGCGATCATAATGATGCGTTGTAATTATTGTGTAACCGTAAACGCTACAGAATCCATCATGGATACATCCTTTCATCCCCTAGGAGAACCGACGCAGACAGGGTTGTACGTGCCGCAACCCCTTTTACTAGTTTCTGCTCTGCTCTGCCTATTGAGAGGAAGGTAGGTGGTGCCCTGGCTCCTTTTTTTCTTCTTTACTTTGTCGATCGACACGCGTGGAAGGGTTGGTAGTCCTGGTTTATTGAAAATAAAAAGGATCCCTGTGCGAAAAGCGTTACAGTTATATTGTGCCAGAGATTTAGAGGCGTGGTCTGTCTGCCTCTTTTACCTTAGGGATATAGCCGGAGGTGGGGAGGGGGGAGGGAGAGGGGAATAGGTTTTAACCCCGATAGGCAGGTCAGGGCTGGTGGGGTTGGTAATCGCGTAACACGCCCGGTTGCTCGTCCAGAAATTTTTCAGTGATTTTTCTTGAAAAACCGTTGCTCCTCTTTTTTTGCTATTCCCTTCGCGAGACAGGATAGTTAAAATCCTGATTCATTATCAGCAGGAATCTTGAATATATGTGCACGTGGTAGGCAGGCATATCTAAGTAAGCATATACGAGATACCGTAGGATGCTTTATCGCTCGTTGAAAAGGAGCCTTGCAGGGATGATTGCCACAGTCTTTTCAGAGAATTCAAGGAAAAACTTGCACACGCGATAATTGAGATGACTCTTGCGAATGGTTACTTTATTATTATTATTATATATATATAGCTACTTATACTCGTGGCTTCTCGTGACTCTCGAGGCTGCAAACGTAAACTAGGAGTCTTTATGACTGCGAGAAACGTGCTGGCATCATCTTTTCGGCTTGTCTTCTCAAAATGGAGCTTTCTTGCCACATGTGAATATCACGTATGTACGAGCGTGCCAATATTACCGGGAAATTACTCCCTTGCGCCTGGGGTTAAGCATAAACTCCAGGCTTGGCGATGATCCAAGTGCAACACCTGGATGGAAGTGGATGAAAACGTAATAAGAAATTTCAGGTTAGGTTGCGACGGCCGATAGGAAATTTTTTTAATCCTTTGTCACGTATGCATTTAACCCCTTCTAATAAAAATCGATCGCACACTCGGGCACGTGCGCGAACGAGAAATAAAAAGTCCGGATACTTACGTCGATAAGAAATCTCGTATTATTATAAGGAATGTTCCATATGCTGAAAATTGACTTTGAGGTAATTGAAAGTGTCTTAGAAAAAAAAAAAAAAAAAAAAAGGTGTTCGAATTGTACGGCTCGTGATAACGCAATACCAAAAATTGATTGATTTTGAAAAACGTTTGAAAGGAGCCCGACTAGGACCACCGTTGGATAACGAAACTCGTTAGTAAAATATTCGATACTTTTTTAAGATAACTTTTCGAGTCTACTCGTGTGCATCGCCGTGTAATGAGATTTTGCTATTTACATATTGTTACTCTGTGATAGTTATTGCCAATAATAATGGGGTCCGTCGCGGGTTCAATAACGGTGGTGAACGGCGGAGACACCCCGATTAAAATAGCATCATCGATAAACTTATTATTTATTATATTAATCGATCCAAGTATTCCGTGACTGATTATTCCCGATTTCGCAAAAAATAAATAGAAACTAATTCTAAGGCGCGGCAAAAAGGTCTACGTGTAGAACGATTGATACGATATTGCATGCCATTTTCAAATTATCCTTTCTCGATCGAGGACTCTGATCCGCCACTTTTCTATACGCGGCGTTCAAGAAATTTTTTTGCAATATATATATATATATATATATATATATATATATATATATGACTTTGTATGACCTGTGACGTCTAACCTGCAAAATATAACGAATAGTCAAAAATCCTTGGAGACGAGGAAGATCAGCCAGGACCCTTGCATCCTGGTCCTGATCGGCAGTCGAGTTGCCAAGCGGTCAGCTGCCCCCTGTGCTTTTGTCTACTTGGCTGACGCTGCAACTTCGACCCCCATGAACATGGCGCGTTTTTTAGCGAATTTAATATTTATACCGAATGACTGATGACTGCAATAAAGAAACGGGGTCGTATTGTTCGAAAGGTTTGTGTCATTGATCGATACGCCTCTGACCCGTAGTTCCCCTGAACAGGCTGGGAAAAAAGCTTTTTGCTACTTTAGTTATGACGCAACGATACGTTCGTCCACGTTGCAATCCCCGTGCCGCCCCGCAACAATTTCAAGAATGAAAGTTCAACGTTTCCTAGTGACTTTCTCTCCAGCATATACGTAGGTAACATACCCCTGTACAGGTAGACAGGAAGGCAGCGTGAGCGAGATGAGGGTTCGAGGATTCCCCTATACATATAGTGTTTCAAGGAAGAAACAAGACGAGAGCAGGCAAGGCCCTCAAATCATTAAGGAATCATTACCATTCCTAGTCGGGATCCTTGAAACAAAACCATTAATGATTTCTATTTGTACTGGTGAGTCCGTTCGAGTTCTTCGAGTATTAATAACTAGCAGTGTTTTGTATGCCGAAGATGGTCTTCGTAGTTAAGGAAGAGAGTCTGGCCTCTCCTTGGTCCCCAGTGAATTATGTGAGAAGTTGGCTTATTTTCGTTAAGTTGGACTCCTGCAGCGCGAACAAATCGTCCCGCGCTGCCGCTCGAGGCGGCTTTTGTTTTTCATTTTTGAAGAATCGAGTGCCGAAGTTTCCACGGAGGGCGAGGGGGGCAGGGAGGGGGTAGTCTGAAAGAGGGAGCCATCGGTATTTCCATAGGAAAGGAAGGTGGTTCCTACAGTGCCAAGGAAGCCGAAGGAGGTTGTGGTGGATATGGTGGACATGGTGGAGAAGGAGGAGAAGCAAGAGGGAACACAGACGAAGATTGGCCGAGCGAGTGCCAGGCCGATCGTGATCGCGCCAGTCCCAGAGTGGCCGTAGCGGCCGTAGTGGCCGGAGTAAATAATAATTCAGGGCCGTAGTGTGAGGGAAGAGCGAGGAGATGATTCGAGGTAAGGAAGGCAATCGAGGAACATTTATGCGCCGGGCAAACAGCCATCCGCAGCCTCTCGACGTTGGTTCCGCGCATATTTTGTTTTCTCCTGTTGCTTGAGAAAACAGACGCGTCTCAAACATGGCCGACCCGGCCGTCAAAGTGGGGTCCCTCCTCGCTCCCCCCGGCCCCCAATCCGACTCATCGCTCTTTCTTTCCCTCTTTCCCCCGAAGGAGCAGCAGCACCAGTAGTACGTACCGCCAGTACGGCAGTAGCATCGGCGGAAGAGGAAGAAGACTCGATGGGAGCTGCTAGCTCGCTCTGACGTCGCACAACATCATTATTTATTAGTAATTGTAAAAGTGATCCTCCCAAAACCAATATCATTAGCGGCGCCGCGACGCGTCTCTATTGCGCCCAAGAGCAAGCAGGGGACTCGCACGCTCGGAATGCCCGCGTAGTCCCATGCTGGCCGGAACGTGCGTGTGTCATCTGTGAAAACAGTGGCTCTAATTGGCGCGATATATTTATTGTAATTTCAACCACGTGAAAGGAGCGAGCGAAGAGGGTGCGCGTGTGGACGTGGCCCTCCTGGGCCTGGAGATGATCTTTATGCTCTTTACGAGCTCGTTGGGCCCGAGATTTATTTTAATTCCATCCTCGTCGACAAATATTGAAGCCGCGCGCCAGCCTACAGCCAATGGCTATCATTAGATGCGCGAGAAGCGACGCTTTATGCGTTATTATACGCGGGAATAATCCCTCGGCCCACTTACACTTTCCACCACTGGAACTCGCAGGAGGGATGCGACGTTGCGTTACGCTCCCTCCGGTCCCTCTGAAAACAGTGCCGGCCGATGTTTTCGATTTGTCCCTATACGAGTTGTTTACGGCCCATAAGAGAGATGCAGCCCGGAGTAGGAATTTGAAAACTCATTGTTTCGACAGATTTCCTTTTCTCCCCCCAATCCACCCCAGTCCCCCTCCTGCGGTCCTCCACGATTTTTCCTTTAAAAATACCGACCAGTTCCACGCTCCTGTGCGCGTTAACACGGGTGCATCGATCATCGCGGCCGAACGATGACTCTTCGGTTTTCCGCAAGCGCCAGGTAGACGCTCCCAGCCGTGGCTACGGTAATTAATCGTTTCGCTTGGTGCTAAAATTATTAGGAATCGGGCTGCGATATACCTGCTGCACCTTCAGTTTCCCCCGGCGCCGCCAGTCAGTTTCTCTCATTGTTTCTCGTATTCCTGCTAGACGCGAGGCGAGTCTTGCGAGTTTATTGGGTTTTGGCACGCGACAGCCTCTACAGAAACCAGCTGACGAACCTCGTCAGCGAACAGCTAGAGAATTACAGAGAGAAACGCGTGTGTCCAGTAACGGTCGGTCAGTGCCGGAGGGTTAGACGAGAAAAATGAAGGAGAAGGTTGGCGGGGGCGGGGGAGGTGAGGGGGAGTCTCGCAAGGCAGACCGTCGGTAATTAGAAAACATTCGTATTTCGTATTTCGTATTCCAATTTAAATCAACCCGGAGACAAGGAAGGGCCTTGATGCCGTTCGTTGCTAGAAAAAAAAAAGATGTAAAAAAAAGTCCAAAAGAGTGAAAACGACGGTATAAGTATTTCTACCTGGGCCTCGGAGGCTCTGACAGAAAGAGACCCGCCCACAAAAGTAATCTCGACCTCGGCCGAGACTCTCGAGAGCCACACCTGATTCATCAGCGGGGAATAAATCGAAAAGAAGCTAAAAACAAAAGGAGGATCAAGAAGCGAGTGGCCCGTTCGCCAGTTCGTGTATATCTTGTATATATCGTGTATCCAGCATCCTATACTCTGCATTGTGTATCGCCTATCCTGAACCACTTTCCCCTTACACGAGTACCAACTGCCTTGCGTACCTGCACTATATCTACCTATACCGGCTATACTATAATACCGGTGTGTATTCCTACGGGACGACCCTATACTATAAATTACTTTTTTAATTTCCCCACTGCTCCCCCCCCCAACCCCCTCCTCCCATCAACAGCCCTCGGTACGAGAGACAAATGATTTAATTTATTCTATCAATTATTGGGAGCCGTGTTTGGTTTTCATTTCGATTCTTGATATCTGATCGTCGTGAATCTCGCTACCAGTATCCACACGGTTGGTACCCCGCATTGGTATCCACCTTCCAAAGCAACCTCATCTACGTGGAACTTCAGCTTCTTCTTTGCCTCCAGCAGCATCCTTCCAGCTACTACCTGTCCCTCTTGCTTGCTCTGCCACGCACAGCTACAGTTACTCATCCTCCCTCTACTTCCTGCTCCTCGACGGCTTCCTTTGTAAACACCATGTAACGTAACCTCGTTACCAGATTCCAGTCTGACTAACGTGACGCGAGATACAATTTTGATACTACTTGATCTTCTCTGGAAATCTAAAGAAATAAATATATTTTTGAGAACCCATACAACGATAATATTCATTACCCTGATTATCCTCTGAGGTATCCTCAGCCGTGTATTAATCGTATTCATCTACTTGACCGTAGACGAATCTCATGATTCGCCACTCCGTCCCATTGACGGGAAAGAGAGCGAGAGTGAGAAAAGGCTAAAGAATGAGAAAGCGCGACGGAGAGGAGGTGTTGCACGGTACGTATAAATGTATATCTATGTATACATACATTATATAGTACATGTACGTTTCCACGGCAGACACTGCCGAGACTCCTCGAACCGGTTCGAAGTCTGGTTCGGGCTAGGTCAGTTACTCAAAAACTGAAATATCGCCTCATTAACGGTAGCTCGTTTGTGAAATTTCCTGGGAGAGCAGCGAACGGCAGACTCGTACAAGGTTTCTGCTTACCTACATAGGAGCACGTGGTCAGGAGCACAATGAGTGCTTACGCAGGACAAACGGCCGGGATGGTTTTGCTCGGTCAAGCAATACGAAGCTATGAAAGGTAACAAGGATTTCTTCGTAGGGTGAAGGGAAGAATTTTTTTCTACCCGACGAAAAAGAGTGAAGTCAGGCCATCGTGAAGTTGAAGTATGGTACGACTGAGGCTAATCATCCTCGTGTAAAAAGTCCTTATCAGGTCTCGAGGGGGGGGTGAAGTCTCCCGCGGAAGAGTTAGAGAGCAAGATAACGGGCATCTTCCGCACGCTTTGCATAGTCCCTGTTCGATTCATCATGTAGTCCGGGTTAACGGCCCAATTAACTAGCGTTTTTGCATGTCTGATTGTCCACGGCCCCGGAGTACCGACCGGCAACCTTCTTTAGATATTTGCGAACTACACCGTCTGGAACGTAGTACGTACAGGCAGCTACAAGCAGGTACAGTCGGTACCACATCAGGTATGGCAGGAGACTCTTCGTTTCACCTGCAGCCACCTCAAGGGAGGAGGACTTGGGCAAAAGACAAGGACAGGGCACCGCCTTTGTATCGTCTGGCTGCAAATTAAAATGCATTTTGAACTTGTGCCACGCGATATGATCGTCCGGGCATCTCGATGGAACCGCAGCTACTGCAACGATTAAGCATCGTTTAAACGACGGCTGAGATTCAAGCATGGCGGAAGGAGTGCGATTACGGGTAAAGACCAGGGACAGTCGGGGGCCACCGGGTCCGAGGGACTTCTGTGCGCGTCCGGTAGACCCTGGGATAACAATGATTTTGGACAGTCATTAAATAGAGATTTGGCCAATCTTGCCAGCCCCTCTCTTACGTCTGCATCTTAAACTTGGTGCGGAATCCAATCCGCGACTTCTCGACTCGCCGGCCGCGCGCACCGCACTGTAACGACTGTAACGAGCGACGTTGATAAATAGTCCGGCTTAAACTCCCATGGATGTCGTAATTATATGTCTACGTTGGAGTCCACTCTTTTCAGTAGAACTATGGCTGCGTTTTCTCCAGACGGCTATTGCAGCCTCTTGCTGTGGAGGATGCTGCGCAAACTGCAAACACCAATTGCAAGCTGCATCCAGGGTAGAATTGACTAACCCGAAGGCATCGCCGATCGGCGGGAGGATCCGGTGATTGCTGCTGTTGCTGCTGTGGGAACGCGCTACCCGATTCGAATCTTCCTTGGGGATAACCTTTCTTTTTTTTTTTTTTTTTCTGATATATCCGTACACCAAGGGGACCGTCAAATTCGAAAGACATGCTCCAGAATTCGAAGGCGGTGCTGGTCGATCAATCAAAAAATTCTGGCATGCAAGCGGACCTAACTTCAAGACAGAGAGAGAGAGAGGTGAGTCGGAATATGGAGACTTGGACAAAGGACTTTCCCAGGATACGTAGGAACAAGATGGCAGTGGGTCCCATGGCAGTCGGGATGGCCGAATAAAGTGCATTGGGCAAAATAAATAGTATGCATTTCCTACGCCACTGCGGCTACGGTTGGATGTATCAATGTCAGGCCCTAATAACACCTCAGCTCTCGCAAGGCTGAGATCAGGACGCCGACTATACACTGTAGGGTATATACACACGTATATACGCATAAGGCCCGGACCGACGCGGGGCCTTCTTTCGGTCCTGCAACTCTTGCAGCCGCTAAACCCTGCCGTAACGGCCGCAGAGACTGCTGGGTAATTTCAAACAATGATATAATTACATATTGTTCACCATTATCTTGATTGCTCGAATTATACAAAGCGAACACACTCGGGGCCTTTCATGCCCTTCATGCCCTTCATGCCCCGACTATGAGATCCAAAGATCGTCTGTGGCGCGCGCGCGCCTAACGCATCGCCACTCTCAATTATCCCTCTGTCTACCTCGGGTAGCAGAGCAGAGTAGAGAGTGAGCTACTCATCGACTCTTCCGGACCATGTCGTTTCTTAGAGATTTTGCAAAGAACGATCCTAGTGGGTTTCTCAGCTATTCCTAGTAAAGAGACGAGATAAATAAAATGTTCAAATACGAAAGTAGACTCTGGCAAAAGACATTAGGCAGGATGACGTCGTGCGCCCGTTTCTTCTGACGAGGAAAAACTAGCAAGAGAGTTTTAGGAGGTAAGAGAGACGAGGAACCTGTGGATGCATTGGAGAGTAAAGTGGAGCCAATAGGCGGTGAATAAGAGAAGAGGAATAAGAAGAGGAGGAAGAAGAAGAAGAAGAAGAAGAAGAAGAAGAAGAAGAAGAAGAAGCGATGCGAGGCGAAGCGAGCTAAGCAAAGTGAGTCGAAGTAAGAGACTCGGTCGCGGTGTGTCGCCTTCAGATCCGCTCTTACCCAAATAGTTAGAGGTTTTTGTAGGATGAACGAACGGCTGTTCCTCCTCCGACTCCACCGACTCCATCGACTCCACCGAGAGCAGCAGATTGAATCGGTTTGTATTATTTACATATTCGTTCTGCTCCACGGACTGTCTCTTGCTTCTTTCTTTGTCGATTCGATCCGGGTTCCGGGAATTGGAAAAGTACGTGGCACCGCGAGCCATCTCGGCTCTAACTGGTGACTGACCGATCCAACGATCCAGCGATTCACCAACCAAGTCGCTTCGTTCTGTCAACGCTCTTGGTACTCGAGAGATACCATAATCGAATGGCCATTTTGGAGTTTCAAGGTCGATCCACACGAGCGTGTCTTAAGGTACTGATCGATCAATACCTTTAAGGTCCTCCGGATTTCTTCGTCTCCTGAGGTCATTGGGTATTTCATGATATTTGAGTATCTTGAGGTATAGACGTAGATGCAGACACCTAACGCCCACTGCTCGTGCCTAGTGGATTTTTGTGATCAACGCGAAGAAATATGTTGGGCAATGAATTTTTACGAGCGGCGATGATTCACGAGGATGGATTCACGATCTTCGGGATCGCTCGGCTCCTTCGGTATCTTATAGACTCTCACCCGTCTCTCCTCATAGTTTTTACCGCCTTTCTTTCTTTCCTTCTTTCCTTCCTTCTTCGGTGGCGCCTTGCTGCCCACTTTTTGTAGGCCGAGAATTTATCCACCATTAAATTACAATTTTATTTCTGTTTCCGTATACCCGCCGGCCAGGAGTGAACCATTCCTAATTGGATTATAAGAGCGTTTCCCGAATGCAGCTCAGACAGGTCCTCTCGTCTGTTCAAAAGTCTTTCAGATTCAACTATCAGCGTCGCTCTATATAATAAGAATATTACTCCTCCCCCCCTCCCCAAAATCGACTTTGAAACTAAAAATATAATACTTTCCACCGTACAGTACCAAATCCCTTCGCCGAGGGTGAACCTGAAACCACGCAATGCCGCAAGCTTAGCAAATCGCCGCAAGCTTGCACAGAGACGCGTAAGCATCAGCGAGCGACACGAAGTGGACGAAGCTCGGGAAAGAAGATGAAGAAAGCCGAACGCGTGCGTCACGCAAGCGCACCGCACGCGTGCAAAGAGATGCATTGCAGCGCCTCATTCCTTGCCTGCCTACCTGCCTGGCTGACTTGCAAAGCTGACTTGGCTTGACTGGCTCACCCCCTGGGCACCCTTCAAGACTACCACCAGGCATCCGTGTACGTAAGATCGACTCGACATCGAATGCAGGGATCATTACTGGAGCGAAGCGTGTTTGATTGACGCACGACGTAACGCCAAACTCAAAGCGGGCACGCGAGCCGAGCAAACGTAACTCGCTACATACGGCAGGCACAACCGCCATCGCCATTAGAGCGACTTCTCCTCCGGCCACGTGAGCCACTGCCGAGGATCGCTGCTGTAATTTGGAAAGAATAAGACTTTAGCCTGGATCGAGGCTTTCGCGAAGTCGCGTCCATCGCTCCAGAGTCCAGATGCCGGTGAACGAGTGAACGTGGAAAATAAATAGTCTCGATTTGCTAAGCGAGGACGTAGGATGACAGGAAAGTTCTAAGAGCGACCTAAGCCAACTCGGGAGGTCTCGTGCGTCCTTTAATTACCGTGTGTAACGAGTTGGAGTGGTGGCGTGCGCACGAAACCCTCGTAGGGTGTGATACGCTCGCAGACGTCCACGAATCATTTGAAATTAGCGAGGCGTAGCTTGGCTTTACTCGCGTTCAAGTTAGAAATCGAACCCGAGTATTTTCGCGAAGCAACGCGAATACGGTGACACGTGACTATGGCCAGTTGTATCTGTGACGCAAGAGCGAAGTTGGGGAGGGGGAGTGTAGGTGACGATATCACATACGCGTATATCGTACGAGCGAGGTGAGGCGTCTAGATGGAAAAGGGGTGGACGTTGGAAGCGAGTGATTAAAAAAATAAAAGTAAAAATATGGGCAAAGGAAAGGTGGCTGCTTGTCGGCTATGTAATCTGACGATATTATATTATGATAATGTTAACGTTTATATGTCGATTGTGTCGGCCATCTTGACATATGGTACATGTAACGTTGCCCCGCTGAAATGACGTAATCTGGCCAATCGCGCATCGGCAATGTGTGTGCACGTACACACGCACGAGGGTAAAACTCAAGAGGGCAAACCCCTATGCTCTGTTGTGTTGTTGTTGTTGTTGTTAGAGGGGTTGGGGTTGAAGGTACGCAGAGCCGCCGCACGCCACGCTCGCAGGCACACGTGAGCCGGCCAGTCCGGCCGCTCCGGCTCGATTTTGCTAAATTGCTCTTTGCATAAAATTGTTCCTCGATAGATTTACGGACCTCCCGTGCACGCGCGCAGGGTGGGAGACCCGTGAGGAGGTATTTCATAGGCGAGGTCGACCCTGCAGCCATTTTGCAATCAGGTCCTCGAGGAAAGCCCGAAATTTGGCGATGCACGCGCGACGCACCCTTGCGTGGGGTGCAGGTACAAAGTTTAGGCCTCGAGTCTCAGTATAGCGAAAGACGGACAAGTGGTGGATGGCAGTAGGGGTAGTTGGTGTAGTAGCTACTTTGCCGCGAGGGTGACCCGCGGCGTGATAGGGTGCCGTCCTCTTCCTCCTGCATCTGTACGGGGGGTCGGGACGGAAGGGAGGACACCCCTCGCCCAGGATTTTCAGGAGAAGTAGAGGGCGCTCGCTGCAGTCAGCTGTTTTAATGTGGGTCAGTGGCGCGTACGAAATAATCAATGTTCACGTGTGCACCCGACATCTTCCGCCCTTAAACAACCACCCCGTTGCGACTATTCCGAAATCCAAACTACCCCGGCGCAACCCTTACGCTTGATCGACCAGCATCCATGGGTCTCATGCGTGATGCGATGATCCGCGTTGCTGAGTTTCGCAAAATCTAAAATACCCAGCTGATCTGACACACTGACCGGACACCGCGTGACGTCATTGAGATCCCAATGGACCATGATCCAGCCTCCGGAAAGAACTCGCGATCCTGATCTCGCTATGGCAAAAGTTCTCCTTTGGATCTCGACTCGTACGTCCACCATTGCCTCGCGTGCTCTTCTATTTGCTATGGGATGAAGTCTACGAGTACCAGGGAGCCAGGGAGCCAGGCAACTGCGGAACGGGAGCCTGGCGCCATTGCAATACAATACCCGCAGCATCCCGATGACTTGCATTTGTATCTTGGATCGAGAGGGGCCCGTGATTATAGCCGTGGGCCCTTAGCAGGAATACGAGAGGCAGAGAGAGAGAGAGAGAGAGAGAGGGAAGAAGAAAGGTTCCCCTCCCCATTCCTCCTCCTCTCCCTCGTCAATCCTTCTCCGATCACGGGAACGTCTCTCTGCACCTCCGATCGACAGGACTTTCCATCGGTACCAATCAAGTACTTGATACGCCGTACAGTGCATACGATAGGTAGGTAATCGATAGCTATAGATATAATGGCAATACACGAAAGTCCCTCTGGAATCAGCTGGATAATGGAAAATCGTAAAAGGGATAGAAATATCCAAGTATTACTCGACTAATAAGTTTCCGCTTTTGCCCGAGGAGTCGGAAGAAAAGGGGATGGATGAAGCACGAGACGCGACGTAGGGGTGGGTTCGGTTATAATCCTTCTTGTTTGTCTTTGTATTAATTATCTAGAATTAAGAACAGCGCGCGGTGCCCGGATTACTGCCTTTATTATTACTTGTTGCAGATTATTAATTACCGGGCATTAACAGAGTGGAAAAGGTGCTGGCGGAGATGGAAAATGGTCTTCGAAAAGAAAGCAACCCTCGGATTTGCCCTTTCAATTAATTTTCCTCTATTAGGAAGAATTGCGACATGGAATTTATTAAGATACAACCAACCCAGCGTGTATACGTCACTCCGATCCTCATAATCGGCCAGCATCCTCCCCACCCCGGATACCCAGCACCTTCGCGAAACACATTAAAATCCAAAAAGATTCAAAAAGATACATCGACCAGTGGATTCTGGATGACGCCACTCGATCCTCCCGTGGGGATCTTACCGTCTCTTAATGGCACAAAGTGCGTATCTATATCAAAAGCAAAACTAACAATAGGGGCACATGAACCCTTATAATATCTCGCTGGAAGCTCCCCCGGAGGGTCAGATGAACTGTAGTAAGAGAGAAAGAGAGGGCAGGAGAAAGAAGAAAGAAAAAAAGAAATTCGTAGGGCCAGCTGCTATAGCCGATACAATTGCAGCGGATACAGAAAAGGAAAACACGAATCAAATCCATTGGTGAACTCCGCGGCATTTAACCTCGCGGCCAATCAGAATGATCGGTACGATGATCTCCCTCTCTCGGCGAAGGTGATGCTGCAGGTATGCTATACATCATAGAGCCCACGTATACTGTAGCTATGGTAACGGAGACCCTGTAAAGGCATAGGTGGCTAAGTACGAGCCTCCTCGAATCGGCTCTCCGCTGATCGTGAACGATCGCCGCTACGTGTAACGACCCGTGCCCGAATGAATCTCCGCTTTCCATATAGCGAGGATGCACGCACTCATCCGAGCGCAGCCAACACGGCCAAATAAATATTAATAACAACTGTGTGTCTGCGCATTGTTAGGGCCGTTACGGGAGCCAATTAATCTATGCACAATTTATAATTAAACGGCTAATAGCGCATAGAATTACAGTCCAGGGCCGCGCACTCCCACGTACCCGCTCTGTGTGGGTACGCACTGTGCGCACTGCGCGCGCTGTGTGTACTGCGTGCAGTGTGCGAGATATGCAGTATAAGCAGAGTCGCGAGATTAATCCTACAGAGAGAGAGAGAGAAGAGGAAAAAAAAAAAAAAAAAGACAAGCACCACTACCAGCATGGGTCGTACACGGGCAATGGGCTATAAGATCTCTTCTAGCGAGACTTCAAGACATTCTTTCTTTACTTCTTTCGCTTCTCTCTCTTTTCTTTTCTTTTACCTCTTTCCCTCCTTTCCACACACCAATTAGAGACTATTGCACCGCGCGCATCATCGTCCCTTCGGCTTGCTTAGGCAAATTAATTAATATAATTGACTCGACTTGTTAGACGCGCACAAAGGAGACCATCTTACTTCCTCGCGACTATTAGCCTCCTGTAGCTGCAATTATTCCAGCGAGTGATAGCATCACTACTATGCGATTATGCCAGGAAATCCTACGGCTCTCTCAAACCCCCGTATCCATTCGGCCTGGATCGTTTCGTTTGGTTTTCAAACTTTTCTTATTTAATCTTATGAAAATCCAACGACTTTACCTTACCCGATCTTCGCTTCCCGCGAAAGGATCTTGCAGAAACTTATCGAGGCCGACCATTATAAGCATTGCAATGCGCCATTGAATCGAGCAATCTCGCTGTTATTACAGTTAAATACAGTAAACAGTCACTCAAATGACTTCCTGGCCGCAATTCCAACGGTGCAAGACCAAGTCTCCCAGCTATGACTACATAGTCGATACACCGAGATATCCGAACGCGTGAAGATTCTGGCAAAGAATCAAAGAATCCTCGTAAAGGAGAAGACAGACCCACGGAGATGGTGAAGCTGGCATCGCGGTGATAAACCGCAAGAAAAATTCTCTGTACTATTGCGGTTACGTTAACCTGATATTATTTTCTACAGGTAAGATCAAATCCTACCCGACAGTGTCGCATGATCTCGAATGATTCTCGGCTAACAATTCGCGTCATCGGGAGATACAAGGACGCCGTAAACTTTAGACAAGACCGCGCACCAAGATAAGGCGTATCCACGTTTCTCCAGCATCCCAAAGGATCCGATTGCATAATACAGGCCACCCGCATGCCGCCAGGCGACCTCGCAGCATCGACTGGACGTCTCTATCGATAAGGTATACTTATTTAGAACGTAGTATCAGACGTGTTTTAAATACGATATGAAAATAGAATTAGAGATAAACGCACGCGAGGTCAAAGGTTAGCACGGGACGAGCAGAGTCCCGAAAAAGGACCTGCACGAGCCGACGGCTCGTGGAGTTCTGTTCTGTGACTGCCACTGGGATTATTCCGATCCCTATCCCTGTGGGGCATCTCTTTTCCTCCAGTCTCCCTCTCGCTCGATTTGCGTCTCTCATTCTCTCACGGATCCTATCGTTCTCTCCGCCTCTCTCTCCGTCGCGTTCAATCCGTTTCCGTTGTGACTGCCACTGCGCATTGCACGCCGCTTTACTATTGTCCCTGCGAAGGGAGTTTATACCAGAGTAATTTCCGAGTCAATAATCAATTCACTTGCAAAAGTACGAATGAGATGTAAATACGGATTTATTGTATTTGGAAAATTTTGAGAAAAATTCAAAAATTCGTCAAAATCATCCAACGGGAGTCGCGACGGGATCGACTCGTGTTGTTGGGAAAACGACAAAATTTTCCCTGGGCAATACGGGATCCCCTCGTTCCGTTTACCATTCCGTTTCGTCTGGCGTCTGCCTTCTGCCTGCGTGGGTGGGTGGGGTAAGCTTGTACTACAAGCACCTCTCGTCGGTGGGGAATTCATTCAGAGAAACTGCCGTCAAAGGGACACCTGTTGGCTCCGGGTACCCAGTGACAATCCTAGAAACGGAGGCACGTGCCTCCACTGCCTTCTGTACAGCTGTTTGCGGATTTACACTTAGACGAGCAAACTGGATCGAGCGTAACAGCGAGAAGAACGTATCTGGAGCGTTTGTAATTTCTTAGGTTACTCGTGTTCCCATGAGTGAGAAGAAGCGTGTAATGAGGGTTCAAGATGCAGAACCGAGCCGAGTCGAGGATGATGAAGTTCTAAAAGACGGGAGGTGCGCAATTAAAGTATTATTCGAGCCTACTGGTAGCACAACGGGGCTGGGCGAAGATGAAATGCTGCCCAGAGGGGACACCGTGCGTTATTAATATATGCGGGGAATTTAGCTTCCGTACCACCTGGCTAGCCCCATCAAGGAGCTCGCATTTCTTCACTCGATTAATCTCACTGTCATCTCTGTAGGTATTACGCTAAAACGGAAGATCGCGTTCAGATCTACGGCATCGACGATTCCTCATCTTTATGTATGCCTATTGGGCTATTGGGCTATTGGGCTATTGGCCTGTTGGCCTGTTGGCAGCAGTTTATTATGTTTTGGAAAGTAGCATGACTCCGGGAAGACGTTTAACGATTTCTAGATTACATGTATTTGGTGATCAATCTACCTGGCCGTGGTGCAGTCCCTGTAGAGGACGTCAAAGTCCTTGCAGCTGAGCAACTTGCAGCGGTTAACTCCAGGCTGAATGGCACCCAGACCTCTAAGGATTCTAACCTGCTCCACGTTGCACACCAAGGGTACGATATCGAGTCTTTTGAGCTTCGTGTACACAGTGTGAAGGCCGCCAACGAGATGCTTGAGGAAAAGCTCAAAGGCTTGAGGCAGACACAGCATTGTATCCCCGGCGATGATGAATGCTGCGACCTTCTGACCACGGTAATCGACGAGTTTACACTCGTTCGCGGTGGGATCACTCGAGCTGATGGGCGGTGGACTGTTGTACGACCTGGGTGGCAGGACAGCGTGGTGACTGGCCATCAACTCCAGAGAAGGACCGTGATGTCCACTGAGCATACCGCCTAGCTGACCCAGGAGTCCCAGACCCGCAGGGGCCAACCCTGGCATTCTGGGTACCATTACAGGAGGTCCTCCAGGACCTCCCCCGGCTGAAAGAGGAGGTGGACTCAAGGGTAAACCCTGCGGAGGTGATCCACGAGTCGGAGACCCTGGTGTAGGTACTCCTCTGTGCTGTTGCTGTTGCTGGAGCTCGCGAATCTGATCTCTCGGATGCGATTGTTGCTGATGGGATGGTGGTGGCTGATGCTGAGAACCGTGTATCTGCTGTTGATTCTGTTGAGCCGATGGACTATGGGGATGTTTGGGGCTGCCGGTGACGGGGCTGGCACGGCTGCTGTGATCGGAAGAACTATCCATCGCTCCGTGGTCCATCGATTGCTCAGCTCTCTTCTAGTCGCTGATAGTAAACGTTATCTACTTAGTTCTGTAACCACCTACTGCGCTGCAACCTCCACTGCTCCGTTCAAACAAGATCTCTCTGACACATGGAGGAGCACCTTGGCTCTCTACTCCTTGACTTAAAAACTGAACTATCTGTCTCCTGGTGTCTCCTAGAGACGAACGCCCGAATCGTCTGCTGCGAGAAATAGGCGAAACTTCAGACCATCTCAGATACCGCGCACTACGTCTCCAAGACTACGTTAACGATAAACAATACTATGTGCTCTATGTCTTGATCCGACTCTATACACTTTGCGATATCTATACACTCCACTTTAGAAAAAATTATTCTCTAGCCTGGTGCACGATGCACCGTTAAAGTCTCACTGTCACACGAACTCGCTGAGTAGAACTTGTCACTGTGATCCCCGTACGCGATCTCACACGATGTCCATGATTCGACTCAGGAACAGCACCGCGTACACCGGTCCATCGCGACTATCCTTGGACGCGACTCTAGGAGTGGTCAGGATGATTCTCGTTTACCCGTGATGCACAATTCCGAAGAAACACAGATCGCGTACTAAGGTGGAACGAGTGTCGGCGCAGAGTATCGGTGACGTCGGCGACAAGACGAGGAGGCTAGGTCGTGTACGCGGGTCGAGACTCCCGAGGATAACGCGGAAACGGGCTCTCTATCGCTCGGAGGGAAACGGCGTCCACGACGGAACCCGTAACGCAGGAACGCGTCGCTCGTTCTCAAAGTGGCAAACGCTCTCGGTCGAGTTGGGAGTATTTCCCTACCCAGTCACAGATGTAATAAATAAAAACATCAGTGGGAGCCGAGCGCCGGGGAGTATGGGCGTTCTGTGCGCGCACTCCTGAACGCGGTTGGCGGAGCCACAGGGGCGCCGGTTTTAACGATTGGTGGAGCCACCGCTCCCTGGACCACGCCTACTGGATATCCCCTGAGGTGGTGGCAATCCTCGAGTCCCTCTCCGCCTGTCGTACCGCCACCAGGCACACACACCGGCAACGACAGTACGACTGGAACCGCGTCGAGTGGGGATTTCTTCTTTTTCCTCGCGACTTCTTCTGTCTCTCCGAACGACGCCGCCACCGTCACCGTCACCACCACCACCACCATCACCACCACCATCGCCGCCACCGTCGTCGTCGTCGTCGTCGTAGCCGTCGTCGTCGTCGTCGTCCTCCTCGTCGACCACCAAAGAATGTCGCCGTCGCTATTTGAATCGATCGCGCTCTGCCTCCCGTCCTCCATTGCCATCAGCATTACACGCGCACACTTATTTCTTCTCTAGCTGACTCTGCTCCTCTCTTCTTCTCCCTTCGTCCTTACTCTCCTCTACCTGTGTTCTCTTAATCTTCCATCTCTCCACGATCCACTGGTTTTATGCTTTCGATCCTTCTCCTTATACTTCCTCTTTATCACTCCGCACAGACGTGTTTTCTTTCTATTCGTAGGCTTCTTCTCACCTTCCTGCCTCCACGTTACCTAGATACCATACACAGGAGCACTTAATATCTTTGTGCAACTTCCAAGACACCTTCGTACGTGCATCTACTCTAAACAAGAAACTACAACTCACTAACCTTCTCTGTTCTGGAATTCACTCCAGGAGGAAGTTTCCCATGCGGTCTGCTTATAACGAGACCAGTTTTTCCTTCCTGTGACCAACAGTATCACTTTTCGTTATTCTGTAAGCAAACATTATCAGGTCTCAGTTTAGACTATATACAATGGTATAAAAACTAAATACTATACTGGAGAAATAACCTGAGTGTTTGGGATGCAGTAACTTTGACAGGACTCCGACTTTCTCATAAGATCCCAAGAAGAGAAAATTAGCCAGCTGGTCCTAAGGGCGTGAATAAAATGAAAGTAAAGAGAATGCGAGGAAGATAGAATGGCGGAGCATCCCGTGATTATCTTGTCATAGATGTTTCGAGGATATTGGAGGGGACCCAAAGGTTCTCTACTCTTCCTCTGTTTGGTGAGTGAGGGGCACCCTCTCGTCTGACCTGATCTGGCCTCATCGCCCCGGTGACCCAGATCTACACCCGGAGGGACCCTCCTCGTGTGTTAGCTGTAGTACACATAGGCTCCGTATGGGTACGTGTACGTACGAGCGGCACAGCTGATCCCTTGACCTCGTACAACCCCAAACGAACGAGACTCCCTGGGCCTAACTCCTATTGACCATCAGCATTCAGCCGAGAGGGTTGACGTCGATCGCGAATGCACTCGCCTCATCCTCTGGGCAAGTCCGTTGAGCATTCCAACCTGGAAATCACCAAGACGACTATTGATCCAGGCATCGATTTGACCCCGAGGGTCACGATAATATCAAGGCAGTGACGTTTGCCCCATGTCCCTCTCCTCCTGAAACCACCAACCGCAATTAGCAAAATTAATACCGGCAGACATAATGCCCGTGCATTATAGCGATCGGCCAACCAGCAGCTCGTTTGACTTTCTTCTTCCTTAGGATCGGTACCGTCGCCGCTTTTCACCGTTACTCTCTCATATACATAGATCCACTTCTTCTTCGTCTTCTTCTATCTCCACAGTCACCGGTTCTATCTGCTTAAATATGGAAACTGTGAATTGAGTCGTAACATTCTTGCAAAAGGTCTCTACCCGTGTTTCCTATAGCGACGAAAGAATCGATGATCGTAACGATCGGCTCAACGATCGAATCACATCCAAACCGCAGTAGGAGGCCATTTCCTGCTTATGCACGCTCGGCCGCTTTTTTTCATACTTGAACCACTATGATCTCAATTTTTTCAATATCCCCATTGCCTACTACGCTTAGTGCACCTACGACCCATATACGCTATTCTAGTTTCGCATTCCATTATTTTCCCCAGTCTCTCCTCAATTTTTCCAATGACGTACTGGATAGGTACGTAGGTAGGTAGGTAGGTAGGTAGGTATTAGGTACCCGCAACTAACAGAAACGTTCATCGTTCGCCGTTCACCGTTCAGTACTATTTTCATACAAATCGCCGTGTGATACGTATTGTTCTCCCTGGACGCTGCCTCCTCGCTCACTCGCCACCCCATATTGCTGTATTTGCGCTGCCGAGCGGTTACGTGTACCTCCCCCATCAACCACCCCTATTGTTCGCGCTATGTTCCGCACATTGGAAAAAGCGCATTTTTCACGTTTCGCGGCCACTAGACAGCAGACACATTGGCCGCAGCCAACGAACACGCGTTATGGCGAGACCCACTGCGCCAGAAGGATCGCGTCTCCATTGCCACGTACTAGAATGAAAACATCACTAATTTCAACTTTATCGATAAAAAGAGTCTGCAAATCTACAGCATTCATACTGCACACTATATAACGCATGAGCATCGACTTTTCAGAATGTTATACTGTTAATATTTTTTTTAAGGGATGCTTCGCATCACATAGCTGGTCAACCATCCTCGCAAGTATATCTATTACGATTATATAGGATATGATAACCCAGAGGTCTATATGCAACCTGCACCCCTACACTTTTGCATCCAACCCCTGCCATCTCGCCAGGCAACAATCCCTATCGATAAACATTGTACCTTGCACAATAGAGGAAGATTTTATATCGTAGTATAATCCGCCCTCGGCTCACATCAGGGTGGTTCTGGATGGAGCGTACGAATCTTCAATTTCTTCAAGGATGTTATGGACGTGTCTGCGTAACTGCCTTGCCGTGACGCAAGACGCGTGGTATAAAGTTGAAGAATGCTGGATGGAAAAATAAAATGATAGAGTAAAATTACCACAGAAAATAAAATGGAATAGGTAGACCGCGTAAAATTTTGTAGGTGAAAATACAGTGGGAGGAAAGCGGGGGTAAATAATAAATGGAGAAAGGGGGAAAAAAGTAAAATAAATAAATAAACAGAAAATCTACTCTCACGCAATCGGGCACTATCGGTCGTCCTGAAAAATGGGGATAATTTTTCTCGACAAGCCTGTGCAGCCAACAACGCTAGGCGGAGCGTAGTTCGGCTTTCGGTGCGGTTTGCTCTCGCAACTAATTACCAGACGCCACGTGTTATTATAAATAGCCAATCGTTACGGGCACACCCACATTCGCGATGCCCATAATGGCGTGTTATCGGATAAATAAAACAGATAACCGAGGGGGTGCAACTCGATTACACGTTAACACTGCCACCGCGAGACACATACGCCAACGATAGAGCCTGTATTTTCGTGGTGCACCCTGCTATACCCTGTTACACCCTCCAAATCGGGAAAAGAAATACAGGGTTATTCGGTGCAAACTCACCTTGTCAGATTTGACAGCTGTCATCCCATTGTTTTGCTCAAGCATCACTTGGCAGCATCGAATACTCCAGGGGTGGAGAGAAGGGGTGGGAGATTGATGGCTTCTTCCTAGGATTATTATAGATTAATTACAAATAAATTATATTGACACAGTAGAGTAAATTGATACGAATAAATCAATGAGGTTGAAACTTTTGTTTCTTACCTCAAACTGTAGTACAAGTATCCGCTAAATAAGCGTATTGGTCCACCCATCTTAAATGCAGGAGTTCCGGGGTTGGGGTAGGAAAATGTGTCTTTAACGACGCAGGGCAGTTTCGTCACATGCGGCATTCAAGCTAAATACATTAGAAAGCTCATTTAAATACGACACAATAGCCAAGCCGAGCACGTCGCGTACGGATAAATTCACAGGCCGCAGTAATCCTGTCAGCGACAGGAAGATATCATGGGACGCCAGAGAAGGCGAAAGTTTGGAAATTTTGGAAAATCTAATATCCTTACCGGTACGTAAATTTATTGGTAAACTTTAAAGGATCGACCCATATCGATATCAAGGAGCAATCATGTATTTAATGATAAACCGTGTTTTCCACATTGCCAATACTTTTCCGCTCTCTCACGCCGGAAGACAATCACGCTGACACCGCGTGATGGATGTCCTGGCTGTTCAAAATACCCCCCTCAGTTTTCTCGCCAATAAAGCCCATTGTAAATGCGAACTATTCGAAATATTAGAGCAGGCCAACAATTACCAGGCGTTCAGTCATCGCGTTGACGCACCGTAATCCTTTCACATCTCGAATTTGCATTGAACCCGCGATGGCCCAATGGAAAGACCCCTAATTTTTTTTTTCCTCCCGATTAGAACCCACGCTCGTTGGATGGATCCTTCACATTGTGAAATTTCATCTCATCATGGCGAAGGAAGAGTAGAATGCCCAGAAAGATTTTCCAGGTGAACTATGGAGAAAAAAATATATGGTAGAAGATCGAATCCAGCCACCCTTTTCCATTGTGTCGTACGAGCGGTGCAAAAACTCTAAGGAATCCATGGAAGACCTAATCCTGAGAATCATATTTTTCAAGGAAACTCGTGCCGCTGCTGAAAAAGAAAGAACACAATTACCTAAAATAGAATCGAATCCACTCTGGCGGATCTTCAAAAAAAAAAAAAAAAAAAAAATGCCAGTTATGAACGACCTCATACCTGTACTATATCCTTATTGTTTATACAAATCGTAATCGCCATTGTGATCGCACGTGAAGGCTCCGTCGATGAATACTTTTCAAACGTGAATTATCTGGCATGGATGATGGATCGGTTCTTTGTATTTAGGATCCTAACGATACCGCCGCAGATGTATCCTGGACAGCATCACTAGGATACATCCCTTTCAACACTTTCTCTTGATTATCAATTAATCGCATGCGCCTACCCGACGCTCGAGTCACCCTCTAAGCATTTCATCTCCTGTGAACTTATCCCTCTTTTATTCACACAGGCAGGTATTATATAACCTGTAAGCAAATAAAAAAAAATTAATTCTATCAGAAAAAATAAATCATAAGGATACGCACCGATAGTTAAAACTCGTGAAAGCTTGGAGTCCGAGTTTGTTTTTCTTGTAGCTAATATTTGGCGTCACAGCACGATCTTCTGAAACATATATATGTATATATATATTTGCATTAATAATAAACCAACAAACTCCAAGCATTAATTTGTATTGAAGCAGATATAAGAGGCTGGTAATTTAATACGTGAATCATGAACCATTGTAGGTGGCGCCAGCGGGCAGGAAGGCATAAAAGTGTTACAGGGTGAGAGAGAAAACAAGGTAGCGCAGAAATCCTGGACAGATGTCACCACTTCAGATAATCCGAAGCTTTTACAGTAATCTAATCAGTATCATTAAATATCGAATACGTTTAATAATCGATACAAGCTACGTATCACGTAAATGAAACTCACTCAGCGTGTGATAACTGTCGCCGGTGACTTATCGGAGAAGATAAAACAATGACAATGAGAGTGAAAAACCAAGGTAGAAACGTTAATTGAACACCGTTGTGGAAATTAATATTTTTATCCGCGATTATCAATCTAACTGACATAGCACGAGTTTATCTATTGTAATGCCAAATGGAGAGTATTTCTATTCACCATTTCTCTCGCATGCAGGCACTTGGCTACGTAATAAACTGAAAAATGCTTTTCCGTTTTCCCACAAGAGAAATTCTTGGCAATTTTGCAAGTTCCAGAAATCGCTTACCAGAAAAACCTTTCAAACCAAAGTACTTCGGCCCGAAGAAATTCGTTTCCCTACGCGAGGTTAGGATCGTTTTACGCGTGTAAAGCCGCACTCTGCGCTACGGCTAACTCGGGCAAGAAGGCGCAAGCTCATTCGACTTTATAAATAATAAATTCGCCCAGCGAGAGAAGGAAGATGACGGGTAATAAAGGCCCGGCAGTAGGAGGCGAAGTGATGTCCTGTGTCGCAGAGTCGTAAAATGCGGACCGGAATCTCCTGCTTACATTCTTATTAAAGCCTCGTACTGCATATTGATGGTTATTGATCACCCTTCGAACCTTCTGCTTTTTATGCCATGAACTGTTCTGGTTTTGTCAAGGAAAAATAAGACACAACGGTTATCGCGAAAAGACATATCCCTCCCTCTCGATAGACTTTACGTAAAAGCTTAGGACTATTTCTACCGATGCAGTCTGTCAATTCACTTTTTAGAAAGACTCCATGGAAATGCTATAGTTTTCCCTCTTTATATTAATCAACAGACAATAAAATGGTGTACTTACATTTCACTTAGCAAGGATGTTTCATCGCAGTATTGTTAGATCAGATCTCTTTTATAAATTATTTCATCATTGAATTGTCTACCGATATCCGTCGTATCACTGATCACATATGCACTGTATCTCTCATCTTACCTCCCAGTATCTTCATCACAATAATAGTTTATTCTTTATTCACGAATATCCAACGGTTGAAACTTCTTAACCTTCTTCTTCGTTGAACGTGGTAACGGTTAATTCAAAATTATTATATTCCAACTGTCCGACCAATGGTATTGCAGTTCGTAAGGCGTCTCAACGTTGACTGAAGATAAATGAACTAGAGTTTCCCCTATATTGGATGCCACCCGTATTTTGACATACTGATGCAATGTGGGAAACCATACCCGTGAAATACTGTGCAATATTATGCTCGGTGGTTCCCAATTTCCGTATTTCACTCTTAAATGTTAAAAACGCGTTTTTACGTTGTAGTACATGCCGCCGAGTATTCAAACTATACTAAGAAACACAGCAACCTAGATTGGATGACTCGGCCCTTGAGTCGAGGACTACAACTGTGGCGTAAGGTATACACCATCGGTCGGTACAGTCGGCTCACTTAAGAGGCTTTAACTACAGCATTGTTGTTACTATACTAGACTTTATGCCCTGATTAACGCGGTTGCGTAATCAGCGAAAGAAAAGGGTAATATAGTACTTAAACAATGGCAGATTCTTTATTATTTTTCTTTGCTCAAACATCTCTAGGCGCGTAATTTGCAGTTACAGCCCTACCGACTGGCAGTGAAAGAAACCAGTGGTGCAGCAGCCCATCTGTCTTCTGCGGTATGCGCTGCTTTCTATCGGTAAAACGAAGGCAGTGGAGGACATCGATAATCCCTGCAAATGGTCATGCATAGTCGAGCAGCAACAGTTAATACTTGTATACATTGATTCTGAATGTACTTGCTGTTGGAGTTGTCTATTGTTTCAGAGGATTGTTGGTTTATTGTAAATAAACCATGGAAGCACTTTGGAATAAGTTGAACTTAGAACGTCCACCGAACAATACTTGTTCTATTCCATCAAATAAGTTTGGTATGAAATTATTTTTCCGCTGATTTAACCTGTATTCAAAGGTTATATTTCTAGCATGAAAATGATAAATATTTTAGATAGCAACGGTTTCTCACGTATTCTGGATAATGCTATAAAGGATCTAGAGTCTCAGGATATTCTGCACAAGGAAGCTGCTATTCTCAGTCGTTTAATCTATCGTTTTAAGAGTAAATTTCGAAGTGATAAGGGCTTGAAGAATATGGAAAAGTTAAACCGAGCCCTTCTCAACTACCTGAATCTGGCACTAGGAACTGAGTATAAACATTTAAGAGACTGTATAGAACATAATGGCAAAACTGTAACTTTGCCAACACGACAAATGGTGGAATATGTTCTTGTCAAAACACAAGGTTTTGTTAAACTTATGGTTCGCATTGAAGAGGTAGCTAAACAAGCTGCGAAATTCTTTCAAGCAAGGATTGGTTTAGGTCATGCATGGGTGATGTCTGTGATAGGATACGCTGTGATCAGCAGAATTTGGTACATTACTTATTGATTATACTAGCCTAAATATCATTGCCTAACCATATACTTACCATCTGCTTTCTTTTTATATAGGTTGTTGTCACGGCATATAATTAAAAAATGTTGCGAATGGTACAATAATGTTTACTATTATTTAAACAAAATTCAAAGCATTGGAGTACCCTGGCTTCCAAATTATTACAAGCTTCCTAGCAACCTCACAGTGTGGGTTGCTGTACCTTGGGTTAATGAAGAAATTAAAAGGTTTGATCTTGTCAACTTTACAGTACCAATATACTTTATAGAATGAATATTAATACAAATTCTTGTTTCAGTGTTCCTATGCACGAAAAAGGAGCAGAAACTATATTCAAGCTTATTACATCACAAAAAGATGATACTGAGGTGGATGTAGTATTCGATGTTGATGATCTTGATCAAGTTGCTAAACCATCAAATTCCTTAAGTGCAAGTATAACTAATAAAAAAATTGATGAATCAAGGAAGGAGCATAAAGAAATAAAAGTTAATCACAGTCTTCCCTTAATGGATGACATTGGAAGTAAGTAGCCAATTTTGACAATAAATTTTTCAGCATAGTTCATCAGCATAAAACAATTTTTTGTTTCAGAGCCTATTGACCGTCATGCTTTTGAGTTACTGTGTACACAAGATAAGAATACAGTGCAGTCAAAATCGATAAAGTCAGTAAATAAGACAATAAAAATTTTAAAAAAGAAATCCCTCGAATCAAAGAAAGAAAAAACAATTAAAACAATCAAAGAAACGAATCCTCCGAAAACAAAAGAGATCATGACAGAGACTGACTTGATTGACTATTTAAAGAAGGAGTCGTATCCCGGTCTGGATAAACTACAATGTAACATATTTAAAAAAACTTTAAGAAAGTGTTTAATCGGTATAAAAAAGTGCGAGCGCTCGGACACAAAGAAGCGAACCCGGCTACTTTCGCAAATCAATCAGATTGTACAAGATTGGCTAAACTGATGCAATTCTATTAGATTTATTTGATTATCCGTACGCTTGCAAAGGATATCGACCATTACACGTTGAAGCGCAAAACCAGAAAAGACATCGAATTAAAACTGCCTAATAGCAGTGCCCGAAAAAAAAAGTAAGAAATGAAATAAATTCATTAAAAATTGATGCTTATTCTATTGTACCGGTTACTGTTATGTCCACTGCTTCCTCAAGAGATTCTAAGTGTAAGCGTCGCACAAAGCGATGCGTGTGCGTAACATAGCTTGCCGCGTAGTGGTCGGCATTATGCGAAGAAGAAATAGTTTGCAGTTGCAGCGTGCAGTATATATTTCGATCGTAGTGTTGAGCAGCCGTGTCGTTACGCATCGTAGACGAGATGCAGATGTCCGGTGTGGCTAGGAGGTGCCATCCAGAGTTTAAATCCAAGATCAGGGACCCTCTTCTTGAGATTATTAAAGCAGCACGCTCGAAACTGACGCGTTCCGCAGCTGTTAATGCATTCTCGGCCGCACTGATCGCAGGAAAGCGCTTCTCCGATGGACCAAAGAGCACAGACTGTTATGAGAAAAGAAGGAATAAACAGAATGCGTAGCAAGTTGTTTAAGTAAGTAAGGCGATCATTGGATATTAGAATTCCAGACTTTTCCAGACTTCTGGGGGTTCTGCCGAGTCCGAAGATCCCTAGAGGTTCCTTACAAAGTAGGATGGAAATCTCACGGCGATGCAATGCATTTATGGATGTCGTGGCGTCATGAAAGTTTCGTCGCGAATGAATCTTAAGCAACTAATTACAACTTCCCTGCCCACTCTGCTTAGGGTAATGCATAACTTTGCGCGACTTTTGCCAGCCGTCTTGACTGAAGATACATGCCCATAGAAAAGTCTTCGGTTACCAAAGAAGAAAAATTTCAGTGACTGTTGAATGATTTTTAACAGTTAAAATGGCGATTTATATCAGGCTTCGGATTTCTGAGAATGGACTGGATCTAAGCTTCTAACGAGTAAATGCATTGACTGGAAAGCTTCGAATTAATACGATCAAAGGGAAGATTTCGATTAAGGATTCGTGTGGTGTCATTAAGTGGGAATTAGAAGATAATTTCGTCCCGGCAGCTAAGCTTCAGAAGATGGCCGATACCTCCAAAGGATTATAGTATTATGCTATACAGTAAATATTCCATCAACTTTATACTGGACTTACAAAGGGCACTAACAAAATCAAAATCCCGTGAGAATACTTTCAAATATAACTCACCCGCCAGAAGGATGATTACGCAGGCATGTCGACCCATTATCTCTTAGATGATGATGACTGAAAGTCTTCAGAGGATATTTTTATCAATATGCTGAGTTCTTGATGCTGGACAGAAATCAAATATCAAAATTTTGTATTAACTGCTTAGTGTCTTCAGTCAGTCTCCTCCATCCAAGGACTGTGCTCACCTGTACCGATGAGAGCCGGCGTGGAAATGACAATCCTGAGGGTTGACGCCTGTTGCTTCTCTTTCCAGTATATCTTCCCCCACCATGGTGGAGAGATATCCACTCCTGATCTATACTCTCCACCAGGATACCCTGCTAATTCCCCTCCTATGCTGGAGGGTTTTCGACTATTCCGTGAGAATATCATCTACAGCGGCTGAGTCCTACGGTCTGCCTTAAGCTCTTAAGAACCTCATTATGATAAGAGAAACATTGCAATTAGCGCGTAATCTGCGGATGGACCTTCTACAGGAGCTTTTTGGATTCTGGTTTCCGATCTCGCCCACTCGGTGTCGCGTCACCGAATTAGCAATAAAAAAACGCTTTACTTTCCGGATTAAGCAGAAATTTCATATCGCGGATGTTTGAATCAAAATCGTATCATAAAAGACTTGGCGATAACGATCGTAAAAGCGATACAATGTTTGAGAATTTTATTACTGCGATTGCTCATAAAGTTTTGAAGGATGCTGACTGATATCCCTTTGTAAAGATACTCTTCGCCTACCTAAAATTGTCGCAGATGTTCGATAGCCTTGAATTGTACAGGTCAAATTTTGGTTGATTCAATGCTTATTAAAAGAATTGCTCGACATTTTATTAATACTTCAATGAGGGATTGGAAACGGTCCTGCAAACAAGGTACCGCAGTTCGAAGGGTTGTGCTATTTATATTATACATAATCTGCTAAAGACCTTTGCTTATAAAAATACCCATGTCATTAAAATCAGCGTACAGTAAAGAAAAAACAATAAGAAATTATTTCTACAAATAATTTATTTATGGTACATCAAATTCAAATTTATATATTGACATACATATTGTATATTTATGAGAAATTTATAAAACAGAGTATTTTAATGAGTATTGTAGTACGTGGGTAAAATGTTAGATGGAGATACTGACGCTTGAAATTCGTCCACGGCATGAAGTATTATTAAGCAAGAGATGAATCTCTTGCATGAAATATACGGAACCAATTTTGTCATATAGATTTTCGTTTCTTTATTAATTTACATTATGGTTTTCAATTTCAAAATAACTGACACAGGTGATAGTACCTGTTTGGAGCATTGATTCCGATGGTGTATTTAAACGTTATAAGTTGATCTATAGTGTTTTCTTTGGAAATTGTTGAAAACTAGAATTCTAAAGGATATTGGAAAAATGACGGAAATAAGGGACGACCCACGGGAAGTTCTCAGCCTCTTGAATTCATTGGGGTTTGTGGGAATTACGGCTCCACAACTTAAAGCTTTTATGAAAGGTAACACTTTTCTTTCTTTTATCTTACTATTGTCTCCTGTAAGTGTAATTATTGTAATGACTTGTTATTTTTGGACTATTTGTATTAAGTTATATTTATTTGCATCATACTAATTTATTATGTCAAACTCAAAATTATTTATCTTCTACAAGATTTAAAGCTCTACAGAAAAATAAAAGAGCGAGAACGTCAACAATGGAAGGAGGAGACAAAGAGAAAAATATTAAGCAAACAACAGAAACTGTACAGAGATATACTAGACGAACAAGCAAAGGGAGCAGGATATGTCTCTGGTGAAAGTATTTTACAACCCTCAAAGTCATCAATGTATGAAGATACCTCCAAGATCAAGATTAAAGTATGTTGTGAACCTGAAGATAAAGAAATTGATAAAACTGTAGAGAGGACTCAAAAGTGCACATTAGGTGAATCTCATGCTCCTTATATAAATGGAGATACTCATACAAAAGCAGCAATAGTAACTTATAGTGCTAATACTTCACCACGGTGGTTAGAAGAATCGAAGCAGCGTGCTGAAAGATCAAGAAGTCGTTGCAAATCTCATCTTAAGGATCTATCAACTAACAATGTGCAATGGACCTCCTCAGATCTATATAAACAACGGAACACAAAATATGTACGTGATGCAAAGGAATCAGGCAAGGAAGCAGCTCGTAAAAGACCTACTAGTGCTCCAGAATTGTCAAAGCAGCCACAGTATCTTCGATCAAGAAGTGCTGTATCTGATTCAGCTGCAGTGACTCATTTACCATCAACTCGACCACCATCAAGGAATTTGCAAACTCAACATAAGTCATGTGAGTTTCAAACAAGTAGCTACTTAGTAACTATGATATTAACCAATACAGTCTAAACTTAATGGTACTATTATTCAAATCTAGTTATAAGGCCTTGGCGACTACAGCCTGATAGTCAGAAATCTAGGATTAAGGGCTACTCAGACCCTGTTAGTCTTTATCAAAAGTATCAGCATGAGTGGAAGCAATTGGCACTACCTGGAGAAGAACATCATTCAGCTGTCCGATGGGCTGTTCGTGAGAAAATGCTTGGCTCAGATCCAAACCCTCGAGTAAGACTATATTGTATAAGAACGATTTTAATAATGTAAAGTATTTGTAATCCTTCTATTATAAATTTCAGCCTGTCTCACGAAAACCCTCTGGCAGTTTGACATCAAGGAAAAGATGATAGTTTCATTGACTTGCTCATACTATTATGGACATCAACATATTTTAATAAAATATTTTTTCATACTAAGTTTCTTTATTCGATTGATTTATAATACAACAATCATTTCATAAATTTCCTAATGTTGATTGAGTCGGAATTTTCGTCCAGCTTTAGTAGCATCTGTTCTGTTCATGTGGAATACTAATTTATCTTCTATTACCTTTGCAGCACGTTCAGTTAAAACCAGAGTCTGATGTTTCAGCATACTGTAAACATTCAAGCCTGCAAAGGAGGAATATACGAATGAACAGATAATTACATAATTATGAGTGATTGATCAATTAGAGTTCCATGAATTTTAGGTACTTACCATATACAGGCATCAAGTTTACATGTTTAATGTTATCTGTGGCTATAGTTATGTTTTTTGGCATTATATCATAATCATCAACAAACAAAACAGCTGGACCCCAATTTCTGGCATCAATTAAATCACTAATGTAAGCAGGATCATCCGTTGGAATTTCGAGTTCATTAACCAAATGCAGGTCATTTTGTGCTAGCTTGACAGAAAGAGTTGAAGCAAGACCAACAACCCGAGTATAAAAGGGAAGCATGTAAAAATGAGGTGTAGGTGAACGAGGCCCATGAGCAATGCCACCTCCTTTCCATAGAGGAGATCTAATACTTCCATGACGAGCTCGCCCCATTCCCTTTTGTGGCCAAGGCTTGCGACCACCTCCTCTTACTTCAGCACGAGTTTTCGTATGGTCATAGCACTACAAGAAACCCATAATAAATATCCTTATCAAAATAAAGGACCAGATTTTAACTATTCTTTACTTACTACATAGCGGTACATGCGTTGCCACCTGGCATTCTCATGAATAATGTCTATACGAGGTTGTGCCCCATATACTTCAGGGTGAAGATAAACCAAACCTAATTTCTTTACATCAATTGTGTCAAGATTCTCCAGCCAAACTTCCCGACGTTTTAAGTAGAACCGATCCTCATCTATGTAACTTCTCTTTGAGATGATCGGTGTCAGTTCCTGATTTTCCGTTGATTGACTCTGAACTGCCGTACTGAACTTTGCCAGGCGACATGGACACCCATGGAACTTTCCGACAATATTTCGAAGAATCGACGACATTGCTCTATAAAAACAAAATCAGCTATTTCTTTATAACCTCGGAGTGAGATCAGAAACGTACAGAGACAGAAATCGAGCAAAGTAACAGAACCAGGCTTACCAACAACATCTCGTTCAATGGCGGAGCTAATTCCAGTTTACCATTGGCTGTCATGGCTTTCGTAGCTCTACCTGCTCCAAAATAAAGCAGACTATCTTGCCGCCAATATTAGCGGACAATCAGAACAAATTGTCTTTCTGTATCTTTCTTGCAATTATCATTGGAATCTGATTAAAATACATAAAAGATGTTTGGTAGAAGAGGCGTGGAACTCGTTAAGGAACTCGATCAGTCACTCGACAGCATTCCGCCTTTTAACGTAAGTGCTACAAGATTATAACCTTGCACCTAAACAAATATTTTGTATTTATCCGATATGATAATTAACTTTATTACCATTTACAGGAGGAGTTAATTACTGAAATACTCGAGGAGATACAAAGACTTTACAATGAGAATAAGATTGACGTGTGCGTATTTAAAGTTATCGTCCCAGTGTGTATGTCGCCCAGGAGCTATTGTTAGAAAAAGGCCCTTTTATAGCTAATGGCGTCGATGGGATTGCAAGCGTTTACCGATGAAATATTATTAAGACTTCTGCTATGATCAGAATCCGACATGATGAACGCTAAATTGTTTTAAAAATAGCTCCTAGGTTGTTCATGTCAACGATGATATATATTTTAACCCGACGCTAGTTACCCTGTGGTAATAAATTACCTAAGTGTCCCATTTTTGTATGCCACTAAAGTATCGTGATAGTTCATAATTCCGTGTCTAACAAAGGACGACATAATTTGAATAAATTGAACGACATAATAAATGGGTAGTATGGACTTTACTAAAGCTATAATGAACAGCCTGGGAAAATATCTACGTTTATAGAGAAATGAGGCACAAAAATTCAATTTTGATCAATTGCCCCACGTGACTAACGCTGCTTGAAAAGGGCAAGTAACTAGCGCCGAGTTAATGACGGAATATTTGAGTTTTCATGGAAATTGAATTGCAGGGAAACTAAGCCGCATGATCTCGAAGCTTATTTATCGATAAAAGTTCGACATGCTGTACTGACTAGGAATAAACGGTGTATCCTTGCGTATCTTTACAATCGTCTACGAAGAATTAGACAGATGCGTTGGGAATTTGGTAGCATTCTACCGCCGGAAATCACAGCCTCGTTGGCGAAACCGGAAGTCCAATGGTTTAATTCATACAACAAGTGTTTGGCGACGTACATGAGGTCCATAGGCGATAACCATGGTTTAAATCTTACTGCGGACCTTGCGCCTCCCAAGTCTCTCTTTATAGAGGTAAAGTAAATTTGTTCCTGACATTTCAAAGTGACATATAACAAGATTATTATCATCACGTCCTTCCTCTGGAAGATTTTTTTTAAGTATATTCAAATATTCAAGGTTGCTTTTGGCAACGATCATTAAAATCAGTCGTTTATTAAATTCAAGACGTAATATATTCCTCTGACATTGTTATTGACATATGCCGTCTATTATGACTATTGCCTGTGACGTACAATTTCAGGTCAAGTGCTTAGCTGACTACGGCAAGTTCGAATTCGGCGACGGGGAGTCTGTGCAGCTAAAGAAAAATACATATCATTTACTGCCAAGAAGTGAATGTGAGCAGCTAGTGAGACAAGGTATTCTTAAGCACGTGACCACATGACCACGTGAATACTGGCACCCCCACTTCAAGGAGTCCAAGTCCAAGCGCTTTCTCTCGGGATAACCAAATAAAAATTCTGTCTCTTCAAGTTGGCTGCATCCTTCTCTCAGCCCGTTCATTGACAGTCAACTGTACGCGGCATTGCGAAAGAAAAGACCAAGAGACCAAGCGAGAGTCGCTCACTGCGTGCAGATCTTTGTGACTCTTCGTTTGTGATCGATCGCCTGTCGCTTCCATCCTTGCAAGTACATCGCATCATCCTGATTATTTTGTTTATTACATCGCTAAAAAATGAACGCGAATAACATCAGCAAAGGGCCTTCGCCTCTTGCTCCTTACTTCAGGGCCATTCGTGAGGAGTTCGTTTAAAATTCGAGACCCCGCATATCCACTGCTTCATTAGGTATTTCCCGTACGGCTTTGAAGCCAGAACTTCAACGAGTGCCAAAGCAACAGGGATTTCCTACGAGCAGCTACCGCTATAGCAACATTCTGCTGTACGACTTATGGATCAATGCATTTGCTCTTAGAAGGGGAAACCGTCCACATATTATCTGTAGAGACATTTCTTATAGAACTTTACTCAGTGTTTCGTGCGAGTCCAGCTAGTCTGTGGAAATGCTCTTCTCTGTGTTAACGCGAATTCTCGGAGGAACCCATCTACGGCTCGGTAAGTCCCTATTACATTCTACATGATATACAGGATCTTTCCGCAAGATGTAAACCAACACTTCTCTCTTTTCTTCGTAATGTTTTTTCCTTGAAATATTTTTGTCTGTTTCACGTTGCGGCTACCGAGCTGCATCCTGTGGGTAATTCCTAGGATTTAGTCGATACTTTTGGGTCCTAACAGCCAATATCCGCCAGCATTACCGCAAACGCCAATTCACAGCCAGCACTGCCATTATGATTCTTATTGAGTCATTGTACTTTCCCAAAAATAATTATGTCGCTCCAAGTCACCATCAAATATACTTACAGGAGCCTTCGATGATAGCATATTATGAACAATTGAAGTAGAAAACCCCAGGTAATTATAAATAACAAATTTGTCATGCGTAATCAATATTTGTTTCACCGTGTCATTATAAATTTTCTATCGATCGTGTCAAATCAGATCTGATCGATCTAGACACAAGCTCGAACCATTCGTTCCAGATATTTATGACAAAAATTGTGCAACTATTCCGGATATAGATATACCTGTATATCCTACTACTAGTGGAGCACGTATATCAAGCGGGGACAATGTCAGCAGAAGGTACGCGCAAAGTCTCCACTGATCCCGTACATGTGATAATCCTGAGATAATGTATTTTGTAGAGATATCTCGCTTTGGTTTTCCCCACGTAACTCATACAAGACACACAATACATCGTAGAAACGGAGAACTCGATGCTGTTGAAATTGTGAGAGTGTATGGCACAAGAAATTTATTGAAGGACTTTATTGATTTTTATTCCATTTCTAACTCTGTTTACGTACTATTATTTGATTATTCTAGAAAGAATAATATCATATGATATCGCCTATTGATAACGAATATCTAGTTAAAGGGTTATCGATGAGTCTTCGTAATCGGTAGAAGCCGGGGAAGATACTTTGGGAAAAACCACCCCGATGGGTCTTTCCAGGATTTACCAAAAGAGACGAAATAGAGACAATAAGATACCTGTCAAACAAGGGAACGTGGTTAACGATTGAGAAATGTTTTCTAGGAGTTCTCGGGTCTGGAACAGTAAAGGTAAATTTTGATGGACTTTCATATCGGTATCAGGAATATCGTCGGAAATACCAGTCATAAAATCTTAGCTACTCACAGGTATCTCTTACTGTCTGGGGAATACTTGGTTGCTTCGTTGTATTTTCATAGTATTGCTCCAGAAAATGAGACGCGATGTTATTCGCAAAAGTGGAACAGCAATGCAATATTCCTTTTAGAATTTCAAAAGAGTAATTAGCACTTGAAATTGTTGAATACCGTTTATGGAGGTTAGAAATCCAATGTGCAGATACATCAACTTTGCCCATTGTCTTCCATTGTCAGATGTTAGTCAGCTCCTTTCACGAATTAATTCTTGCTTATTACTTACCGCAGCGGTAAGTATTTTTACCGTTTCACGCAATTTACATATAGCTGATGAAAGCGACAAGACGCAATCATCCTGTAACTACACATATGGCAGATACTTTATTGTCGAGTAGCGGTTCCGGACGATGTTAAAGTAATTACATAATTATAAGTAATATGGAAGTCCGGTAAACTAGGTAATTTTTTAGCGTATTTTTATAAATTAGCGTACAGATATATCGCGGAAATTTCCTAGCGTGACACGAGACAGAAAACGCAAATAAAAAGAATAAATAGGAAATTGTTCAACGCTGTAGAGAAGGAAGAGCGCGCAAATAAATATCATGTATGAACTTGGTATTAAATTCTGATTTCTCTGGTAGTCAGAAATTCAGCAAGTTTGCATAGTATTGTTCGGTAGGATGTACGAGAAAAGAAACAAATAAATGTTTACGGCAGGGTCGATCATAAGAGGATTAAGTAGCAAAAATTTTCATTTCAGTGTATAATATAATCGCTACAGGCCCGAGCTAGTAATGTTAAGAAATGCTAACGGAGAAGTCTTGCTGATTGGCTGGTTGACCTGGGACGTTATGGATGGGGTTTTCCCTTATACGAGTTTGCTTGTCTTGCTGCTGGAGGCGCCACTGTTCCTCTGTCAGCCATTACTAAGTTATTGCTGGTCCTGGTAGAAGCATCGTCAGTTTGTACTGAAACGCCAGGCAGGTGTTGTGAGCTCTCGTATATCAAGGTCAGACTGTAACGAGAAATCTTAATTGTGAAATTGTCTTCCGATATTATCCTGAAACAAGTGTGCGTGCTCGATATACAGAAGGATACAGAAATTTTTCGAGGCAAATCAAAAGTCGTGAGTTGTAACTAAGAAGGGGCAACTATAAATGGTATTCTTGAGGTCCACCGCTACCTGATAGTCAGCGAGTAACTGCTTTGTGAGAGTGACTAGTGGAGTGAATACGAAGGGATTGAAATAGTTGAACGAACAAGGCAAACAGAGATACTCCAATCCTACACTCGACTTACTCAATCTATTTGGTTATTCGTTAAATAGGATAGGTACAACATTTCTATACCTGGCGTTGAGGTTAACTAGAACTTAACAGTTATAGGCTTGGGAATCGAACGTCAGAAACGAATATTACTGGTCGAGAAAGCACGCTTTACGCTCTACAGGTCTGCTTAGTGAGCCAATCAGTTAGCATGAGCAGCCCGGTAAATGTGAATGCTACATTAACAAGTTCTCTTAACATAAGCCTTGTGCAAATCGTCTTCACGTGATCTTCGAATATCCAATTGATTGTCGCGGAAGCTCAAGCTAATAACTCGTGTTAAAAACAAAGACTACCCGCCGGAAATAGCGGGTGCGCGCTCGGACGCGCGCGCCTTCATGCTGTGTCGGTGTTTTTTGTGATCACCGTGTTGTTCGTGCGAAATCCTCGAGGTGAAATAAACGTGGCAAAGGAATAGCGGAAAGAAAGTACACGAGACGGTAGTGCTGGTGTTGGTGAAGAAAAGCTGTCAGGGTTACACTAGTATAGTGATAAAAGGCACAGTGTGTAATTCCTCGAAGAAATCTTTTCAGAGATAATAAAGAGTTCATAGTAGAAAAGTGGTATCCGGGTATCCAAAAAACAGCAAAGATGTGGCAGCCAGCATTAGAATCAGTTGAGAGGAATGTTGCAGATAGCGGGGAGAAGTGTGAACGGGTATTGGACTCCGGACACATTGACTCCGGATTTCTCTCGGATGCGAACTTAGTAAGTTCGGAAGTTAGCTTGGAATTGGAGAAGCCTGAAGTCAGGACACCTACCCTTGGGAAAATTCAAGCTGCACCGCAACCGATGCGAGCTGACAGTGGAGTCGACGTGGGACTTAGTGAGAGCCTTGGTCAACTGACTATTAAGCCAGCCTTGACCAATTCTTTTGATAACAAGGTTCAGTTTGAACCTACTTTAGAACTTGCACCTGTCACCGCGAAAATCACTCGGTTACCTGAAACACAACCTCAACAGGAACAGCAGCAGCTGCAACAAGGAATTAGTCAACATCATCCTCATTATTATCATCACACCAGTCAGCATCAGCAACAACAAAAGCATCATGTGCAGCAAGAACAGCATCCTGGAAACACATCAAAACAATTTCCGCAACAGCCATGGGAGTTGTACTATATGCAAGACGATGACGGAGACACGTAAGTCATCATTTTATTTAAAACAATCCAAACACACGCAATGACTATCGTTGATTGTGTCAGTGAAAGTAGGAAAAGCAGGGGTACATTGGTAGTTGGTGAACGCTATAACAAATACGTTTCGATGACGATTGGTTACGCTGACAGTCGGCAAAACCCAGAGTACGAATCAGAACGTGTGCAACGTACTGCGCCTAAAAAAAGAAACTGATAGGTAACGTTGATTGGCTAATTTTAATAATCGTGCTCACAACATGCTCGTAAATTGTCACGCGTTTAATACGTTTTTCTTGATTATTTTTTCCGTTCATTTGGTATCTAATAGCCAACACGCTTACCAAATGTCAGTCGTAGCACGCGTATTATCTCTGAAAGGTTAGTACACGAGCAGAAAAGAATTAACGACTAATAGAGATTGATAAAAACGTGATAACGCAGATAAGCACAATATCGCGGCCTCGTTGGGTCACTATTAAATAAATTGAACTCAAATTAGATTATCCATATATAGCAAAGTTAATATAATTTCGTATACATTATACTGCACGTTCCAAAGTACCATGAACGTTAGATAACTAATCCAGATATTTAACGTACGTGTATATATTTCCACAGGCAACTGCACATTGCAATCGTTCAAGGATTCCTCGAGGCAGCGCTTAGCCTAATAAGGATGGTACCACATCCATGCCTGCTGAATATCCTTAACGACGATGGCCAGTCGCCATTGCATCTGGCGGTTCTCACGCATCAAGCGATCATCGTGAGACGCCTGATTCTCGCTGGAGCAAATCCTGCGCTTCGTAATTCCCGAGGGAACACAGCGCTGCACTTGGCCTGCGCGACGGGAGACATTTTGTGCGCCGATGCGCTGACCAAGTCCGTAATGACAACAGAGAAGAAATATCTGTTCCCGAATAGACGAATGCCCGCGCTACCCCAGAATCTGGAGCAACGTAACTACGACGGTGAGCTTTCGATTTACCTTTTTCTTTTAATTTAATCGAATCACTCGACGTATTAGGAAGCAATTAAATTAATGAAACCGACGCAGAGAGTTTGCTGAATGTAAATGGATTAACGTGACCTCGATGGCTGATGCATCGTTCCGTACAGGGAATTCCGCAAGACTGTGATGGAAAGAGGACTTTCCAGTTTGTGGTTCGTCGACTAGATAGTCGTTGTATGGCTAGACGGAAACACGCGATCGTTCACGCACATTGATGCCAGCACGAAGGAATCCTTTGTTGGCTGCAATTAATACCCGAAGGTTCTGGCCTTCGGACCTGCCGACACGACGTTTACGCGCGTCGTCTCGCTCGCGCTAATTGTCTCGCCATTTTAATTTCTAATTTCGCTACGCGGAAAATTTCGCCGATGAAATCAGACTTTTTAATAAACATTACTAGGCTCAGGAGCGTACAACCTCACGGCACTGGGGGATTCCCAAGCTATGACGAAATATCTCCTCGTATCATACCGTAGCGCACCGTTACCGTAATATTACGTTTCAGCACGGTCACTGTCTGATAGCTAGTCTCTCTCTCTCTCTCTCTCTCTCTCAAGTTTTTTTTGTATCTTTGCTTCTCTTAGCTATACCACACTATCTTATTGCCAAATATCGTGATGCGTGGAAAACATCTGATGCTGGTCAGGGTCGACGGTAACGAGTTATGGACGAAGCGACTTTTTTTTTTTTTCTTTTATCACTTTTATATCATGAATACCATTTTAACGTAGTTCATACATTTTTCACGCAATCCCTCACCACTTTCTTTTTTACGCTGTCCAAATTCTAACGCAGTCCAGCAGTTATAGTTTGACGCTATGAAGGATCTGTCAGAAATTCACTGTTACATTTTTAATGCCAACTTGTTCTCAGATTTCTTTTACCCGTTGCGGTTATTGTTACTCGGAAATATTTGTGAAATCCCAAACTCCGGGAAAGTCCCAGATCGCCGTGCTATCGGGGTTCTGGTTATTTTCTTCCCATAGCAATTTCGTTGGGCTTGAAAGAACGTTACAAAGGATGTAAAATTCTCACGACCAATCTCCGCTTTGACCTCGTGGCTACAGATATTCTCAATATTTGCTCTCCGAATCTCAGAGTCCTTCCTGTCCGTGTTATTACTCCCTCTTCGTCTACCGGTCTTAAAGTTTTGACTCTGCCAGGGCCAGAGTCATCAGTTCTGCCCACGGTAACGAATTCCTTTATTTTTAATGGGGAATTCCGCTTCTTCGTGGCATTTCTGGTCAAACGAAATTGAAGTTGATTATCCGGGGTAAACCCTAACTCCCACCTTGTTTCGTTCTCTTTGTCCTTACCAATGCCGCTACCGCCATTGGACCATACAGTAAGATAGGCCTAGGTCCTGGTATAAGCCCAGGTCCTACTAGTCGAGTGTTTGGCTCGGTAACTGTTGTAGAACAATTGGCAATGAATATTACGCCGGCCTGAAAGCTTTGCGAGGTTGAGACAGATCATGGCTATTATGAACGGTTACTTTTCAAATTCCCGACACACTTGACCAGTTTCTTTGCAACCGTGTCATCCTGGGACTCCACTTGGTAGGAAAAAAAATTGACGAAAATCAATGTGTGCTCAGTAACCCACGTAAACTCACAAACAGTATTATCTCGACTGTTGACCATTACGAATCTTTTCTCCGAGCTGCAGACACTTGTAATTTCATTATTCAATAGTTAATACTTTCAACTGGTCGCATTCAGGTAAACAATCACAGCCAATCGCCCAACACGGGGCAAAATAACAACGTGGTAGCAAAAAAAAAAAAAACACGGACCAGACAAAACGGTGACACGATGGAAATTTGAAAAAAAGCATTTTTTTTCATCGTGTTTTTGTTCAAACCAAATGAAACGCGCTCGGCACGAAAAGGATATGGACAATTGAAATCGTATGACAGTGTGGCACAAATGACTGGAGCGAAGGTAACTGGCAGTGAATCCACTGCCTCCTGATTCTAGAAAGTTCTGTCAAATTTTGAAGAATCGAAACTTCACAAATAATTATTTCATTCGGCAGACCTGCTGGGCTCGTTCGACTCTACTGTCCTATATCGAATGACGAGCAGCTTTCAGAATCTTGGAATTCCCATGTGGCGTCATCGTTGTGCATCGGCGTCTGTATGCCTTTACGTCTATTACGTACGCCTCTTTTTCTGTACTCTGTATAGAGCTCTAGCCGTGCCGGTTGGTATGTACGTGATTAAATGGCGTAACCAGAGGCCATTCTAAAAATCATTGGAATGGCTTCGGCTCGTCGAGTCACAAATCAGATATATACATACATATTCAGCCAAGTCATTCCTAATTCCACTATGGCTAATATCGTTGCTAACGTAACTCGAATCCTCAGCTTTCCAGCTGCCCTTGGAATAAATATACTTGCATCTTCATAAGCTCGCATATCTTGAATACTGGATGCCATTGAGCATCCGGCGAACAGTCAGCCAGATTCTCCTTCCTCCTGAGCAGTATGCACTAACCCGCTTTGCCTTTCGTTACATTCTGGCGAAAGTGTCCCATTAGCTTCTCAATGTCATTGCGTTTGCTGGGGCATCCCGTATGCGCAATGTTGCGTCACTCCTACGGCATTTATTTGAAAAGAATCTTATCAGCTAAATAATCAATATCGATTAAACCCATCCTATAGCAGATAGTCGATAGTTCTTCCCTTGATATCCTGGATTGCAAGAGTTTTTTCGCCTGAAAAATTCCACGCTGTTTGTAGCCGCCTCGAGGAAAATCCGGCACTAATTTTCTCTGCTTTCCACCACAGAGACTAATAGTAGTCGACCTCGGTTCTGTGGGTGGACGCCGAACTGCTGCAACCTCATCGCATTCCTTCTTCAACCATCCGTCTCCTACTCTATGATGAGCTGATGAGCTTCCTTGGTAGCGGAATCAGACCTTTCTCATCTATTTCGGAACGTCGTTATAATGTTGCCCAAGTGATATTATCGTCGTAGAATATTTATCGTCGAGGTCATTGAAATACTATTTTATCTTTGTCCTATCGGTCAAACGCAATTGTCGCTGATATCGTAAGGTCCAATAAGCACTGATACGTATGTACGTCTGACGTAGTGCCGTGAACTTTTCTACGTTCCTTTTTGCATGGCTAAGATAAGCCAGCTTTTATCGCACTCCGTTCGAGCTGACCTCATAAGCTGATATCGTGCTATATAAAATAGGACCGCACGCAGACCTATTTATTCGGCTGCGAACGGCCTTGCCAAATCGTTGGGTTTATATTGGTAGCGAGGAAAACAGAGAGCGGAATGTGGGTCCGTGGCCACCCTTTGGATCTCGTGACTCTTAGATCTGATTTAGACCAGCTTAGGCTCAGGTTAGAAGCAGTAGACATTACTCTTTGCTCAGGGAAAATCGCGTTCTTTCATCTTACAATGTAATCGCCATTTCCGACATGGATCGGTCATTGCGTCATTGATTATCGTCGATTATCAGTAGCTAGTTTATTAGGCAATCACTGTAAGAGAACTTTGGAATATCTACGCATGTACTGGAGTAATTTCGTTACTCGCCCTCTCGTACACGCGTATCTACGTACGTACGTTACATCACGCTGCTATGTGGCAGAAGTTGAAGCAGATGTTTTTGACATTTAAAAATACCTGTTCAGCTATTTGCGCGCCGCGGCATTCTCGCCTCGGGAAACCCCACAATGGCGTCGGCGTCAGTGGGTTCGGAGCTTCGACGGCGTCACGTCAGATGTCTCTGATTTTTTTTTTTTTCCGTCGCGTTTTCAATTTACTCAATTGAATTTAATCTCGTTGCAGAGTAGACTCGATGGCGAATCGAGTATCGCCAGAGTCTGGGACGAAACTCTGGATTTGCAAGAGCTGAGGAGTGGTGGGGGCAATGAGTTGCACCGATTGATCGAGTTGCACCATGAGTCGCTGTGTTTTCGTGACCTGTGACTCTGTCGTTGCTGTCGTCTCGGAGTCCCTACTATTATTGTGCTCGTGGCGTTATTTACATTGCGAAAGGCTTTACTCTGATCTATCGCAAGAGTCCAGGTCGGGTCTTAACGGCCATTGGGTCTGTAGTGGCTCGATCGTTGGGAACCGAATGGTTTAATCATTCAACCACGACTGGTTTAACGGCGGGACTTTGGTTGTTTGTCGAATTAACGTGGTTGCTTGGTTATTAAGATTTTAATGGCTTGTTGTGTCCTGGAGCAAATGACAAGAGCGTGAATAACGGGTGTGACGTCCACGTTTACATTCTGGTTCCCACGAATCGCGTGCCGCCCAGACTCGTTAAGCGAACGACATCTTAAAAGTAATTAATGACGTTCGTTTGGTCCTAACTATCGAATTCTATAAGAGTCAATTAATCGTGTTCGGTGTCTCTGAGACACCTCGTGACTCCAGTGGAAGTTGCCCGGTGGCACCATCGGTGTGACCGGGGTAAATACTTGTTTTCACGGGACGTCGCCAATGGGCAAAACGCTGGTAACTCAGGGTGGTTAATTTTAGCGGTCACTTTGATCGAGGCGAACCTAGTTTGGACCGCGGGACGCCAGCCAAGCCTCCGACAATGATTCACCACGTCTTCCTAGTTCTATCTATATTGCCACTAGAGGCATGTGACTTGGCTGCCTCCTCAAAAATACTCTGGTCGATCCAACGAATCAGACCTAACCTCATCCTTCCTGAGATGCTCGTCATCCTCGTCATCCTTATCCGTCGGTCTCGTAGTCTCGTGGACAGGTCGTGATGAAGATATTAAAGGTCTCCTCCACATGATCTGGCAAATGAGCAATCGCGTGAAGGAACTGAGATTTGAATTGCTGAATGAAAGTCAAAATAACCGGTGATTAAGCCTCGACGCTATGATCGCCTCGCTTTAGTACACAAGGCACTGTTTATCTTGCAACGCTCGTAACGTTTCGCCTCTTCTCTTTGTGTTTCCAGGAGAGATGTGTCTGCACATAGCAGCAGCCGGAGACCACGTTGAACTGGTGAGATTACTGCTGCGCTTGGGAGCCGACCTGGAGGCAAGGGAAGCGCTGTCCGGGAGGACTGCGCTGCATCTCGCCGTGGAACGTGGTTGTCGTACAGTCTTCTCGTTTCTCCTTCAAGAATGCCGACCCTGCCTGGACGCTCCGACCTACGCCGGTATCACGGCCTACCAGATTGCAGCATGCATAGACAGTCAGCTCGCACGAGATCTCATAAGGCTCGGTGCCACCCCTGAACCTCCGCCGCTCTCGGACTCTGACCTCAGCGAGGACGAGGACGGTGAGCAAGATGCACCTTATTTACCTGCCTTAGCACAGCTTAGACAGAGCGTTGGGGTGCACGGCTGAAATTTCAACGACTACTTCCTCGACAACGTCCTTTCACGGGGACCGGTCAACCACACCTCCTTCGTGGATCTGCGCTAAGACTTCCAAGCAACCTTCTCTCGAAGCTCATCAGGAACTCTTGTTAACCTTTGTGTTTATGGAAAAAGAGTTAGCTGTCTCTGAAAATCGGCCATGAGAACGAAGACTCGACGATTCGGCGATTAATTTGATCGGATCGAACGAACCACTAGGAGCTGACGAGAACGTCGAGACGGAACTGCAACAGTTCTCAGAGACAATTGTAATCTCGTCTAACTACGTACGATGGATCATCTCGATCTGCCTTTAAGCGACAGAGTGTTATCTACTATCGACATAGTAGCGTTTAGCTAATGCCAATCAATATATTGATAAATAGAACTAAACATTAATTGAGACGATTTACGCTTAGCGATTTATCAGGGAGTCTAGGGTGAGTGAAATCTTTACCGACGTTTAGAATAGAATTTTCGGCGTAACGACGTCAATTCTTATTCGCAGGATGAACCGAGAGTCACGATCAGTGACTCGTTCTATTAGACTTGTCAAACAAACTGTAATGTTGTCACCCTACGCAGTCCTTAATTGTCCCTATGTACATAGCCAATTCCCTACAATCACAAATAGACTCGTCGTTATTCAATTGTGTTGTGCGTGTCCGTATGAATGCAGAGGAGCGTACATGTATCTATGTATGTGTGAAGAAATGCGTGTATGCCTATGTACTATTATATTATAAAAATATATTATATATTATATTCATATTATATCGATCGTATGAACCATTATATTTTAGTAATAAAGAGACGTTTACAAAAGTTCATCGCGATGCGACATGTAACACTGCCATCTTAAGCCTCTTCTCGAGTAACATGACGACAGTGAGCGTACCGCGTCATCCAACTGCGTAATCAAATTAGCATCAATAGCTGAGTATAATTAATTTTGCACGCGCAGATACAGCCTCGTCCATAAGTACATACGTTCTCTTACGTTGCGAGTAGACTCATTCGTAAGGAGAAATCTTCCTCGAGGTGTATACAGACGTTAGGTTAATGCTGCTGCGGCATGGTGAAAAAGGTCGGGGGTGAGAGGGCGGCCACCTTTTGGAAAAACTCGTGACTCACGCCTTTTTCGGTATGACTGCGCCAATCGAAAGTATCGGACTTTCCGCGGCGTCAGATGCATCGCAGAATTAATATCGGCCACTTGTCGTGTTGTCTTGTAAAAATGTGGAGCAAGGACCTCCTAGGTATTTCGGGATGGACGCGTAACAGTCGTGGCATTCCAAGAACCTGGGGGACTTATTCCTTTTTGGGGGAGTTTGGTCTGCCGTACTCTCTCTACGGGTTCCGGGATATATTTGGATCCGTGCTTCTTGCTCTGTCTGTATAAATCGTCTCGCCGGATCACGCATGCACGCACTCCCTCACGTATGTACGCACCTATGCACACGAGACATACGCGCGCCGGGCTTTGCGACTATAAATAGGATTGTATTATTTAAGGAGTCACCAGTGTCTATCTTCGATGTACGCCGGTATTCATTGTCAGTCGGTTCCTCGTCATCGATCATTCTTATAATGACTCTTCTGTTCTCTGTCATCATTACATACTTTTCTGACAGTCATTTAGAAGCAAATATATATATATTCTTTTTCGTTGAATTCACCTGAGACTTGTTGGTTGTTTGAATACGGAATAAAGAGGAGAGTTCATTAGAGGGTAAGGGTCAGTGTATATGCGGGCATTATTGCGACCTGCTTAGGTCTAAAAACCTTCCGAGTGCTGTCAGATATTCGGAGCATATCGGAGTACTTTGCGAGGGGCTTTGAGGCGCTTGGGAATCCCCAGGTCGGAGCACCAGGCTACATCAACTGGTCGGGAATACCGGCGCGCGTTACGGAAAGTGCTGCCAAACTCGACAGCCGTGAAGCATGAAAACCAGTTTTGTAACGCGTAAAAGGAGAAATCGTTTCGTCGCGAATACTCTCGACTCTTTGACACTCGGTCGGCATTCCCCCCACCTACCCCCGCACGCATCCTGTGGAAAAACCTACATTCCGCCTGCACTAAGATCAATTATAAGAAACGAGCCGGATGTTATGGAATTCACTGAACCCGGCTCCATGGGCCATTTAATTTATGCATTTTACGCTCTCTGAGAATCATCGGCGTTTGTTTGTTAACCATTGTTTTTCTCAGCTAAAGAATTTATCATTCAATGCAGTATATGTTGTCTAATTAGAAAAGAGAATAATTTCAAGATGCGTATACTGTGGATTGTATATATATATTTTCTTACAAGAAAATTCCACGCCTCGTTTGGTTTATGATGATGAACCGTTGGTAGGTATGTCAGATCGACGAAAGTAAAACATTTATTATCATGGTTTCACGTATATCCCAGAGATGGCGCCACTATTGCTATTTAGAAACATAACCCTAGCGTAATATTTAACGACGATATTATAGGGATCCTCTGTGAACGTCGTTGCAACCCCTGAGAGGCGAAGCAGCCATTAAGCAAATTCTTGTCATTCCACATATTTCTCTGATGGATGTGTGTGTCAAGTCTGATAAATTCGCAAGGGTTCACAGCGCACAATAAATACGTTAATACTATCTACAGATATCAGTAATGGTGAGAATGTTATTTATAAATTAAGATAAAAATGGTCGAATCACAGTTGCTGCCGTCGGACTGGTTTTATACATGACTTCCATTTCTTCTATTCGAGCCGACAATAATCTATGCCTAGAAACAAAACGTAAGACTGTCACTGAAATCATTCTTGTCTCACAAGTTCGTAACGCGTTAATCGGTTTCATTGATCTTTTACCTGGAGTTACTGATAGAATCCAATCGAGGTAGGCACCCACACGGGTATTGACTCCTGGGTAATCTGAAGCACAGACTCCCCCGTAACTGACAATTCCAACATCTACGAGTCTTCTGCTAGTCGGATTTTGCCAAAGAAGTGGACCGCCACTGTCAAACTGCAGGGATCACAGAGATAACAAAATGATGTTGACTTTCTCCGATCATTAGAAGTGCCTGTTTGTAACGCCTGGCAGTGCCTGGTAGTATCTTTTTATTAAATTACCTGGCAGGTATCCTTTCCATCGCTGTAAGTGCACATCTGACTGTTAGTTACTTGTGGATAAGCACTCTGACAGCTGGCTAGTGTCGTTACGCCAAGCGTCACTTCTTGCAGAGTGTTCGAAGTGGCTCCAGCAAATTCCGTAGTGCCCCAACCTGTATCGAACGATCAAGATGATAAGGTGAAACATTTATTTTGACAGGACGCTAACACAGATGGAACAGACGAGGCGGAGGCGTCTTACCAAGAACTTGGACATCCGAATTGGCAAATGAATTGGCAGCTTGTTGAAATGGAAGACAGACTGGACCTACTTCCAATGTAAATATTATCGTGTCTGTCACCGTCACGATGCTTATATCGTTTGCCTGTGTATCTGCATTATATTCCGGATGCACCGTGAAGCTGGAGACGCGATGAAGACGCGAAGAATTCGTATCGGATCCTGAATTAATGAATTTTATATAATTTTATCAGTTTTACTTGTAAGTTTTAATACCATTTTCGTTTCTCCTACCAGTCGATATATCGTGATCTCCAACAAGAACTCCTACTTGACCCGCAGACTTTCCTACAACGCAATGGGCAGCGGTGATCACATGCTTCTCGGAGATGATCGTCGCGCCACAATAAAGAATCCGCTGTGTGGCGTCGATCAAACCAGCCATCATCGGATATTCATTGACTCCAGTTTGAGTCCCGCCAACGATCCTGGTCTGCTTCTTCCAACCGCAATTGCAGTTGGCTTCGTTAGCCGGGGTGGCTTCTAACCTGCAAAGGAACCTACCAGTGCTGGCGGCACTGACGCTCTCGAAGACGATGTTCATGTAATTTCCTGTTGAGTCAACGGCGAAAGTCCCTGTTCCGCAGTAGCGATGAGCGTCGCTCAGTTGAAGATCACCGGAAGGCGACACCGACAGTCTATCGCCTACGCAGTTTGACGTCTGAAAGTTCAACCAGGAGTCTTAATAGAAGGTTTTATCTACCAGGAAATACAGCCTCGGTTATCGTCTTACCGCTGGCAAAGAAAATATTTCACAGGACAGCCGCACCCTCGTTGGACTCTTCGCGTACCATCTACATGACCTCTGACCCGTGTAAGCGTTTGGATAACCAGGATTGTAAACGTAGTACGTTGTACCAGCTACCATATCCTGGTAGAAGTCACAGCCTTGGTCAATGCTCCAGGCTGTCCTTGCGGATAACAACAGCAGCAAGGATATTGTTAGTAGAGAGGATGCTAGCTTACCTGCAACAGTGAAAAGAACAATCCACTTTAAATTTTATTTCTTGTTATCATTCCTGGTGGAATACGACTTAGGCTGTTATCAATTAATCAAGATAGACTTTGATACTCTGGCCATATTTATGGAAGCCATAAAGACAAGTTTCATAGCCACAAGTTGGTACTTGAACAAGTAACTATGCTCAATACTGTCCTAGAGCAGGAGTTATCACGCGAAATAGATTTTATGAAGGGTTTATCGGTATCAAAGTAATTTTGCAAAATCCACTTGGCTCACCAGCAGCCATCTCGATAAAAAGTATACGGAGACTTGCTCTAGTCTTTCTGGTTTCGAGGACTAAGTCGTCCGCTTTACCTTACAGCTGTATATACGCTGCTGCGAATCGTCGGCACTGATAACACTTGTGCATATTTTACTAACTTTTCCGTCAGTATAGCGCCATTCAAAAAATACTTGCCCTACTCATTGTGTCAATTATATTTTTCAAAAATTCTTCCACGATTTTTCATATTACTTGTACAACACCGGGTATATTGCCATAGTCGAAAATGTACATAGTCGATAATTAGGTTTCAATTAATTTTTATTTTTCTTTTATAAAATCGCTACTTTGTTTGACGTCACGCGTAAGAATCAGCTTGATAAAATTCGCCCGCTTTAAGCCGCTGCCGAAATACTAAATTAGAATTGAAAAGTTATTGTAACGCTGAGAAAATATAGCGATCGATCGTTTCTTCGTTACTGCTTCGATCCAGCAATCATAAATTCGTTGGGTCATCGTTCTGTTATCGCTATTGACTATCCAGCAGCGCCGAATCAGTCGGCCATTTGAATATGTATCAGGCCTAGTCCAGGAATGATAACTGGCACAGTTTACCACCGAATTAAACTCGATTGGCAATTTTGCAATTTCTTTTTATGGCGCCTAATAATTTCATACGCGTATATTGCACGTGTGCAGTGTCTTCAATTGTTCCAATATAATCAGTGGATCAATGAATTCTGAACAGAAGTACAAAAGTTTAGTATACACTCTATAGTGTATGATTATTTTTCTAAACGCTACCCGTTACTTTATTCATTATCATCAAAGTCTCGCTTATTGCAGTATTTAAGATCCATTAGACGACATTGTAAGAGTGCAGTAGATGCACTTAACTCGATAAGTCATATCGCACTTAAATATAGAGTAGCGAGCGCGACAAGTGCCTTGTGGACGTAACTTAACAATTAAAGCGAAGAACGAGCATTAGGAGCCAATCCTGATTTGTCAATCGTATCTTCCTAACGCAGGCAGTTTACTCAGATGTTCTGTTATTATTATGAGAAAAGTGATAAAAATTTATGAAATATGGTTCTACGGAAAGACTGATGATAACGTTGTAAACCAACTGAAAAATATTTAATTTTTAAAGCATTCGTATTGTTCACACGAAGACAGCCGTTTTACGTGTTTTCATCGTGGTTGCGGAACCTCGAAATCTGTTATCACCGGTATTATTATGAACGTCATCGTGACCCATGTCGTCATTTTAAACCTTGCTGCTTAACGCACGTGTGCTGCGTTCCGTTTCCATGGTATCGTACGGATATACATACACAACAACCTGCCCTGCAGTCTCGTGACGCCTTGACGCCTGGACGCTTCGACTGACGCCTTTCCACCAGAGGAAGATGCATATCCATGAAGTTCTATTCAATCCTCCCATATCTATTGGATGCTACTGGCTTCTGACTGCAGTCTAATTCGACTGGACGTCATGTCTTACTTCTATGGCTCGTCGGCTACGAATTTTCATAGTCGTCTAGAGGCTGACAGACGCAGCAGAACTAGAAGGAAGGTATTTTGTGTTTATGTTGGAGATTTTTATAACGAGATATTGTCATACGAATATATGTAATGTTTAATTTGTTCTATGTGCAGCACAGTAGAGATAGAAATGACAGGAAGGTCAATGGCAAGGATCTGGAACCAGTTCACGGTACCAGACACAGACGTAGGCACGTATCCAAAAGTCGCTATACCATGATGAACGAAAGTCCACCAGGAGTCCATGTCGACTGTGGCCAGGAAATTAAGAGCCACTGTCATACCGAGAAGGTGGACGTTCAGGAGAAGGAGGTATCGGTTGGGAAGCTGGAGATATCACTGGGTGATTCAGCAGGTACGTAATAGATTGATCGGATACATAGAAAAAATGAATGAATGATTGATCAGACGACCTTCCAGGTGGCAATGATGAGAAGAAGGAGAAGGATATTCTATTGTCAAAAGTGCGGATCAAGTACCGTAAGCTGGAAAGGAACTGTCAGGAGGTAAAGGCAGAACGTGATAAATTGGCTATCCTGTTAGAGGAACGGGAGGGTCAGTTTAGGCAGTTGCACCTGCACCATGAGGATTTAACAGAAATGGCAGAGAGAGTAGAATTGGAGAGAAGAAACGTGCTGGATTTAAATTGTAAATTGAAAGCAGAGAACGTTCAGCTTAACGAAGACGTGATGCTCTTGAAGAATCTGGTTTATCACCTAAACGTCGAGCTAGAAAGATACCAGGACAAGCTGCGAATGAGTACCCAGGGTGTTCAGTCTGAAAATATCATCGATACTATGGAGGACATAGATACCGGTACAAAGGATAAAAAAATGTCTGGGTCCTGGGGCAGAGTTGATCTTCACGCCCTGGGTCCGCTTTTGGAGGCTTATCGTGAGAACCTGGAAGAGAAGGAGCGACTTCTAAGAGTCTATACCGAGGAGATGGACAGATTTAGTGGAAGATGCAAGGAAGTTGTTGCTGAGAACGAACGTCTTCATGCTGAGGTAGAAGATTTACGTTTGAAGGTATTGTTTTATTATTTATTATCATGGATCACTTATCTAGTGTCATTATGGCTTTGCGTTATTGAGCTATCAGGCTATCGTGTAATTTAGAAAAAATATGAACTATGCTGCCAGGTGAACATCTTGATTAGGGATTGACATCACTTTTATGATTAACAGTGCAATAATCTTGAGGAGGACGGAAGACTCATTGAGAAGGAGTCGAGCGCCATTAAGGAAGAGAGAGAACTGTTGGTTAAGCAGGCAGCTCTTCAGAAGCAGAAACTTCAGGAGATGCACATGGTCTATGAGCGCAAGGTGGTATCCATGTCTGAGGATAATAACAAGCTTCACAAGGAATATCTCAGCTGTAAAACGGAATTGAGTAATCTTCAGGGAAAGTATGAAATTCTTAGTGAAGCTTATGAGAAGAGTAAGAAGAATTGTGAAAGAAGCGTACCAGCTTCGGTTCATACAGCTGCGGTCGACGAGTGCAGACATCTTCTGGAGGAGCTGAAGTATCAGTATGACAATGAAAGGAAGAGTTTGCAGGCGAAGGTGAAGCATCTGGAGGAAAGTCAACCTGAAAACGAGAAACAACTACTTCTGGTTACTCAAGAGAGAGATCAGTTGAGAAACAACGTCAAGACTCTTGAAAGGAATTTTAAGTGAGTCAAAGCGGCAACTGTGTCAACTTACAACTGCCTCGTTTGAATGTTGTATTGTCATTGTTGTAGGAGGAGTCAACGTAGAGTGGAACGCTTTCAAAATGCTATATATTCGGTTCACGTTTCCCGTGATTCCCTGAAGCGACAACTGAATGCAGCGACAACATATTGCCAAGAATTAGAAAAGGAACAAGAGAAACTTTTAACTGAAAGGGAGCAGTTAGTTGCTGTTCTAGAGGAACGAGAGAGGGAGAACGAGGAGATTCAACACCTGGGTGACAACATCACCCAGAGAATGGGTAACCTCAAGACTCAGTTGAAGGTATGCGAATAATTTTAAATAAGAAATAAGAAACAATATGCAAGACAAGGAAATTCACTAGGATGCTTGTTTCAGATAGTCCAACGTGGTGCTAAGGCGCAACTGGCTACTGTTGAGAAACACATAAAGAACCAAGAGCTGGGTGCTGACCGAGTAAGAGCAGACTATCACAGTGAACTTCAGCGATTGAAACAACTCCTGAAACAAAAGGAGGACGTAATTGGGAAGCTTCAAAGAGAAAAGTTCACGACCCGCGAGAACCTCGAACTCGTATGGCGAGCAGCTACCAGCGACGACAGGAAAGTTAAGGATGCTTTGAGAAACACGAAGATTTATAATATTTAAAAGATTGTCCAAAGCTGACTTAACGCTGATCAACGTTGCTTCAATCGATGATATTCACTTCTCATTTGTTCATTGATCCTCAATGACGATGAGAATTGAACTAATAAGTACATTACTAGTTGTAAGCCTACTATTTTGCCATTTCTATTCTAGTCCAGTCTAGTCTATTATGTATTATATATCCCAATCACTCGTTATACACACTGCTGACGCATTCAATCAGTTTTAATTGTTTCTAACGAATAAACCGACAATTAAACCCTCTTCTTTTTCTTTTTTTTGTTGTGGGAAGCAACTGCCTCGTATCTTTTCTTTTGTAACTAACCACAAATTCTTAATAGAGAACGTCAGATCAATGTCTTCCTACGTCGGACGACCTGCGACCTACGACCTACGTTCTGCACAAAGGTGCCTGTCGTTTGGTAATTGAACGTAGGAAACAGTTGATTTAACGACGATGTCAGATGCTTTATTTAGTGGTGACATCAACGTAGCAGCAAGTGGCTACGAAGGCTGCCGCGCAATGCCGAGCATCGGTTACGTGGATTCAATACGATGAATGACCACAGTCGTTATAAACGACCAGAAGCCACCAGGTAGACGCCTTTTATAGAAATGATCTCACATGTCACCCAATGCCAAGTACACGCCAGGCGTTTCGAGGCGTCCCTTGTCCCTGCCACCGACCTGACTGTCTCAATCACCTCTTCTAACATCTTGACACCATTCTCCTTTCTCTTTTCAAATTTTGCCGCATTAATTCATGCGCTGTCTGAATGACGTATCAGTGTACACGAAACCTTGCAGCGTCATCGTTGTTCATGCCTGCATACAAGTCGAATTACTGTACTTTTCGCGCGCTTTACAAAGCACATAGTCGGTTATATGATAAAGCTGTAATCTGGCAAGCTCAGAATGAATGAGTTTATTGAGATAGCTGAGCTGTTTAATCGTTTATTCGCCGAGTGAGCGTAAGCGTAGGCGCTTGCGAGTACGAGCAACTCTAGGATTAACTTGGTTAGATTAGATTGTCACGATCATGAACGATGGACTTTTAAACGGTCTCCTTCGTAGCTTCCTCTGACCATTTTTTCAGCTTACGTACCACGTATTTATAATTATGATTTGTGTTTTGTCTCCGTGTTATACTTCTGGGCGGTATCAAATGGTTGAATTCTTACTAGAAAGAGAGTGAAATTATATTGGATTTTAAAAGAATTATAACAGCATTCAAAGGATTCAGAATTTTGTATGAATATCCATAAAACGTGGCGGCAAGACCAAAAGGTAGATCATATCGAATTTCGGCTGTGTAATACCGGCTGTACGAAGAAGACTTCGGACGTTTACGGCAATACTCGGCTCGAGGTTCGGGAGCAGGCAAAATGTCGTCTGCTAGGCGCGTCGTCTGGAAGCGGCTCGGCATTCGCGAGGCAAGAATTGCCGTGATAAGCGATAAGAAGGTTTCTCAGGGTATCGAAAAGATTGGTTAAATTATTCTAATATTACGCGGCCAAAAAGGAATCATCCAATCGAGTAAAATAGCCGGGAGTGTATCGTGACTCGTGCGGTGCGTCAGTGTGTTCTAAGAGCCGGTGGACATTTTGGATTTTTACTCGTTTTGCAGTCGTGCATCAGATGGTCGGTGGAGGAATTCGACAAACGCAAACGTCACTTCAATCTGGCGTCGCGACGCCTTATAAATCGGACAAGTGACGTGTCCTATCTTCTTGGCAGAAATGTAAGAGAGGATTCTTCCCTGTTCTCTTTGTTCTCTCGATTTGAAAAAATCTTCAATACCTTGTCTTCTCACCTCTCTGTTCCTATCGTTAGATTTTCCATTTTCTATTTCCCCTTTAGCCACTAGTCTACCGTGCATCAAAGGAACACGCCGGCTATGCGACAGAGTCTTTGTAATGGTTGGTGGGGCTAACGGTCAACCTAGTTCACTGGTACAAAGTTGCAGCCCTTCTCCATCTTCCTTTCTTCAATTCTCCAGCAAACGATATGTCCGTAAATATTGACAATTTCAATACAAAAGCTTCGCTAGGCTATTCGTAGGAAGTTTTAGTAAGTGTGACATCAAGTCATGAATTAGTAAATTCTGCTAATATTTCTCCTTGGCAGAAATATTTATCCTTGAGAAAGATAATAATAATCCTTCTTTATTCTCGAGGAAGATAAATAGCTAAACTATTCAGTGATCGTATTGTCAATATCTCTAACATAACCTCTTTTCTCTGTCATTACACTATCCGGTTATTTTGAAACGCCCCTAGACGCGTTACTCAACAAAAGTTACTTAATACATTTTACGATGAATGTTTACCATTTACTGGAAACTTTAGCTCAATTTCGACAAGCCCACTTGTCCTATGTTAACGAATGCACCTTTCACGTAGTATAGAATTTCAAGGCAAATTTCTCCTTTAAATAGATTCGTTGCTAACTCTTAGTAGAATTTTGCAAGAGCTTAATGTATGTAACAGGAAGTCTATTGTACTATAGATTGGAAACAGGTAGCTGTAACTAAATGTCAGTTTAGTCTCAGTCAGTCTTAGTCGGTCGTTGGATGCGTGTGCATGACACCTGCCACTTGTCGCTTGCGGCATTGTTTCCAGTCAAGTCAAACGTGACGCTCTCTTATCCTAAAGGCTTGTTCATCAAGGTATACATATACCTGACCAGATATCTAGCTATCTTGGTGATTGTGCACGACCATGCCCTAGGTCAAATCGAAGGTCTCTAGGCACGACGATGGTCCAGTAAGCATATCTAGTAATACTGGTAATGCGGTACGATAGGTTCTTCTAGTTCAGGAATAAATCCGCCGTGGCGCTGATGTTGCTGTTTTTCCTCGGAATAACGAAGAAAGACAAAAACGCGGTCAGTTCGACTACTCTAGCACTCTCTTCCTCGTCCCAAGTCATCCTTACGGAAGCTGAGGTTGCGTCACAGCCATTGATTTGGAACGTAACCCTAGTGTCGGCGATTCTACACGATTCCGTCGTAGCGCCCCTCTCGCCCGCAACAAACAGTCCATGCAATTGGGTCTCGTCACGTTTCGCACGCGTCACGCCACAATTTGCGCGAGGATTCTTCAGAGCCCGTTGCCCTTCCTTTTACTAATTCCGCGGTCATTGCTCCGTTGTGATTCAGTATTTTTCTAAACTGATCATTCGTTCTCATTGCTCTATCCCTTATTTCTCATACTCAGATATCGCGAACCAAGGAATTGTTTTGATCGAAGAGGGGAGATCTCGTGCGCAGTGCGATTTTAAAAGTAAGCAGAATCAAGTGCAACGTCTCTTATGAAACTGCAGCAGCAGCAGCGATAACCTATTTTATTTATCTACTATTTTCACCTATTCCTCGAGGCGAGGTTGGAGGCTGTACAGTGGGGATAATAGCCGGCATAGAACGGCGCGACGAGAATCTCTCGAGCGCCGCCCACGGCTGAAATGGGAAACAGACGCCGGCGTCGTCCAATAACAAACGCGCGGCGTCGTCGTCGTCGCTGCCCATCAGTGCCGCAGCTGCACTCCGATCTTTGGCTCGCACTCAGTCAGTGCCGTGTCTTGACTCACGCGGTGCCTTGTAGTACCATTGACGTTGATTATACTGGGTTTTGTTTTTCTTGAACGACGGCGACGACGGCGTGCAATATCCCAAAAAGATACGAGATTCAATACAGTTAACGTTGTCAGAAGGCACTTGGAAAGTGTCTTATCTTTAGTGGATTGTACAATTTTTTGTTTGTTTAGTTAATACCCGTGAACGTGTCGCCTCGACTTTATCAATCAGAGATGACAAACAACGTGAGACGTCGGTACTATTGACGGCTGACCACGTGTTCTTGTGTTCAGCAGGTCGGACGCTCGCCATAATGATCGTAAGTAGTGTTCGACCTGCAGATATCTCACGGATCCATGTGCAGTCGCGAGGTCAGTGATATAAGTGGTGATCGCTGAAAAGTGAGTGAATGAGTGAACGTCGCGCATAACACTGGACGTCGTGGGATATTTTGATCAGGATTTCAAAGGAAGATCGACGGACGGAACCGAGAGAAAAGGAGGATGTATTCAACCAGGTGAACTTTTGGAAAGATGGAATTCGAACTGGATGGCAGTCTCAAGGAGTGGGCTAAGGACAAGCCACTCAGCATCCTTCAGCTGGATCCTGCTGACAGAGCCGTTCTCAGAATAGCCGGTGAGTGTCACTTGTTATTATTTCATCTCTAAATATCAGTCTGCTACAAACTTTCCTTTTTGCATATTCTTAAAATTATTAATTTATCTGGCTCCTGCCTTCTAATACCCTTTGTCGCTGTAAAAGCGCCAGTGATGCCCCACCTCGCCGCCCCGCTCTCCTTCTCACTGCCGCACGACAATGAAAGGAAAATGAATGACATCGCGGTGAACGCGATGGGATCCCCTGTGAACGGCGTGTAGCTGACATATGCGTGTCTATCCAGAACCCTCGTATCAGCCCTACCCACCTTCGCTACACCCTCCTTCGTGCAACCCCACTTCACTGTCCACCCTTGCACTCGGGTACCTTGAATCCCTGGAAGTCCTGCACCACGGCCATCCGATCGCAAGACAAAAGTTCTACTTGCTGAAGTTTATACGTACAAGGTATACATATTTTCGTTACTAATTCTCATGTTTGCCACATGTATTATATCTCCATCCTGGTCTCTGGTTCCTCGACGTCGATTTCCGTCGGGTTCGAGGTCAGAGCATTCCCATGAGAAGCCGGTTTATTTTCAGTGGCCAGTGACGGGGCGAGGTGGGGAGAATCCCTGAGTGTCGCAGCGTGACCGGAAGCGCGAAACGCTCCGTAGACACATTGTTTTTTTTGTCTGAACTAACAGTAGGTAAGAATAAGCGAGGACCACTCGCTCTGAAGATGAATGAGAATAGAATGAAGGCGAATCGAGTTTGTAGCCGACATTGTGGGTGCGCCCGCAGTTGAGCATTCTCTGCTTAGTGCTTAGCATGCCCACTTATCACTCATAATTAACATTTAATTTACCATGGTTATTATTACGCTTAAAAGCAAAGTACGTGTATGCTAATTTTTTTTATAAATTTCGTCATGCCGAATCAGACGCGATTCAAGAGATTGGAATTTTATTGTTCTCGTCGTATACTCGATCCTCCATCTGTCTCTCTGCTCCCCTCCCTCCTTACGGACGTCGGTAACAGTACCAACAGGATGCGCAACATATTATATATAGCGAACATGTTCGACTGCGACTACCATAAATAATAAGCCGCAGTGTTCACGTATAAAGGACGCATAGACCCAGTGAGAGAAGAGTGGTGCTCAGTCGGTAACCACTTCGACGAGTATTACTGGTATAACTTGCTCTGTGACGCTCGGGAGAGTCGCTCTAGCTGAAACCGGATATCTACACGTGTACTTCCGTTAATTCTCCCGACACTCTAACGTCTATTGAAATTATTCGGTAGTCCCGATTTCAGCACCTTCTTAGGCGATACGCGTGAGTTGGACTGTGCGAGAATACATAAGAAATAAATAGAACTTTCCCCCAGGGTCGCTTAGTGTGGGGGGTCCGTCCCGACGACCCTTGCGTGCACGGACGTCCCCTCTATTCTCGTATTGACTCTCCTTCCACTGTATTCGTTCGCGTCAACAAAGTCTAAGCGTCGCTTTCACGAAAACCTGAGGATTCTTCTTTTGTTCCATACATTACATTGATCTTTGTTATACTTACGAGTACCCGGTACTCGTTAATTAAGATGCCAAGAGTAACCTAGCGTCTTCTACCTGGTAGGCACAGCAGACCCAACACCGCTTGTATCCACCTTCCTCAAGACCGTACTCGCTCGAAAAGCCCGGAGGAGAATCACCGCAAAATATGATCCTCGTCGATGAATCTCAGACTACCCAAGATCATCTTACCGTCGATTTTTTTTTCTACACTGCCCTCCTACCGATCTACCATCTTGTGGGTATTTTTTTTCCGTGACTTTTCCACCACTCGATTCAACCCACAGCGTCATGGCGTCCCCGATGCCTCGAACGCGTAATGGTCGAACGCGTGTCTCATTGATTACCATATGACGTTCCTGATTCACCCGGTTGCGCTGTTCGCTGCGGTTCTTGCACCGGTTGCGTTGAGCGCAGGCCGCAGCGCCTAAGTTATTTTCGAGTCAAGGCGATCGGGCAAAGGTGAAGGTCCAAGGCCTGCAGTCCGCATCTGCAGTTCCTCAGGGTCAGACCTTCGGCGGAAGGAAGTTTCTATGCAGCGAACACGGGCATCGATCCTCGCTACGTTTTTCACGTAAAATCCTTCAGGAGCCACTAGCGGCTTTTTGTTTTTACTCCTAACCAACATCCATCAGCCACTATCTCACTGTAGGATCGAATTGAGTTTCTTAATTCCTCCAAGCTTTTCCGTCGTGCTTTCACGCGCATTACGGAATCGCAAGAAGCGCACGTCCTGCTTTCTCCTAGCAGCGAACCGCTCGAGTCTATCGTTATAATCGTAAACGTGTCTATGTTTCCCATTGGACGCCCTCCGACGCCCTAGGACGCTTTTCCATCCTGACCCACTCTGACGCCACCTTCTCCTTCTTCGGACGGACGTTACTTAACGATCTCGCAGCGATTACTCACTGGAACACTTTCGCTAGACGCGTGACGTCTAATCGAACAGCTGATTAGGAAGCGTCAAAAAGTCGGGCGCCATGACGGCTTTGATGTCCCTGTAGTGACTGTACGCTACTGGCAGTAGCTAATTAGGGTACCAGGGTGCATACTGATGAGGTTCATCTATACTTTTTTTTCGCGGGGCAATATATTGCGTCTACCTTCAATTTACTTACAGGAAGACAATCGATCGATCTATGTACGATGACTCGTTTATTGCGACGTCTATAGTTACTATGGTGATTTCTGCCTGCAACCTGCTTCGAGCCTCAAGCTGTTAGCGTTTGCGTGCTTCTGCCACTATACTCGATCTTCGGCTCGGCTAATTCTTAGCAATTATCCTACTCGCACGCTACCGTATAACTATGGCTTGTGCGATTTATCGCTAATCTACGGATCAGCTGATATTTGCTGTCGTCGTGCACAAATGCTTAGACCTTTGCAATTGTTTTGAACGCGAGACTCGATTCTATTGGTTTGTTCGGGATGCCGTTTTTTTCATTGGAATTTTTTATTTGCTATTTTTTCTCAGTTTCGTCATTCAGACCTAGTTGATGCAATTTGGGTATCCTATTACGTAACTGACGCCGGACGCGTTGCTATTACGGTGCAGGAAATCAATAAGTGTCGAGACTTCTGGACTCCTGGAGTCTGCCGAATGTGGGTCGCTGGCTGCTTTCTTCTTCTTCTTCTTCTTCTTCTTCTTCGTATGGCTGCAAGATTGTTACTTTGTATCTGGCTGTTGGTTTATCGCGTGAGAGCGCGCAATTACGCGCGAAGCGTGTTCGAGGTTCAAATTTGCAAAGTTCGTCACGGCTCCGGTGCGATAATCAGCGTTAGTGTTACGTGCTGGTGGTGCCGGGTGGGTGTTGCTTGTATCTCGTGGGTCGTTTAGGCCGAATGTAAAAAGTTACTCAATTATAGAATTTAATAAATGTAAACGGGGTTGAGGCTGTACTGCCGCGTCATATTCCAAAGTGAAAACGATCGCTCCTGTCGGCAGGCGTTTTGTCTACGTTGCGATGCCTCGCGTATGTCGGTTTGCATATCTGCAGGGGTCGCCCGATATCACTTAGTCCACTTACGTTACACAAATATTTATTAAATTCGTATGGTATACGAGAATTGTTATTTCGAATTTTTTACTTTTTTTTTTTACGAGTACTCGTGCTGTCTTATTGACGTATAAAATCTTCCTTACCGATTGTCGTTAGTTCCAACTAACGATAAGTACAGACGCGACCTACCGAGGGCACGAGGGGGCGCACCACCGTCTACGCTATTAGATTCAATATGGGGTAACATGGCTTGTTCGTATATAGAGAATGGTTTAGGTCTGTATTATTTAAATAATTACGTAAAACTGTCGACATAATGGTTAACTGTAAAAAGACCTGTTGTTTATTAATTTTAATAATTTTGCGACACTACTTTTTTTTTCTTGACCGCTATACGGGTTCTTGTCCGTGCTAAGATCTTGGAATTTCATTTTTATGGGATATCTCGGATAGAGCGTCTCAATCCATTTTCTTGGTGGCGCATGTGACCAATGGCAACACCATTGATCATCTATAGTCTTTGCCAAGCTTAGCCGTCAGATGGCAGGAGAATCGCATTTGCACGAATTCAGAGAGTATCGTTTTAAAAAATTCAAATCCAAAGTTACTTACCAGCCATGACGTTTTTTTTTTGGAAATTTCAAAATATTTTTTTGCTAGATTCAAAATATCATATTCCTCTCCTCTCCGTATGGATTCTATTCAACACTGCTTATTACAAGGGAATTTAGTTCGGCTCGATAAGTACGAAGGAAGCTCACACAAGGCGAAAACCGATCGCTGTACGCACTAGGGTCTTGAAGTATATCGGCAACTCCTGGGAATACCGAACAGACTAGAAGCGTTTGGAACCTCGTGCAAAGAATTCACTTCTAGAGACTGAAGTGACATTGGCAATTGCATTTCAATATATTCGGACGTTCGAGTCCATTGCCGATCTGGGTACAGTTAGGAATCCGCAACTACGGTCAATGACAAACAAAGCACGTACCGATAAAATCTTACATGCAGCCGTCGTTAGTTGTTCTCTTCTAGAGTAATCGGGAATCGGCCGCCCGGTTTTCCCGTTTGTTCCTACCGATCGTCCAGCTCGATAGAATCGCTAGAAAGTCCAAGGTATGTATTTTCCACGGGGACCGTTCGATGTAGAAAATCGCTATGAAAAAGGTAGGCGGCAAACATTGTTTACTGTACAGGTAAAGTCGATGGTCGTCAGGGCTGGTGAGCAGTTTGTACAATTGTCCCATTAAAGGCAGTTAAACTAAATACTGGAATATGGACGCTCCGCGGCTTGTCGAAGGATCGGCGCAGACGCGTCACGCTGCCGAATAAAGAGACTTGTGTATGAATAGCCTGCTGAAGTAATGACTGTAATAACAATGATCTTCTCTGACACAGGAGTCAATGTTTCATTGCGCGAAGACGCTGTCGCCACTTTGATGGTTGCTCGTGTAACTCATCTCGTCAATGCTAAGAGCCGTATGGGGATGAGCAATACGAGGAGCAAGACCAGTAGCATCGGTAACGAGGATCACTGTGCACTGGCGTCGCGACGCCATTGTCGGAGAATTAATATCCAGTCGCGGTCGTCGCTCTTGGCAAATTTTTTAAAGGATTGATTGAATTTGCGCAAAGCCTTCTAGATTGACGTTCGAGGAAGGCGCGACTGGTTATAAGAGGTCAGGAGGTCGTGGGGTCAAGAGGTCGAAGATGCTGAGGTTAGCGACGGACGAAGAGCCTTTAAGAGGACGAGGAGTGGCTAAAGGGGCGAGGAAGGAAGTAATTAGTGGCCGTTTCATGAGAGCCGAATGAATCATCTAAAAAAGGTGCATCGAAGAAGGCAATCGCACGTTAATGGCCTGGCTGAACCTGGATGAACCTGGATGAACCTGGATGAACCTGGGTGGACGAGGTGGGTGGACCAGGTCGATGGATACCGTCCATGGACTCAGCCTGTAATCGTTAGCGCAGTATCACGCGGCTCCTTTATTATCGTTTCCCGTCATTTCCGCGAAGGTGTGCCGGTGAAATTTGAATAGCAGCTGGAGGAAGGTCGCTCCCTGGATATCCATGATCCGTGAATTATTATGAATTACGTCAGGTGAGCTTCGCGGTTGGTACTGATATCTTTTTATTATTCTGTCGGTTGAAGTTAGGTTAGGTTAGACTTAGCTCTCGGCTAGTCCAATCGCTCAAAAGAAAACGAGGGCTGACTGGGTACCATAAAACTCATGGCCAACGAGGCCTCCGAGGTAAACAAAATTCCTATAGATGGGCATAAATTTCCTCACGTTTCTTACTGCAGAGCTGATGATTGCCAATTAAACGAATGACCTTGCTCCGGCCGTCGGCAGATATTGGAGGCCCCGCATTCTTTCTTCGGGAACTTCTTCGTGATTCTCTCATGCTGTTAACGACGTATGACCCATCCTCGTTGACTGCGCTTGGAGTATCGATTCGATGACTCTCACTAATGACATCTAATGCCAGCTAATTCCAGCTAACGATACCTAATGGCACCTAATGGCAGCTGGACATCGTCCAGGGTTTAACGGTGAGAGTCAACCCGGTTCGGTTCGGCCTCGTTCGTCTTGGCTCGGTTCTCCTCGGGCTGATCGCCTGTCGTTTTATGTGTCTTACGGAATTTCGCGATTATGCAACCTATAATGGCGAGCTGTGGCCTCGTCAAAAGTAGAATAAATATATGCGAAAATGAAGAAAATTTCAAAACATAGAAACGACCTCTGGGAGTCGGTAACAAAAAGAAAACAAAGGACCACCAGGTTTTTCTTCGTCGAACTGCACTTTGATATCGGCTGATATTTGTCAAAATAATAATATCGCTTATCATTATAGTCGTGAAAATAAATGCTCGTGTGTATACACATATGTTTTTGTGTCTTATCGAAAGTGGAAAACCGGATTGTGAGGCAATCGGACCGATCGAGGCGCTACGACTTCCACAACGGGAGATGTTTCACCGTTCTGCCTACAGATGGCATTGCCAGTTTGGTTTCCGATTTCTCCTTCGACAGATACTCCACTCGCTACTTTCTACGTAGGTGACACTTTTCCTCGCGGCCCATTATTTATACTGGATGACTGGAAGAAGCCTCTCGCGTCTCGTTCGCGTCGATTTCGACGACCGCTTTTGGAATGACTCGACGACCAATTGCGTCGTCACTCTCATTACCAGGGCGACGATGACGCAGTAGGACCGTTAACGTCCGCGCATATCTCTGATTCTGTCAAGTCGATCTCTCGATTGTGACAGAATAAAATTGAACGTGCGAAAACAGTGACTCCATTCATTCCACAATATACATTACTGGCAAGCTCCTTCACCGTATTCGAGCTCCTCTTCGCTTACGACACTGGCGTGTTGTCTGTCATACGTCATGTTTGCCGTGATACACGCAAATTTATTCGGCTGCTGGAGAACGGAAATTCTTGGAATTGTCAAACGAGAAGGCGTGCGCGGTAGTAAAATTATTTGTTGATCGGTAGCAGTAGGAAGCAAAGCGCGAGGAGGCGTTGCCAATAGCTCAGACATTTTTTCAATAGGAACAGAGGATATACCGCGTGGGAAGCGACGTGTGCTTATCACTAGCTGAATTTATCAACGAACAAGGGCGACAACTGTGACGACGTTCAGGACGATGACGTTTGTGCTATTAAAAATGTCCTTCTTCTACGAGTCACCGACCAGCGAGATTAGCGCGTTCTGGTAGTCGCGCTTACGATAAGAGGATTATAGATAAGGATACCTAAGAGTTGTATTACGCAATCGAGATTTGTGTATACCTGCAAAGACAAACTTTTGGTCTTCGCAGAAAAGAGAAGATCCCGTTCAAGCTGATCCTTTGCGCGTCAACTGCAGTTTCCTCGCTCGGCACGTCGGCAACTGCGTGCAGTCGTCGAAAAAGACGTCGAAGCAGCCGTCCACGTCAACCCCGTGCATTCGAATCCCCAGAGTCCCTAAGTGAGACGGAGGCATCGAGTGGAAGGTCTCATCTCATTCAGTCGCTGCGGCGTTCGAATGTTCCGTGACGGAGGGTCCGACTGTAGAGGAGTGCAGGGGGGGACAGCCGTGCCGCTTAGGAGGGATAGAGTCTCGGTATGCTCAGGGGGTACGAGGGGCTGGGTGAGGCTGCCCGAGGCTGAGAGTGGGGATTGAAGAGAGCGATAGAGCGAGAGAGCTAGCGAGCGTCCTGGGTAAAGAAGGCAGATAGTTGGTAAGCAGGCACAGGCAGCCAGGCAAGCGGCCAGGAAGGCGGCCAGCCCGGCAGAAGGCAGAATGTTGAAGGCAGTAGGCAGTTGTCCGCGGTGAGGCGCGAGGTGGTTAAGAGAAACGAAACGGATCCGAGTCGAGTTATAATACCGCGCCCTCCGTCATATGCATCGCGCAGACGTTTACGTCAGTCGGGTTTCACGTCGGGTTACTCATGGGACTCGGAGAGAAACATCGCGGGTGTCAGTGAGGCTCGAACGCCGATTCTGTGCGCGAGCGAACGCCGTAAGTTACGAGCGAAGGTCGCATTCTGCGTCCCGACGCCGGTGCGCCGCCTCTTCGCGGCTCCTTCGGCACGCATTCACGTCGCTCTTCGAGTACTTCGTCTTCGCGGCTCTTTGCACGAGGATGCTCGATGCTTGCCGAATGCGCAGAGTCAACCACTGGGCACTGACTCATACCTCGAGCACCTCTATATTGCCTGTTGTGTTTTCACGTTGGCACCGGCCTGCAACACCTGCCTAGTCGCCCTGTCCGCATGTCTACCTTGGCCAATCGAGTGTCTAGCTTCCCTATGCGGGCTCCTCTCTAACCTCTGTCACGGGGATTTTCTAGTGTTTTAGGTTCGCTCGCCACAGTTGCTCCCATTGCCAACTTGGGCGGTGGGCGAGACGGCTGAGCGCCCGGACGGGGGCACCTCGTGTCGCTGGGTTTCCCATTGCAATTGCGGTCAACCAGTTTTTTTACCTCGTTGCCAAGTGTCAAGCGGACGTACGTGAGCCATGCTTAACGCCATAACGATCCTCACCTGGTGAACAACGTGGAATTGTCTTGGACGGGTTCTTATGAAGCTACCACGTCTGAACTGAGCATCGGGTACTAAAGATCGATCGGTTCGATTACGATTTCGGATATCAGTTCTCGATAAGACATGATTATTGAAGGTTGAGTGTGTTGCCACCTCTATGATCTCAGCGCGCTTATTTAATACCTGCGAATACGTAATACTCGTGGACACCTTCGTAGCCTCTTTAGTACGCGCTCTGGTATCTTTCTATCCTTGTCGCAGTAATGCCGATAGCAAAAGATGCAACGTACAGGAATCATCCCAGAATGACATTTTTCTATACAAACCCTGATTCGTTTATACCGAACGTCGGATCAGTCCTTCGTCTTCGTTCACTGTTATCGCCCGGATGCGTGTTACGTTACGCGTATCAATGCACATTCCAATTCTGGTTCTGTCGCTGCTTCTCCCGATAAGCTTCAATTACTGTCGAATTTGATTTTGTATCACGCATTCCGTTCGCTGGTTGACGAACCAGGCGCGCCGGTTCGCCCTGGCCTAAGCTAGAGACGTCCTGGAGCTACGGCTGCAGGTAACGAGGCGTCTCGGGTCGCAAGGTAGGAGAAGAGAGAGAAAGAGGATCAGGAGTATCTGTAGTAGTAGGTAGTAGTAGCAGCAGCAGTAGGGGGAATGGAGTCGAAGGTGGCCAAAAGAAAGCGGCTTCATCGCGTTGCGTAAGTAGAGGCAGGCAGGTAGTGAGGCAAACCAGGCGACAACCGGCTGAACCTCCTAGTGGTTTCTTAATTTGGCGCTACTCCGTAGGGCGAGATCAGATGCCGTCTCTTGCGTCTCCGACCAATGCGACCTCGAGTTCAGAACTTGTGCCCGAGCCGATCGACAGTTGTTTTTAACGCCGAGGAAAGCTTGCTTAACTTTTCATCTGAACTAGGTGGCTGACGCAGACGTCAAGCACTGACAGTGACAGATAATGAATCAGATAGTGACAGTTCTGCTGATAAGAGCAGTGACTCTACTGATTGCAGACCAGCTCATACAGGACGCTCTCGTACCAAACTATTTACGTTCGCACGTTCTCTCTCAATTTATTGGTTGATCAGAATGGACCAATTGGTACTTGGAATTTACTGTCTCTTCAACTCTTGCCTCGGGTGACTAATCATTATTGCTCATTCTTCTCTCAGCTTCCGGCACGAATCCTTTTGCAACTGCATTGCTTGGGCACGGCTGGTCATGACTTTCGAGTCTGAGCGCAACTCCAGTCGCACCTTATATGGCCGTGCGGGGCGCCACGAAAATCCATTTTCGGTTGACGATTCGTTTCTTCTCGCGAGCTTACCGCATCGCTGCGACGTTATTTCCTGTTTTTGCGATGCGCGAGGAAGGCGCGATGACTCGGGGCGAAGGAGTGAGACCGATGCTGAATTCCTGGGGAATTCCTATACTGCTTGTCTTCGGGCTTCTCTATTTCGTTGGCAAGTTCAAGGGCAGCTTCGTATAGTCTCTCGTACACGTCGCACCGTTTACGGGCCACGTGGATACATATAAAGTCAATGTGATGCGATGCTGATGATTGCGCCGCTACATGTCACTTTGAGCGATACCGCGTGGGCGAACTTGTCTGGGCAGGGCTTGCTTGGGTTGCTCGGTCGCTTGGTTTCTGGTGCGTTTGCATGCTACCTCAGCAACCTCAGCAACCGACCATCCCGCCTGTCCCTCTCGAGCTGCCGGCTCCCACGTACTAAAGTTTCGCTAACCTTTTAAGGTCCGAGCGTTACCCTGCTTATGGTCGCGCGACACCTTTCGATTTTGGTTATCACTTTCTTGGGGTTTAACGTTGATTAATCCATTTTTTCATACGCTTGAGATCTTCGGCTTCTGGGATTGACGAGGACGAAGCGTTTCAAGGCCGGTCGTCTCGAGCGTCTCGGAACCGAAAATAGACGCGCAAGGGGGGCAGGGGGTGGTCCCTTCTGTCTTCTCTGATCTCGATCGATAGTCTTCGTTGGTACCCTGGACCAGAACGTCGCGACGTAGTTAGGTCGCCTCGATCCACGAATACCTGAACGTCTCGATGCCTCGAGGTCTACCCTGTTCCATTATTAGTCTTAAGGAACGCGATCAGGACGCTCGTCGATCACTCTGTCTTCGTCGCTCCTTTTATTGTTATTGACTCCGCTCTTGGCGCAACCTCTGACTTTGACTTTGGCTTCACTTTTGGCTTCCACCTCGAGTTGGGATAGGTCGGGCACACTAGCAGTGCCCGGACTACGTTCGCTGACAAAACCACTGTCGCTCAGCTCCCAAGCTCGGCTTGCCAAATGTCTTTCTCCCTGGTCGCTGCTCCTTCATTCTCTCTTTCTCTCTCTCGTCCACGAGTTTCCTTGCGACACACTCGCCGTGTATTGTTACAGCGTCAACGTCGTCGTGTCATTACGAAATTACGGAATTGCCAAGTCTGCCAAACGAAGAAGAAACAGGTCCAGTTACTCCGCTACACGTATCAGCCTCCTTATTATGTCTGCCGTCCATTGTTCCCAGGTGGATTTTTCCAGTAAGCAGAGATTTCTAGGCTATGTCTGACGAAACGTAATCGAGCACTCTGGCGTCGACAAGGACGCAGGTAGGTGCTAGATACCCAGGAGGTAGCCAGCAGATGCAAGCTGCGGACTGTAGCTATAGTCAAAGCAATGGCGCGAAAGTGGATAGGGAGTCAGGGACTTGGAACCCCGTTATGTAGTAGCAGCAGCAGTAACAGGCAAGGTGGTACAGTGCGGCAGGACAGCTATAGGACCGTGCAGGATAGCGCAGGACAGCTCAGCCGATGGCGGAGGCGATGCAAGAATGCTGCTGACTCGTTATTTCCTCTAAATGTATTAACGGGGTACCGTGCGTTCGTATAGAGGCTGTCCCTTGTGTGGGCACCATCCTCTCTCTAGGTTAGGTTCCCGAGACCGGTTACGCGTTACGGTGTTACGGACTGCGCACGCCAATCCCTTCACCCTCGTCCCTGGAGGTAGATAGGACGTGGAGGATATAACGCCCAATGGCCACTGAGACGGATTTCGTTTCAGCGACTTATGATATCGATCAGATCCGATCCGTTGTTGTTTGATCACATCGGCTCTTGGAATTCGATTGATCGTGAATATCGTGAATATCGATTAATCGTATATATATATATATATATATATACACAGAGAGTAAGAGAGAGAGAGAGAGAGGGTACTGACGTGGAATTTTTATGACACTTCGAAGCACGTGGTGTTTTTTACGAGTAAAATTTATTGAATGTCTTTCATACCCGTTTCTTCAATCGTTTCGTACCGTATATGCTCGGTCGTCCTCAAGCTCCCAACATGGTCCTCCAGTTGAACTAACGAAATGGACCGAGTCATGCCGAGCACAACCGAGTGAAAAGTTTTCCAGAAATAGCTCAAACTGAAATAGTAAAATTGCTTCCATTCATTGGATTGCCGAGGTCGACGGTCCATGTCTCGCTGTTGAGGGATGAGGGTTGGTCAGGGGGTGCGTGGGGCGCAGGGTTCAATTTCCGGGAGGAGACGACAGTTCTCCGTAGGCTGAATTATAATTATTGGCCGTTGGGGAATTCCGTATTTCGTGAAAATCTGCCAAGATTTTTATACGGAGACGCGCGACTGGTGCCTGACACGTGGCGCTCTCGTGTAGGTAAACAAATGATGAATCTTTTTAGGATGCTTTTTCGAATCTTCACACACGCGTATACACATATGATGATTGATAAATCCTCTATCAGTGATTCTCATTCCAGTCTCAGTCTGTAGCCTCCCCCCCCCCCCCCCTCTTCTCTCTCTCACTCTCTCACACTCTCTCGTCTTCACTGACAATGAGGCTCTTAGCACTGCCGCGGCATTCTATTTTCTATTCACTTCTAATTCCGGCAAGCCGGGAAATGTGAACCTAGTCGGGTCACACACGCTCGTCACACAAGCAGAGGAAGAACCGACGACTTAGTGTAGACGCATATCTATAGATAGATCAGGCCTGCCAGGACGTCGCGATGCCGGTGCGTCGTCTTCTCTCACCTCGTCTCGCGACGCGGCGCTAACCTCTTCATCCTGAGATGCCTTCTAGGACGAGTTCGTAGTCTTTAAATTAGACGGGATGTAACTGTCGTCCCTGACCTCAGTTACATCCCAATTGCATCCCCATAGGTGGTCCAAGCGTCGGCTACCTGCTCATCCTTTTAACTGACCTGAGCGGAAACCTCGTGGCAAGTGCACCTCTTTACCTGTAATGACAATGCTTTGAATTCCGGAAGAATCGGGTAGTTTCTTCACTTTGGGTACTTGGGTCCCAAAGGGACAATTAACGTGTCCAGGGGGCCAGAAAACGAACGGCTGGCATACAGAAGTACCGTTAGGTATTTCTTTTCAGGTTATCGCCAATCCTCTCTCGCTGACGTTTACGCTCAATGCTTCCTCTGTCTTCTTTTCGCAGCTTTCCGATCACTTGGCTCGTTTGGCAACTCGATGCATGGTTCGTGCACGATCGCGCCAACTGCGACTCCTACGCGAGGAACGTAAGGCCGCGTTCAGGACTTCCTCCTACGTTCTAGGAGAAAGCGCCTACCTCGGTAATGTTAATTCGTGGGAATTCGTGTCTGTCCTAACCTAACCTTTACCCAGTAGCCTCGGAAAATCGAGTGAATTATGCGAATGGAGTAAAGTGAGAGCGGTGGTTACGCAGAGAAGCGTTTGGAGGGTCACGTCGGCGGAAACAGCGGAGATAGGAGAATCACTGGAACTAGTGTAACCGGTGTCGGTGTCATAGGCGCGAGAGGAACCGCAGGAACCTCAGGCACCACATCCCTGAACGGGCGGCCTGCACGCGCAATCTCAGAATCCGAGGTAACGTCAGCTAATAAAATCGTAGCTCTGACGAGACCTGGCGGGGACAGTTTAATCTTTCGAGAGGAACTGCTGGCAGTCGATGACGAGGTCCCTCGCCAAGGCCTCGCTCGTTCCTCATTGGACGGTTGCGAGCGGAGACGCACGAGTCGCAGCTTAGGAGTGGTCGATCTCCTCGTTCCAGCGGAAAGCACCCACACGCCGTTCTCCGATTACCATATGGGGATCCCGATCGCTGCTTTTTGCTCCGCAGTTCTGCACTGCCTCGCGAGTCCTCCTACTTCCAGCCTACCTCCAGTCCACCTCCAGTCCACCTCCAGTCCACCTCCAGCCCACCTCCCAGAGCTCTCGAATCTCTCGATCATCCTCTCCTGACTTCTCTGCTCTCTCAGTCTCGTGTCCACGCGCCTCCTGGACAGTTGCCGTTCACGTGCTCGCTCATTCATTCTTCTTTAGCTCCTACTTCACCAGGTTCTTCTTCGTTATTTTCCATCTATCGCTACCTACTCCACTTCCTCCACCTCCTCGGCTACTTTCTCGGGATTTGCTTCCGACGCTCTTTTACGTTCTACTTCCTGCACCCTTTCTTTTCTCTCTCTCTTTCTCACATAGTCTTCGCTCCTCGTTACTCTCACAGCTTTCGTCTACGTCTTTACGATCTTCCCGAGCACCAATTTCTCTATGAGAATTTCGGTCGCGCATCTCGATTGACGCATTCCGCTTGACACTCGGCCGGTCAGTCAGGCCCGATTGCCTGAACGTCGACCAGGCGATCTCGTATGTGTCGTACGCGGAGCAAGAGGCACAAGTAAGAGAGAGCGAGAGAGAGAGAGTGGGACAAGTGCCGGGAGAGACTTTGGCGATTCGCAAGCATTCATTTCCGGAAGGTGTAAAGAGCGTCCGTTGGCGAAGTTGACGTTGGGCGACGCTATTTCGAGCGTCGGGACGAAGTTCTCTTTGTGGAAAGAGACGCGCCGGCCGTCTCCTATCTCTTTCTCTCATTTCGTAACGGCCGGCACCTCTCTTTCTCACTGCCGTTTAGTGCCCCCGGAGCTACGACACAACCACTGCGCTACGACTACGACCACGACCACGACGGCGATCGCGACGGCCATGAGGTCGTGAGGAAGAAGAGCTCGCGCGGATTCGCGCAACGAACGAACAAAACGCCACGAGGACAAATACGACGCTGATAACAGGTCCTTCTGGGATCGCGTGTGAACATTGTGACCGTTCGGAGGAAGTGCGCACGTCTTGAGGTGTCACTATCACCCGTCTAGGAACACTCAGGAACGCAGAGACTCCACTTCGTGAGCGCCCCGAGCATCGTGTACCGTGAATTCCAAGTGCCATAGAACCACTCGCCAGCCAACTCGGAATATTACTCACCGGGAAAGCATTACTGGAGGCTTCGATTCCTTAGGAGCTTCCGCTGGATTGGTCAGAGCGACCGACCTCTGCGTGTCAGAGCCACGTGCCGAGCCCTGACCTGCAACCAAGGGAGGCGAACAATCTTAGGAAGAGTGACAGTGAAGAGTGGACGAGGAGGAAGATTTTGAATGGGAATAAGAGGGAGTGAAAGGAAAAGTCTTTTTTTTTTTTTTTCTATTTTATTACCAAGTGCAGTGTTACGCGCATAACAAGTGTCTGGAAGTGCATTCGAGCGGACGCAGCAGGATCGATCGATCGGTGATGCGCTTGACGGGCGGCTGAGCTTTTGAGCCGCGCCAAGGAAGATACATAAATTCTTCGTGCAGAAGATGTCTACCCAGGCTTACTACAAGGAGCGGCTGGGTTTCGACCCGGCCGATACCGTCGCCGAGCATCATCGCGAGCAGCGTTCACAGCACGGATACGAGGAGTCGCTCTCCAAGTTCAAAGGTCAGAAAGCTCTTGACAATGGATACGGATATCGACGCGAATCCGAGTACAGACGCGGATGTGGATACGCGTTCGAATCGGAGCACGGAAGTGAAGTCAAGGCGCTTCTCGGTGAAGAGCAACGCTCCGAAAGCAACGCCCAGGCTGCGTTCTGGGGTTGCTGGGCGATGTTCATCGAGGCCCATGGTAGGTGCTACCATAAGTGGACATAGTCATACGCATACACTTACACTCGCAGATGGACCCGATTCCAATTAACTCAATTCCACTCGTAGCTCACTGGACCAGTTCACCCGAGTTCAGAGAGGTTGGAGCGAGAATACGAGTCAAGCGGAATTGCATTGCAAGGGTCCAGCACTGGCACTTTGACACTTTGGCTGATTTCGCGTCAATTGAGTTTTGCTCTGGCATGCTGTGTTGTTAGATGGTTTTTTTTTTTATATACTAATAATAATCTAATTAATCAGAAATTAATTCATTAACTCCCTTGCCTCGATCAGGACGGAGTAGCAAGGGGGCTTTGCCGATTAACTATTGGAAAGTTTGAGTAAAGGGAACCAACGGATCTGAGCTTGCAGACATTTTTCAATGATGCTCGTCACTCCGTTTTCGAGGTTAGCTCATCCCTTTTCTCAAGTCTCCATTATTTGCCTCATTTACGCGTTCGATAAGCTCCAGTGTGATCTGGTCGTCTCGCGGACTTATTATGCCAGGACAGAACTCGAGACACGAAGCCCGAATGGCCGGTACGTGTCGTGTGTGCCAGCCTATGCGTTGCCTTCCAGGGAAGCACAGAAGCGTGGCGTATGGCGTGTGCAGTGTAAAGTGTATAGTGTGAAGTGTGTCTATGGTTGGGGCACTTACTTGGCGTGCTGGCCAGGCGCCCAGCTTTGCTTAGATTCCATTTCATTAATTAGCTATTAACCATTGGCCAATCAGCTGTTTTTTGTCGAGCGACCGATAGTCGCCGGGCAGTCGGTGGCTTATCGACTCGTCGATACAATCGACGTCTCGTTGTATCGCTACGTCGTTGCATATAAACTGATATACAACGTGCGGAACGTGCCTTACGATTAATCGGACCATTCGAAAGATACGAATTAGATGCAAAAAAAAATAATTTTTTTTTATAAATTTTTGAAAATTCATCCCATATGCTACTCTTGGTTATTCAAGTCTTTTATGTTCGAATCCTTCGAGGTTGACTGCAGTGCTGTACGGCTTTGATGTGGAGACTCAGGAATTTCCATTCTTTCCAGTGGCAACAGGTAGTCGCTTAAAATAGTTACAATGCAAGTGGATGCACGTAAACGATAGGTGAGAATGGCGGCTTGGAATCCGAGCACTCGAGACGCTGAATTTCGTAGCCAGATAATAAGAAGCGCACTGGACGAGAGCGTCATTAGTATAAGGAGTAGTGAGACTTTGACGACCTGGGCCTAATTAATGATTTCACTTGGCAAATAAGTCCTCTAAGTGCTCCTGCAAATAGACTCGTACAGTTTTCATCCTCTTGTTACCCTTGAGAGTCCATCCAGGTTGCGCCTTGACGTCGTGGCGCCTCCGTCTACGTTCACGCAACCTGCGACCCAGCGCCCATCACGAGGGGCGAATCGAACGTAGAAGAAAAGGGTTGACGAGCCCTGGGCCTGGTGACTTATGATTCGAGGGTCCAGGGCGAGGGGGTGGGGGGTCAAAGGGCGTCCATAGGGAACCAATTCGAAGATGCCTGGTGGTAGAAGGTCGTGAGAAAGCGTGCACAAGGGTTAACGAACTTGAAGATGGCGACGTAAGGCGAGACCAGGCTTCGCAATCGTCAGGAACGTCGAGAAGAGCACTTGACTGTGAGACTCGTGGGCGGACAGAAACCGTGCGCGCCGGCGTGAATTTTTTCGAAAAATCAAGTGCGAGTCTGAGAATGCACTTGAGCAGCTGGAGTTTTTGTGGGACCTAGCAAGACGTAGGTATATACTTGCCAGGGTCCATTTGTGTGTCCTATTGATCTTGCACGCGAGGCACAGGGATGCGCGATTGGATGAAAGATCATAAGTGAAAAAGGTACGTGGTGGAATTTCAAGATGGACGTCGACGGAGCACTCAGGACCGTTTAAGGAAATAGTTGGCGATCTCGAGTGCTGGGCGGAGGTGTAAGTTTACGATTCTGTCGCGAGCGATGATAATAAGAACGCGGCCTACGCCTCACGAAATACGATTGTCAGAATTTTATAAGCGAGCTGCGTCCGAGCAAGATCAGCGCCATTCCCGTGATTAGCATCGTCGTCCCTGTCGCTCGAATTGGCGAATAAGTAGCAACGTGGACAAGGAGGCGCCGCGTCTGATGTCACTCGGTGCTTTTAGATCAGAATCAATACTCGCTCGTATTGCCTTTGAAATTATGCGAATAACTTTCATGAGACAGTCCACGTGCGCTCTCATGGCGCATGGGTATTATCAGGTGGATAACTCAGCTATCCGCAAGCTGTTGGAGCCATCGTGCCTTCTGGCCATTCGAACTATTATACCCAGTCAGGGTCGTGGTCGTGCAACGCTAGTTGGTAACTTTAAAGCTGCCCCATACGTATGCACGTGCATCGCAGCTGCACGCTAGTTCGACCTATTATCTAGAATGCTCGTGAGCCTCGGCTGAGTCACCTCCCTTACAGCCTGTTATCCACTTCACCAGTCGAGCTTGACTTCTTGCTCTGGTGTATCGGAGCCTCGGTATCAACTTATCAACGTATTAACGAGCGTCAGGCCCTTCCTCTGTATCTTTTCGTATCTCGCGGCAGTTTAAATGTTTAACGAGACTCTCGACTCGCCGAGTACCTATACACTTTATGTGCGTCTCCTTTTCAGATCTTGGCATCTCTGACGCTCTCTCTTTTTTTCTCATTGCAGACGAGCGAGACGCCATACAGAAGAAGACTTTTACGAAATGGGTGAACAAACATCTGAAAAAGGTAATTAATAGCTGTACTGGAAATGGATAAGTGCTCGTCGCCATCTTGAATTACTGACTACTGCAGTTAGTTCATTGTCTTGCCGAGTGGCGCTGGTTACATCTCTTTGTACCTTCATTCATTCCTCCGCAGTCCTTAATGGTCGCGCTACTCCGACATCTGTTCATTCCGGACTGTCCATTCGTGCATATTCATCATCGACATTTGTGTCCTGTGATAAACAACTCTTGTATGCATATGCATAACACGACATATCGAGCACTCTTGGTATTCCTATGCAAATGTATCACCCACTAAAAGATTCGTGTCCGACTTACCTCCAGGCGTGGGTTTACATGTCATAGATACATACCTGCCATTTAGGAGATTCTCTATTTTCAAATTTCGACACTGGCAGCCATTTTGACACTCGTACTGTGCTCGGCTACGTGTTGCTCGGCAGTTTCAAAATGGCGAACCCCGCGAAAGGCTTATTTTCACGACGGTGCCATTTCTTCTGATTTATGAGAATCGTGTGGGCGACTGGTATTGCACAATAATTTGAAATCAAGGAAAAGATCGTAATTACACGTCAGACGTACCTTGGGCCACCCACGTGTCCGGTTGCGACAGTTTTTTGTTTGTTTGTAATTATTACAACATATTCCTCGTACATCATGCCTGATCATTTGCTGCCTCTTGATTCACCTGTATCGATTGATCCAATAAGGACTTGTTCCTCGATGCTGCACCTTTTGACCTGACGAGAAGGACGAGGCTGATCAGGCTTGACCATAGGGAGCAATGCTAATGACACTTCATACTCCATACTGACTAACGAGGCAATGAGTAATGATTATGACTGCGACGCGCGACACGCCTGGTGAACCTAAACAATACCAGAGAGTGAGGAACCTGATATTCTTAGCCGACTACCGTCCTATCCGTTTCATCTTACCAGCAAGGTCACACATCCGGTCCGTATCAGCTCGTCATTCACCTGCTTGATTAACGAAGCTTGTATCGAGAACTTGAATTTCCAATACATTCGCATAACTAGCATTTTCCATATATATCATAAATAAACCAGTGTAATTACTCAGGAGGGTGGTAGACCCACCCTTACAGTTAGGGGTGCGTTGGGTTGGCCTGATTTTCCAGTTTCTCAATACGTACCTATACCCATCAGTTACCAGAATCCATTTGGAATTATGAGGTAGCTTCAAGCCCTGTCGAACACTAATATATTCTCGTCGATTTAGAAATTACCCAGTAACGCAAAGACTCGCCATCATCCACTGAATCTGCACTCTTCTTCTCTCTCTTTAACTGCCCGACCGACGTGACTTATTCGAGCGTTAAATCGCTCGTCGCCAGAGGCACCAACCCAGCAGCCATACGCTCCTTAGTATCAACTTGGTCTTGCTCGCCAGAGCCACCAGACTGATTACGCACTGCGTTCGCGTTTTTTTCTCAATAAGAAAAATGTCTGCTGGTGCGCAGGCAAAAACCAGGCGAATCCGTCGTAGACGAGCACGAGACGTTATTATTCCAGTCTGTTTGCCAGGCAGGAGTCGCGGCGGCGCCCACCATTCAAACTTTCATTCATGGCTTGCGAATAGCATCTACCCACCTACCTATAACAGCCCACGTGTTTCACTCTTGCTCGACACTCTTACCATATTCGGGCCTTCCTTCTTCAACTTTGCCTTAGTCAGATTCTCCTTGTTTTCTTTTTACCACTTTAATTTTCTTTTTCGTCAATTTACCCTCGTACTGTATGCTCGCTCGTCCCTCTTCTCGCCTCTACTTCGATACGTCCGTAACTTTCGTTGGTGCGTCTATTCACTCTGTTTTACATATCCGCCTTCCTACTTCACTCGTACCATCGGCATCCCTATGCGTCACCGTATAAGTACGTCAACCGGTCGCTCTCGTACCATAAAGGACTGTAGTCATGCTGAGTTCTCCATAATGTCCGAGTCGAAAGCCCATTTTCCAATGAATTATTAGCACACCTCGTATCCTTACGTCCATATACGTTGGCTGGTATATCTTATTACTGGTTAAATAATTTTTCATTCTCTTTCATGCTTCTCGCAGCACTGGAAATACGTCAAGGTATGGCATTCTAATGACAATCCTAACCCTAAACGTTCGAATAGAGTATTTTACGCACAGTGTAATTACATTGTACGCGATTCGAGAAAAGTCGAAGATACCCGAGTCTGAGCGAATCAACAAAAAAATATTCAATGTTCACCGATGTCAATAGCCAAGTGTTTGTTCCTTTCGAGTTTCTCTCGGTATCTTTACTGTTGCTGTCGTAGATACCGGTAAAGGGATTTATTTATTTGCTCTTTCTACCGCGCATTCTCCCGGCACGAAATTACAGGAATGTTTAACGAGATCCGATACAAGTCGTACGGCTCGTTCGCTCGATACGAAGTTGTTTTCCTTCCTGTGATTCCGCTCCGCAGGGTTGCCGATCTCCTGGGGCTCTAATAAGGTTTAACAAGCCGGTAAAATTAAACTAGCATTAACAATTTGTGGTAATCGATCCTTCCTCGCGTAACACGGTCTTGCTGATTTTCCCTTTTTCAGACCTACACGTGTCTCCACGTGTGCGTCATCGTCAACAACCAGCCATGCTGTTCTCCCACTGTAAGTCGGTTCGGTGGATTCTTGCCTGGCCGTTGCATGCTCTCTTTGTCTCTGTTTCTCTCTTCTTGTCTCTCCTCGTCGCCCTTCCTCTAACTCGTTTCTCTTTTGTGTGTTTTCCGAGTCCTGTGTTTCCTGCGCAACCCCCCCCCCCCCCCTCCTGTGCATTGCTTGTCGCCTCCCCTAGCCGCATGTTGACTCTTCTCTATGTCATCTTTCCTTTGTGACACACGGTTCCACGATTTTCTAAACGTCATCCGCAGTGGCCTTGTTTACACCAGGTTTTAGTACGCGCCTTAAGGATACTTCTCACTTCCTTTTATGGCTACAGAGTGAGAGGGAGAGTTCTTAGTACGCGTCGGTGTAAACTAATGCTAATAAATCACTCGTATTTTGTTGTTGTTGTTGTTGTTGTATTGCATGCTGAATTTTTTTAATTTAAAAAAAAAAATTTTTTTTTTTTTTTGTAAATTGGGTTTCGAACCTGTTTCAGGCAAGCAGACATGTCGGCGACCTGTTCGAAGACCTGCGGGACGGGCACAATCTCATTTCTCTGCTGGAAGTGCTTTCGGGCGAGCATCTTGTGAGTTTACGATTATTTTCATCCCTTTGTTCTCACGGGGATTCTTTGGTTTAAGTTACCGACAGTGAGCTCAGTGCCGAGAACCAACCTTCAGTTTGGTTTCGTTTGCTTTCCTTTCATTTCGTTCCGATTCGTTTAGTCTGGTTGAACGGGAGAAACAATGTTTTTTCAGCCACGGGAAAGAGGACGAATGCGTTTCCACATGCTGCAGAATGTGCAGATGGCATTAGACTTTTTGCGCTACAAAAAAATCAAGCTGGTGAACATCCGGGCGGAGGATATCGTTGATGGAAATCCTAAACTTACCCTGGGCCTTATTTGGACGATCATCCTCCACTTCCAGGTAAGAGCTCAATCTGATATATAAATGTCCTAGTAAGAGAATCTAACCTCAAAATTCGTCTGGTAAATTATTTCTTGACGACGTTCGACGATTTTCATTGGTCGACTAATTACAATAGTCTCACTGAGGTTGCGAGTGAAGATAACGAGAGGGGTGGAAGTTGGCGAATTCCGCAATACCGCGTTTTCGTCTCGTCCGAGATGTAAACTGTGTGTCAGAGCGACGTCGGCATCTCTCGGCATCTTTCGGCTCTACTCGGCGAGCAGTGGCAACATGCGCCCCCTGCATGATACGAGCTGCGATTCTGCGTTCTGAAGGCAAAAACCGCAAAAGCCACAAAAACCTATCCGACTAACCGAGTTACGCGAACATGAAGGCGACCAGTGTTTGCTTCTGCCTCCTGTGTAATAATGAATGATACGTTTTAACGGGATTCACTCAGGAATGTCTGGGTATCGCGATTATCAAATAATTTGATCGCATTTAAGGAGATATCACCAGTGCCGCCATCGTCTTTCTTCCTGTGAGCGGACATCATTCGTCGATTTATTTTGTAATGATAGCGTCGCTTCTTCTTCTTCTTCTTCTTCTTCTTCTTTTTCTACTTCTTCTACTACTACTACTACTACTACTACTACTATTACTACTATTACTACAATAATACTTCTTCTACTGATTTATCCCTTCCAACAGAACCATTTCAATTGTCAATTATATCTGAGTCATCATCTCCTTGTAAACTCTTGAACCCTGCACCTATTACACTGTATATTAAGAATCTCGCATAATCGTACCGTAGGCCTTATCACATGTGACAGTCGATCTAATCGCACGCTCTTTTTCTTTTGCCCCGCAGAGATGGCGACGCAAGGTAAGTTGCCTCAAGTTACCTCAATAGCGACCAATTGACAGTGTACTATTGAGACTGTCAAAAATTAGGGTACAAGTATAGGGACGTGTCAGGCAGATGAGTAGTGGAGTAGTTGTGTAGCAGGAGTTTGAGAGCAAAAGTTATTAATACTAGCTGGACGTATGTACATACATACAATAGTATCGTACGACGCTTGTTCAATTGTAGCAGTAGGTGTACTACTCGCAACGCCGCGTATCTATTTTGTTTTTCGCTGGAACTTACAGAAGCCTTACCGGCTAGAAGGCTCTCTACGTTACCGACTGTTTCTCTTATCGTTTCCCGCTCTACCTTCTCGGCCAGTTTCTCGCTACTCGCTACTCGCCGCCACTTGTCGCCACTCGCTGTTCGTTGTTCGCTTCTACGCTTCCTTCTCTCTTTATTCTCTGTACCTACTCTTTCTCTCGTTATAATCTTTACTCACCGCTCACAGTGTCTCCACGTCAACTTTCCTACGGCTCGCTAACCTGTGAATCTTGAATATTCTCTCGGCGTTTTCACTACCGACGAATTAGCCTTGACGCTTCAGCAACGCTACCCAGGATTCTTCTACCTGGATCGCTTTCCCCTTGCAGACAATCACAATTCTCAAGTTCAGCTGAATACTTCGTTGCATCCTGATGACCTCCACCCGCAAGTAGACAATATCACCTCATTGAGAAACTTTCTCGAGTCGAACAGCTAATTAAGTGTACGACGCCATCTTGGCTTCTTTCTACTTCGTCCTATTAATGGTCTCTCCTATCGACTGTCTGAAAGACTGCAGGATATCCTTTGTTTTTCACGCTTTATAAGATACGTCGCGACGTTGCTCTGTGCGAAAGAGACACTCGTCTCCCCATCGTTCGGAATGTGTCGGATTAACTGGTTTCTTCGATTCTCTTTTTATCGGTCAAGGTAGTCAGTCGAGGTGCTTGAGCCGTTGAATACCTCAATGACGCGATATACCCTAATGAATAAAGTGTCGTAATGATCCCGTACTCGTTGACGAGGAGCACCATGTCTTTCGTAACGTCCATGGACGCCGTGTCAACATTTTCCTTTTATCCCAGTTGCGCCAGTATACTTTTTGCTGCAATGCAATTTTCTCAGGATCGTTTCTTTGGTTCTTCGTAATAATGATTGACAGCCGCGGCATTGGCCTAGGTCAAAAAAAGGATGAATCTTTTGTTATACGCGATCACGATGACACCGGGAGATGACGCGAGTGCCCATCTGACATCATCGGCACGTATAGCCGGCTTCCCATTGTTGTACCATTGCTTTCGTGTTGCTCTGCGGCTCGTTGCAGAGTCGACGCGAGAGAGACGGAGAGAGAAGACATCTGCATAAAATTGAAAAGATAAGGACAGCGCGTGAGATTTAACAACGGCTACGATCCTCCGTCCTGTTGCTCTCTCGGCCTTCCTCTTAACGGTACACACGATCAACGCCGCTTCACCGTCTTCTTGCTCTCCTTTTCTTTTTATCTTTAACTGCTCCACACTTCCCGTCGATCCGCTCGGTTCCTTTCTCTTCTTTTTCTTTCGGCAAGTTCACGCTCGTCTCCTTCGTCCGTATGCTATTCCTGTATACCACTTGCACGGATCTGGCGAAGCATCCTGGTACCGCTGTAGTTTGAGGTTAGAAAGGGACACGTAGCGGGGAAGGAAACAGTCAGGATCGAGATGATCGTTAGCATGAAAAGTATCGCAGGTATGATGGATTCAGTCGAGCGATCGATCAATGCGTTCCTGTCAGCGTTGCATGAAATCACTGTGTTACTCGAGGTAAACGGGATCCGGGAATAGCCGTTATTTGTGTTTACCTTCCAAAATTTACTCTCTTGGAAAGTCAATTGTCTCCTCGGCGCCTGACGCTGTCAGTCTCGCGCGCTAATTGTACAGGAGTACCGGTTCGCGCCAAGCCCTGCTTCATATCCGTTCTATTCTACCTGAATGATCTTTCCTGACGGCGAAACGTGCGGAGTCATCCGCTGAAAAATAGAGGCTGAGTCTAACGACTTGACTAACGAGTCTAGCAATCGAGAATGAGAACCACTGCGTTCGAATGCGAGGTACGTTAAAGTTCTCGCGGTGCTCATTGAGAAACACACAGGAAACACCTGTCACGGCTCTGCTCCATAGCGCCATCGCCCTCGTCCTCGTGCTCGTCCTCGCCCTCGCCCTCGCCCCAGCTCCCGCCTACCGGCGTCGCTTCGCTCCGACGACGACGCTTCCTCCTGTTACTGCTGCTCCTCCAACCTTCCAGATGTCCCTCCGTGATCCTAGACTCTTTCGATACCTCGTGAATGAATTTCACGTCGATCCGTATACGACGTCGACCTCTGGCGACGCTCGCGTCGGTGCGAGCGACGCGTCTAAATGATATGAAATTAATTGAAATCAGCTTAGCTGCGCCTTCTCCCTTCCTCTCCAACTGCCGGCTGTCGTCATCGCTCCATGGAAAGGTAGCCAGAGCAGCTCGCGTAGCCGGCGCAGCCTTAGGAAGGTGTTCGGAGGTGCACGGTGTCGGCAGCCGTGGCGGTGGAGGTGGATCGGGTAGTCGAGGAAGGAAGGAAAGACGGCGGGGATACACGGTGGGAGGATTGTTGAGTCGCGGTGGCGGCGACGCGTTGCCGGCAGTCGCTGAATATCTGCCCGACTCGTTCGGTCGGTCGCTCGGTCGCTCGTTGGAAGGAGCGCACGCGCGCGCGCGATTGGCTCTGTCGCCGCCGCCTTCTCTTTGCGAAAAATTTATACTTTACGTAATGATATCGCGCCGGGACGCCCGTCGTGCTTCGCTTTGAATTCCATAGTAATTAAGCAGCACGTACTTTTCTCCTCGCCAGTCCAACTCCTTCGCGCGTCCCTCCTCAATCGGAATCCCAATCGTGTAAACAGTCGCCTATCATCTGTAATCTCACGAATCAACGTTTCCACCAGCTCCGTACTATTTGTGTTTGCTATACGCGCGTACTTACGTACGTGCGTGCAGTATGCGTGCGTACGTCGTGCCTTTAGTTGAGTTCGCTGCTTCGATGGCGGACCAAGTACCGTGCCAATGCTCCCGCCTGCCACTCGTGACGCTCTAGGAAATTCGGAGCAACCTTCTCCTGGCAACTCCTTGCTCCCCGGAGCGCGACAGACGGCCAAACGAGACGGGATCCTTTCCTCGGCAAATCACAGCACGGATTCGAGAGGTCGACGCCACAGTCCGACGTGCGCGACCCGCACGCGAATTATGACCCAGCTGCACGTTACGTCTTTTGCATTCATGTTTACAACCACAACGACCTGCACACACTCGGACCTCACTGACTTCTCCCCCCTGCACTTACCCAAACTACGTTAGACACACGTACGTGCGTGTCCCTCTAGGGCAAGCGAGGCCACTGCGCGAGCACTCGACATGTCCATGTACCGATTCAGTCGCGGCGGGCGACTCTTCGTCCAGGGTACCCGCGAAGACGACGACCGGGACAACGTGGCCGCGTCCAGTCCCACCGGAAATCCGGCGAGTGATCTACAGGCGATTTACACTAAACGCCGGCTGTCGACCGAGGTCCTAGGTACGAGGCAACTCGTTCGCCCGAAACGATTCGCTCCCTCTTTATCGGATTACCGTTGCCTCTCGTTGGACATTGTTGCCTTTCAATAGAATTCCCTTAAGTTACCTTGTTGTCTCTCCTGCTCCCGCGTACAGGCGCATCTTCATAGCTTCCATCTTGCTCGTGGAAATAAATAGGAAACAGCTGATCCAACACACGTTCGTGTACTTGGTCTGGTCTTGGTCCCTGTAGGTCACGCATAGTGCGTGCATCCGAGTCTCTCTAATGAGTGTCTCTTTAGTGAAACATAGGACTATCCGTAGTCGTTGATTCACGCCAGTCAGATTTCCTCGGGGGGTCCATGTCGGAGTCTCTTGACCCTGGACCAACGAAGCTGCATGGAAATTAAACCGCGCCAGGAGTGGGAGAGAGAACTGTAACGGGAAAAGATAGAGGATCTGGTTATCGCGATGACGTTTCGATTATCGATAGAAAAGTCGATGACGCTCGTATCGATATGAATATTCGATAATTTATGGTCTAACGTAAATCGATGATCCGTTCGACTCGGGGCGAATCCTTTCCATCTGCCGAACTGCGCTCGGCTGAACGAGAAAATCTCGATAATAAAATGTGAGAGACGGAGGAATAAGGGTGAAAGAAAATCATTGGTCACGCACGACAGGCTCGTCGATCGAGTCGACCAAGACCTCGCGACGCGGCGAGAACGGAACGCGACGTATCGTGACGCGGATCGTCAGGAAGACGACGACTCTGACACGCGGCGAGGAGAAAAGCGTCGCCGAGGATCTGACGAAGCGGGCCCAGCTGAGGTCGCTGCAAGATGGTGGTAGCCGTTACGTTGGGCCTTCTAGCCGACTACAGTCATCCTCACCGAAGCCTAAAACCGTCCGGGTAAGGACACAATGGCCGCCTACGATCTCTGAACTCTCAAGATCCTCGTGCGCATATCATTGTTATTATTGCTTCTCTCCTTATCGTCGCTCGTTACATTCTAAAAATATCTTCCAAGATGCTTGTACTCGTTGCTCCTTGCGGTTCACCTGGAACCGCTCGACTGCCGAGGTTTGAGCCCACTGTGAATTCCTTCAGGGACGCGTAGGAGTGGCGCAATCGGATAAACAACTTAAACTGACTGCTCGCCTTATTTTCAATTTGGATAATTGATTCATTGATCGAGCGTGGGATTTGACTCTCTCGTTTTATCATTGCCATAGAATAGGAATGTTTGTGTTAATCCAAAGACGATTCTTGACGCCACCCACGTGATAGCCTCGCCGTATTTACCTTGAGGCTTTCGGGAACCGAGTCTCTTTTCAACTCTCCTTTTTCTTTATGACCGTTCCTAGCGCACTTGGTACACGTATTGTTATTATTATTATTATAATATATATATATATATCGATCCTTCTGTAACCCTTCCATAATTGGGGATTTTGCTCTGTCCGACCAACGAACGCTTCGCCGATCCCACTCGCTTCGAATTCCATGGCAATCGTGCCGCTCGTATTCTTACTTCACTCCTGAATGACGTCATACTGACTCTTATGGTAAGAACGACGACGATGACAACGATCAGTTACACATACGTACTTGCGTTACCTACGTGTCTTCGCGACGCTTTCCGTAACGAGTCAGACTGCTTCTATAGCGTCGTGGCACCTACAGTGCTAAAATTAAAAGCATCGCCATTTGTATTCCTGTCCTTTGTGTCGTTTCAATTACAACTACAATTGGGCCTTTGGAAAAACGTTTCCACTACGTCATTCATCTGTTTCTAGGGTCACCGTACACGTGGAAGTGTTGTGGGTTTTTCGTGATTTTGTTCCGGTTTAACAAAAAGATCAAGAGGTTAGGACGAACCAGAAGAAAGCATAGTGCTTTTTTCAGCTGATTCTGTGATTCTCAGACGAGGAGCATCTTCTTGATCTTAGACATTGTTATCTCTGTGTTTACCGTGTAAGTTGGCGATGGTTGCCCAAGGAAATTCTGACTGTCATTGTGCGATAAGATAGCAGCTTAATTATTTCGTTAATTGTCATCGAGTCATTAGCCTCATCGAAAACCTTATTTAGGTAAAATCTCCCGAAAAACTCGTTTACTCTGTGTTTACGAGTTTTGGATGATAAATAAAAATCGGCGGATTCTCGCTGTCTTGTATCTCTCGTTGCTTTCTCGGCTTTTGTAGTACAATGCAATTTTGAAATTGCCGATGTAAGCAAAACGTACGTTTTGCCTTTGGGCCTTGGACCGGGCAACTGCAGCTGGCTGCATCTGTCGCATCTGGCGCTCGCAAACAGCATGAGAGTAAAGGAGACGAAAGATAAAGTTTGAGTATATACTTGGGGTTGCGTATAACCAATAGATATTTATAAGATTTCTTGAAACCAATGGAGTTTTTCTTCAAAGGTGTTTAAGAACGAGCACTAATGGCTGCCATTTTGGTACTGTTTCAGATATCAGACATAGTCGTCGGCCAGGAACCTAATGTGACAGCACGTGAAGTATTGTTAAGATGGGCCAGACGATCTACAGCACGTTACCCAGGAGTCCGTGTGACCGACTTCACCGGATCCTGGAGGGATGGACTTGCCTTCAGTGCGCTGCTTCATCGGAATCGACCAGACCTCGTCGACTGGAGGAACGCACGTTCCAGTCAGCCCCGAGAGCGGCTCGATCGGGTCTTCCACATCGCTGAGCGCGAGTACGGCGTTACGAGGCTTCTCGATCCCGAAGGTATATAGGAATTAAAGAAAATTCAGAGCCACCGGAGTCTACGCCATTGCTGTCCGCCACCTCTACTTTCCATCACTCTGCATTAATCCGCACATCCATTCTCGGCAAACATATAAAGTTCATGCTCGTCGACTTGTTCTGCGTTGCCGATAAATAGGCGGCTGAGCACGAAGATCCCGTCGATCGATCCGTTGTGAGCCAGCTGTAAAATTCATGGCTTGGATTTTTTATACGAGCAGACCTGTCATTTTTCGGTGTCGCCGTTGTGGATGACCTCGTTATTGGCTGAAAGAGTCTTAGGGTGACGGGTTTAGTACAGGACTACGATGGGGGTAAATCTAGGTGAAGACTGAAGAGAGGTCGTAGGTTCAAATGGAGACGAGAAACGTTCTGGTATTTTTTCTATGCCTCTCGGCACGATTTACGAGGATTCGTGACTTTCGCGAGCTCAGGCGGGTTGGAGATGGATGTAAGAGTGGCGCAGCAAGGCACGACATGACAGTCGACCTGAGACAATGAAGAAACTCAAGGAAAGGAAGATGAACCGGTCGAACATAGACAAATCAGAAATTATAGTTTAGCATAGAATCATTTTTAATGTCTTCTGACTATTCATTTTGCGTTGTTTCTCCGTACTTCAAGAGATTCTCTGTCACTGATCAGGACAATTAAAAGCTCTAAATATTCTATTGCAGATGTGGATACCCCTGAACCGGACGAGAAGTCCCTGATAACGTACATCTCTTCGCTCTACGATGTGTTCCCGGAGCCACCGGCCATTCATCCTCTGTACGATGCCGAAGCTCAGCGTCGTTCCGCGGAATATCATGAACTCGCATCCTCCCTGCATCTTTGGATACGCGAGAAGATGGCTCTGATGCAGGATCGGGCGTTCCCGCCGACCCTAATCGAGATGAAGAAGCTCGCTGCGGACAGCGCCAAGTTTAAGAACGAGGAAGTGCCGCCACGCTATCGTGACAAGCAGCGATTGGCGCACATATTCCGTGATCTTCAGAAATACTTTGAAGCCGTAGGCGAAGTGGACATGGAGCCTGAGCTTCATATCGACGTCATCGACAAGAATTGGAACCGACTGATGATGTTGCACCAGGAACGTGACCAGGCTATTCTCGATGAGATCAAGCGGTACGTCTAGGCTGAACTTTCCTGCAACGTAAACTTGAATGTCTTCCTGGCTGGATGAGGTTAATAACAGAGAGAAATGTTCCTTTCTAGGCTTGAGCGTTTACAGCGACTCGCGGAGAAGGTTCACCGTGAGATGAAATCAACAGACAACCGTCTGGAGGAACTTGAAAGGCGCGTTGAAGACGAGGCCCGTCGACTTGATCGGCTTCATCCTTTGGAAGCAAAACACGCGGTCGACTTACTGGAACAAGATATTCGCAACACGGAGATACAGATTCAAAACATCTTTACCGACGTGCACACCCTCACCGAAGGCAGATACAGCCAAGCTCCTGAGCTTCACAAGAGGTGAGTGGTCTAGTTTTTTTTTTAACTATCTTTTATTTTTATTCTATTCTATTCTTCATTGGTCTATCGTTTGTCAGAGTGCAAAAGCTGCATCAGCGATGGGTAGCCCTGCGCTCTCTGTTGCACAAACGGCTGGTGCAGCCCCTATCGGCCGTCTCCTTCCCCGTAGAGGAGCGCGTAGTCACGAAGCACCGTACTACCGTCCATGAGACTCGACTAGTAGACACAAATCCTCATTTCCGAGCGCTGCACGACTGCATCGATTGGTGCAAGAATAAGTTGAAGCAGTTCCAAGAGGCAGATTACGGTTCGGATCTGCCTAGTGTGCAGAACGAGTTGGAAATCCATCAGCGTGAGCACAAAAATGTCGAGCAATTTCGCACGAAGGTCGATAAGTGCGTTCAGGCTAAGAACAACTTCCACGGGGAGGAGCTGACCCTGTACAGTCAACACCTGAGTACTCTGCAGAAACTATACGCTGAGCTTCTTGTGACTTCGAACAAACGACTCTCCGATCTCGACACACTTCACGATTTTATCCAGTCAGCCACTGGTGAGCTTGTTTGGCTCAATGCCAAGGAGGAGACGGAGGTTACACGCGACTGGAGTGACAAGAACCTTAATATTCAGAGCATCGAGCAGTACTACGAGGTGAATACATTTTTTATTCATTACTTAAGACATGTTACGACCCTCTGATATTTGAACCTTTTACTCTCTGACTCTCCTTCTCTACTCGATTGTCCTTAAGTCACTTCAAAGTGTCTTATTTCATGTCTTGCTTGAAGCAAACCTATGGATCTGGAATAGAGGTAACGATTAATCACTTTTAACAGTTCTGATGTAGTGGTTTTAATTTTTGTTATATTTTTATTCTTCGCTGGTTTACGCGTTTAAACATTTAATGACTCGATTGTGATTTTTTGCTTTATTTTCCGATGTCCGTGAGCAGTCGCTGATGAGTGACCTGGAAAAGCGAGAGATTCAGTTCTCAGCGGTTCAGGACCGCGGCGAGGCACTTGTGCTTCAACATCACCCGGCTGCTAAAACCATCGAGGCCTATATGTCGGCCATGCAGAGCCAGTGGGCTTGGCTTCTTCAATTGACTCTCTGCTTAGAAGTCCATCTAAAACATGCTGCTCAAAGCCAGCAATTCTTTAAAGACATTCAACAAGCGGAACAGTGGATTGCAAAGCGAGATGAAGTCCTGAACAGCGTTTATTCCCAATCGGACTTCACTCTCGACGAGGGTGAGCGTCTTCTCAAGGGTATGCAAGAACTCAGAGAAGAGCTCAATGGATACGACGATCACGTCCAGCGACTCGTTGAACGAGCCAAAGAGATTGTCCCGATGAAACAACGTCGACAGCCCGTCACTAGGCCTCTTCAGGTTACCTCGATCTGTAGCTACAAGCAAGTCAACGTAAGTGATTATCATTATTATGCAATGTCTTTGATCTAAAGCGTAGATTAAAAATTAATTGATTATCTCGCCATTTATGCAGATCTCAATCGAGAAGGGAGAGCAGTGTACTCTCTACGATAATTCAGGTCGCGTGAAGTGGCGAGTAAAGAATTCTCAGGGCGTCGAGTCGCCGGTGCCAGGCGTCTGTTTTGCTCTGCAACCACCAGACAAGGAAGCTTTAGACAGCGCAGAACGACTGCGTCGACAGTATGACAGGAGTGTCGCCCTTTGGCAGCGCAAACAGCTGCGTTTACGACAGAATATGATCTTCGCTACCATCAAGGTGGTCAAGGGTTGGGACTTACCCCAGTTCTTGGCTATGGGTCAGGATCAGCGAACTGCTATACGCAAGGCTCTCAACGAGGACGCCGACAAGCTCCTCTCGGAAGGCGATCCGGCTGATCCTCAGCTGAGAAGATTGAAGCGCGAGATGGCCGACGTGAACAGGCTCTTTGACGATTTCGAAAAGCGCGCCAGAGCCGAAGAAGAGTCTAAGAACGCTGGTCGCATCTTTAACGACCAGGTGTCTTCGCTCCAACAGGCTCTCGAGGAGGCCGAGCGTGTGTTGAACTCGCGCATTGCTGCACCCTTACCAAGGGACCTCGACAGTCTAGAACACCTTGTCCTCGAACATAAGGACTTTGAACAGAGTCTGCAGCGACTTGCTCCTGACGTCGAGCAGGTACAACAAACTTTCCGTGGTATCACCCTAAAGACACCAGCAATGAGGAACAAGCTGGACAATATCACGAGCAAGTGGAATCATCTCTGGAACGTGAGTAATCTCTACATAGAGCGACTGAAGTGCGTAGAAATCGTCCTCTCCGGCCTTGAAGAAAACACTGCGGCCATCTCCGAGTTCGAAATCAAGCTCGCCTCCTTCGGAGAACTACCCTCAGATGTCAAGGCTCTCCAGAATGTCTTGGAAGACCTCATGGTCCTGCAAAACGCCATCTCCCAGCAGCAGGTCCTCATAGATCAACTGAACGACGACGCGCACAATGCAAGACGACTTGTAGAAAAGTCGAGACCCAATCACCGTGGACCCCACGGTGACATGGATCGTCTCGACGCAGAGGTTAATCGACTAAACGCCCGCTGGACCAACGTCTGCGGACAACTCGTTGACAGACTTCGCGGTGCTGAAGCGGCTTACGCCTTGGCACAACAGTACAACTCTGCCTACCAGAACGAAGCCGACTTTGTCGACGACGCATTCGGCAAACTTGAGAGCTTTGCTCCTGTTCGTAACAAACCTCAGGAACTTGAAACTACCAAGGTACGTGGTTGTCTGTTTTGACCAAACGAAAAACAATTAACACTACTAAATTCTTATCTTCCTTACATTGGCAGAATCTACTGAACAGGGCTGTTGAACGCGGCCCTGCCATCGAGGCGCTCAATGTCACTGGCGGAAGATTAATTCGCGAGGGCAAGGTAACGCGAACTTCCGTTACCACTTCTACGTGGTTCTTATTACATGTTATCTATAGCCACATGTTGTTACATGTCTATATATATTATACGGCCTTAGCTCAGGGTGTGCGCGTGTGTTTGCTCTGGTATGAATGCTCTCTACGGATGGAACATCATCTCATTCTGGTCTCTATACCTGTCTATAGCTACCTGTTTGTCTCTGTCACTACCATTCTAGTTTTACAGGCAGAGCCATTCAGCTGAAACGCGTCAGTTAGATTTTGAAAGTTTCCATTGCATTTTCCAGCTCAGTATTTTCCAATATTCACTGATCAAATCAGATTCGTGACAACTGTCAAAATTGACCGACGCTTCAGATGAATAATCCTGTGTAGAAAACATATGTATATTTTCATCAATCATTCTTGTTGCGATCCATAGTTTATCACCTGTATTTCAATCCCCAGCCCTGCCTTTCAGCCAGCAACCAGCTCTTCTTATCAAGACGATTTGCATGAGGAATTTCGTCTGACGCCGAGGATGTTCATTGTCCTCATTTATTCTACTGTGTATCTTGAAATCAATCTCATATATTTAGCTTTTTTTTTCTTCTCTTTTTCTTCTCCAGTACACACGCCCATTCTCTCTGCAATTAATGTCTACTTTAACGGATCCTTAATTCTCCACCGACCAGTTTCTAACAGGAACTAGAAAATAATGACCGCTGTTCTCATTCTATTGAAATTCATTAAACAAGGCAGTCACGGAGACTAATCTTGTCAAGTTCAAATTACACGGAGTAGCATGATTGAATGGTGGTGTTCATTTTGGGAAGCCAAATGCTGCTTACGGATTGTAACAGTCATAGTGTAGTCCCGCGATATTTTCTTATATTTCTTATATCCTCATTTTCCCCCATTTTTCTCCTGAATTTCTTCCTCTAACTTCTGTTCCTTCAATTCCTCACTTCTCGATTCTCGACATCCTCAATTTCTCAACTATGAAGTCCTGCCCGATGCTTTTGGGGGCTAACGGCAGCGCGGTCCACCTGATCTAATGTACTAACCATAACGGACTAACCGAACCTCCTAGATCTACGGGCAGAGGCTCAGGGCGTTCAAGGAGCAACTCGAGGAAGTCTGTCCATCGCTCGACGCCTCGGTCAAACGTCCAAGAAGAGAATCCGTCAGTACCGTCGACGACATCGCCCGTCAACTTGACGCACTCAACAGAAAGTACACGAACCTTCTGACGCTACTTCAGGAGCGGATACGGAAGTTGCTTCTGCTTTATCCCGAAGACATCTCTCTTCAAGTGAGTCCCAGTACTTTCAGCTTTTTTTAACCATTGCTTCATTCATCATGTTCTAAATAATCAGCTGGAACTTTTCTGGAGCACGAACGTGCTCCTGAGATCACCAAGGCATGCATAAAAGATGCGACGTTATTGGCAATGAAGTCTACGTCCACATCTACATCGACGTCCGTTTCGAAGAATCTGGGCCAGTCAGTATTTTAAGTACTAGTGTTTTAACCTTTGCAAGGAAAGATCGGTCGACGTTAATAGAATGAATTGCGAGCTAAGTTCGTTTGAATAGCCGCTACGGACTCAGAGGACGATCAGGTCGTGAATAATCAGCGTTGCTCGAATTTCAATGCACGAAGCGCGTTCGGCTCTTCTGCCTCCCACAGTGTCCTTGCTGTGGCTCGTATATCTCACGCTAGTGCGCTTGGCCTCCGAATATCCATGACGTCGCTCATGGCTCACAGCTCACAACTAACAATTCATAACCTTCCAATGACATCATACGTATTTCACCAAGTGACGTTATCCGATGTTTACCGAACGACGGCGTACTTTTCCCCGGGGCGAGGTTCTCTCACTGAGATCTTATAGCTCGATGCTTCGGCCGATCATTAGTCGAATTTGAAATTGGATGAGCTGTCAAAGTGCGAATACCGATGAACACCGAGTGACCTCGTTACGTCGTGACACAATTGAAAGTATTACTAACTGCTTAGTATTAGAAGCAGTAGATAACAAACACACCGCTTATCGCGCGTTGGCTTATCAAAGCCGTACAGGGGATCGTGAATGGCGATAAGCCAAACAGGATGATAAAATAAACCTCAAAGAAAACGAGTACTCGACAACAGTACCCCGGGAATTTTCATACTTCCCGCTCTCGATTCATCGTGAGGTAGGAATTTGTATTTTTCGCGCGCGTCTCACGCCAGATCAATAAAGGTGCCGCGACAAGAACGGCGTATGAACGGAGCATGAAGTTCTATATATCTATAGATATTAACCTATATAGTAGCAATGGAAAAAGGTGGCGCCGGCGAATAGCAACGAGGGCTTCTAGACGGACTAACCGCAACTAAGACGTGTTACTATTCTATCGCGACTCTCCGTCAGGATCCAGGATCCTGGATCACGATCACGAGCGTGACGACTATTGTTCGAGTAGCTGAATGTACTTAAGATTTGGGAGGATAGAGACTTATTGTGTGGGCGTTCCAAGTGGGCAGCTGGAGCCTCGTCTTGTTCGCATTAAGACAGCATCACGACTTACCATAAATGTACGCGGATATGTGGGCTGAGCAAACGATCGTCGCCTCCCTGTCACCGCTCGTGGTCGTGCGAAAGGTACGAGTATTGTTATTCGGATATCTATGCTGATTTCAATTTTCTTATCTTCGCCGTCGTCGTCCTCAGTCGTCGTGCAGTCGCTATTGCTTAATTGCCTAGCTTATTCGACGTATCGAAGGCCGTGCATGCTCAGTGCTCACGTGGCGACACGTGCTCTTCTTTAGATTCTTGCAAATTCATGTACACAAAGCGCACGCGTTGACGTCTCAGGAAGACGATGACAGGCGACTGCATTATACGTACGAGCAGTTCAAATGTACTTAGCGTGAGGTTGACGCGTGGGTTGTACGAAGTAGCCAGTGTGCCAGCGCTTGGTGAGAGGGACGAGAGGAACGTGGAAGAGAGAGGCTCGAGGAGAGAAGAAGGAAAGGAACACGTTTTGCGGCTGTACACGTAGTTACGAGAACGGCAGTTCGCGATTCGCGCCTCAGTCTGGCTCAATCGGTCATCGCTGTGAAAACGACTGTTGACTGTCGCGTTGTTGAGCTCGCGATTCCTCTTCACTGAGAGAAGTCTTTGAGCGATAATAAAGAACTGTAGCGAGTGTCGACTGGAGAGACATATGTAGTTAGTGTCACGAAAAATTGAAGATAAATCAAGAAGTGATAAGAGAGGAAGATTAAAGTGCCTTCTGATGCATCCAATTTGATTCGCTCAATATTAACGAAGAACGCTCATTGATACAAGCTTCTTCGATAAAAATTATCATTCTCGAGTTACGTTCAATTAATTGAAAGCGACAACATCGTCAGCTCGTGGCTTCGCTCTCGTAGCATACATAACCGGTTGATACCGGCTTGTTCGTCTAACGGTCACTCTCATTAGCACTGATTGAATTGCTCAGCGATTGCAGAAATAGAGAGATTAGATGGCTAATAATAAATAAAATATATAATGGCGCTCGTTGAGAGATAACCAGAGTAAGATGCAGAAGCTCGAGAGGAGGAGGATCGTTCGTCAGGTAACCCGGTTTCATTTTCACTCTCACTATTATTCTTCTTCCCAGCGCTCTCACTGCAAGTTGAAGCACCAGGTGGCATTGTTTGTCTATGGTTTATGGCTTCATGATTTAAATAGACGAAGTAGCTGGTAGCGACGTTTCTCATCTCCGGCACGTTAAATTACCTTTTTAGATAATCCTTAACGGTCGGTATTGGCATAGACCGATAGAGCGTCTAGGAATAGAGTGTTGCTCCCTAGATGTCGCAACGATTGTCAGTGCTCCAATGACGTGAGCCAATATTCTAGCTCTGCCTCCTCCAATCAAGTTCACGGTAGCGCCAAGCAGGTTGTCAAGCTTCGTTGGCTATGATGTCATCGGCTATTCGAGAACAGCTAGGTGAGGCAGCTCTGATGAGTCTATTTAATGGCCTGGACTGTTTTCACCCAGGCAACTTGATAATAACGAATATTTCAAAGTGGCTACGGTACCCGCCGTCGTTGAAGGTCGGTCTGCTTTAACTTCTTACAAGTCGGGATCTCATGGTGGCTCAATTAAATGTCTTAGGCAATCACTTCGCTCTCTTTCTCCGTTCATCTTTTCTCAGGAATTCCAAAGATTTTACCAGGAGTGTGGTGATGGCTTTGCCTTGAAATTCAGCCTCGTCGCTGGACACGGGCTAGTTACCTAGTTGGTCAGGTTGTTGATTGACTGGTTAGTTAACTGGATGACGTCGTAGCGTTAATGAAGTTGATGAACTCTGCTTTCATTTTGCGAAATTTGAATTATGCAAGAAACATTGCTTGAGCTTCGTTTCGACGCACTTCACCTTTTCTCTTTTCTTTTTTTCACTTGTTTCCTTAAATGTATACTGGATACTAGATTATTAATGCTGATCAGGTAATTTAAAACGTCACGGATGAAACTCGTTGAAGTAAACTTTAGCAGATATGCGGGTGGAGGTGCTGTTCGACGCCCACTCTAAATATACGAATGTTGACGACTACGAGAGTTCCCCGCCTCTGACGGCGTCGACGTTTCTGCCAGCGTCAAACCATGATGCCGCCATGTCTCTCTCCTCTTTCTCTCTCTCTCTCTCTCTCTCTCTCTAGCACTTCACGGAATCGTGGAGAAATTATTTATAGTACTTCCGGTGAATGTTTTAGCAGACACTCGCCGCAGTCTTTCCGTAGCGGTTTTACACGCTAGTCGATTGCCATTACTTGTTGCTGCCATTTCCTTGCGTTGGTTTCTTTCGTTTTCTTTGTTTATCTTGTCTCATAGCTAAAGAGGAAGCTGTGCTCAAAGGCTAGAAACTATGCAGAGACCTTGACACCGCTCGGACGTGTCGCAAAAAGTCAGTTACGCTTGACAATGTAGAAAAGCATTCTTTGTTATGCAAGAAAAGTTGATGGAGGCGGAGGAGGGCAATGCGATATAGAATAACGAGACAAGGAGACTTGAAGTTGAGCAGTGGAAATTCTCGGATTGGTGCAGCTCGTCGTGTAAAGGAGGATCCTCGTCGTTTCGTTGAATTAAAAAAGCTTTTCAATCGCGACGATGACTTCTGAAGATGCTGACGCTAACGTATCTCCTCACTCGGTTGTTTCAGCGTGCTCTTCAGGAGCAGCGCCCTCTGCGAACTTTCCGCACCGAGTTCAATATCTACGAGAGCACGTCCAGCGAAGAACGCTACACGTCCACAACAACCCATTACACACAGTCACAGTGAGTTTCTTTTTCTTGATTCTTTCCATTGGGCGTTGCCTTTTTCTTTCTTTAAACCATTTGCTCTATTTGCAGATACACATCCGAACGACATGAGTCAACGGCGACGACAATTTCGAACGAGTCGACTGCAAAGTCCTCTACTCTTCAGCAACAACAACAGAAAACGACGTCGAGAGAGTCATCTCCATTGAAGAGGCCGCACGAAAGACAGGATGAGGATCAACATGATAACCAGAATCTTCAGGAGCGTCAGAGTAGGACGAGGAATGGAGAGACGATGGGACGGTCCGAGAGCAACGAGGTCTCGAAGTCCCAGTGGTCTGGGAGTAGTATGCAGTTTAGCGAGATCAGAAGCTTAAAGAGGGTTCACAGGGCTGAGGAGGGTATAGGAACTGAAAACATAGTTGATGCTAGAGGTATCGTTGATCCGGCTACGGGAGAAATATTGACGGTAGGACAGGCTATAAGTATGAGGATATTGGACGTCAGGAATGGTAGGATAGCTAGTTCACCGGATGGAAAAATGAGCGTGCCTATCGAGGAGGCAGCTAGAGCTAATTTGATTGATCCGAAACTTGCGAACAGACTCTTAGGACCTTGCGGCATCACCGAGGACGGTCGTCGGGTTTCCCTCCTCGAGGCCATTCAGCGTGAGCTATTGGATGCGGAAAGGACCGTTCCTCCGCACTCCCAGTCCCAATCGTATCAATCTCAGGAAGCCAACAGAGCTAAGGTAACGTATTTCGGCGTCTCACCATTCGACGATAAGTCTCTTGAGAGCGCCCAGCAAGTTCCCGACGTCACAAGCGGTGGCGACGGTGATGCGGACGGAGTTAGCGTTGCTGATGCGATGAGACGTGGTCTTCTCGATCCGGAGAGCGGCCGATTTATCAGTGCCGACGGGGAACGCATGAGCATTGAGGAGGCGTACGCGCGCGGCTTCCTCGTGCGAATCGACACCAGCGTGAAGATTAAACGTGGCGCGCTTGCTCTCGCCGATGCCCTCAGTCAGGGTCTCGTCGACGAGAGAAGCGGTCGTGTAGCCGATCGTAATACTGGTGAGGAGTACAATCTTGATGAGGCCATCGCGCGTGGTATCCTCCTGCCAGACGTCCGCGAAATTGTTGACACCAAGAATGACACCAAGGTCAGCCTCGCGGTGGCCATCGAACGTGGCATCCTGAACCCCAAAACTGGAAGATATATACATGGATTATCTTTGGAGAAGCTTCCTTTGAAAGAGGCCAGGAGACGTCAACTAATCCTGAAGCCCATGACTCTCAAGGATTGCTGTGACTTGGAGATCATTGACGAGCATGGAAACATTGCGAGTCCAGCTCATCGTGCCAAACTTGGTGTTCTCGAAGCCATTGATTGTGGCGTTCTAGATGCAGATCATGTTAAATCAGTTACTGATACCAGAACGGGTGAACTTATTACCTTGAATGATGCTCTGGCTTGTGGCATCATAACTCCTGCGAATACATTCCGGGATGCACTGACGGGTGAAGAATCCACTATTTCTGAAGCAGTGGACCGCGGACTTCTTACATCTGTCGCTCAAAAGTCGATCTTTGACATAGACGGTTTCAAGGATCCAATATCTGGAGAATTCATAAGTCTGAACGCAGCGCTTCTCAAGGGTTTGGTCAGCCCGAAATCAGGAGGATCCTTTGTGGTGGATCCGAATACCGGAAAGACAGTGTCCCTGGAGGAGGCTGTAGAACTTGGTCATGCACGTCCTGAGGTACTGGAAATGCTGAACCGTGGTATCGGAGTAACCGATCAGGGGCGTGAACTCAGTGTTCTTGAAGCTGTACTGCTAGGTGTATTGGATCCAAGATCTGGACAACTTCTTGATCCTAGAACTAAGAAACCAGTACCCCTTGAAGAAGCCATTAAACGTGCTCTTGTGACACCCGACGGTGCTGCTTTGCTTGCTAGTCTTCTCAACATCACCGTCACTACGCAGACCCTTACCAAAACAATAAAACGTTACGTCACAGTTACTGAAACTGGCGAAACTATCACCAGGGATTACAAAATTGCCTATGGTGAAGCTGTCGCCCGAGGTTATCTCAACGAAAAGACAGAAGAATTCCGTGATCCTGACAGTGGCCGTTGTCTAGCATTACGTGAAGCCATTCAGGAAGGTCTCGTTGGTGAACCTGACGGGTCGTCCACCTCCAGGAGACGGCAAACAATCGAGAGTCCACCGATTCGTGTGACCAGTAGGTCGAGTATGTCACGGGACTCTTCTCCACCAAAAGCTGTTGGCATTACCACCGCCATTATTACCACCCGAGAGGTACCACTCTCCACGTCCACTACCTATATTCCAGATTCTACAAAAAATAGGAGCACGGTGACTATTACTTCCAGTGTTTCACCTACTGATCTTAAACATCCACAATCAAATCGAAGCTCCTCCGCTTCGAGGTCACCTTCGCCCATAACTAAGAGACGTGAGAGTAGTGAATCCTCAGAATCTAATGAAAAATCAGTTGAATCCACAGAAAGGAAAGTTTTCGAGTTACCCAGTGATGGATGGACTCTTGCAGAGGCTATAGAACGAAGATTATTCGATCCGGTAACTGGACTCTTCATAATCCCAGGAACAGACAGACTTGTCTCCTTCGAGGAATGCGTCAAACTTCAGATTATTGATCCAAATTCTGCATGTGTCATTGACCCTAGCAACGGACGTAAAATTTCTCTGCTGCGAAGTCTGAAAAAGAAGATCCTGGATTCCACTGGACATTATACACAACCGCAAAAGATCTCCATGAAAGAAGCCATTACAAGGAACGTAGTGATCCTGGAAAGTTGTGAGATCACCGAGACGACTTCAACGACGACTATGACAACCACCAGTGTGACTACCACATTGATGGACACTACAGAATCTAGGGAAGAAGAAACGTCTAGGATGAGTACAAGTCCGGAAGGGACGAGTCGTCAACGACTCTTCCAGATCACCAGGGTTTCTGGAAAACCCGACAAAATAGAGTTGACTCGTATCGATGATCCATCGAAACGAACTGAAATCACGAGCTCATATGCCATTGAAGAAAACTCCAGTCTCATGGACCCAGTTCAGGTAGATCAGGGCATCATCTACGATCCAGCCACAGCACTTGTCATATTCACCGAGAGTGGTCAATCAGCAAATCTTTTGGCAGCTGTCAAGGAAGGAGCGCTGCCTGTAGAAGCCGTCCAAGTTAAGAATCCACAGACGGGCCAGAATATGTCTGTCGATGATGCTCTGAATCGTGGTGTTCTAGACGCCAGGACAGGTGAATATAAAGATGGGAGCGGTAGGCGAATTTCTCTTGCGGACGCTGCCAAGTTTGGCTTGGTGGCAGTACTAGGAGCACCTCTCGTCGCGACAGCAGCTGCTGTAGAAGCCGTCAAAAGAGCCATGGTCGAGGATCCTAAAACCGGCGAAAAGATTCCACGGGAAGTTGCCATTGAGCGTGGTCTTGTCAGCAGATCAGAGATTATTACGACTACTGTTCTTGTGAAGGATCCAGAGAGCGGTCGTGAGATGCCTGCTAGTGAGGCTATCGAAAAAGGTCTCGTCACTTCACAAGAACTTCACGATCTTGCTGCTCTTCCTGATACCAAAGTCAAAGTTAAAATAGTTGATAGTACTCAAGAGGTCGACGACCTCTCCGAAGGCGATGGACCTTCTCTGGCTGAGAGAACTCGATCTCGCGTTACCACAGAACCAAAGTACAAGGTGACCATTGGTCAAGCCAGGTCACTTTCACGAAGTCCGGATCGCCAAGCGAAGCCAATTGTCCTCCAGAAGATGCGCAAGAGAATCGTCCGAACAAAAGAAGCTTTAGAGAGCGGACTCATTGATGAGGAGACTGCACGAATGATTTCACCTGATCAGAATAAAGAGCAAAAGGATGATAGCGTTGGTAGAACTCTCAGCGAAGCCATCGAAAGTCAGGAAGTCGATCCGGACGAGGGCAGAATAGTTGATCCTCAAAGAGGAGATGTTCTCAGCATCAGAGAAGCCCTTCATCGTGGTATCCTGGATCCAGAGAGTGGTACACTTCTGGTACCTCTTGCGCGAAGTCTATCTCTTCCAGGACTGTACAAACAAGGACTCTTGGAGAAGCGTGACGGAACAATTATTCATCCAGAGACTGGGTCACACCTTACACTCAATGAGGCGATTGTCTGTGAAATTGTGGATCCTCTGTCCCGGCTCCGCTCAACTCTGACGGATACTGGTCAGAATGGGTTAGTGACTATAGAAAAAGCCATAGCCGATGATATTCTCGACGGCGAGAGATCTCTCGTCAAGACAAGGAATGGCGAAAGTCTGGGTCTTGCAGAGGCTGTGGAACGTGGTGACATCTTTGAGCCAGACATACCAAGGAATGAGTCACCGAGAGAAATTCCACCAGCTGGCATGACATTCCCTGTCGCCTTAAAACGAGGCCTCGTCGAGGCTAACGCCAAAGAAGTCAAACATCCAATAACCGGCGAACGTTTACCCATCGAGGAAGCTATCAATCAGGATTTCTTGATGGCCTTCCCTTACCCAGCGGCACCTGATAGCATCGAAGTAACAAAGGCTCTCGAGTCCGGTCTCGTTGACAGTGATAAGGGCGTGTTCGTGCACCCAACAACGGGCACACTGGTCCCGATATCCGAAGCCGTAGAATCTGGTCTTCTTGTGATAAAGCCACAATTACACGGAGACGAAGGTACCGTCGCTGCGGTCACAGAAACTGTCACCTCCTATCACACGATAACCACAAAGACTATAGAACTACTTTCAGGATATGTTCTACTAAACGCTTCACAGATTCAGGAAATTGAGACAGGACGAGTAATCCCAATGGAGGAAGCCAAAGCTAGAGGAATCGTCAAGGATGAGTCCGAGACCAGAGAAGAATTCACAACGAGGGATATCAAGATGACTTTCAGCGACGCTGTCAGAAGAGGACTGGTTGACATGAGCGCCGGTACTTACACCGATCCCAAGAGTGGCACTGTCATAACAATTGCCAAAGCCATTGAGGATGGTATACTGGATACTTCCGCTCCTAAACCTCATCCACAACCTGCACCTACTCAACCTTTTGAACCTACCCAGGTTACTCAGGAACAAGCTACCAAGCTATCAACACAATCAGCATCGCAGATTAATTCAGAAGTAATACCATCCATAGTGACTTCTATTCCGGAAACTGGTCCACTAACTGTCCTGGAAGCAGCCGAAAGTATCTATGACGAGAAGAGTGGCAAGTTCAAGGATCCTAACACCCAAAAGTCCTATGACTTAAGTGAAGCAATGGAGGTCGGATTGATAGAGCCTGATTCTGTAATGTACGATGTCAAGAATGCTGAATCAATCACAACCAAACAAGCTATGGAGAGAGGACTTCTGGATTCAAAGACTGGAAAAATCACAGATAAGGACGGATCGTCCATGTCAGTGGCTGAAGCTGCTAAACTAGGACTTCTTGCAGTTGTCGCTGCTCCAGTTCTTGCTGGGAAAGCTGTCGTTGACGCCATTAACGCCAGGCGGTCTTCACCTGGTGAAGAAAAGACAATAAGCATCACAACTTCCATCAGTGAAGTACCACGATCACAAGCAACGGTGCAGACTCCAGGTTCCACTATCATTTCTGGTACTACTAGCAGCACCAGTACTAGCACCAGCACTACCACTAGCACTATTATCACAACCAGTACTAGCACTAGTGTTAATAGAAGCGTTATTGACAGTGACCAGGTGAAGCTGCGGCCGTCTCTAGAATATGATGAACAGCAGGAGGAGGACGACGTTGAAATGAAAGAACATGATCCGACGAAGAACACCCTTGGTATGGCAATTGAAAGTAACTTGATAGAACCAAAAACTTGCCAAATACGGGTGGGTGATGCGGAAATGCCCTACACGGTTCAGGAAGCTTTGGAAAGTAGACGAATTGAGTTGAGTGATACAGTTGAGGTGATTGATAGGAGACTGATTCACATAGTTACGGAAACTTCGCCGAGGTTCAGGATAACGGTTACTAAGGAACTAAACCGTGAGAGTCTTGCTGAACAAGGAGCATTTGATTTGGAGCAGAATAAATTCCTTGATCCTGAGACAGGAGAGATTGTCTCGTTCCATCAGTTTGTCTTGGATCTAGGTGTATTTGATCCTGATAATGTCTTGGTCAAGGATCTCTCAAGTAAATCTGAGAGATTCGTGACTCTGCGTGAAGCCATCGAGAAACCCCTAGTCGATCGCAATCTGGGTAACATGGTTGACCCCAAGACTGGCAGGAAGATTCCCGTCTTCGAGGCGATTCGTCTCGGCTGGATAGTAGAAGGCGTCCCAGTGAGCGATCACCGGGAAACGCAAATACCCACAATTCATACAATGGAAGTGGAAGAAGAGGAGGCACCACTGGCATTGACGTTACAGGAAGCAGTAGAAGCCGGCGTTTATGAGACATTGAGTGGTGCTCTGCATGATCCACGATCTGGGCAAACCCTGACGCTTGCTGCAGCTGTCGAGAGCGGTTTGATTGACGGAGACTCTATTGGAATACGTAATCCTGCCAACGATGAAATTTTACCACTTCAGGAAGCTGTAGAGAATGGTATTGTAGATTTGAAGCGTGGCGTCATAGTTAACGTCGAAACGAGAACTGAGATTGACATCCGGGTCGCTTTTGTCAAGGGTTTAGTAGTATCTGGATTCAGGAAACCTATTTCCCTGGAGGCACTTGTCAAAAAGGGTCTCTATGATCCAGAAAGTGGACGCATCCTGGATTCACTGACGAAACAACGTGTCGACGTCGAGGAGGCAGTACGACGTGGCATCGTCGACGCGTTTATCACTGAATGCCAGGATACTGCAGCAGGATCTTTCCTCTCTCTAGATGACGCTATCACTACAAAACTCTTAGATTCCAAGACTGGTCGTATAAGGGATACCAGAGCTGGCGAGTCTTTGAGTCTTGACATTGCCTTAGAACGAGGTATCCTAGTAACGACTGGTTTCGTGCCTTCCCTCACCGACGTCATCGTACAGGAATACTACTCGCCCAGAACTGGTCTAGTTCTGAATCCAATGACAGGCGAGGAATTAACCCTTAAACGAGCACTGGCTATTGGCTATGTTGATGGCAGCGCGACTGTCATTAAGGACGAGAAGAGCGAGAGAGTGTTACCCCTAGAAGAAGCTCAGGAGACTAGACTCATCGACCTGGAGAACGGTCTTCTTCTCTATCCACATTCTATGAGTCTTGACGTGGCTTTTGAAAAGGGATACATCTTGAGTACTGTCAAACCCTGGAGCCTTCAGGAAGCTCTTGCCCATCAGTGTTACGATCCACATAGCGGTATGTTCCTCATCGAGGGCCAAAAAGTTACCCTGGAGGAGGCAATCGAAAAGGGTCTGATCAGCCGTGACAGTCCTTCTGTGAAAGATCCACGAACCGGCGATATAATATCTCTGAGTGACGCCATAAAGCACGGATTGATCGACCCCAAGACCGGAAGAGGCATTGAGCCTGCGACTGGGAGTCTCATCAGCCTTACCGACGCCCTGGACCGTGGTCTGATCGTGCCGGCTAAACGAAAAATATCCTTGCCAGAAGCAGTCTTTAAGGGCTTTTATGATCCGAAGACTGGACAGTTCACGATTCCTGAGACGCAGGAGAAACTGCCAACCGACCGGGCGATCAAGAAAGGCGTCATAGATCCTAGTTCAGCGATCGTGCGACATCCCCACGACCCCCAGGGCGACACAGTCATCACTTTCGATCGGGCAATTCGAGAACTCATCGTCGACCCCAAGAGCGGTACTATTACCAATGACAGAGGAGAACCTGTGGACTTCAGGGAAGCCTTCGAGCATGGACTTCTGGTTGAAACTCGCCGTCCAATGAGCCTCAGTGAAGCTCTTACAAAGGGTATTCTGAACGAGGCAAGTGGTACCTTCTTGGACCCGCAAACAGGCGCTCAAATTGGCTTCTTGGAAGCAATTCGGCGTAATCTTATCGATGCCGAATCGGTTACCCTGAGGGACACCAGAACAGGACTCTGGAAGACGATGACATTATTGGAGGCAATCCGCGCCGGCTACGTCGACGAAAAAACTGGACGCATTAAGAAGGATGCATCATCCCCACGAGATGAGACTAGTACTACACTCTCCCTGCGTCAGGCATACGAGAGTGGTTTGATTGTGGACAACAAGGCACCAGTATCCCTTCAACGTGCCATTCACCAGGGTCTCTATGACGAAAGCACAGGCAAAATCACAGATCCTAGTACAGGTCGAGCCGTTACCCTTCACGAGGCAATGCGAAAATGCCTCATCAGTCCCACCCTGGCCTGCTACTGGGATAAACGTACAGAACGACTTCTTTCCCTGGCCGAGACATGCAGGGCGTCTGTGATTGACCGACGTTCAGGTCTATTCCGTGAACCAGGTGCCAGCCGATCAGTGTCCTTGGGACATGCTCTTCAACTTGGACTTATCGTTGATATCGAGAGTGCCGGTTTTGGACTTTACGAAGCACTCCTTATGGGCATCTACGAAAGTAACTCTTCCCGCTTTGTGCATCCCTCAACCGGGCGAAAATTTACCCTGGTCGAAGCCTGTAATGATGAACTCATTGATCCTCAGTCCTCTGTGGTGAAGAATCCTGCCAGCAACAAATATATCTCATTGCCAGATGCCATTGCCGCAGGTATTATCGACGACACGAAGAACAGCTTTGTGGTTCCTGAGACTGGAAAAGTCATGGACCTTCAAGAAGCACGAAAACGTGGTTTTGTGGTGCCTTCGAAAAAGCCACTGTCGATAGAAGAAGCTGTCAGGTGTTCTTTGTATCGTGGTGACAGTGGCAAGTTTGTCGATCCTTCCCTCAACGAGTACCACGACCTGGAGGAAGCTCTTGCTGTAGGTCTTCTCGACCCTGACACAACAGCACTTAAGGATGCCACCAGTGGACGTATCAAGTCTTTGCAAGCAGGTATTGCCGATGGAACCATCGATGTTCCCAAAGGGCGGGTCCTAGACCCCAAGAGTAAACGAGCTTACAATATCGAAGTCGCTCTAGAACGTGGACTCCTTGTCAGCATCGACAAACCATTGACCCGAGCGGATGTCGAAGTCGCCATCAATGTCTCAGACGTAGATACAGAACCGGATGCAAAACCACATGGTGCGAAAGAATCTCGAGCTGTTCGCGAGTGCAGCCTCGAAGAAGCCATCAGGTACGAATTGCTCAATCCTGAGACAGCGATTCTCAAAGATCCTCGCACCGGCCGTTTCATCAGCGTCAGAAAAGCAATAGACGAGGGCGTAGTCGATCCCTCAAAACGAGGAAGCCTTGAGTTCCGTAGCGGAAAGACAGTAGAAACACGTTGCATTCGTTTCGAGGACATCCTCGTGTTCCTGGAAGAACCTATAAGCTTTGAAAAGGCTATGGAAATAGGTCTTCTCTCCCTGGAGACCGGCAAGTTTACCGAACCAAAGACTAGCACTGTCCTCACACTGAAGGAAGCCGTGAGTCTGGGCATCGTCGATCCCGATTCCGCACTGATCAAGGACACACAAAAAAGAAAGCTAGTAAAGCTCGCAGAAGCTTTCCGCAAGGGCATGATGGATGCCGAGAAGAGCAGTGTCCTGGACACCCTAACCTCAAAATTGTACACTCTACCAAAGGCAATCGAGAGTGGCCTTCTAGTAACCCCCAAGCGTGGTCTAACCTTCATCGAGGCGTTACAATTCGGTCTCTACAATCCTACAACTGGCGGTTTTTACGATCCCTTCGTGATTACTTCCGTCCTAGATCGTAAGCGTCTGACCCTCCTAGAGGCTATAGATTCGGCACTCATAGATCCTTCGAGCACGGTGATCAAGGATCCCGTGACTGGGAAAATCGTTACCTTGTTAGACTCCATAAGTGAAGCCAGGATAGATCCTATAGCAGGCAGGTTTATCGAAGACCCCAACGGCAAGAGTCTCGACTTCGTCAAGGCCTTGGAACGGGGTTACGTGCTCGCCGCTGAAGCCAGGGTAAGTCATCCTTTGATTACTCGCTCGTTTGCTCGCTCTTGTGCACGTTAATTTTATTCTAACCTAATCCTGCAACCCCTATTACCACCCCATAACCACCTTTCCGTCATCCTTTATCAGCTTGCTGAAATGGTTATGGATATTGTCATGCATTGTGCTTCGAGTTCTCTTAACTTCCAAGCTCTTCTGGCTCTTCTACCACCCTTATCTCATCAGATTGACTGATTCTCTTGCTAGTTGCTAGAGTAACCAGAAAGAAGCTATTCAATAGTCTTGATAATATTGATCGAACGCCAACCTATGTTTCCTAAACCATCAAGATCTTCCTTTGCACGAAGACCATATCCTTTTCAATCTAATTCAATCCTCTTCTTTGTTTTACCATGAGCGAAGCATCTTAAAGAATGCAAAATGCTCAAGAGCATCTTTCACTACTCATTCTTACTTACAGTTAGATTATGCTTGCTTATCATGTTTTGTCTCGTTTTTACAGCGTGCCCAAGATACACGACACTCACGTCCCCGTGCTTGTTATCATTTAACATGGGGCTAATAAAAAAAAGATCACCAAGTGTCACCGTCACTATCACGACCACCATCACCACGACTACCACGACCACCTATCCGACACTAACCATTAAGCTCGCGTGGCTCTACTGAACCGTCAGGTTGTCTGCGAATCTACAGAGACAACCGACTAGACTCATGCGTGGTACATTTATTCCACGCCATAACCACGTCCACGATCCATAGACATCGCTTTACTTAAATTAATCATTAATCCAATGTCGTTCTTGTCGCATCAGCAACGCTAATTCAACCGGCGATTAATTAAGTTACCTTAGAGGGCAATTAAACTCGGTGTTCTCATAGTGTCATGGCCGCGATGGCAGCCATTATGGAACCCGGAATTAACGTTAATAACGTAATAAGCCTTCACACAAGCAGTACTTCTATTAGGGGGGGTGCGTTACGCGTCGCGACATTTATAATCACTTTCACGAGAATCAGAAATGCTTGCTTTTATTATTGTTGAGCGGCCATTTTGTCTTCACGAAGCGTAACGTTCCTCCCTTCAGCACCCACGTGTCTTATCCATTAACGTATAATCGCTGTAACCAACTCCTATGATTTTGACGCCCTTCGACACCCGTCGACGTCTTCGTCGTTCCGGTTTTTGACACATTTTAAAATCTTTTTACTTTTTTGCAGGTATTATTGTTTCTTCTTCCTCGACTTCCTCGTCTTCTTCCTCATCATCTTTTTTTCTTATTTGTTCTTTCTTATATTTCATCTCTTCACGTTTTTCTCCCTCTACAGGCCATTTTTTATTTTTGTGCTATTTTTTTATTTGCACTTGATCTTGGCACGTTCTTTTGCGTGTCTTATTTATTTTTTACTTTATGTCGTTCCATCTCATCCAATATATTTTGTACTGCCTCCCTTTGTATCAGATTATGGTCATTACCACACACATTATCATATTATTGTGCGTTTTTATTTATTTGCTTGAGAAAAGTTTGTGCCGAGGGTTTTTTACACATTACACACATGAAGCTTGGACGCTATTCTCATTTGCTTTCGGCTGCATACGAGAGAAAGGCACATACGTACGCGTATGCAGTCCCAGCAGGATAAATTAAGGCTACCCCTGGCCCATTGTATTGTACCAATTGATCTTCACCTCTGACTTCTGTCATCATGTATGTTCCGTTTGTGTGTTCGTGCTTGCATGAGTGAGAGACATTACCATAGGCTTATTATACGTATATATATATTATAGAATAGATTTTAGTTTTATTTTAGATATAGAAATGCCTCTGATATGGACAAGTCGTCTTGTCCAGTCTGACCTATGACTCAGTCTCCTTTGTTCCCATCAATTTCCTAACATGCGCCTTTTTGTTGGCAACATTACATAGTTTTAAGGTTGGCCGTCATAAGTTAATCGTATGTCCTTGTAGCAAGCGGTGGAGGAGAAGTACAAGTTATGTGATGAAAGCCTGACTAAGCTTCTGCAATGGATCTCGGCTGTAGAAGACAAACTGGCCAACCAGGATGTCGTCAAGGAGGATATCGAGGAATTGAGAAATCAGATAAATGTGATGAAGGTTAGCTGTTTATTACCGTTAGAAAAATTTTGACGGTGTGAGAGATGATAGTTCAATATAATATTGTGTTCGATTCTTTGTAGCAAGTGAAAGAGGACCTGGAAGCACACAGTCGCCCAGTCTCTTCATGTTTAGATCAAGTTCGCCAAGTGGTTCTCACTGGAAGCGACGTCCTGTCGAGCGACGAAGTGTCGACCCTCGAGAAGAATGGACGCTCGTTGAAAACACGATTTGAGAGAGCCACAGATCGTACAGAACGTCTTCTAAAACGTCTCACTGGAGCTCGAGACGAACTCGCGAAATTCAAGTAAGTATTTTCTCTAAGGTCTAACAGGTAGTGCAATGGTAATTGTCATTGTTTTTTTTTTTTAACTAGAAACGAGATTGTGTCGTTCTCTTCGTGGCTGGATAAGGCTAGACGAACCTTGGAGGATAAGGAACGTTCATTGTCAGACCTGAAAAAGTTAACCAGCAGCTCAGATTCCACCCGGGACTTTGTAAGTGATGTGATCGCTCACCAGGCCGATCTGCGATTCATCACGATGGCAGCCCAGAAGTTTGTCGATGAGGGCAAGGAGTACCTGCAGGTTCTGAATGAATTCAGAACAGGTCTGCCTCAACGACTGCCCCACAAAGAACCATTGCCAGCTCAGGATTCACCAGTTCGCAGCGAAGTTTCTATTGTAACTGCACACTACAAAGATCTCCTCTCCAGAGCAAATGCTCTATCTGACAGACTCTCAGGAGTTGGTGGCAGACAACGTGACTATCACGATACCCTCGATAAGGCCAAGTCCTGGCTGAAGGAAGTTGAACCAAAGGTGAACAAAGTCATCTCCGAGCCCGTAGCGGCTGAGCCTAAACAGGTCGAAGATCAGCTCAGCAAAGCCAAGGCTCTGAACAATGAATTCCTAGCGAATGAAAGACTCGTGGACAATGCCAAATCTAGTGTTGATGCTCTCTTGAGATCTCTCGATGGGCAACTCACACCTAACGAGGCGAATCAACTTGAGGAACCTGTAAGAGACCTCGAGGATAAGTACAGGCAACTTGGCAATGCTCTGGCCGATAAATGCCAGGAACTCGATACAGCCCTCGTTCAGAGTCAGGGAGTTCAAGATGCTCTTGATGGTTTAGTCAATTGGCTCAACAACGCTGAGAGTCAGTTCAAGTGAGTAAATTCAAGCAAAGCTCATCCGGCGCAACGAGTTTTGTTTCAATATAAATAATCCAATTTGTTATTTTTTTTTTTTTTTTTTCTTTCAGAAATCTCCAACGACCAGCAAGTTTGCAGAAAGAGCGACTAGAAGAGCAGCAACGAGAACAGCGTGTACTCCAGGCAGATCTGGACAGTCACCGCGCAAGTGTAGATGCTATTAGCACAAGCGCCCACGATCTCTTGGTCAACTCCAGTAACGCGCGAGTTGCCAAACGCATTGAAGCCAAACTTAAGGATGTCCAGAGTAGATTTGAAAAACTAATGGATAAGTCTCTTCGTCGTGGCGAGTTCCTGGATGAGGTTTCACAGGCGCTCAATGAATTCAACAACGAGACTGCGAAGTTCGATAGCTGGTATTCGCACACATTGGATGCCCTCGAATCTAGGGAACTTTCCAAACTCGACGTCTCAGAATATGAAAACAAGATGGCTCAATTAGTAGACAGACGTGACGACCAACGTGCCAACTTTGATGATCTCATTCGCAATGGTAAAGCCCTACTCTCAAAGAAGGATATCACTGACGCGGCCCCGATCAGGGATAAAATCAAGTCTCTGGAGAGCCAATGGAAGGAACTCAATAGTCTCCTGGACGAGAAGCAACGTCTCAGCAAGTCTCGTGCTGAGCAACTTAATGCGTATGAGAAGCTACGCGATCAAGTTGTCGATTGGCTCAACACAACTGAGAACAAGGTTCAGAGACTGCAACCAGTTGCTGTCGACCTGGACAAACTGAAGAAGCAGGCTGAGGAACTCAAACCTATACAAAAAGAATACAGAGACTATGGCGGCACCGTGGATAAAGTTAATGATCTTGGTATTGCTTACGACAGTTTACTCAAGGAACGCGGTGAGAGTCCCACTAGACGTCGAGGCAGTGCAAGTCCTACAAAGAGACCTAATATCACCGGTCCATGTAAGCAATAAATCCACTACAACCCACTTCATTAATCATTATAAAAATTTGTTTATTTGTAATTTAGCACCAATCATCAGCCTCCTATTCTACATTTGACAGTCACATCTCCATCATGATAAATTTTCTTTATTCATCGACGTCGCGTTAATTTTCTTTTTCTTTTTTTCTTATAGTGCGTCGCACCTCACAAGACGGTCGTTCACCATCACCCACTAAGTCCTACGCAGTTCAAAGCCCGGTGTCTCCAGGTGGTAGCAGTGGGTTCAGCAGCCGACGCTCTAGTCAAGATGGATTCCACTTGGAAGAGCTCTCTCCAGTTCAGCAACAACTTTCGGAGATCAATAACCGATATGGTCTATTGGGTGTCAGGTTGACTGATAGGCAAACAGAGCTGGATAACATCAAGGATGAGCTAAGAAAGCACTTGGATAATTTGAAAACACTCTCACAGTTCTTGGACAAGGTTTGTTTTTAATCCATTGAAATGTATTCTCTGAATTAGCTATGGAATAATTAATTATAAATCGTATCTTTCCAGGTACAAAGACAACTACCTAAGGAGACGATTCCATCAAGCAAAGAGGATGCTGACAAGACCGCTAAGCAGATCAAGGCCGTTATCGAGGAGATGTACGAAAAGCAATCTCTACTTGACAGTACAAAGACCCAGGGTCGTGATCTTGTGCGTCGCAAGAAGGGAGCTGACGGCGTTGATCGCCTGAATGATGAACTTGAGGATGTGTCTAGCAGATGGAAATCCATTTCGGACAGATGCAAGGATAGAATCAGATTCCTGGAGGATATGCGTGAATTCCACGATACTCACGAGGGTTTGAACTCCTGGTTAGGAGCTAAGGAGCGGATGCTCGGTGCTCTGGGTCCCATTTCATCAGATCCACGAATGGTAGCCAGTCAGGTTCAGCAGGTTCAAGTCTTGCGTGAAGAGTTCAGAACACAACAGCCACAACTTGATCATTTGGCTGAGGTTGGTGAAAGTGTCCTGGCGAGAATCAACGTTAACTCTCCTGATGGCCAGAAGATCAATGCCAAACTTCAGAATGTTCTGGACCGGTGGGCAGATCAACTTGGTCGCCTGGAAGAGCGTGCTCAAAGTCTTGGGGATGCTGTCGATACTAGTCGAGAATTTGATGCCAGTCTTAATCGACTTCGTGATGCTCTTCAAGGCATCTCAGACAATCTGGATGATCTTCCTCTTGACAAAGATCCCGAAGAACAGTTACGTAAAATCGAGAACCTAGAGCGGCAGCTTGAAGGTCAGAGACCTCTCCTTGCCGACGCAGAAGCTGCTGGCGCTCAATTGTGCGAGGTTTTGAGTGATCCTGCATCCAAATCTGAGATTCAGGGCAAACTTGCAGCTGTTGGAAAGCTTTACAACAATCTACAAAAAAAACTTGATCACAGGAAGGCTGAGGTAGAGGGTAACCTCCGTGATGGACGTCAATTCGAAGCATCTTGCAGCAAGACTTTAGGCTGGCTCGCCGACGAGCTTGGTAACATGTCTGAGAAATTGTTAGTATCCGCTGATCGTGAGATTCTTCAGCAACAGTTAGACCACCACGAGGTAAGTATGCAGAATTTGAGAGTTTCTAGAATTCTGGAGCATTAGACTAATGTCCGATTTCTTAAACTTCGAATTTGGATTTCTTTCAGCCTGTTTATCGCAACGTAATGGCTAAAGAACACGAGGTGATCATGTTATTAAACAAGGGACGTGATCTTCTGGCAAGATCACAGAAGGCAGAAAATCGTTCTCTCCAGCGAGATCTGGATAAGATGCAGTCTCAATGGGATCGATTGAAGAAGGACACCCTAGACCGTCATACAAAATTACAGACTTGTGCAGAACACTGCAAAAAATACTACCGTGCTCAGGACGTCTTCTTGCCGTGGCTACGCCAGGCAGAAGATAAACTGGAGAGTTTGAAACCAGCATCCTTCAAGCGCAAGGACATAGAGAAGCAACTCAAGGAACTCTCATCCTTTAGAAATGAAGTATGGAAACGCTCTGGTGAATTTGAGAACAATAAGTCCCTGGGCGAGACCTTCCTCAGTGCTTGTGACATTGATAAGGATGTCGTGAAGAACGAACTCGGAGCTATGAAGGCTAGATGGGATAAACTGAACAATGGTGAGGGTCTGAAGCATCACCATGGAAACGACTTTATCTTAATAAATTTAATTCTATTCTAGATCTTTTGGAAAGAACCCAGTCCCTGGAAGACACTGCTCGACACCTAGCGGACTTCAACGAGAACCTGCGCGATGTGCAGCACGGCTTGCAGCGGTGCGAGGATAAATTGGCATCGCACGATGCTCTTGGTGGAGCCTCCAAGGACCCTAAGCTTCTCGACCGAATAAAGGTAACAAATTTGACCTGATGACAAGAGAGAAAACTTAATCTCAATGGCAATTCAACTTTGATCGTAATATTGACAGAATCTACGAGAAGAAACGTCAAGCCTAAAGAAGCCGCTGCAGGCTGTACGTCAACAGGCTAATGATCTGGTCCACAAAGCCAGTGATCAGGGTGTGGATGCAAGTCATCTGCAAGATGAGGTTGAGAACGTCACTGACCGTATAGATGATCTCCAGGCAAAATTGAATGATCGATGCAGCGACTTGCAGAGTGCTGCCACAGCAATGGCTCAATTCAATGACCAAGTAAAGGGTTTAAGCCAGGATCTTGCTGCTGTAGAGAACGAACTTGACTCGATGAAGGCTCCTGGCCGTGATGTAAAGACTGTCCGTGGACAGCAGGAGGACGTGGGCAAGGTGATAAACAAATTGAATAAATTATCCGATGACGTAGCTGACGCTGTAAGCTCTGGTGAACGTCTCGTCGACTCTGGTTTCGCTCCGGATACCGTAGCCACTCGTGATCAAGTTGAGGGACTCAAACGTCATCTTGGCAAGCTCGATGAGCGCGCACGTAATAGGGACGACGAATTACGTGATACCTTGGACAAACTTCAAGAGTTCTATCACGCACATGCTGACGTGATGGACGACATTGCGGAGGCAAATGACCAAATCAGAAAGTTAAAACCAGTCGGTTCGGAAGTCGACTCCATCAGAGCTCAGCAGGATGATTTTAGAGCCCTGAAAACTGGCAAGATTGAACCAATCGGTCATGCTGTTGATGAATGCAATCGTCTGGGACAGGTACTGGTTCAAAGTGCGGCGCGAGATGTTAATACCGGAAGTATTGAGAAGGATCTTGACAAGATGAACGAAAAATGGAACGATCTTAAGGACAGAGTGAGTATTTACTAAAAACTATATACTTTGTAATTGTTTTGAAAAGGCTAAAATAAAAAGGAAATTCTATTTTTCAGTTGAATGAGAGGGACAGGAAGTTGGACGTTGGACTTCTTCAATCTGGCAAGTTCCAGGAAGCTTTGGACGGCTTGGAAAAATGGTTGGCCGATACCGAAGAGATGGTTGCTAACCAGAAACCACCCTCATCAGACTATAAGGTTGTGAAGGCGCAGCTACAGGAACAAAAGTTCCTGCGTAAGATGCTGATGGATAGACAGAATTCCATGTCCTCCCTGTTCAATATGGGACAGGAAGTTGCTGCTGGTGCTGAACCAAAGGAACGTAAAGCTATTGAGAAGCAACTGAAGAACCTAATGGGCAGATTTGACAAACTTAGTGAGGGTGCTGCAGAGAGGATGGATGCGCTTGAACAAGCAATGGCTGTTGCGAAGGAATTCCAGGAGAAGTTGTTACCTCTTGCGATTTGGTTAGACAGAACTGAAAAACGAGTGAAGGATATGGAACTGGTGCCAACCGATGAAGAGAAGATTCAGCAACGTGTTTCTGAACACGACGTGCTCCACGACGACATTCTCTCGAAGAAGGTCGAATTCAGTGAATTGACAGAAATCGCCAGTCAGCTGATGGGATTGGTAGGAGAGGAGGAAGCTGCTACCCTTGCGGATAAACTTCAGGATGCGGCTGAAAGATACGCTAGTCTTGTTGAACGTTCCGAGGCTCTTGGAGCTCTTCTTCAACGCTCAAGACAAGGACTAAGACACCTCGTGCTTAGTTACCAGGATCTGCAGGCATGGATGGAAAGTATGGAAGTGCGACTTTCCAAATACCGCGTCTTGGCTGTACATACAGAACGGCTTCTGCAACAGATGGAAGACCTGGCCGACTTGACCGAAGAGGTTAGCACTCGGCAGACCGAGGTTGACTCTACAACGGATTCAGGGCTTGAGTTGATGAAACACATCTCAAGCGATGAAGCATTACAACTGAAGGACAAGCTGGATTCTTTGCAAAGACGATTCAATGACTTAGTGACAAGAGGTTCTGAGTTGCTTAAGCATGCTCAGGAAGCTCTACCATTGGTTCAGCAATTCCATGACAATCATAATCGTCTCATGGACTGGATGCAAGGTGCTGAATCAGCTCTACAGTCTGCTGAGCCACGTGAGGATGAGATTATCCGTCTCGAAATGGAAATATCAGAGTACCGTCCCGTACTGGAGAAAATCAACACTGTCGGTCCACAGTTATGCCAGATTTCTCCTGGAGAAGGCGCCGCGACGATCGAAGGTCTCGTCAGTCGTGACAATCGACGCTTTGACGCCATAGCCGAGCAAATCCAGCGCAAAGCTGAAAGAATCCAACTAAGCAAGCAGCGTTCTTTGGAGGTGATCGGCGACATCGATGAACTCCTTGACTGGTTCAGGGAAGTAGACAATCAGCTACGGGAGGCTGAGCCACCCAGTAGTGAACCTGAGATCATCCGTGTGCAGCTCAAGGAACACAAGGCCCTTAACGATGACATCTCTAGCCAGAAAGGCCGCGTTCGCGACGTTATCTCTACGGCCAAGAAAGTCATCCGCGAGAATGCCCAACATGAGGATACTTCAACGATCCGAGACAAGATGGAAGAATTACGTGAGAGTATGGAAATCGTATCAGGACTATCTTCTGATCGATTAGGTGCCCTAGAGCAGGCACTTCCTTTGGCAGAGCATCTGCGCGATACCCACGCTGGCCTCGTCAGCTGGCTCGAGGAAGCTGAACAACAGATCGCAATGCTGCCTATGCCAGCTCTTCGCGCCGACCTCATCGCTACCCAGCAGGATAAGAACGAGCTCCTGATGCAGAGCATTAACGAACACAAACCACTTGTAGAGAAGCTCAACAAAACTGGTGAAGCTCTCGCACGACTCTGCAACGACGAAGAAGCTGCTAAGGTTCAGGAAATTCTCGAGAATGATAACGCAAGATATGCTGCTCTTCGTGCTGAACTACGTGCTCGACAACAGGCACTGGAACAAGCCCTCCAGGAATCCTCACAGTTTTCTGACAAGCTTGAGGGAATGCTTCGCGCTCTATCCTCAACTGCTGATCAAGTAAATGGCGCGGAACCCGTCAGTGCTCATCCGCCTCGACTACGCGACCAAATGGAAGACAACGCTGCTCTCGCAGACGACCTGGCTCAGCGTTCTGAGGCCTACGCGGCCGTGAAGAAAGCTGCTGATGATGTCATCAGCAAAGCCGGCAATCGAGCAGATCCTGCAGTTAAGGACATTAAGAGGAAACTCGATAAACTGAATAAACTATGGGCCGACGTGCAGAAAGCAACGACAGACCGGGGTCTTACCCTGGACGATACCCTCGCCTGTGCCGAGAAGTTCTGGTCAGAACTGAACGGTGTAATGGCCACACTTCGTGAGCTCCAGGATGCTTTAGCAGGACAAGCACCGCCAGCAGTTCAACCAGCTGCTATTCAGCAACAACAAGTCGCTCTGCAAGAAATCCGTCAAGAGATCGATCAGACAAAACCAGATGTAGAGCAAGTGCGAGCTTCCGGTCACGAACTGATGGGTCTCTGTGGCGAACCAGACAAACCGGAAGTTCGCAAGCACATCGAGGACCTGGACCAGGCCTGGGACAACGTAACGGCTTTGTACGCCAGGCGCGAGGAAAACCTCATCGACGCGATGGAAAAGGCCATGGAGTTCCACGAGACCTTGCAAAACCTCCTCGAATTCCTCGAAGAGGCCGAGGATAAGTTCGCTAGCATGGGTACCCTGGGCAGTGACATCGACGAGGTCAAGCGACAGATCAAACAGTTGTCCAACTTCAAATCTGAGGTCGATCCACACATGGTGAAGGTCGAAGCTCTCAACAGGTAATCTTTTCTCTTCTGTTTTTTGTGTTATCCCCCCGGCGACGACTATTGTCTTCGTCATCATCATAATCATCGTGAATCGTGATTCATTCATCTCATAGACTCTTTCATCCAGTATCAACCTTACTGGCAACATCAACGATAGATCACGAGAACGATAATTTCTCGCAGAGTTCTAATATCTAATGATGAAGTTCTAATCAGTCTTTCTTTTTCCTATGCTGGGTCCTGAACACACGTGCAGGAGTCTGACAAGGCAAGTCGAGCCCTCTCCGTGTTGTCGCAGTAGTTAGAGAGCATGGCTTGTACATGGTGCAATTATTATAAATGACTGTCGTATGACAATGTGACGGAGCACTCACGCGGTATCTAAGCATAACTTTCCTAGCGGACGAGGCGCGTCTCCCTCGTCCTCCTCATCCTCGTCCTCTATCGCGCATGCAGCTCGTATTGTCAGCTACGTATTACGTAGAGTGTACGAGGAGCGAGGCTAGTCCTCATTATTGGTCGGTTGCTTAATTCGCAGTTACCAGTTGGCAGGTAGCAGTTGGATCATAACATTCCGTGGCATCGGCCCCATCCTTTGCTCCCTCGATCTCTCTTGAAGAGTGTCAAATTCGGCCAAAAAGAGTCACACTGACTCAAACAATCAATCAGCTAATCTGTCCTGCCTGGATCACTCTTATTCTCGCTTGCTCGTTCTGTGACAATGAGTAAAACTTCCGAGAGCTGAGTCTTCGAAGGGAGAACGAGTGGCGGCACGATGCTATAATATTTTATAATATTTGTATAAAGTTATATGTTATTGCTGTGTATTAATTTTTTGCGGTGGCTGTTGAATAGGCAAGCGGCAGAACTTACGGAGAGAACATCATCAGAGCAGGCGGCGGCAATTAAGGAACCATTGGGTGCCGTCAATCGTCGCTGGGATGGATTACTGCGAGGCGTTGTCGAGAGGCAGAGACTTTTGGAGAACGCATTGCTACGACTTGGACAATTCCAACACGCCCTAGATGAACTACTCGTTTGGATTGAGAAGACAGACAGAACTTTGGATGAACTGAAGCCAGTAGCTGGTGATCCTCAGGTGATCGAGGTCGAGTTGGCTAAATTGAAGGTGCTTGTAAATGACATCCAGGCGCATCAGACCAGCGTCGATACACTCAACGATGCCGGCAGACAACTCATAGAGGATGGCAAGGGAAGTGCAGAGGCCTCGACAACTGCCGAAAAACTAGGCACTCTGAATAGACGCTGGCGAGATCTTCTGCAACGTGCAGCGGATCGACAACGCGAACTCGAGGACGCGCTGCGGGAGGCTCAATCCTTCACTGCAGAGATTCAAGATCTTCTATCTTGGTTGGGTGATGTGGACAATACCATTGTCGCTTCGAAGCCTGTAGGCGGTCTTCCGGAAACAGCGTCCGAGCAGCTAGAGCGTTTCATGGAAGTCTACAATGAACTTGAACAAAATCGTCCAAAGGTTGAGACAGTTCTCCAGCAAGGTCAAGAATACTTGAAGCGCGCTGGTACCGGAAGTGCCGGTTCACTCAATCATAATCTACGTAGCTTGAAGCAACGTTGGGACAGTGTTACTGGTCGCGCAAGTGACAAGAAAATCAAGCTGGAGATCGCTCTGAGAGAAGCCACGGAATTCCACGATGCTCTCCAGGCCTTTGTTGATTGGTTGACGAACGCAGAGAAGATCCTGACTAACCTTAAACCGGTATCACGTGTCATGGAGACCATCCTTGGTCAAATTGAGGAACACAAGGCCTTCCAAAAGGATGTGGGCGTCCACCGTGAGACCATGCTTAACCTTGACAAAAAGGGTACACACCTGAAATACTTCTCGCAAAAACAGGACGTTATATTAATAAAGAATCTACTGATCAGCGTACAGCATCGCTGGGAACGCGTTGTGTCTAAGTCAGCAGAGAGGACGCGCGCACTCGACCACGGATATAAGGAGGCACGTGAATTCCATGATGCCTGGTCTGCTCTCATCAATTGGCTGGACGATACTGAGAAGAGCTTAGACGACGTTGCCGCTGATGGTCTCGGTGGTAATGATCCTGAGAGGATTAAGTCACGTCTAAACAAGCACCGCGAAGTTCAGAAGGCTTTGGGTGCGAAGCAAGCTACCTATGATAGTACCATGAAGTCTGGCAAAGCTCTGAAGGACAAGGCACCCAAGCCTGATGAACCCATCCTCAAGGACCTCCTCGACGAGCTGAAGAACAAATGGACGCGCGTCTGCGCTAAGAGTGTTGACCGTCAACGGAAACTTGAAGAAGCCCTTCTTTTCTCTGGACAATTTAAGGATGCTATTCAAGCTCTTCTTGAATGGCTCCGGAAGACCGAGAGGAATCTGGCCAATACTGGCCCTCTTCATGGTGATCTCGATACCGTGACTAACCTCATGGAACAACATAAGTCTTTCGAACGTGACCTCGAATCTCGAGCCAATCAAATGGGCTCAGTGACGAAAACAGGAAGAGAATTAGAATCGAAGGCTGCAACTCCTCAAGATGCCTCTACGATACGTTCTCAGTTGAATGAGGTTAGCAGTCTCTGGGAAAAGGTTAGCCGACTGTCCTCGGCGAAGAGCGCTCGCCTGGAGGAAGCTCTTCGAGAAGCCGAGCGTCTTCACAAGGCAGTCCACGTACTGCTTGAATGGCTTGGTGATGCTGAAATGAAGCTCCGCTTTGCTGGACAATTACCTGAGGACGAGCAAGAGAGTCGCAACCAGCTGATCGAACACGAGAAGTTCTTGCGTGAACTCGCTTCCAAGGAAATTGAGAAAGACAATACCCTGGAACTTGCTCATATTATTCTTGCCAAAGCTCATCCTGACGGCGCAGCTGTAATTAAACACTGGATCACAATCATTCAATCCAGATGGGACGAGGTCTCGACCTGGGGTCACCAGCGAAACCAGCGACTTGAAAAGCACATGCGAGGTCTTCAGGTAAATATCATTAACCTGATCCTAATCATTAAGCTCTTTAATCCTTTAGACTTACAGTACGCATTCATCCACATTTGTCATATATTCAGGACCTCGATAATCTCCTCGAGGAGTTACTCGCCTGGCTCGAGGGTCTCGAGAACACTTTGAAAGCCCTGGAGGTTGAACCTCTACCAGATGATCGTGTTGCTCTCGAAGAGCTTATTGCTGACCATCGTGAATTCATGGAGAATACAAGTCGCAGACAGAACGAGGTTGACCGTGTCTGTAAAGCCAGACAGGTCAAGCCACCCCTTAAGGACGCTCGCAAAATGTCCAAACCGAAGCCACCCCTTTCTTCAGCATCTGCGTACGTCTATTTACCTTGTTTATTACAATCTAACCCAATCTATACTATGTTCCTTCTTTTCTATCCACCTATCTAACTACTGTCCTCATAGTCCAAGCTAACAACCCTGTGCACACTCCCTTACGCACAAGAATATTTTCAGTCTGACTACGGATGATAAGGAATTGTGGTAATACGAATTTGAACTTGCTTGTTGCTTCTCCATTTACTCCTCTTCCCCTCTTCATTCTTTATTTTCTCTCTTTTCTTATTTTATTTGTCCTATTAAGCTTATATCTTTTCAATGACTATTGACGCGTTTGTTATGTGTGCTCTATGTGTTCTGCGTGTGCATTCTGCATCACTCACGTGTTTCTTTTCGCATGGTTCATTAATGTAACGAACGACAGTAAGGATCATCACCATCATCAAGAGCACGATCACGAGTACTCTCCACTGCGCAAGCAAAGGTGCGTCCTGATTCTTTCTTTGTCACATCGTCTCCTACTCTCCATCGCCTCTTTTGACTTACCTGCACTCCTCTCATGCTCCTGCGTCTCTTAATTTGTTTCTTTAATTTCCAAATATTCATCACTTTTTACATTGTCATGTGTTTAACGTTCAATGTTTGTCGCATTCGTTGCTGTTGTCCAGTTTCAAAGGAAGCCGAGATCTGTCCCAAGCATCCCGTCGTGGAAGGTATCAATCTATTTTTCTTGCCTTGTGCTTTCTTTATCTTTATAATTAATCCTAGCATTACTAGCAAGACCGACAACGCACACTGCAAACATGTTAATAAGACATATGTGCATTTAACTCACATTACCAGTGTGGCTTGTCGCTAAAAAATTGGATTTCATCCAAAAAATAATATGATATTTAAAATTACCACCAAGTTGTTTGTTGAGCTTTACATCACTGTAGATAAGTCTGTCCAGAGACACAGTTAGATTGATTGCAAGGACCGAGGGAAGCAGAGAGTAAAGTTGAGTAGAGAGTGTTGAGTGACGTGAGGCATGTTCTTGTTTAGCCGAGCCAGCCCGGGTCGTGAGAGAACGCCAGACTCTTCGTTGCCGCACATCGGGCCACGCTTCCCACCTAAAGGAAGGTTCGTCACCCCCATCTTTCAATCACACTCTTGTTCACTTTTCTTCTCTACAGATCAGATCGACCTGATCGACATGCTCATCGGTTGCGCGGTTACTCGGTCTGTCGAATTTATTTTGTCTATGGTTGAGGAAAATTGATTGTGCTTTATTGGAAGAATTTTATTGGTTAAGGTCACCGCTGTATTCTCTTATCTCATCCTCTCATTGTTACAACTTTGGCTTTGGGACTTTTGGTAAAAAGCCTTAGGACGATGAGACGAAATACATATGCATTCGTATTTGTTGCTCGCGTAATGTGCAATCGTGTAATCGTGCAATCGCTCTTCGAAAATGATATTCAAATTGTGTTAGGATTGACGCTCAGTCAGTGAGTTTAATTGTTTATTGTATAAACAGCAAAGGAGCAGAGCCAGAATTCCGTAGCCCGAGAGTGAAACTCCTTTGGGACAGATGGCGCAACGTCTGGATGCTCGCCTGGGAACGACAACGACGACTCCAGGACAAGTACAATTACATACAGGAACTTGATCGTGTCGCAAACTTCAGCTGGGAAGATTGGCGCAAGAGGGTAAGTTTATATTTTCCCGATGATTCTGTCCTTTGCTTTTATTCTTTATAATAGAAATACTCAATGCCGTTTTTACACAGTTCCTGAAGTTCATGAACCACAAGAAGTCGCGACTAACGGATCTCTTCAGGAAGATGGACAAGAATAACGACGGATTGATACCGCGAGAAGACTTTATTCAAGGAATCATGAATACCAGTGAGTACAATTTAAAACAGTTGAAATTGAAAAATATTATCTGATCATCTCCTGTCATCATTTAAATTTTTTAGAATTCGAAACATCTCGACTCGAGATGGGTGCAGTGGCCGATCTCTTCGATCGTCACGGTGAGGGTTTAATCGACTGGAAAGAGTTCATCGCCGCCCTTAGACCTGATTGGGAAGAACGTCGTACCTACCATGACACTGATAAGATACACGACGAGGTCAAACGACTCGTGATGCTCTGCACTTGCAGGCAGAAGTTCCGCGTGTTCCAGGTTGGCGAAGGAAAATACAGGGTAGGTAAAAGCGGATCATCCGCATCTTATACACTCTTATAGTAGATCATCTACTGGGAAAACTCGCTAATTCTACTCCTTGTGTAGTTCGGCGACAGCCAGAAGCTTCGTCTCGTTCGGATTCTTCGCTCTACTGTGATGGTCAGAGTCGGCGGTGGCTGGGTAGCCCTCGATGAATTCCTCCTCAAGAACGACCCCTGCCGCGGTAAGTTTCTCCACTCGTCGACCTCTTATTTTAATTTAGCAAATAATTTTATAAAACCGTGGAAACGATCCTGGCATTGGGAGATCTGGGCAGATTTGGATATTTCAAAATATACCAGGATACGCTTTTGCTATCCTGATTTCTTTTGATTATCCTACAAACTCTCACAGCCTCCCCATGCTCAAATGGATCTTCCCCAATAATAATTAATAAGATTGCGGTTTCATCGAAAGAATTTTCAACTGATGATAGAGTGTGCGTTCGCGTCGTTGCTTCAAGTTCCCATAGAAACATTTCAAAATTAATTCTTTTGATCTAGTCCTATGAAATTTTCATTATCAGACAATGACAAACGTAAAGACTGATTTACGCGAAGCATCTCCCCTGTAATAAGAGGCAATTTAACGTTACAATTTTTGTCTACCTTTCATTAAGCGTGCTCAATGATTTTCATTTGTTATTAATCAACCATTTCGTTGTCTTCATCTTCGACAGTGATTTATACCAGTTTTCTCTGTCTGTTATACTTTATATCATATCGTTAATTGTGTTTCAAGTTACACCTCTCACGTTCATCAGCATTTGTGTTTAGTCCCTTATCTCGACAGTTTAACTCAACTACATGTTACATAGAAACGCACGCATCATTGATCGCTCTAACAATTCTCACGCCGTTAATCTAGTTTCATTAACGTTATTGTTTACGCCAATGTGTTGCGATAAAAATCCACCGTGGCGCTATATGCTGTGTGACTAAATGTCCTAACCGTCTGATCTCAGCTCCTGAGGCAACGAATAATAGTAGCATTTATGCCAGGAGCGTCAAATCGATCTTAACGTGATTACGAATTCTAACAAAGAGACAAAAAAAAAGTGTGGTCCGCTATATTTTGCTTTGCTTAGATGCTAGTTTCACACTTAGACGTTCCTCTCCCTTCTCTTTCTTTATCTTATTCTATAACCTTCCTCTCTAATTCTCTTTATTAATCTCTGTATCTCTCTTTAGTCTCCATTTGCTCACTGCCAAATAAGAATTCACTGGCAGTGTTGAATGAAATTCTGAAAACTCTAGTAGCCACTGATTATTCATAAATTGTGATGATATTTCGAAAGAGGTCTTATTTTATTTTCTATTTTCATTCCACGTTTCACTATCGACCCACTCTGATAATTTTGTTCCCTTTTGGTATCCGTGAAGCCTCTTTTGGAATATCGTCACTTATAGCATAATAGTAGTTAGCTGATGATACTTGTCTATTGATCCTGTACTAACGTTAACTTTATTGCCTTTTTTCACTCCCGTTCTCCTTTCCCATCCATAAACACACGCCTGTTACTCCAAAATGGAACGCGGTTTACGTTCATCTCCGTTTATGCCTTTATGTGTTGCGTCAATGATTCAACGTGATCATCCCGCATCATCCCAATCGATACACTCCGCTTGCATGTCAATCGTCATTTCCCATTAATTCACTATTGAAGTTTTCCTAATGCCAATACCGGATCCTAACAAGCCGGAGCAGCACGAGGGTTGGTGTCCGCTCGGTAAGGCTGCTTCAGTCACCTCACGATTAGTCATATGTACAGACATACATGTCTTCTCGCATAATTTCCTCTCCTTATCTCTTCTACGAACCAATTGGTACTCGGATGGCCTAAGAGTTGAAAATTGCAACCATAACTAACAATGATTAACCTATGTTCATATGAGACACATATGTCTTTGAGACATCCTAGACAATGTTCTATGCTATTTCATGTATATACTATGTATATCTGTAGGCACCGTGAGGTGCGATTCTTTTCATACGTTGCATGCAGCACATTAACGTTCATTGTCAAAGGTGTATTTCATTTGTGTCAGTTTCTTTGTTTTCCTTATAGACATTTTCTCAGGGATTTATTGTTGGTGCGATTTTATCGTCTTTAGTAACACCTGCGCATACCACTCACCTGAAAACACCCTGGATGGGTGGAATTTACATTATAAATAATAGAATCAATCGATTGGTCTTGATTAACGAGTTCATCATGTTTCCCATCATTCATATTCGCCATTCGGTACGCTCAAGGTAGTAGAGGGTTAAGATTTTTTTATTTAGGTCTAAATGCGGAGCAGCGCGATTATCTATTCGACGAATGGTATGGTGTTTTGGGAGCTTGATTTTCCCTTTTCTTTAATTCACTTAACCATACTTTGTTTATTGTTAGTTTTTGGCATGGTGGTTGGCGTTTATTCTGGATCGATGTGGAGACTTTTTTTTTCGATTTTTTTTTCTATCGCTCGTACCTTCTAGTTACTGTTTGTAACGTGAAACACCAATCTGAATCAGAAATTATTTATATTTTTTAATTCGTATCAAGAAAGGTAATACGGCGGCTGTGTTTAACGTTTCAAGCTTTTATAAATGTAGTATTATAGTATTGCCTCTTACTTTCGGTACACTCGGTGTCCGGTTCTTGGTGTTCTGCTTAGTGTGTAATACAGTTTAATGTATGGAATACAATTTTAATAACTTTCGCAAGGGCTATGAGTGATAAATATTGTATTACATACTGACGCAGTGGCCGCCATTGGACTGTTGTTTTACGTCGATTATGCGTATTTATTTATGCCGCATTACATTTGTTCTTATACAGGACTGTGAAGCTCAAAAGTATCAGTCAGATTTGACAGTCGTCAAAGCTGTCTTATAGGTTTGGTCTGAACAGTCCTGTACACCCAATACGTTCTTTGATCCAATCTAAAGACGTTGTTTTCTTTTTCTTTTTTTTCATTCCCAACGACACACACACACACACACTTCACACCTACACGATTACATATACATGACACATTTATGCATGCACGCACATACCTATTATATTCCCGCTATACAAACATATACACAAAATTCCACATGACAATCGCTTTATGTCTTTCTGCTCCTTCATTAAATTTCCCGTGTTTCCGCAAAATTGGAATATCTGCTGGAAAATCACTAATCCGCATGTCTCGATATTGTACATCTGTAAAAAAAAAAATTGAATTTGTACCGCTGTTACTGAACCTTCACTCACCATCCTTGTTCTGAATCAATGAAATTCCTATAATGTTTTCTTCGATTTGGCGTCTTTTTCTTGATTTCTTTCTCCTCCTCTGTCACGTACAAAAACAAAAACAATATCCACACTGCTTCTCTCTGTACAAAACCAATACTTCATACATGACAACGTCCGTTTCCTTATCTGTAAATCCCATAATGCCTCTCCTACTAACTGCGTGCACGCAACACACTGTAGCCAAGGGAAGAACGAATATTGAGCTGCGGGAACAATTCATATTGGCGGATGGCGTCAGTCAGACTATGACGGCGTTCAGGTCCAAACCGAGCCCGACCTCGACCCTGCAACGTACGCCAATGTCTTCCGCAGGCCCGATCACAAAGGTAATCTTAGATTCTTGGAAAGAACGAACGAACGAACGAAAGAACGAAGGTACAGGCAGATAAATGAACAGACGTACAGACAGACGGAGACTGACTTATGGACCAAAATATCAGAAGGGCTCGAGACATTTCTGATCATCAGTTTCTATCACTCTTTTTCCTCGAGTACTTTTGACCTTAGCCCTTGTACAGTTCACTTCCTCTTAAATCCTCTTTCCTTTTGTCGCTGATCCACTTTTCCTCGTTGTACATACATAGTAAGGAATATTGCTCTCGTTCATTCGTACGTTCGATTTTGATAAAGTCAAGAGTTTCGCGAGGAGAGCAAATGGACCAAATGAGATTGTGGGATCTCTCAACGAGAATACCTTGGTAAGTAGGAATAATGTAGTGGGAGAGCAGTAGGGAGGGTGAAGAGATGCTCCAAGGAGATGGTAGTTGTATATTCAGTAGACGTAGCCATAGACGTAGATGATGGATCCCTGGACAAGGATTGATTCAATATGGCGGATAGACCCGTCTCTCTCCTCTTCGAGTTTACCTGATTGTGAGTTTTGCTGGCATGAGCACGATTATCCCTTTCACGTATCACAACACTCTTTTAGCACGCACGAACAACCATTTTACTTTCAGTTTCAAGTACGCACGCTTCTTCTCCTCGGTTATTATCAGCAACGACAAGTCACGATCACTACACTATCTTGTCACAATCTCGATACGGAAATGGCTCTTGTAGATCAGTGAAAATGATGTCACGACAATCGCAAGAACTATTCGAAAACTGCGTATATGTAAACCTCAGGAGATGTGATTTAAGGAGGAAACCCGAGCTGACTTCGTCTCCCTTTCGAGCATTCGCTCAAGTTCTTGTGGAACGACGGCAGGTGGCAGCAGAGTCGACTCGTTCTACCTTGGATTTGACAATTTTAATTGTCACTGTGAATTTTTAGGTTATTGCACAAGAATTTTCTTGATTAGTACATACGTGCATAATGCCAGCCGTCCTTCCTACAATTTTGCAGAAATATATTGTTGGTCACCGCTGAGCTACCTCGGTGGCAACGAAACGCATTGGCTGTAATTTGAAGTCTGCGCTGAGCAGACGAACTCCTCAGGCAGTTTATTACTTAACTTTTGGTTTATGGTACAGCGGAGGAGTTTATGAACCAGCTGATGCCGATATTTGAGAGTTTGAGGCAAAAGGAGGACCTTCCGTGCTCGTATCCTCTCCACATGCACGCCCCCTCTTACCACTGGGTAAATAACTCATTCTTTCTGCTCTTGTCTTCGTTATTGCGATGACCAGTATTATTATTATTATTTTGTTGTTCGTTTTTGGTTTTACGTTCTCGTTATTTTGCGTTGCCCGTCGCACGTCGAGTGTGCCTGCGCGTGTTGGTGTGCGTGTTTATATACAGTAGACTGGATGACGCAAGGATGACTTTGGCAGCGATGGGGTGGAGGATCATTGAAATAATTTTTCATCCCTCCTTCCCTGCCTGCAGAAACAAAAGTCACTGTCAGTAGGTATACAATTCTAGTGGCTGCTATGGATAATATCTGGGTAGAGTAACACACGAATTCTCTACACAAAGCATACCTGACCATGATTCACCATCATCTACAACCTACCCTTATCCTGTTTTTTCACACAATTTTTTTTCCGGTTCTCCTCTTGTTTCCTTTGATTTGATTGGACAATTGGTTTTGAACGCCTCGAAATTATAGTAACCCCAACTCGTGTCAATTTTTCTGGAAAATGTCACTTCTAAGCCTCCTGCATGAATGGACATTGAAAATGTGTGATTTTGGGCTTAGCCCTTCGACCAGTCCTGCCCTCTAGACTTTACTTAACCCCTTCACACACTTGGATGTTACCTCACTTATTAACTTGGATACATACTCGTATAGTTATGATACTATTGTAATATCTATCTACTATATTTCCCACTTAGAAACTATAAGCAATCGTAGTTTTCTGAACGAACATAATACATGTCATATTGATTGATGCGTGCATAGTGGCGTTGATTGGAGACACTTCGAATCACCATAAGCTACTGTATCTCTCCCAACTCCTTATGGTAAGTTTGCATGGTCATTATGAAAACGCTCGCTTATTTATTGTGGTTGACGAGATATATTATTCCTACACTCTGTGATATAGAAATGAACGGATAGAAATGAATGACTGGATGCATGAATGCATGATCGAATGAATGATCGAACGAATTACGAGTTGATTGAGAAAAAAGTTCGTCAAGTTCAATTCCCATAAGACTTTAAAGTCGCGAGGATGATTTTTTGTACCGCGCGTCTTGGATCGTACGTTCAAAGTATAATAGAGTTTTCTGAGGATAATATCGATTGGCAGGAGCAGTGGGTACGTAATTCATTTATTTCACTTTACTGTACTACTAATTACATGTAATTGAAGTATGGCATCTGTGCAATTCGTGCAATTGCAGTAAAATATTTTTCTTGAGATTCGGGTAAAAAATGAAGATCATAGTTATACCAGTATCAGCAGCAGCCATGCTTCATTTGTTTACCTGATCAGTTAATCGAAGCCAAGAAATAATTTGATTTATTGACCAATTCTCATAGGTGAGGGAACGTAGTGTACGCAGCGTACCCATGGGTGGACAAACGAGAGCATCGCGTTCCTCTCTAAGTGCTGGAACACCTGACAGTCTCAGCGACAACGAGGGATCCTTCAGGTTGTCTGCAAGAAAGACAAGCACTCCGTATAAAAGCTCTTTGACTCCTGGTAACAATCATTTTTTATTTAATTTATTTGACATCAGTTTGGACAATAATTCTAATACTTCATCCTTTTCTCCCGTCTCTAGGTGGAAGTCGTCCATCGAGCAGACCTGCTTCCAGACCAGCTTCCAGACCAGCTTCAAGACCTACCAGTAGACCAAGCAGTAGACCAGCTTCCAGACAGGGTAGTAAACCTCCAAGCCGTTATGGTTCCAATCAGTCCCTTGATAATACCGGTAATTAAATTTTCATCTTTTCATTTCACAAAGCATGAGTAAACCAACATTTTCTTTGACCTTTTTAAACAATCACCTTTTACCTTTTTCATAGATGAAGCTGGCACCCCGAGTCGTATCCCTCGACGAACCATTGGTGGTACCAGTGGCAACACCCCTACCTCCAGTCGGCACAACAGCATTTCGGGTACCAGACTTGGTGCACCTGTCAACGGATCTAGTTCAAGACCACGTACCCCTACTGGCACTGTCAGCGCATCTAAGGGACTTTCCAACAGGTGTGTGTTTCCTTGATTCTAATTTCCTCTCTTTTAGTACTTCCTATGGTCCTGACGACTGAAGTTCTTAGAGTCATACCTTGGATGAAGCAGCTCCGATTCACTCGGGGATTACTAACTATGCCGCTCCAATTGCATCGATTGCGTTAATTGCATTAGCCACGTTACAACTGCATTAATTTCTAACTGCATATGCATTTGTTTATCTACGCGATTCTATTTTATCTTTTTCTCTCATTATCCTTCCTATTATCCTTGCTACTACTTGAACCGTACTTATTTTAATATTTGCCGGTAATTAAAGTTTAGATCAGAGTACCTGATAAGGATGTGTCGGCCGAAATCCTTGCTGCTATAAGAAATTAATTAAACATTTTAACGTCCATTAACCGCCAAAATAATACCCGTTTTTAGGTTTGGTTCGATCGTTAATCGGGCCTCGAGCATACCAACCCTGACCGATGTCGGAACAGTGACTAGGTAAAACAAAATTAACAATCATTAGTTGCTTTTCAAGCTGTAAATTGAGCTTAACACAAAAAATGGTGGTGGTTCGTTATACTAGGATTTGTCAAAACTTAATATAATGTCTGTAAGGTCTACAAAGTCTAGCAGAAAGTCCAATAATGGTGCTCCTAATTTTATTTTAAATACATCATTTTTAAATAATAACTGGTGAGGCATGAAACGTCCTGACAGTTATTGGTCGAATAATGATTTCCTGATAAATCATCCCTCCCAATGATCCCCTCCAATTTTCTGAAGTGTGTCAATATCGTCATGTCTTTTACGAATCTTGTTGCTACTCTATCCAAATGCCAAATACTCTGTCTTTCTCATGCTGCTGTTGGTGATGGTGATGGTGATGTTGATATTGATGGGGATGATGATGGTGATGGAATTGTCAACGGTTTAGCCGCTCTAGGATTCCGGTGTACGTTGGACCAGAAATAAAATCCCCTCAATCTACAACAAGCAATATTTCAACTCACTCGACACAGAGCAACAATTCTACCATTTCTACCGATTCTACTGGGTATGCACGACTTCCGGCTTACTTATCGTGTGCAGTGTCAGCCCTTTTTTTAGTTTCCTTGCTCTTCATTTTGTCGTCGAGTGTTTTCTTAGCTGATCGTACCTCTAAACCAACAGATCTTTCTGTTGCTTTTCTTTTTCATGTATATACTAAACCCCTTTTTGTGATGCATGTCGCATGTGCTTACCAATATTTGGTGCATAGAATAACAATGTATGTGATCAATATTTATAGAAGTTGATTAGACAACTAATAACAATGATTAAGCTTACAGCTTTGAACGAGATGATTTTGCTTAGAAAAAAAATGACGTATTAGCTTTATTAATAATTTGAGAAATCGAACAATTCTACTTTCGCTTGATGCTTCTTGTCTTAAAGCTCTTTGGCACTAACCAAGTATTTTCGCAATGCTAGGAGCAGCTCCGTGTGCACACGTTCGGACACTAACATCCCATCAGCTGTCAAGCAATCAGCTAGGTAATCTATTTAAGTTTGTCTCATCTTGCACTTCTTCATTCTCAACCATTGTCGATACCTTCCACGTGGTACCACGGTGAGATATTGAGCAATGCTAGAGAATTGAGGAAAAAGAGAAAGAGTGAGGAAAAAACAATATAATGTGTGATAAAAACTTTACTGCGATAAATCCATCTAATTTATCCTTTATTTAATTTCCTTAAACTCCAGGACTAGAACGCCGTCCAGTGGATCCAGCACGCCACTACCGCCATCTTCGAAACTCTCGAGGAAGCCTTCTGGAGCTTCCGATACATCCGTCTCAGGGACGACGCCGACCACTCGTAAGGGGAAGCCAACCCCTATCGATCAAAGAGCTCCTTTCCGGCTTTAACCGGAAGTGGTAGTAGCTCTTATTGCTCTACCGAGCAATCATGATCTTTAACTTTTTGACAAAGAAAAGTTTATATGAGGATCGCCGAGGATCGTTGAGCTTGTATGCAGCTCAGTAGAGACGTATAAACGTGAGTCAGCCGGAACTCACGTAACGCGCATACGTGACGCGTGAAAAGAAAAAGAAGAAAGACAATTCACATGGAATTTACCCGGCATAGACTCACCTATTGTATCGAGAAGAAAACTAACCTGATAATTATTAATACATATAATTAATGCCCCGTCCCAGGCGTTCGTTTAAGTTTTTATAGATCATAATATATCAGTACATATTATACGCGTGTTCATAAAAGATTATTTGACGGCGTTTCTTTTTGTTTTTCGTACTTTAACTTTCCTTTTTACTGGCTTCTCTCAGAAAGCCACCCGTCTATCGTGTTTTTACAACAAGCTCCCTAAGCATTCTTACACGAGCGCGATTCTGCAAATGAAAGATGTATAGCCTTTTTTTTTCGTTTCTGAAATTTCTGCGTTCCTAGGGATAACCATGAAAGTAAAGAGATGTCCCTAGCCGCGCAAAATAAGAGCATAAGAAGCGTTGCATTAGCAGAGAGAAATGGCGAAAAGTTTCTTAAGAAAAGAAAAAGACGGAGAATATATTGTGTAAATATTGGTCGATTCTCCGTTTATCGCTAAACGCGTATTCGTTTTACCACGTTAAATGCTAGTTGGTGTGTGGCGGCTTCTACAATGTATAGAAAAGATGAAACCTAAAAATAGAGTGGCGAAAAGAAAGGGCGTGTTAGAATGGGCAGAATAAAGAAAAAGCTACGTAGCAACTTGTTGATACTAGGCGGGCAAAAAATAATGAAAGAATAAATGAAAAAAAAATCAAAGTTAGTTTTACGTTTACGTGGCACAAGTCATACACGCAATTTGTTCGACATTGTGGCAGAAAGAAAAAAAGATTTCGACTCCGTTGAGTCTATGGCGATATCGTATATCTCGTGTTCCTGGAATTCGAGATAGCTTCATACGAGTAGATTGAAAAAGAAATCGCTGATAATATCGGGTTTGTCTAAAACTGTGAAAAGAAAAGAAAATTTCTGAAACCCCGCGCGGTCTTAGACATAACCACTAAAAGACATTTCCAATTTTTTATATTACAAATGTGATTAATATAATAAAAGAATTCCCTAAATTACCCATTTATCCAGAGTTCCCGTCCCGTTCCTTTTCCTTATCCTCACCTACTCCCTTATATTATTATATTGTCATTGCCCTTATCGTTATTATAATTACAATTACAATCATTATTTTGCTATTGCTACTACTATTACTACCATCACTACTACTACTACTACTACTACTTTTACTGCTACCACTATTATTATTCATTATTATTGTTATGATGATGATGATAATGATGACGATGTTAAACTATCAGCGTCACTATTATCATTACACTTGTCTAATACAATTAATGTATTAACGATCGTTTACGAGATAAATCTTTTCTTTGTTTGCCTCACTGTACAATTTTCTGTATCGTCGCTAATAATGCTGTGAAAGAAATATATATATAAATATATGTATACACACATATATATTTAAAAAAATAGCATCTTTTATTACTTAAATAAAATGTATAAAGGAATTATCCGAGGATTGAAAGAAGGTCTTTGCACGAATGTTGTGTGCTTTTGTAGCTGGAGCACGTTGATGATCAGATTGTTTTATCATGTTTCTGGACCAAGGCGCAAGAAAGAATAAACAAACAGGTTCATGGATTCTCGGCTTCTTTATTTAATGTATTTATTAATATAATGAACATAATGCATGTAAAGCGTTTCGCATAATTCTGTCAACACGGAATCAGAGAAATTGGGAAATTATATTTTATACTTGCAAATGAACATTAAATGTGACATACAGTCACGTACATCGTAACGCGAACAGGTTTTTATCGTTCCACAACCACCGATAATTTTAGAACTCCAGGGCCACCAAGTGTTATATCCTGTGTCTTCGAGAGACTTAGACTCTATGGTTGTCCATTTCCGCACGCCTGTATCGCGGAACCCGATCCAGGCTCCAGGATATTCTAAAGAGGATCGCCCTCCTAGAAGGGATTTTAAATAAAGTGCCTCATCGCGAGACTCTACTGTAGCTAGGTCGGCTCCATCTGTCTTGCACACAGCACGAGCATCGTCCCATGACTTCTTTTCAGTGTAAAGCTTATAATAATCTCCGCGGTGCTCTCTAAAATTATATGAAAATTATTACTCTTTTGATTTGGTTGTAGAACAATTTATTAATTCCGTGGTTCGTAGTTTGTGCATATTACTTACTTATAGTCTGGTGGTATCTGAAGGGTATCTAACAGACCTGAAATAACAAGAGAACATTTTCTTTCTTAATAAAACAGGTGATTGATTAAATTAATTACTCCGTACTGTTATTTTTGGCACCCTTAAACTTTGTTAGTTTTGAACGAATCGATACTCTTAGGAATTATTCGAATAAATATGACCCATGAGTATAAGATAAGAATTAAATTAGTTACTTACCAACTTCTATGTCGGTATCGTCGTTCACAAATTTCGATAATGCTCCTTGAAGAACTATGCAGAAATACGTTGTCAAAAGAATCACTTTCATCTTGTCGTGCTCTCTCGGTGCTGTCTTAATTACAAGTGTATTCTCAATATTTTTTCATCTGCATTTATATGGGAAAAATCGGAAGCGTGGCGAAACGGATGCGGTGCTCTTTCCGCAATCAGTTATTAAAACCACCGAGGTTCCAATGCCGTTATTTGGTTCATTTATTCTTGTATTTTCCTCATTGCTCTCCAGTACATCTGCACTACTTAGTATATATTATACTGGGAGAAGTTAGGGGAAGGATGGCAAAGCGAGAGTGAGACGGCCAGCAGAGGAAATGCAAGCCAGATGGAAGCGTAAAGGAAGTAGGTGCTACTGGCCGCCTCACTCTCGCTTTCTCACTCTTCCCCTAACTTCTCCCTAGGACGCCATTTATGCCGTTCAGTGTACGTACGTTGTCAAGTCTATCCTTTTATTTTTGTCTCTGTTATCGCGGTAAATTTCCGCCTATTTCATCCATGATAAATGCCATCCTATATCGAAAACTTTATCAAGTGCACAGTGGCCAGGAAAACTGACTGCGATAGTAGAAGTAAAATCAGAAGAGGAAATGTTAAAATTTTAGCACGAATAAATTCAAAACCTTTGTTATTTTTTATTAATATATTCTTGATAGAGGGCTATCAGGGATGGTGGTGTCCGGGGAGTGACAATTGCAAGCGCAGCCTTGAAGTGTTCTTTAGTAACAGTCACAGCGTTTAAATCCTCTTCCAGCGCTTTCATCGCAGCTTCGTGACAGAGGGCCTCGACTTCCGCTCCTGAATAACCTTCAGTCAGGTCAACGAGATCTTGTACCCAGACATCTGGTGCTGCTGGCATTTTCTTGAGTTTTATTTGGAAGATTTCCAGCCTGGTCTCCGCATCGGGTAGCGGCACGTAGACAATTCTATCGAGGCGACCGGGTCGCAGCAATGCCTACGCCAAATGAAAGAATATATATAAGTTCTGGGAAAGTACAAATTATATAAAAAAGATTTGGAGATAGTTACATTATCAATTCTGTCAGGTCTGTTAGTTGCTGCTACCAGGGTTACATTTCCTAGGGCAGTAACGCCATCGAGTTCAGTAAGTAATTGGGCAAGAACACGTTCCTGAACATTATTGCCAGAACTCGAGGAAGACGTTCTCTCTCCACCCAAAGCATCGATTTCATCGATAAAAATTATGGAAGGTGCAACCTGTCTAGCTTTCCGAAATACCTCCCTCACAGCCCTCTCGGATTCGCCGACCCATTTTGAAAACAGTTCTGGGCCCTTTAAAGAAAAAAGTAGTAAATACTTGGATGCTATAAGATAACGCTAAGCCGTTTTACCTTAATACTGAGGAAGTTTAGTTGACTCTCAGTAGCCAGTGCCTTTGCGATCATCGTTTTGGAACAACCTGGAGGACCAAACATCAGAACTCCTCTTGGAGGTCTTATACCCAACCTTGTGAATGCTTCAGGATGTTTGAGTGGCCATTCCACAGCTTGCTGCAACTTCAGCTTCAATTCCTTTTGACCACCAATGTCTGACCATTTGACGTCTGGCACTTCCACCAGGACCTCCTTCATCGCTGATGGTTTTATCGCTGTCAGGGCGTAGGAGAAGTCCTGTATGGTGAGTCGTGGTTCACCATCATCGGTATCCTGTGTACAAAGTTCTTGTTGTTGCTGTCGTTTTATGGCATGAATCGCTGCCCTGGAGCAAAGAGCATAGAGATCTGCCCCAACGAATCCGTGTGTAACGAAGGCTATATCCCGCACGTCCTTCTCTGTGAGAGTATTCGGTACTCTTAACAAGAATTTAACAAAGATATCGTGACGCATACGTGGCGTCGGAACACACACTTCAAATTCTTTATCGAATCTACCAGGTCGTCGTAAAGTAAGATCGACCAACTCCAACCGAGAGGTCGTTGCCAGGACGAGAACTCTAGGATCCGTCAACTCCTGCAAGTCGTCGAAAAACGAAACCAAGGTTGCGAGAATTCGCTTTTCTTGTTCAGAGCTCGTACTGCTTTTCTTAGGACAGAAATGATCAATGTCCTCGATGAGGATGATACTCGGTGCCCTACATTTTACTTCCTCGAATACAGCTTTAAGTCGCGCTTCAGTTTCACCTACGTATTTGCTGTAAATTTCTAGGCTGTTGATAGCAAACACCTCGACATCATATTCTGATATCAGTGCGTTCGCTATCATGGATTTACCAACGCCAGCTGTTCCGTATAATAATAATCCTTTACTGATACCAAATCCCTTGATGTTTCTATACTTGCCAAGACCGATATCCATCACATCACGAATATCAGCCAGGAGATCATCGTAACCACCAATATCACTTATGCTGCATTTAACTTTCTTACGATCATCTTTTTCATCACTTCTCTGAAGAATTTTCCATTTTGTGGAGTAGACAGCTTTGAAGAATTCTACATTTTCTTCTCGACTCGTTTTTCCTTTCTCATTAACACTGCTGTTGTTATAATTTTCCTCGCTATTAACTAATCTTCCGTTATCGCCATCTTCATCAATGTTTAAATTTTCTAATTCTTCTGCCAGATTTTTCCGAATATTTTTCTCAATGAATTCTTTGTTGTTTATTGGTTTTTCTAACTTGACATCAGCAATTTGATATAACAACTTTCGTCCATAAAAAGGTATGCTTATCCTATTGCCGATACAATATATTCGCCCTTCATTATAGTTCTTTATCGTTACATCCAACTCTCCTGACACTTTGCTTGGATGTTGTTTCCCTAACGCTTCTATTGTTATCTCACGTGCAATCCTGACATTGGGGTTCAATTTCTCAACCTTAACTAGACCTTGGACTTTTTTAAGATCAATTGCTGTAACGATAACACATATAATACCAAAATATTTGATTGCTTCTTCATATGAATCAATAAAAAAGCTTTATTAATTAATTCTTAAGCCTTACCATTTTTTGTCATTGAGACACTTAGTAATGATTTATCAGTTGTTGGCCAAGCTGTTGCTACAACTGTTGTGTCTTCGGTAGTCAATATAACTGGTTCCCCAATTGCTATTTTACATAACTGCATGGTAGATTGAGCAACGAAGACCATCTCATTCAATTCCCGTTCCGAAAGATTTTTTGGTCGTTCTAAGTGCACATGAATTAAGGTATTAGTAAACTTTTCACAAATAATAAACATTCATATCTTTGTTGAGATACCTTGGGGTTTGTAAACTTCCATGGTACTGTAAAGCACAGAGTACTCTGGATCTTGCCTGACATAGCTGTGTTTCCATTTTACATCAGGTGGTGGACAGTTGACTTTATGTATAGCTTCTTCCTTAGTTGTCAAAAGTATATTACACTGATTACAGCTACACCAAAGTTTTTGACTCTTCTTACTTTTTGCAGACATTTTAATTAATTTGATTATTGGCTCAAATTAGGCTAGTATTCGAGATATCGCAAATAGGCGCCATCTATCCACATTTAGTGTTTAAAGGAACTAAAGTAAGACGTATTAAGTGTATTCTGAATTTATACCTTCTGCGGGTAACATATTCTCAGCAATAAATGATAAAATAATGCTCTATTCTTATTAATACTAGACTGTCTTCTTGATTGATTTATCGTCAAATTGAAATAGAATTAACAATTAATCATCAAGTTATCCTATGACAGAAAAGTAATTTGTTAGTTTGTAAAACTTTCATTTGTGATTCATTAGAATAATTATGAGTGGAAGATCAAGAGGGATGATGCAGTTAAATATATAGTACTATTCAAACATATATATATACGTACCTGCTAGATACACTAGCGCCTCATGGACTCCATAAGTCAGAGTTTCTCAGGGTGAATAGAACATAACATAAATCAATACTCAGCAAATTTAGTGTTACGTGAAACAAGCATGTTAGTAGTTCTTTCTCAATCATATGCGTAACATCAATTTAACCGTCATTATGAAAATAAATAAAAAACTACCACTAACATACACGTTGCATGTAATCTTGTGTTTGCCTGATAATTGACATGGTATCAGGGTAACTACAAATAATTACAAGAAAGAGTTGTGAATATCCTATCCAGGTTGAGAAATATTTGCAAAATGGAAGGACTGAACTGGACACGACTCATACACATGAGATTAATAGACAGCTGTCACTTGCTGCCATCACCGGGTCTCCATCAGATCTCGAGCAGTCAGTCTTCCCGCAGATCGCAACCCATAGCAACCTGCGTAGCCAGCAGTGGCCAACAGTGGCCAACCGAGCGAAGGAGGAACAAAGGGATCGATCACCCTATCGATCGATCGAACCCACAGTGGACGCTCCATATTCGCACGTGTCTTTGTAAGGGAGTCGCCGAAATATCGCATAAACCTGTATTATCCTACTATCGTGCTGATCCCTTGCTTATCTAGTCAGGTCTATTCTTCCAGGAGCCGAGGTGCACGGTTTCTAAAACGCTTTAGTCCTTCCCCGTGAATTACTATTAGCAGAATCAATCAGAATCGTGTCTCACTGGAAGGTGCGTCGATCTTGTGCAAAGGGATCATCCATTCCAAAAGGAACTGTGGAATTGTGGGCAACTTCCTAGATTCCTGCCCAACAAATTGACACGCCAATGAGAAGCACCAGAGGATCCTGGCGAGTCGTCGGCGTCTTCGCTTTCCTTTGTCTTCTACATATGCGATTAGGTAGGCAGACAAGATTTAGTCGGAAATCATTCTAATTCAATCGGCTAGCTACTTGGCTCCTCTTCCTGTATCCGTTAGAGCTAACTTAATTTTTATTTGATCTCCATGGAGATGATTTTGACAGTCTTGTTGTATTGTAGCTTCTGATGAGAATGAAGAATCGTCCAGGACTGGGATGACGAAAAGTCACTCTAACGATGCTCGGCAGCATATCTGCTGTGCACGGCATGAAAAGATGATAGACGTCGGATACGGTAAGTCGAACATCGTGACGCAGATCCTTGTAGACGTCGTCGTTCCGATTACCTTTTGCCTTGACTCAATCTTCATGAATGGAATCATTGCGCAGCGACCATTTAGTCAATTTAAAGGCAAGGATGCTTAAGAGACACGGATAACCCAGACAGAATATCACTCGATTCGTTGGCAATGAAAATTGTGACGATAAGAGGACCAAAGCCTCGAGGAAAGGGAAGCCAGTGGGGAAAAACAAGAACTTACCGGTGCAACGACGCTTGTTGCGTGCTGCTCGCTGCATTCTGCGTACTGCCCACGCATTCCAGACTTCTATACAGCCGGGCCAAAAATAGCTCACGATCAGTTACATTACGGCCTCCTGCCAGCTTTCAATTTAATATGCCTCTTAAATTAAACATGTTTTCTACACAATTGTCAGACATTAATAATCCCCTGTAACGCGACTTCGGGCCAAGTATGAATTTATGCGTAGCGTCTTCTCCTTCTCAGTCGTTCCCCATCTTTTCTCTTTTACCTAACTGATGACTATCGTGCATAAGATGGTTGCTCCACGAGCACACCCTTTTATACTCAGTGATGTTTATTTTGTTTTATTCGACTCACTGTATCTCTGGTATCATTTGCTAGGCATATCTGGAGAAGTAATACAAATTGATGCTGGACATTGCCGAAGACTCTGCCCAAGGCATCCTTTTGATGATCCTGGAGATGCCAGTCGACCAGCCGTGCAGGTAGTGAAAATATTATTTTCTTTTATTACTCTTCGCTCGAGTGTATATTCTCTTGCGTCCTTGGAAGGTCGCATCGCTTCGGGTCACTGCACTGCTGCAGGCATGACCCACTGCTATATTACGATTCTTTACATTCGCAGAGATGTCCACCAGACTGGCACTGTCGTCCAAGTTGTGCCAGGTTGGAGAGGGTGTCGACTGTTCAGGGGGTACGAGTTATCGAAGCCATTGATAGCTGCGAATGTACGGCCAAACAATCTTGCACCCGCGAGTCATACGTTCACGTTCTCCACCCTGGAACTCCGCACCAGGTTGACATGGACGTGGGTTTGTGCACAGGTCATTGCGCCAAAGGTATTTTTTTTAAATAGCTTCCTGATTAGACTTTTTGAAGGTTTCTTTTTCTTTGGCGAATTTATTTCATGAGGAAGACCTCGGCTGTAAGCCACTAAGAAACAGGACCATCAGCATCATTGGTCCAAACGGTTAGTCATTTTATACCGTTTCTCAAGCGCCTTAAGTGCAGTTGATCGTCTATCAAAAAAAAGAGGAAAATAATGAGTCTCTTCATTCGCCCAAAAGGAGATGAAGTGCATCAGGTAATTGAGGAGTGCGGCTGTGGTGGTAACTGCTACAGAATGAATTACATTGAGACTATACTGGACTTCAGTGAAGTGGAGATCAAACAAGGCAGTAATACGAGCGACGTGAAGCCTATTGTCAGGGTGAGAAAGATGAGAGAATGTTTTTGATATACCTTTGACAATTTTATAAATTCTTCTGCAGGCAATAGACGTAGGTCAGTGCGTCGGAATTTGTCCTGGCAGGGAAACCGAGACTTGTCTTCTGCGACACAAGAAGGAACCCACACGATGTCTGGCTGGTCTTTACTCGAGGCAACACTCTTGTACGCCGGCCAAGTTTAAGATACACGAGTACAGGTAACCAAAAGTCGCATCCCCGTCGAGTTGTTCTTGACTCCATTCGATTTTCAGATCTCGCAGAGGCTCCAAGCGAGAGATCATCGCGATCAGCCAGTGCGCATGCGTTTAATAACTGCTAGCTGAACAAAGAAAATAAACCAGAAATAAAGATCACTCGATCACCTGAATTACGGATCAATTGTTGATATGCATGCATAATTTCATGATCCTGGTCCTCGCGTCAATCCAGGGCGTGAAAACGATCAAGTAGTTCTAACCGAAGTAAGCTAATTGAGTGCTATTACACGGCACTCGTACAAAATTGTTCAGTTCTATGAAGGAAGTTGTAAACTGGTCAATTGAGACGAGTCTGCTAATTCGAGTGGGCGATAAAAAGTTTCATACTTCACCTTGCGTCCTACGATTATTCCATGCAAACAAATTCAAGAGTTCAACATACAATCCTATATCTCTAACTACAAGGAATATTTGCTTATTCTTGCATAGAGATGCAACTGCATGAAAGGCCCCATTAAATGGTCACTGCAGAAAGGAAAACGTACGAGATTTCTTGGCTCAATATTCGCCCGGAATCCTTCTGGCGGTCCATGGGGCGGGAGGGAAACGGGTTGGCATCTTCGGAATGCTGTCGAAAGAACGATGCTACGTCAACAATTCTGAATAAAATCCAGTGCGGCGCCTACTTGCTAAGACCGTGGGCGATTCTGGTAAATATATCATGATATTGGAGAGCTCCTTCGTAAATAAAAACATAAGATGCTGGTAAACATCAGTGGCATCTACCCTCGTGTCTTGTTGTTAGTCGCTTAATCTACTCTGACAATTCCTGTATAGTTGTTGCAATGACAATCGAGGGATGGAGGAGCAAGAGGTGAATTGGACGACTTGCAACCTCCTTATCCTATTCGTTCTCCACCAAGTTCCCGAATGTGGGGTTCACTCGCGTGGGTGGTGTTGTCAGTAGCGCCAGTGGTGTGAAGGCTATGAGGTGGGGAGTGACCACAGCCTCTACCAGTTGGCATAGCATAAATGAGAGCTCTCCTGGCCAGGAACTCCCATATGCCACTTAGCATCAACTCGGTACGCCTCTTTCGGTAAAGTATTCATAGTGATTTTCACTCCTCTTCTGGGTAATCGTGCGTTCCTCTTCATCCAGTTCATTGTTGACCGGTATCCGTGCAGGGATCCTCTTGGACATCTTCCTGAACGGTCGAACTACTCGTTAATGTTTGTTTGACCTTATTTGCTCGGCGTCAGTTTCTCTTTGACAAGTATAACATCTGCGTTTTTGGATTCTCATGATCCACGTGTTTCCAGTTCTGAACTCTTGACTTGGCTGGACCAGTGAAATAGATACCTTGAGTCTGACGGATTTTCTTGAGTAGAATTATGATGAAAAAAACAACATTTTTGTTATTGCTTCTCATCCTGACTGTAATTAAGCTATATCAAGCTCATCCGACTGAATTTTCTGGTGAGGGCGAAGAGGAGGATGAGGAAGAGATCGATGCTGACTTGATGAAGGAGTTTGGCACTTCCTTTCCTTCTGAGGATGCCGAGAGCGAACGTGAGAAAGCCCTGGAGAAGTTACAGAAGGTCCGGAATACAATTTTGATGATTACAAGTAACGATTGATGTTAGTCGCACGTTTTATGTCATACTGGGAGTTTAATTAATTTTGCAGATTTTTGGAATTACTGGTCAAAATGGAAGATCCAATCGCAGGACGATACAACCATCACCGCCGCAGTTCATGATGGAGCTTTATAACGCAATAGCCGATCCTCGGGGTGTCACTCGAGGACGTAATCCCTACAATGCCAGAGTCGTCAGAAGTTTCATCGAAAGGGGTACAATGCTCAATCCATATATGCACTTGATTTTTGCATCTAGATCACAGTTGTATTTTATCCGTTTGCAGATAGTTCCTTATCACACTTTTATCTATTCGACATCTCTGGCTTGGAGGTGAACGAGTCAGTTCTCGAAGCAGAGTTACATCTCTACAGAAGACGAGCGTCGCTCAAAGATCTCCATCCAAGTGTACTGTCAAGCCCTTATTATCTGGTACATACATTTTAATAATATTCAATTATTCTGAATACCTTTTCCAATTATGTGATATACAATTATGTATTTTTTATATATAGATAAGAGTCTACCAGGTATTACCTGACCAGAGTTTGGAGGAGCCTGACCTCCATAGGCTTTTGAACATCCACTATGTTGGTGCCCACGCTTCCGGTTGGCAGGTAAGGACTCCACAACGTCCAAGATAGCAGGATTCCGTAACTGTATGAATTCTTGAATTGTTTCTCTGTAAAAGGTCTTCAACGTAAAACAAGCCGTTCTGACCTGGATGAACGGAGCACCAAACCTCGGCCTCCTAGTGACAGCCTCCACGCTTTTCGGTGACCAGGTGTCAGTTTCATTCTCACGACGAAGCGATAACCAGCACAGTAAACAACCGATCCTCGTGCTTTTCGACGACGACGGTGGTCGCGGTGACGACTCACGTTCAGCTGAAACAAGCGGAGGAACCCTACCGTATTATTATAAATATGATAACAGCCTAGAAGGCTTGGATAACGTCAGCTACAAGGCCGAAGATAAAGATGCGAATTCCTTCGAAGGATACCGGAATCGTGAGAAACACTCTAGTAGAGACTCACCCTTTCTTCAAGGATCCACTCTGCAGCCACCGACGACGTCACTGAAGAACGAAGATATGCAGCTCAAAAGGTCAGTACGCTCCACAGATGATGAAAGGACCTACAGTACCAGGTACCTGAAATCCATGGACATTTACGCGAAAGCTACAAGACGCGAAAGAATGGCAGCAAGACGTACCAGACGTTCAGCAGCTGAGAACCATCAAAAAGGACTATCCTTGACGAGGCGGACCCATGCAGATCCTCAACTAGGAAATGCCACAGAGTGTACTAGGCATGAGCTGTATGTAGACTTTGAAGAAATCGGATGGTCTTCCTTTATCATCGCACCCTCGGGCTATTCGGCGTATCACTGCAAAGGCCACTGCAACTTCCCATTAAGTCAAAGTCAACGGCCGACCAATCACGCGACAGTTCAGAGCATCGTCCATAAACTGGGTCTGGCCAACGAGGTCCAGGAGCCGTGCTGCGTCCCTACTAAACTCCTCAGTGCAAGTATCCTCTATTTTGATGACAACGACAACGTCATTTTGAAGATGTATGAGGATATGATCGCCGACGGTTGCGGATGTCACTAGCAATTAAGTAGTGATTAGGAATATCTGTTTGCACCTTGACATTTTACAGTTGTACATATTAATAAATTAATGTTATAAGTTACCAGGAGTGACGACAGTTTTGCTTCTTCTGACACGTAAAACGTCATCCTGAAATTATTTATTGGCCTACAAGCACATAAGCCTCTTGGCTGCATTTCAATTTCGAAACATTTACTATTTATTTGCGTACTACTCGTGCATCATCGATGTTTGCTGTACTTAAATTACGAGGGTGTATTTTCGATTCCCCTCGGTTAAAAATATCCCAAACACGTTTCACCGCATTCCATACTTGCTATATTTAGAATATAACGATACCAAGAATAAGGGCTCTTCGAAACTGATCGAATTAATGAATATACTATATATAATATAATATATATTAATATATTAAGTATATACATGACCTTTTGTACGCGTCTCTTAAATTATTGTATAATTTCCTTATCGTCATCCATCATTCAGTATCCACCTCTCTTCTCCAGCAATATTTGTAAAAAAAAATAATAGGCGTAACAATGTCTACGCCTGCCGATAGGCATTCCGGCATGCACAAGGTACCAATGGTGGTCACCATGGTTACCGTTGGTAAACATATCGACTGAGACTCTACCTGTTCCTGTTTTCCAACGTTTGCACCGATCACACTGTATTACAGGAACCAGTCTGTAAACAGAAAGGTTATAATCAGTGAGAGTCATCCAGTCAGTCCAGTAAGAAACGTCAGAAACATTTAGAAATTCATGGATTGGGTTAGCGAATTAGAAGTGAGCTCGAAGAAGGTGAGTAGAAGCTAACAATAAGATATAAAGAGAAATATGAGTATAGTGAAGAGCATAATTAATATTTTATCACAAAATAGATGGTACCGAGGTTAGGAAGACGGGCTGGTAAAGGTAGCGCGTCGCGGGATGATTTCAAGTCTGAGGATGATCCTCTGGACAGTCCTGTTTCCTTGAGTAGTCTTGCCACAGCAACGCCAGTGGCGCCGCCACGTGCCAGGAAAACTGGATGGGGCGATGAGACAAAGGGCTCCAAGTACGTGTTTTCTTACTACCTGAGGTTCTCAGATAGCGATATTCGGGTTGTGTTCTTATGGGCCTTACAAACCGAAGGCAGCAGGCAACGACCAATGAGCAAATAGCATCAAGCTGTTGACGTCATAAATCAAACCCAAAGCATCTTAGTCATTGGTTACTGTTTGCTGCCTTTAATCTGAACGTACCCTTACGATGAATGATTGTTTCTTAATCATTTTTTCAATTGTAGAACGAAGATATCATCAAGCATCATAGAACAGTGAGTATAGCGAGTAAAGATAGAAGAAAGTCAGACATCTTTGAGTCACTGATAGACTCTTCTTTAGGGAACGTTTTCGTGGCTCGGAGAAAGGTGATCGCTCAGGCTTGGAGGACGGAGATGATGCCGACGTGGAAGTCAATGAAGGTACTGGACGGCATGGTAGGACAATTGGTCATTATGTTTCTTTGATTGTTCATTATTGTCATTTTACTTTTTAGAAATCCCTGTTATACCTGACTTGGAAGACGTACAAGATGACAATATCCTGACGGAGGTAGCCAATGCACCTGTGTAAGTTTCACAAGTTAAATTTTACTCCAGATATTGCTTACTGTGAGCCTTCTTTTTTAGAACAAGTGTTACCCGTGTAGCAGCCTACAAAGAGGTGGACTCGGATCTATTAAAAAATGCAAGTTTCGCCTCATTGGATGATCTCGACTTGTCTCTCCTTGCTGAAAAATTACATTCTGACAAATTAGTTAAGGAAATCGATCAAGTTTGGAATTGGGAGTTGCTCTTCACTCAGATAGCATCTGAAATAAATAGTGAATTGCAAAATAAATAATATAAAAAATTCTTATTTAATATTGTATTCGTTTTTATTTCACATCGTTTCCATTTTCAATTATTATAATTTTAATATATTGTGATAGTTAACTATTTTTTAAATATGAAAAAAAAAAACATGGCATGCTGCAGTACCGCAGTGCCTGTATATGGAAGCGACAAATTACCTCGTCTGACCTATTCGATTGCCCCCCAATTTGGAAATCGCGGTAGTTCGAGGAGCGACGTGAAGACTCGACCGTGCAGGCATGCAAGAACCGGGCTGGAGACACGTGAAGCCGTGAAGCAATCACGCACCGCACCACCCGGAACTTGCTAGCGCAATCGGGAGCCGAACACAAGCTACTTGAAGCGACCACGTGACAACACCCACTGAGCAGATCTGCCATATATCTACGTTAGCGATCAATGTTCAGCTGTGCCATCACTAGCACACACTTCCAAGGTAGTATGTTCTGTGAGCTGTATATAAACAGAGTACATTCACGTAGACTGCTTGTGAGAAACTCTGTTCTCAAAGTAGCAATAAGAATGAAAGAATATCGACACTTATTTTCATTTAAATTTAGGAAGGATTTAGGAAACTGTGTATGGATTAAATGAATTTGTAAAATTTGAAAGGTTGAGGTATAAAAACGTTATTTTTAATCGTCGAAACACGATGAGCCATGTGAGCAATGTGTAAGGACTACATGGTGCAGTCCATCTGGTGTCAATTTCATGAATCTCAATACGTGCAAGCTGCTATGAACTGTCGGTAAGTAGATATTTCAGATGGCGCTGATAGCGTATTTGACAAACAATTAAAAGGTTAGATCCGTAAGGTTCTAGGACTTTGTGGAACAGACATATTTAAAACGACGCAAAGAACATAAAAGACCTTAGCTGCATTTACTTGCATTGGATTGCAATGACGTCAAATTCGTTGTCTGAATTCAACAATATAATGCAATTGTTTGGCAAATTTGCAAGAACCAAGAAAGTTCGATCTAATCTGGTAAGACGCAAATAAAAAGCGTAAATCTTTAAAAATATACCGAAGGATCTCACGGTTCGCAATATCCAAAAAAGCGGTGTAAGCGAGACTAACAAGAGGCACATTTAGCGTACTATATTCAACAAGCAGAGATCCTTGCCTAAGTAAATATTTACAAACCGCTTAATGACACCTAAGTTCTGCGTACACGTAGTGGATACGACAGTTTGGGGTTGCTGAAGAAGCTGAGACGGACGAGGAGGGATTTCCCCGGTGAGAGTAGAAGTAATTCGCGTGCCAAACTCATATCGATCCGCCCAGTGAAAACTTTCCATCGGATCTGAAATCCTAGAGGTTAGAAGAAGTTAAGGAAAATTCCTTTATTTCAGCTCCACCTAATATTATTGGAGAATGAGTTATACGCGAACCCATGCCGTAGAACAAATATACAGACAGGGCCAGTAATCGATTTCACTATTTTTTTATATCTTCTTCCAGAAATAGCAAATCCTAAATCCACGTTTAGATTCCAGGGGGAGCTGAAACGCACTAAGCGTCAGTCAATTTTCAGGGTTAGGCCATACACGTGATCCCTTACTTCCCACTTATCTCGCAAACAATACATAATTATTAATAACACAATAATGAGGATGTGACGCTATGAAGCAGTGCTGGGAGTCAAGTGTTTCTCTTATGCAAAACCTTACTTAAACTCTGTCAATTGATAATCCATCAATTTTTAGGTTATCTCCCAGAATTCTCCAAGAAGCGACAGTTGTGTCTAGCAAGGCGACAAAGAATATTGAAGATGACGAGGAAAAAGAATAAGATGAGAATACACCAGAGCATGTTGCCATCGGAGAGGTTCAAGAGAGTGGAGACTGGTGCTCGACGAGATGTGCTGATCATCGAGGCTTTACGTGCTCCAGAATTACCCTCGACCCAATTTTTCTCCTGCTGCTCGTTCTCTCGTTATGTCCTATAAGTATACTTATATATATAAATATACGTCCACGACTATGTATGCCTATATACCTAACTGAAACGTATTACTCAGGTTTGGCAGCTGTCACAAAGAGCGCAAAGGACTCAGTTATTCACAATTGAATAGCACGTAGAATAATGAGGTCTCAATTGGTACAATCGTGATATATAATTTATAAAATATATCATATCTTGGATGTACCTCGTATCCCAGCTAAACGATATCAAGAAAAAGTCCATAGGATTTTGCATAGCAGAAAAATACCGAGGATGGCGACCAATTTCCGTACGATTCTGCACGATGAAGCAAAACCACAAGGGGTGATATAAAGAAGAGAACAATCGAAGTAGAATTGGAAAGGGGTATTAAAAAAAAGGAATGCTAGTGGAAGCGGGTCAGAAGGATACGTAAGCATTGCGTAATTTCTAAATGCTTGGAAGGGGTGTCATGAGAATCCTGTGTGACATATAGGGACGGTTAGGGATGCACGACGTAGAGAGTGAATCTAGTGAATTGCGAGAATGACGTTACGGGGGTTGCCTGTCTGCGCATATGCGTGTTGGTATTACGTACACATAATGTGATGGGGATTCGTAATGAAAGAGCTAGAGAACGAGGGTGGTTTCGATATTCTATGAAGAGGGTGGGCTACCGGGTCAAACCAGAGTTGGCAGGGACATGGAGGTGTGTGCGCTGCTACTGGCTGCCACGGAACTCCCCCTCGAAGTACCAGCTGCTACGTCACGTGACGTTGTATGCCAGTGGGGTTAAGGGGGGTAGCAAGAGTCGTATACGACGTTGAGACTAACGTATAACAACACTTGGTACACCCCCGCGAAATATGCACATCGATTGCCCTAAAGGTCTGTTCACAACGGTTCCCTTAGGGACCGATAACGCCTACTCACTGTATTTACGCAGTACGGCCCAATTTGTCATTTATCAATTCTAAAGTTCGTCTCAGCCCTTGGGAAAATGAAATGCGAAGATAAATCTGTCTTAGTTTTGAGGCTTTTGCGGCTAGAATTATTATTAAAATTCATGATTTCCAGATGGATGTCGCGTCTAGCTTTAACGTATTGTCGACGTTTCACAAAATTTTTCCAGTCTGATATATTAACGGAGCGTCTTACACCTGATGACGCAGACTGGAACGTTTGGGAAACGTCGGCAATACGTTGAAACTAGACGCCGCATCCATCCGAAAATCATGAATTTGATTAAATGCGTTTGTTGACATTGAAAAAAATATACTTTCTGATTTCAGAAACGATGTGTCAAGATTTCTGGAGTTGAAAGTACTGGGTGCATAGTCATGGATATTGGTTAGATGGTAACTCAGAATGATGTAAGGTAACCAAAGAGGGTAGTTGGAGGTGAATACCTAAGGATGGAAGAATGGATGCGACGCGAAAGTCGGAGACGCGATGCGCGTGCCGTCAGCCAATGGGAGAGTTCAGTGGTGAACGGTAGCGAGGGTCTCTTCGTACGGGTACTCCGGTTGCCAATGTGGTGGTGCACTGGTACGATGGTGTGGCTTGGTGTTACCGTGTTGTTCCGAGGACGAGGACCAGCACGAGCGAGCATTACGGAGTTCAGTCTGTTATCGACGAGCGAGAGTGCGGCACGCAGCACGACAACCCTCCGGGTGGCTAGCCTTCGTCAGAGTTGACCTAGAACAACCGAGAGCGTTATACGCTGCTGGTATACATGGGTCCGAAATCGACCACGCCGGCTAACCTTCACACCGAGTATAATACCAGCTTGCGTAATCTCAAGAGTATCAAGTTTAAGTAATTACAGCTCGGATCTTTAAGAAAAGCAGAAGATTTCCCTGAGGAAGACTCACGACGACGGCCACGGCTACGATCATCATCACGACGACGACCACGACGGCAAGGATTAAGACCAGGACGACGACGACAACGGGTATCAGAACGTGGATTAAGAGGACATCCAGGACGACCAGAAAGAGGAAACGGAGACAGAGAAGAAGAGCGAGACGTGTCGAAGAACACGCGGCTCCCGGTGGTTTCCGGCCTTACGTATTGGCCGAGGATCTCCTTCCGGTCATAAGATACGAGGAAGAAGGAGAGAGTCCGGTTTCCAGCGGGAGTATCTTCGTCAGGAACTTCAGCTCGGGATTCTCCAGATCCTCACTGTCCCCTGGTCGTAATTACTAGCGAGAGGTCGCGAGGGAGAATAATAATAACTTCAGTTGCTGGACGAATAAGAGGGAGAACCAGTCAACCGGAACTAAGGGAGAGCAAACTCCCTCTAAACCTTGAACTCCGGCTTTAATCCGCGATTCAATCTGCAATTCACTCGGTAGCATCGTGCCCGATTATCTCAGGATCACACATACTATAATTTGATACAGTTTGAGGTGTTCACGCTCACAGGAAAGCTCAAGATTATCTCTTAAGTGGTTCGTCGAGCCTCCAATCGCTACGACAATAACGTAAATAGAACTGAACAGAGCAAAAAGAACATAAGTAAAGAACAGGACAGCAGCTCCCTAATATCAACGACCCTCGGGTGGACTCGAAGACTCGGAGGGCTCCATTCCAAGTTCCAATAAAAATATATCGCTCGTTGAAAACCGATCGAACTTCCACGCGTCACGGTGCTAGGAGTTAACTGGAGGACGGACATCTGAGTCCGCTGTAAACATCACAGCTACGGTTCATTTAGTGGGCATCGATAAACGTTAGAGCGTGCCAAGACCCTCTTCTTACCACCCGGACCTCTCTTGTTACCTCAAACGCCTTATCTCGCCATTTAACAAGATCTAGATCTGCAAGACAAAAGGATAATCAATCTATCGCGCACTTTGCACCAGTGCGTAATTATTTTCATACGCGTGAGACGATCAGGGAATTTTCGTCGTCTACAGGGATAAATTTATAGAAAGTTTATGGAACGCTGAACATCCTCAGGATAAACAGGCCGTGTTTGTAAACAGACGGAAACACAATTGGCCGATTGGCGATATCAACCGCAAGCAGGAAGATCATAAATTCATAACCCATAAAGATAATTCTGCACTCATTTTTGAAGTGAACCTTGTTCGGAATCATCGAAGTATGGTGGTGAAGGCAGAAAACGCGCGAAACGGACACGAGTTAGCACCCCTGAATGAGGACGTTCAGGGTGGCGGTATCGGTGTTGTTGGTAGTGGCGGTACTAGTCACAACGTAACAATAGTAGTGAGCGGAAGTCAAAATCCAGCTGGAAGTCAAGATACCAAGGATGACAACCGTGCAGCATGGAGCGGGAAGATGCAATTCTTTCTCAGCATCATTGGCTACAGCGTTGGTCTTGGAAACATATGGAGATTTCCGTACCTCTGTCAACAAAATGGTGGTGGTAAGTCCTTCATACTTGACGTAACATTATATTGAGTTGACAGCTCACCGGAAGTGTCACAACGATACAAACCAGAATCCACTATAGTCTCGTTCCTTCCCAAGGATAGTAAATTCAGTAAGAGCACTGCAAGGTTGCATCATAGGTGCCAATCAATTCTTTCCATCTTTCGGGATCCTCTAACCCAGATTGAAATGCAGCCTGACATAATCGATAAATACAGTGAAGAGTCCAATGTGGGTGGTTGCGGTGGGTCCCAATGGCACAGATAATTCACTGCTGAATTTAGAACACTGTGAGCTGCCAATTTTTCAAATATTCTTCATTTCCACGTTATAAACGACTTGCGTTTTATATACGTGGCTAAGATATCTGAACGTATTTTTTTTATGACCAAGGGATGATTTTCGCACTAAGCTGAATATATTCTGGACCCTCACTTTATAACTCCAGAGGCAGAACATTGGGTCAAGGTTTTCGAATCTGGGACATCTCCCTTCCATTTCAACCCTCGTTCTTTACCGCCACCTGACCCTTCGTTCCCTTGCCCTTATATTTCCCACCCCATCAGAGTATCCGGAAGTGTGGATCACTTCCATCTAGAAACCTCCGTGAGTCTATAACTCCGTATAGAAAAAACAATAAAGCGAATACCTCCCTAGTAAGCAATATTATTAATATCATTTTATCCACTTACTAAACACCGCGTAGCTTCTATCAATCCATCAAATTGATGGAAGACGCGGACGGTTCGATTAACAGTACAATAATCTGATCCCACAGATCCATCATGCTACAGATTTTCAATAAGCAATCGTTTACTCGCATCGAATGCTTTAATCCCAAAATGGCAAATCTCAGTGACTTGGAAAGAAAGCGGACGATCTTATTTATACCGCAGTCTCTTAGTCATAGACCATGATGGCTTCTGGTGTCTTTGACTATTTTTAAACAGGACTGAGGTCTTCGATATTCGTTACCCCATGAGTATAGTATTTCGGGATCCCCCTAGACCACGAAATCGCTTGGGAATGCTGTCTGTCGAAACGAACGTTACTCGCTTTCTCGTTCCTTATTCTCGTCCAGAACGAAGAGATCTTCATCTTCAGATCTTTCCGCTCTTATCAAAAAACGTTCCATCTTTGTACATAGTCTAAATCCACTAGTTATTAATTCCACGCAGCTAATCAATCTAAGCCGTCCTCTTAGTTAGATCAGAAGGCCTAGTGTCCTCTTCAATAAACGTATAAAGGGTTGGACTCGGGTCGTACCGAGAGAGGTGTGTCGTCGTAACGTGATTCCGTACGTAGCCGTAAGTGCTGCTGACCTTTCCGTAGCGTGTATTGATCGGCCTCTAGAGCAGCGGCCAGTCTGCTCGCTCTGGCTCAGGTTCGTTGCGATTTTCGTGCATAATAGAGGCTCTCGCAATGTCGCCTAAACATTAGGACGCCTCCACCTCACGGACGATCCAATTACTAACCTAGTGAAGAATACTTATAGAGAGGATGATCAGACCCTACGAATAGACCTCACCGTACTTTCTCCTATAGGTACGAGAAGCATCCCCGAGAATAGAAGCAGATGGACACCATAGTGAAATAATGTGGTAATTCGTATTGCGCAAATTTTCATGTGGAAAGAGAGCGTCCTCTCCTAGTGGAAATTTCCGCATGCTTGCGGGAACAACGTTCGGATCGATCTTCCATGACAAAAGACACGTGACTGCCGGCCATGTGCTCTTTTCTTTGAGCTGGTGTACATCTGCGAGGTTTTGTGTTCGTCCCCTGAAATTGGCATCCATGAATTCGCATTTCGCACTGTGCCGCCAGACGGTGCGAGGAATTTTGACAAGACTTCGCAGTCCCCTCTGCTGGCTATTCACGGAGATTTTTGCACCTTTCGTGATGGTCTGATGTAACGTGGGTCTAGGTAGGCGTTTCAAGGGCGTGTATACAGTAGTGTCCTAGAAGCATCCTGATGCATCCGTTGGATCTGATCTCTACGTGGAAAAGGCATCTGCCAATGAATCGGAAGCACACGATCACTCTCGTCCTTTCCATCCAACGTCCTGGACTCTGCTTGTTCCTGCGAACCTCTGTAAAACGCGCCAGAGACTTACAGTGGGGGCTGGTCGATCAATACGAGACACTCTGGCTGCTTGGCAAAAGCACGAGAGAGCATGAAAATCAGTGAGGGAGAGAGGATGGAGAGGAGCGGGGAAAGGAGTGAGAGGGTAGACGTAGACCACGAGGGGAGGTTCTGTATACGTATAGATTGAAGAATTGAGTTGGTTAGGGGTACTTCCGGCAGGGTGGGACGTCAAATAAATGAATAGCGTCGAGAGAGACTCAACCCTGAAACCTCGTGGACTTTGACGCCGACCAATTTCCTGCCAGACTATTCTCTCACTAATTCCATCGCGTTCATCTTCCTCCAGGAGTTTGCTCCGCGTTCTTATTCTCATTAGGTACCTGATTCTTAACCGAGTGACGGTTCATCCTTCTTTCATTTACGTTTCCTTTACTGCGTCAATCGCCCACTCAACTTTGAGGAGACCCTAATGAGAGCAGAACCAGGAAACTCTGTTACTTCACATCTTGTTAAAGTCCTTCCTCGTACCAAACTGTAGGTGTATTGGATCACCGAAATAGAATGAGGACATATATACTGTGATTGGTAATAACTCAGGAACTGGACAGTCCAACGCAAGGAACGGCTGCCAGGATATTCCTCGTTCCTAGATTTTTCCTCCTACAAGGAATTAATCGTTGACGTCGCTGAGGTCAACCTTGGTCGATATCCTTAATGTCGCAGGATAATGGTGAGACGTTATACCGGATACCAGTTCTATCCTACCGTCAGCATTCCTTGCTCTCAATTCAAAGACAGACACTATCGATGGGCTGATTTAGCTTTTTTAATGTTTCCTTAGGCAAATGCCCAATGTAAACTGCGGAAACCATGCACGCCATGAGCTGCGTTACGTTACTCTTTGGCAATCGCACGTGGAGGCGTCATAACCAAATATTTAGTTTTTCAGGCATCTGCCTTATGCGTAGTTATATTTCTTGGACTATTAGGAACGCGAGGTTGGATCAAGGTTGACCTAACTTTCCAGGTAAGGATTGCCTTACGTGATTGCTAAAGCATTCTTGCTTATTCTATCGTTCTGATAAGATTTGCAGAGAACAGAGGATCCAAGATCAGCACATGGTTATCGTGAATACATAAATTCTGTTGATGGTTAAGAGTTGGACAACGTCGCGTTTAGCCAGTTTTAACCGGTTTGAAATCAAAATATGTGCACGTTATTGGAAATATGAGAATGGCGCGTGCGTGCTTTCAAACAAATTCCAGCCGCGTGACGTACAAGTAATCTTTTGCGCATTGTCTTATGTTTTTATTATTTGCTTTTGTTCATCCCTCTTCCATGTCTTCCGTCTTGATGAAGATTAAGTACCGCGTGACGAGCAAATAAACATTTCTATCCAGTTTGATCCAGTTGGTAGACGATCCGATCAGAAATCAGCTTGAGTGACTTCCGGGTAGAGCTGGAAGTTCGAAGGCTATTGAAACTCGGACACGTGGCTGAAACAATGACAATGATAGTTGTATGACTCTTTGTTACATGCTTTTTTAAATTTTCAGGTGCTTTCCTCATACCCTTCTTCGTGATGCTGATTCTCGAGGGTATCCCTTTGTTCTTGATCGAGCTGGGTCTCGGTCAGCGGATGCGTCAAGGTGCTCTAGGTGCTTGGAACACTATACACCCCTGGCTGGGTGGTATTGGGATTGCCTCTTGCATCGTGACCTTCTTCGTGACTCTTTATTATAATGTTATCATCACTTGGTGCTTTTATTATCTCTTCAATTCACTGCAGGTAAGAAATACATATTGAAAACGTTAATTTGTCTTTCCTAACGTATATAGATGTGCAGAGGTTATACTTCAAGGTACATACGTGTATCGTCTGAAACTATGAAAATGTCAATCAAGAAAACATAGAAAATTCTCTAGTTATATCCACCGTGTAGGATGTACGATTAACAATACCATTCTCTGTTTCAATTCGCGTGCGCGACAGGCCGTTACTGTTAAATTTGGAGTAAGTATAATTCGCGCAAGTTTGACATATATGCTGCAATTGTAAGCTTATGATCATGCAGTCAGGTCGCCGTCATCGAAATGATCGTCTTCATCATCATCGTCATCGACCATCGTCATCGTCGTCACGTCTCATCCATTCAAAATTCATAATCGCCATACGCACGCTAATCCTCGCACACGAAGCATGTAAGCCGCGAGGATAATTCTTACAATTAATAAGAAAGAGAAATATATATGTATAATTGGCAAGAGATTATGAAAGATTCCTCGCGCGTTTCTAGTGTTACCCCTTTTTTAATTAACTTGACTAATCAATGCTTTGGCAAATTAAAGAAAAAAAATTAAATTAGCCATCTCATAGGAAATTGCAATGTTTCCAAATTTCTTTATCCGCTGATGAAACTTAACCTAATCTATAATCTCCTCCAGGAGAAACTACCGTGGGCGACGTGTCCAGAGAAAAATGGGAAGCTCGTCGAGGAGTGTGTCCAGAGTTCCGCGACTGAATACTTCTGGTATCGTACCACGCTGGACGTGTCGCCATCTATCGAAGATGGCCAAGGTCTTAAATGGTGGATCGTCCTCTGCCTCTTGCTCAGCTGGGCCATCGTATTCTGTATCGTCATGAAAGGCATCCAGTCGTCTGGCAAGGTTGTCTACTTCACTTCCATGTTCCCGTACCTAGTGCTGACCATCTTCTTTATCCGAGGAATAACGCTTGAGGGCGCTGGCGCTGGGTTGGTTCACATGTACACGCCTAAGGTATTGCTTGATGTTTCTTTTATCTCACAAGGGTTGTAAACGTCGATGATTGCAATGTTACTGGAAGATATGAAATGTCAGTGACAGCATAGAGAATTCTTTCACTGTTAGGTGGAGAAACTTCTGGATCCTGTTGTATGGCTGGATGCAGCTACTCAAGTCTTCTACAGCTTTGGTTTGGCCTTCGGTTCGCTCATTGCTTTTGGCAGTTATAATGCACCGGATAATAATTGCGTCCGTGACGTCATCCTCGTGAGCGTCTGCAATGCATTCACTGCTATCTACGCCAGTGTCGTAATCTTTGCGATCCTCGGCTTCAAAGCCATGAGCAGCGTCAAGAACTGTATACAGAGGTAAATATTATATGTGGTTAAAATTTTACAATTTTTCAAATTTATAAATGACAGACTCGGAACTTGTACTTTAAGAACAGGCAGGATCGATGCCACCGCGTTCTCAATTCACTATGATTACAGTCAAATCGATGACGTACGACCTTTGAATCTCTAGCAGACATAAGTTCAGTCTTATAGCTATAAAAAGAAGAAAAAGATCTTGCCTGAGTTTGATCAATAACTAGGTTATTTTAGAACCTTAATGCTAGACTACGTCTTGGAACGTTTTCCTTTTAGTCTTTGGGTGTTACCAAGAAATTGATTTAAAAAATTCTCCTTTTCACCTAGCAACATGCCGCTGCTCATCGACAATGGTTTTGTTAATGCATCTGAAACCAGCATCACTGTGGATCAGTTTAATCATCTTATCGAGACAAATTTTACCGTGGTGAATACGACGACAGCGACGTCAGGGAACTTTACTATCAATTGGTGCAGCCTCAGTGGACAATTGGACAACGTGAGTCCCATTAACAAATTCCCAATGGGTCCTATCCACTTCCTTATTAAAGTGTTCTGAATTCTATTTCAGGCTGCCCAAGGGACTGGATTGGCTTTCGTAATATTCACGCAGGCAATAGTCGAGTTACCCGGTGCGCCATTTTGGTCCTGTATCTTCTTCCTGATGTTGCTGGCCTTGGGTCTGGGTTCTCAAATTGGTATACTGGAAGGTATGCTCTGCGTGATCTTCGAGATAGATCTGTTCAAGAGAATAAAGAAGCAGTATATAACAGGTATCGACATATCTCGCTCCTTCTTACAGCAATTACGTCCTCGCCAATCAGAATCTTAACAGATGCAATACCTCTGTTTTTAGGAGCCGTTTGTATAATCTGCTTCCTCATGGGACTGATCTTCTGTACTGGAGCTGGTGAATATTGGCTCAAGATGTTTGACAGCTTTGCCGGAACGATCGGCCTGGTGATGGTTGCTCTCATGGAGATGATTGCTGTAATATTCATATACGGACATGAAAAGTATGTGAAATGTGAAACAAGAAAAAAGGAAGTGACTGTACGAAATAATTAAATAACATTTTCATACTTACAGGTTCACCAAAGACATAGAAGACATGACCGGATACAGACCAGGAATTTACTGGCAGGTAACCTGGCGCTTCCTGGCACCCATAATAATGGTCGGCATCCTCGTTTCCAGTATTCTTTTCATGTTTCTCAATAAGCCTCAGTATTCCGCTTGGAACGCATCATTGGTAAGTATTCTGAAATTGTCATGAAAATAATCAATTAAATTTAATCTACGTACACTCGTTTTCAGGGCATGAGTACACTCACTTACTACCCTAGCTGGGTTCTGGCAATCGCAGCGATTATTATTCTGGCAGGAGTCGCACCGATGCCTATTGTCTTCCTACTGAGAAGATTCCAATGTGTCAAGCTGGACGTCGACATCCACCAAGGTAGCATCCGTCGTATAGACACTACAGTGTCCACCAAGGAAATGATGGGAGACGTCGACGTAAGTATCAATGATATCATTTTATACGTATGGTTTATATTATCTCAGATAAGATTGACAGAAATTCCTTCAGCAGGCACGGCCATTTTGCAGGAAAATTACTGTTATGCCTGGTTATTGTAAAATTACCAGTAAGGGGGATTCGCACTAATGAGAAAGAAAATGCTTCAACTAAATTTCAGTTTCAATTATAATCCAGTAGCTGTACTGAACAGCAAGCATTTAAAAAAGTTTCAAGGACTGAAATTTTGTTTCACGAATGAGAATGGCCGCTCGTGTTGAAAGTTTTAACGATTAAGTCCATGACATCTCGACATTTTCCAAGTTGGCAAAATGCCATTTTTCTTTAAATGAAAAGTCTAACTGGAAAAATCATTAAATGGATAACACAAGATAAGAATGATGGCCGTGCCTCGGTACGGCTCTTCTCGTGTAAATGGAACTGAATACTTGTTCTGTCGCGTATACATATATTTTTATTTTTTATTATTGCGTATATTAACGCTATGCCAATGTGTGTCGTTGTACGTAATATTTGCAAATTCACGTTGCATCCCTTGAATAAAAACAGAGGTAACTCGTAAAGCACGACGTGGACAATTCTCTACAGTTCAAAGGTCCATTTGGACCCTACAGAATATATTACGCGTCTTACACCCTTATGGAAATATATATATATATATATATATAAGTAAGAAATCCATGTCGAGTGAATCCGCTAGATTGAAATTATAACTGTGGATTTTTTTCTTTTAAAAAAAAAGTCATAATTAGCGCACCACGAGGTGTTCACCCACGTGCAAGTGGACATTGCCACCCGCACAATTATCCTTCATATAAAGATCTTTTATATGCAGAGATTCTCTGAGGTCGCTCGTCATCTCGAATATCCTTTTTTTTCTCGTGGTGGGTCAATTATACGTATTTCCGGTATACACAGAATTGAACGTACGATCTGCAGTTGTAGGTAAGCATCCTCTGTCTCTGTGGTAACGTCGATAAGATATCTTCCGTAGCTACCTTATACATGTGAGTCTGCAGTAGTTAATTCAGTGAATGCCACTTAGATATCCTAGCCGCCTAGGTTATTTGAATTAGGTGAAAAATTGCTGGCTTTTAGAAGTTACAGCACCCATAGAAACTTTCATTATCCGCAAAGCAAGATGCAGCTTCGTGCATTAGCAACAGAGTTCGTGCTTTATGTAGGAACAAGGTCTAATCTTCTGAGCTATTGAACTGATTGAAGTCTATGCATATAAAAATATTAAGTAGTCATCCGTGGTTGCGTGGATAATACGTGGCTGATTAATTAAATTGGCTGTAGATTCCATATGGTGATATGACAATCATTGATAAAGAACTGTATAGGCACATATCATAAAACTTAGATACTCGTCGCAAATGACCGCTACAAAAGTATTTTGACGAAATAATTTTAGCTTTATTTCTCTTATGAGATTAAACGATCTTACTTTATTTTTTGCTAGTAAAGTTGATCTTTTTCCATGTCGAGTCTTTAATACTTTGTGGCGTATATTAGCACTGATTACAGCAGCGCATCAGATCCACTTGTCTTAGGAATATCAAGAATAAATATGCATACCTATGTGATTTGCAAGCCAGTAGAGCTTCAGGCTGAATGCATAGAGTGCATGGTTAGTGTCTGCTATTTTTCCAGAAAACACGTAACGTCCATAAGTCGTCTTTAAGGAGTCTAATTACACAGAAGTTGTCTTTGGGACATCTTCAAGATGACTTTTGGACATATGTGATGTCTGGGTTGTTGGATATGACAGATCTTAGTATCTGGACTGAAGAAATATGTGGTAGTTAGTAAACAGCCACTTTTTTTGAGAGTCGTGCCAAGGAATGTTAAGGGATGATAAATTGTTTAGTAATGGCGAACCTGAATAACCATAGCATGTCAGCATTTTATCTTTTTGAATGAAATTTGAATCGTGTTCCCTCGCGGTGGGTCCTGAAGTTTTGTTTTGCCCGAGGGACTCCCGAGTCACTGCCTGTTATTGAAAATTGACGAGACGTCTGAAACTGCAGAGTCCATCGAGTCACTTTAATTCTCATTCTTCGTTTCAGCTGGACGAGTATCACGACAGGCTCGAAGACTTTCCTGAAGAGGACGAGGACGAGGATGAGAACAGCGACGATGACAACAACACTGCGCCGCCCTTTTCAAAAATTGTCCCCAATAAACTTCCCGAGAGAGCTTTTCAATTGGTGGAGATACGATCGGATGATGCTGAGGATATGAAGAACGTAAAGTGGAAAAGGAGAAATGTTTGAAGCGTCGATCAGTACTCAAGAGGATAAGAAGCAGAATGAACATCTCCGGCACGTTAACCAAGGACAATTTTTAACTTACTTTAATAATTCCGCTAGTCGACGAGGCATTGGCGAATCCACGAATTTAATTTGGCAGTTGGAACAAAATGGAATCGGAGTAATTAAACTGCCATTGAAGGAAAGTGGCACTGAAACATATAGTACATCGGGCAATAGCTTAGTAAATAGATGACAACATCGCTGATCTGTTGGTGTAAATTTTATTTATTTTTTTTTCGTTTTTCTTCTTTCTACAATAGTAAATAATACGTTGTATGGATTTTTAATTAACGTTAACTACAACGTCCCTAGTACCTAATGCATACTAATTGCGCGTATATAAATGGCCGCCGTACCCCTAAACGAGCCTTTGATCTCGCCTTAATTGCGAAATGGCTAAATTCAAGCCATAGATTACAATCGGTCACGAATTACTCACATTTGTTTTGCTGGTCCAGCCGTTTTAAAATAATGAATTATCCTACTGATTTCAAGTCAGGTGTACCAACCTGAGGTTTAAGCGATTCCAATGTCTATCGATTGCCAATGGTAACAATACAATCTTTTTCACCTGCCAGTAAAACAGGGCCGTACTCATTTTCAAAAAAATTTTTAGATACATTGACAGATGACAATTTTACTTGACTTATCGTGTCGTCTAAGAATTATATTTTCAAGAATCTTTGTCCCTAAGAAATTGTTCTTTCGATGATCTATGGCCATAGACAGGAGTTAGGCATAAGTGAGTAAGTGAATATTCTGTAAACAGCAAATAACAAAGATTCTTGTTATTGACGTATTTACAAATTTCAGATGTGTCAAAGCTGACATGTTCGTTATGAGGCGTTCGACAAAAAAACTACTCAAATCACGTAGTAAGATTCACATACACTTCTCGTGTTTAGCTATTGCTCTGTTTAATATTTTTCTGATATTACAAATGAAAAACGTATATAAAATTGGCACAGTCACTTCAATACAATTACAAATAACAAGCATAATAATTTAGTGCTCTTTAATTGCTAATTATTCACTCTATTCCCAATTTTGTTGATTTAAACCTGTAACAGGAAGTAGCGGCTGTGCCACAGTGAAGTTAAAGTAACCATAGCCGTATACAAAAGATTGGATAAAGGAAATAATAGGATGTGAAAATTTTGATAATCTTAATTGCTAATTATGTGCTACGATTAAACATTTTTTATATTAAAAAAAAAACTAAACCTTGGGGCATCTGGCATTCGAGTTTTAACCTATCTTGACCTAACGTAGCCATTAATAAATCTACTGCAGCTCCGCATTCCGGCAGCGGAAAAAATTGGAAACTCATATTTAACGCATATTTTTAGTATCGTAAAGCGAAGCTCACATCGAATTTTTCAAATTTATCCACTACTGGGCACTCGGAGCTTCAGTCGGCTTCGTAATGGCTACATTGGGTTAAAATAGGTTAGAACTCCTATGCCAAATGCCTCAAGATTATTTTCATTTAGAAAAAATATTTTTTTAAAGGGCTCAAGGACTCCTGTCGATGGCCCGTTGGCAATATGTACAAATTGTATAAAGAACTATATGTATTGTATAAAGTTTAAATCCCCAAACAAATGTAACGTATTGTCAATAAACTCAGTCTTACTACTAATTTTTTAAAAATGTTTAAATATAGCAACTAAATGACATTAAAATTTTCACATCTTATGGTTTCTTTTATCTATTTTTTTTTTGTTCATGTCACTACTTCCGCTTAAAGGACGAAAACACACAAAATTCGAATCAGAGTAAATTATTATGCTTGCTTTAAGTCATTCTGCTGAAATGACTGTGTCAATTTTAAGCACTCCAGTCAACCACTACAATTTTACAATTCATGAAATCTTATGAGCTGCCCAAAACCTCACGTTTGATTTGATTCATTCATGTCCTTGAAAATTATGTATTTCCCTTCGTTTTCGTTGCTATTGACTGCGAGCCGCAATAAGTAAGTGCGTAAGATCAGCCTTGTAATATTGAATGAGTACGACCCAACCTTGAAACTGTAGTCTTTAAGCATACGCAAAAGTTTCGGGGTGAAAATTTGAAGAAAGAGGTAATCTCGATGATAGTTTGTATATCCAATATCTATTGCAACTAATCCTGGCAGGGGGAGTCCCAGATAACATGTTTATTCATTAAAGTCGATAAGCTTATCACTGAATAGCAATGTCAACGTGATTCTCGGCAACGGAATATGGACGATGCTGGATATCGTATTAAGCTTCGGCTTCGCTTTTTTCGAGTTTCACGCGTACTATAAGATCGATATAGAATCTCGCATAAGTCTCATTGTTGGTCACTTCACTTCTGACACTAGCTGTAACTATGTACATATATTAAGTGTTAAGTATCGGTATATAAGTTTGACGTCTTACGTAAAAGATTTACGACGATACGATTAAAGATACGAAATTGCTATTTGACGGAATGACGTCATCGACAAAATTAAAATAGTTCGCTGAGGGTTAACCGAAATTTCCATTGCTCAAATAGGCAGGCTCATGATACAAATACACGAGATATAGCCACTAGCGATCGTATTTTGGTCCAGATCGCACAGGGTCTAATGACGTCACGTTCACAGAGACATCAGTTTCACTTTGAGGGAACTTATTTACGTTTCGGTTCGTAAGAAGATGGCCCGTCAAAGTGGAACTGCTGTCGTGGCGTGACTACGTAACATATGGAAAGTTAGTGAATCAGAGTAGAGAGGTCTGGTGACGTCACTGTCGAAATGCGCAAATCGCTAGTAGCCTTACCTTGTCTATTTGTATCATGCGCAGGCTCTCACGCTCTGAGCGAGAAGGATGCGGAGATGCTTACAGTGGCGTAGCACTGCTCGGAGGAAAGAACTTCAAGCCGTAACCCGTATATGTATGAACCCTGTCGTGTTTAGATACTTGCTACGACACTGCGAGTCAGGCAACGCGTGGCATGCCGGCACATGTGCTTCGATTCGCCGGCCGGCGGCCTCGCTCACACTTATTTATTCTGGGACGTCTGATCCTGAGAGGTATGAATTGTAACGACAATTTTATTATCGTTAGCAAATAAATGGCACCCGGAGAAACTATAAGGAAATATAAATTCAATAGAGAATTACTGAGCGCCTGGTATAATGCAGTTATACCGCTGTCTCCTATCGACACCCTGGCTAGCTGTTATGCGGTGGGGTCGTGGATCTGGGAGACACAAACAAGAATTGAAAATCTTAACAAAAATATAAGGATTCGAAGGGGCTTCTAATAATTCGGTAGAGTAGAGGTTTCTTTAACGATACGACACCCACAGGCGGACCCGATTTATTGTAAATAGAAAAATGATAAAAATAACAATCAGTGGTTAAGTAGTTGAGTAGTTGAGCCGCCAGGGTGTGTGTTTCGGTCTAGTTGCCACTTGGTCGTCCCAGCGCTCCGTCAGGCTCGTTGCTGGCTCTCTCGGGCCCCGTCTCAATATAAATTTTCAAAGATCCTCTCGGATCCGCTTAAGAAACCCAAAACACAAAAAGAACGTTCCCTGATAGAAATAAATACCAATTCTTAAAATAGAATCATTCCAACGCCACGCGAAACGCTCCGTAACCCATTGGGCCCCACGAAGTAGTCAAATTTACGTAATTTTGTGACGTGCATCGAAATGCCACGTCAAAAAATATGAAGAAGAAAATTATAAAAATAATGTGGAATGTAAAGACAGGAGTATATTGCGTTATGACGACGATAATGTCGCTAGGCTTTTTCGTCTTCAGCCCAAGTACGAGGTTTGTAAATATTTCTATGGCAATACCTCGATTGTCTTAAAAAAAAAGATAAAAAAAATTTGAAAGATATTTTCGATTGACCCAATTTCGTGCTGTTCACATAGCGGTTGGTGTCGCTAGCGATTCATCAACACATGTTTGTGATCCTTTGTGAATTTGCTGTATTCTACTGAAATCAACGGATTTACAGTTTAGTGCAGTTTTCGAAGTACAGTCAAACTTCAGTCCATGTCTGTTGCCGGGACTACAAATTTCAGTACCTGTCCGAAGGTCACGGGATTATTTTCGACCAATGTAAATGCTTGAACAGGGCTGTAGATACAAATTTAACAAGAAGCGCAAAAACTTTATTTTTTTTCACCAGCTTCTACACAACCAATTATATTTTTGTGATCGTTCGCAAAGAACGGTTTACGAGAATTCGATATATTCATCTCTTGACTAGATTTGTTGCAAGATGTTGCTAACCAAAAGGGTAGAAATTAGGTTAGGTACGTATTTAAGACACGGGGTTCTCGTTACGCATTAGTACAATACTTTCGGAGACAGAGACTGAGTTATGGAACCGGACAGCGACTGAATTGAAACAGGAACCGAACGGACTAAAGTTTGATTGTCGCTGTTGTATTTGTGCGTCGCGACGCTTCCAACTGGAAGGAAAGTACTGTTCATAAAGAAAGGGCCAGAGAGTGAGATTAGAAGAGAGAGATTTTTAACGATTATATAAACAATACAGACGATCGAATTGAATATACCGACGAATTTTGAGATATTTTTAGAACCATTTTACTTGGCGATCGAACTTTGAGAAAATAACGTCATCAGTGAACCATATCAGCTATCTGATTTGGTATCTCCAAGTGTCGAGTAATCTTTAGTGATTTAGGTATATGCTTTTAATTGTTCCGTAATACAATTTAGTATGAAGGAGGTCGTCAGGTACGAATTACAATTAGTCACGTTAGTAACTTAAGTAAAAGTGTTGCAAAGTCTTGTTAAATCGAATTTACCATGTTCCAACGAAATTTTTATTTGATCCTCGCATGACGCAAAACCCATCGGCCGGTTGAGTAATAAAATCATTATCAGAGATGAATGTTTTTTTATTTTTTCGATTATTATTAGCGAACATTGATTGAAGTGAGAATGGTGATATACAAAGTTACCAATGTCTTTTAAATACCCGATAGTATTTAACAGGGAGTCTGTCAAGTATTCTCGTTCCTAGAGACATCCCGACATCATCCTCTGGTTCGTAGTCAGTAAACGTAGATCGGTTTAGGAGCAAGTTGTATACAAGAATTCAAATTATTTAAATAAAAGCTTTGATTTTTAATTATTGATCGCGATATAATAAAAAATGTATTAATCAAAACGCGTAAATTTTATAGATTATATATGAAAAGGCAAAAGTATGAAGCTCCTGATATCGCGATATCAGTGATAATTCTATTAAACCTAGGTACTGCCTTCAGTATGGCTCGGTCCGGCACGCCTGTCAGATCATCCTCGAGAGCTCAGAAACGGCGGGAAATTCGAAGTGCTTGTTGATGAGAAAGAAACAATTTCACTGTCAAATGTAAATCCGGTTTGCAATCCTAGTTTATTTCATCATGTTTGGCAGCACCTGTAATCCAATAAAAAGGATGAATAAAAATTAACTTAAAAAAAAATAACTAACTAATTGACCCTCACTGTAGAACTCGGCACATCAATTTAATCAAATTATAATATCGTGCCTGGTACAGACTAAAGTCCACTAAATGAATAATCTAGTAAGAGAATGGAGGTGTATAAATGATATTTACTAAATGATCCAGAGTACCATATGCTGTTTATTACAATGCATAAAACAAATAAGTGTTACCAGAAGAACTTTGTGGCGATACAAATTTAAATAATACGAGCTATGGAATTGAGAGCTGGGTTCATTTGCCAAGGTGTCGAGAAAATGCGGAACGATAACGTCGATGATGTCAACAAAGGTGTGACTTTGCGTAATGGAAACACGTCGTACCTTTCAAACAATTGTACAAAACTCCAAAGTGATTCAAGTTTGGATAATGAGATTAAATTCAGATTGGATAATGCTGAGGAGACAGATAATTTTATAGTCAAGTATCGTGATAAAACTTACGATATCAGTGGATTGATGAAATATCATCCTGGTGGACGTAAAACTCTTAAACCTTACAAAGGCTTGAGTTTAGATCGAGTCCTGGCCGAGACTCCGCACTCGACTGCTGCCCATCATCTCTTTGAGGAATTCGTCCTTCAAAATCAAAGTGAATACCAGGATATCGAGGTGAGACAAATTGAAGAGAGAAGAAATATTTTTGATGTTAGAATGTAATTCAGGCGTTACATGTCGTGTGTTGTAGACGTTTAGAACCTGACACAGCTAATCATTTTGTTATCTTTTTTGCGTAATCAACTGACTTTGATAAGAGAGAAACGAAGCTTTCAGGTTTTCACTTTGCTCTTCAAGGTAATCCATCTCACATTTCAGTGTTTGTAATCGGATAAATTCTGTTGCTGACTATTAATTATATCAGTTTGTACGCACAATGACGTCAAATATTTAGATAGGCAGTCACCATTGCAAATGAGCACGTGCATGTGAGTATTTGTATACGAAAGGAAAGAATCGTTAAATCGATTGAAATCTACAGGGAAAATCAAATTTTAGTATTGAACGAGGTTAGCGCGTTTGCAGACGTTCGGCTTTCACACGTTGCTTTTACGTTACTAAATCGGCGCATGCGCAGAGTCGACTTCGTGTTTAACCCGTAGTCATAAAATACGACCGTAAAGTTCATATCATGTTGTCATGACGAAAAATCTGTATATAATTTTTAATAACGCAATGTTCTTAATGTATATTAATAACATTTAAAACGTGACGCCTGAATCAGAAACGTCATACAAATAGCATTAATCCGACGTGCATAACATGCAAAAATGTCATAAATGATATTCAGAGGTGACAATAAATAAACAAAAGAAAAATTAAAATAAATGAAAATATTTAATTTTATAAACGTGTTTTTTGTAGTTTTATTCGTGACACAAATACGCGAATTACAGCCACTAGCGGTTTACGCATTTGGACAATAACGTTACCAGACGCAATCAACTCTGATTGGCTGACTTTTGACCGTGACATCAGTTCCACTTTGAGGGGCCATCTTCTTACGAACCGAAACGTAAATAAGTCCCCTCAAAGTGAAACTGATGTAGCTTTTATCGTGACATCATTAGACCCTGCGCGATCGAGACCAAAATACGATCACTAGTGGTTATACCTAGTATATTTGTACCGTGGTTTTTCTAACGTGTTTGAAGATAACCTGGGTGTGTCGGACCTAAAATTGCGCACGCCAGGATAAATACAATCTATTCATATGACTATTTAAGCATCAGGACAACAACGTATCTACCATTTAAAAGTAGTTTAAATGATTAAAGGTCAAGAACGAGCAAAAATTCTTTTCTTGTTTTTTTAATTATTTCAATTTTTAATAGGAGATCCACGTGCCGCGTCAAGATCTTTGGAATTAAGATCTGTGCTTGTTCTTTTGATCTACTTGATTATTATATCTACCTGATCACATACAAAATTTATCTAGGTTATCAATTAATCCCATAATAAATTACGGACTGGATTCGTACCGGTAATTACTTTAATATAAACGTGAATACGATAACTCAAGAAATTCTTTATCTCAGAATATGATTACACATTTGATATACTTTTTCGACAGTGTCATATTTAGTCATTATATAGTAAAAATTTTTCGTATGCCTGTCCATGAAGCCATGCAAGCAAGAAAGAGGGAAAGAGAGAGATATCCATTTATATTTAGGCCAATTGGCTTCTTTGCGTATTAGGACATGTGTTCGTTCTCATACATACAGGGTGCAACTTTTCCGGGAACCGATGAGAGAGGAGCTCAAATCGGCTAAGGATCCGCCTCCATCTATTTACTCTTGTTATCGTAGGAATAATATTATAATGTAGTGTATGCTGTTACTTTGTTTATCTGTTTATCTATGGTAAAAATCGTAATAATTTTGCGGAGAAATACAATGCGCGAATACTCGAACGTACTGCAAGCGAATGATCGGTCTCATTGTTGAATATCAAGCAATTGATTGTCAGATGAAGGTAAACAATTTTTCATCTCCTGTGAGACCTCCTATGAGAAGCCAAGTGCCAAGTAAACAGTAATGGATTAGGAACTATTATTCCTACGACAATTATAAATAGAAGAAGGCGGATCATCAGCCGATTTGAACTCCCTCGTGGAACCTCGGAGAAGTTACACCCTGTATATTTCGATTCATGATATCAGTAATCGACCACTGATACAGAACTTTTTCTCACCGGAACCGACCGAGAGTTGAAATATATTGAATGTATGCCTATAGTTCACTAATATATAAATATGCAACACATGTATTTCACCTTTAATATTATCTAATTCCTAATAAAAGGTGAATATCAGAAGAACGATGCTTCATAGGTATTTCCATTTTTTCTTTTCTTTTTCAGAAACTCGTTAACTGGAACGAACCTATCCTCTGGCAAGTAAGCTCTCTAAAAGATAGATACTGGGAATGGGTGAACCTTCCTGTAAATCGACCGATTCGACTCTTCAAATCGAATTTTCTGGAATTGCTGACTATCACGCCCTGGTATCTGGTGCCGGCTATCTGGATACCAATCTCTCTATATTTCTTTTATTTAGGATGCATGTCAGACATTTCTGACAATGTTGGTAAGTCCCTGAGTAATATTTCATTTTTTTAAGATAAATCTTTGATCGCACTCGGTAAATTTGTTGCAGTGAATTCTATGCCGCAAATAATTATTGCCTTTGCGTGGGGGGTGTTATTATGGACATTTTTGGAGTACAGTGTGCACCGTAAATTATTCCATATGAAACCACCGCCAGATTCAAAGATTCTTATTACTCTTCATTTTCTTTTGCATGGTTTACATCACAAGGTATTGTGATATTAATTTATTATTGCTTATAACACTTAGAAGATCGAGCATATGTAGCACCCATCGATGCTTTATAATGATTATTAACAACGAAGATAATTTTTTTAATTATCAGTGATAAACGTTTAAACATCGAGTAACGCTTATGACTCAAATACAAGTTTTTTATTTGATTAATCATATAAGACACTTACACGAGAGTGATTGATTTATCTTTTACAATTTTCTTAACCGTTTTATTATTTTCAGGCACCTTTTGACGGACAAAGACTCTTGTTTCCACCACTCCCCGCCATAGTTGCTGCGACCATTCTCTTTAATCTTTACAAATTACTCTTTCCTACAATAATGATTAATTTTGTAGTCTCTGGCACAATGATAGGTTTGCAGGAAGATAACGTCCTTATCTTTTTCATTTCTAAGCGATACAAGAATATGATATTAATGGCTTATATGTTTCAGGATATTTGTGTTATGACTTAATGCATTATTACTTACACTACGGTGCACCAAAGGCAGAAACTTATTTGTATGTAATGAAGAGGTATCATAATCATCATCACTTTTCTCACCATGAAGAAGGTAATTAGGATGATACGATACATTTGTAGATACCATTTTTAAGTATATTCTTAATTTGCAGGTTTCGGTATAAGCAGCAGACTGTGGGATTACGTATTTGGAACACTGATAATTTTGAGACAATTAATAAGAGCTATCGAATGGTAGCCTAAGATATATAATAATTTATATCACTTTATTGTATCAAATACATATTGTAAATTGCGCTATATTTTTCTCATATGTATTTTAAATAAATAACAATGCGACACGCATAATTCATAATTACACAGTGATGTCGCGACAGATCGATTCTAACGCTGGGAATTCATAATTAATTATTCAATTAATAATCTAGTTTCGCTAATGCGATATTTTTAAGTACGGCTAAGGAAGGTGTACAAGTAACAAAAATGTTATTGCTTGTATGTTAAACCTAACTAAATTCAAAGAGCACAAGAGATTTTTGAATGATTAATATTATTCGATTGCACTCCGTACTATTTTGTACCAATGAATTGCATATTAGACCACAGGATCAATTAAGTACATAATCTAATAAATTTATATAGAGTTTCATTTAGTGAGGCATAAGAATATTTAGTTTGCGCAAGAGATATATGACTTGAAGGTGCAGATTTATAACTTTTCTCTAGTCCAAGTTAAAAAATTAATTACAAATAATATCAGAGAACCTTAAATGCTACAAATTGTCAAATATTTGAAATTAGAACGATGTTGTCAAAGGCTTAAACCTAGAAATTGCTTGACAGCATGAAAATATTAGTAAGGACAGAGATATATTTTGCAATGAAATTATATCTGCGTTTTCATGTTACTTCTGGTTTTGCAGTTTTTCTACCCATACCTAATTGGGGGAATGTGCTTTTATTCGGAGGTGGATTTAATCTAGATGAAAGATGAATGAATGCCTCATACAAACTTGGCCTTTCCATCACATTAACTTCGTAATGTCGAAGTTTTTCTCTTGTACACCAATTTGCTGCTTTACTGGCAGTGTTCTCCAAATTGTGAAGTTCAGTATCGGTCTTTGTTCTGTTACCAATGACAATGACCACTATCTCCTTTTTATCTTTATTTTTATCAATGTCTTTCTTCAATGGGAATAAGACATCAAGAGATTCAGGTTTAGCCGTATCATAAACCAGTACATAACCATCTGCAAAGCCTAAGTAATGCCTTGCTAATTGTTGATTATTTGTGTTGGTTTGTAACGGCTCCAATCCAGCAGTATCATAAAATCGAACTTTTTCTTTAGTACCACGATCAGTTTCAATGTTAGCCACGTATATATCTTCTATTGTTGGATGAATTTCCTGTTCCGATAATGTCAATTACTGATTATACTATTTACTAATGATAACCTACATATTATCTGATATCAGTATACCATAACCTCTCACACTTACGGTAGTCGAGTTGACGTTTCCGTATATAAGCTGCTCTAACAGTGCAGTTTTTCCAACTCCTTTCATTCCACAAATAACCACTCTTGTAGTTTTTCCCATATTTGGGCTTTGTACTTTAATGGACAGAGCCGATGTTTACGCGACGCGATACTTAGAATAGACATTAAAAATCATTTGACTACGTTGAGATAAAGTGTTTCAGGTATTTGTATTTAATTAATCAATAATGTCTGAGTAACCTGAACTTGAATAAATTGACTTGGGAGAAAAACCCAGTATCACCATCAAGTATATTATTAGTATATTATTCATTAACCTGATATGTTCTTTATGTCTAGGGGGAGTTGAAACTCCCCATGGTTACCTCACGAGACATCCGAAATTCTGACTGCCAATGAAGCAGTTTCCAATTTTTTAGCAATTTATTTGGAATGATGTGATATTAAACAAAAATTACGAAAATATCGTTCATTACATATCCTTATATTGTAATTGAATACTAGACGTAGAGGTTAAAGGTTGATACTTCTAAAATATATTTTGGTATTTCTCATATATAATTTTGCTTTTTATGTATTATTATTATTAATTCCATGTAATTGTATTTAATTTAGGGTAATTAGGAAAAAGGTAAAAAATATTTACAGCTATTTGAAATTCCTCGGCAACTATTGCGTTGTGGATATCACTTTTTATTTTTTCGTCTTGTTAATTTGAAATAACTATTTGCCTAACAAACTGATGAATACTTATATCTATACCATAGAAATAATCCAACCTTAAATTATACAAAAGGTATTTACAGAGTATTTTATGGTACATATGTTTATTATTTGCACTCCACTGTCGCGGTATTTGTAGGATTTAAATTCACAGTGTTCGCACAGTCGTGCATCGAGTAAAATGAAATATCTAGCTCCAAGAAATAATTTTGAGGAACCGATAGTGTGGTCCTTTTTGAAGAATTATCGCAACAACAATCGATAAAGGGTTACCGCTGGTCGCCAGTTGCGTATTCTTCATGTTCCGAATTGAAGCGCCGATTTCAGAGTATACAATTTTATATGAAATTTCCACAAAAGACAACTTATTCATTATAATAAAAATAATACTGAAAATTTTGTTACAATCAGATTTCTAATAAAATGTAATTTTCATGTAGACAACCATTTTGGCTTTATTTTGGTATGCTTGCTCGTATCTTCGTAATATATTGCCACGTCGAGACTGAGTTCAAAAACTAAACGCACGTTACAGATGTCAAAATGACTAAAAACGATCAAACGAAAGAAAATATAAAAGAGTTGACAAAAAGTGATAAATATTCCATTTTACTACCTACTTATAACGAGAGAGAGAATTTGCCAATAATAATATGGCTTATTGTCAAGTATATGGATGAATGGTGAGTACTGAAGTCATGGGTAACCTCTAAGTTTTTGAGTATTAAAAACGATTACTTGTAGTGGAAGTGCCTATGAAGTCATAGTGATTGATGACGGTTCTCCAGATGGTACACAGGATGTTGCAAAGCAACTTCAACAAATTTATGGAGAAGAGAAAATACTGTTAAGACCAAGAGAAAAGAAACTGGGTCTCGGAACAGCATACATACATGGAATTAAGCATGCTACTGGAAACTTCATTGTTATAATGGATGCTGATCTTTCTCACCATGTATATATATTAACAATTTTACGTGAAAAACGTCAATGTGTTATAAACTAATTAACATATATTTTTAGCCAAAATTCATTCCAAAAATGATCGAGCTGCAGAGATACTTGGATCTGGATATTGTCAGTGGTACAAGATATATCAGAGATGGTGGTGTTTACGGTTGGGATTTCAAAAGAAAGTTAGTTAGCAGAGGGGCCAACTTTTTAACACAGCTAATGCTCAGACCTGGGGCCAGCGATTTGACTGGTAGTTTCAGGTAAGAATCTGAAAATTGAACTAACGAGAAATGAATATTAATTTTCTATTTGCATCATAGACTATACAAGACGCACGTATTGGAAAAACTCATTGAATCTTGTGTATCCAAGGGCTATGTATTCCAAATGGAAATGATAGTTAGAGCCCGACAACTCAACTACACAATAGGCGAGGTTCCCATAAGTTTTGTCGACCGGGTTTACGGGGAATCAAAACTTGGTGGCTCTGAGATATTCCAGTTTATTAAAGGTCTTCTGTATTTATTTGCTACCACATAGCCAAAGATTAACTTTGACCAATTATTCTATGTACAATACAGGGCGCCATATATTACTGTATATTCGATAAATCATGTATAATATTATTTAAATAAACGATGTCTTCTTAATAGAAATGACTTTTTAATTAGTGTCATTATATATAATTGTAAATAAGGCATCCCGTGGGACGCACGTGGATTTAAGGCACGTGGGATTGAATGGTAAATATAGAACACGTAACGATTCGTGCCTCCCCATTCACCCTCGCCGCACCCTCTGACGTCACGCAGCCTCCGTTTATTGATCCCTTATGAAATTACTGTCTATATTTTGACTTGTACCTCGCAGATGACCATTCCACGAAATGCGGTCAATAATTTCGTTATGTCCGTTATAAAATCATTGTGGAAGTCTATTTGTCAAATCACCTTAAGATGGACCCACTTTCCTTTCCTGGAGACGTTACGTGTTTAGATTTTTGACGAGGCGACATACAGGGTGTCTATGGGTATCCGGAAATCCCTGAAGGCCATTACGAAATTACATAATATGACTTTGCCTACTTTGTCATACAATTTTTAATTCACTAATTTATATTTGCAATGCAAACCAGAATCATTTATCAAATTGATATTTTCATTTTAACTATTAGTTTGATACTATTACAATATATAATTGCACTTCAAAAAGTAATTAATTGTTCATCTTGATGGACTCATGATGAAGAGATAATGATTTCAGCTCTCGGTAGTCATTAAAAAATTCTCCAGTGTAAAGTATTCCAATAGCATAAAGTATCGTGTTAGCGTTATTAGCTTGTACAGCTCCAAGCTCCCTCAGTTTCGTGGCAAACTTCGCCGCGGCCAGACCTGCAATCGGGTTTGCTGGTTGCTTGGGCGCCGGGGTGAATCTTGCAAGTTCTCAGATACGAGCTTCTCAGATGGCTGTGCCTTTTCGATTTGACATTTACGTTCGGCTTTAATAGATTCCCGTTAGACCTCGAAGATCCTATTAGAGTATCGAGAAATTCTTCGACATGCCGCAGAAAATTGGATTCAACGTCGTATACGCTACGAGTAAGCAAATCTTATAGAATTCTTAAAGTTTTCTTTAAGAAAAGCTTCAGGACAGTATTAACCTTCATCCATATTACGATACTTTGTAAAAAAAAAACAAATTCTATAAATCCCATAAATTATTCTAATAACAGCACACTATATAAGTGTCTGGATTAAATAGTCCCATGCAGATTTCGGAGCATTGATTTTCTATGGCCGGGCATGAAACGTTTTGATTATTCTGCCATTTTTGTCCGCTCCAATTCTTCTTTGCTCTCACACTCTTGAAATATTTTTCATAAAAATGCTAATGGAACCACGTGGACCTTCTGTTCTGACATTTATTAATCCACCTCAGGAACAGCTCTCGAGTTTATGACCCAGATTAAGAAAAGACGTCGTCGTGACTAATTCTCTTTCCTTCTTGTCGTACAACGCCCAGGTGAGGAAGAAAGACACTCGTCTTTGGAATTAAACGTTCATGGACCAACCGTACGTGGTTGGCAGAGTGCAAGAAGATGCGGATACCCTCAGGAACTCATTCTGCGTCTTCATGGACCGACTAAGCTAACTAGGATACAAGTACTCGCGCATCAGTACCTTATTCGTGAGTCTCGTTATATAATGCTAAAGAAGCATTACCCTAAAACAATTTATTTACCAAATGAAAATCTCTTTCTTAATAATGAAGATGATTAGTCCAGGAAAATTTAATTAGTAGATAGCCTCGAGCCATTACTCTTCTGAAACTGCATTTTCTCACAATTCTTCTCCTTGTAGCTGAAAAATTGGAAATCTGGACGTCCCAAGAGGAAAAAGCTTCCAGTTCCACGGATTTCACGTATTTAGGATATATCACTCTTTCGGATAACGCTTCGACTCTTTACAAGAGCAGAGAATTGAAAAGCGTCGCGCTTCCGGAAACGGAAGCCGTGACCTTGAAGCTGAGACTTCACAAGCCGCATGCGAATGCACACAATCTTCATGAACAGGTGAATAATTTCTTATTCAACAAGCACGTGCATAGGCATTTGAAAATTAGCTAATTTCATTAAACTTCAATCGGAAAAGGAGTAATAAATTTATAACTCTATTCTGTCAGCAGTAGCAGATTTTCTGTAGAAAAAATTTTAAGTCATTTTCAGACTCGCATTTCGGTTATAACTCCGGCTACTCGCATGTCTATACGCCGGATCGATAAAAGCAATTACTCTAGACTAGATTCTTCCAAGAGACTATTGCCTTTCGGCTAGGTAGAGTTTTCTACGAAATAGTCCAAGAAATAATGTACCACATTGTGATCTATGAAGGCAAAAGTCACTGTCTAAATATACTCGTTCACCTATCAACTTTCTTCAGGTTGGCCTTATAGCCATCAATATACTAGGCGAGCCTTATGGACAAGAACTTAGTGGCCAAGGAGATGCTCCCTATAATCCTCACTATACTTCACCCTACGATGATCTGGCATTTGAAATGTATGTAGATCGTGAAGTCGCCAAGATCATAAGACAGATGGAAGCCAAGAAACTACAAGCTGTCGAGGGTAAGCATCACAGTGATGGTTCAGGGTAGGCTTCGCCGATGGCATAACTGTATCCTTCTTTATTCAGAAGAGAGATTCGAGTACGCGTCAAAACTCAAGGTGGCGATGGAGAACCTGAGGAAAGCTGGAGAACGTCTGGGGAAGTACGAATTGGAGAAGAAGTATGCAATAGCCTTGGAGGATTATGATAAAGCAAAGGCGAAGAAGGCACAGGCACAGCTCTATAGACAGCAGGTCTACCAGTCCCTGGAAGTAGAGGATTTGTTAGAAATTCATGGAGTGAGTTTCTGCATTACATGGCATCGATTAAATACCTTTGGCCAATTTTGGATACAATCCAGAAATCCTCATTTTGTCATTCTAGCCTCTGGAAAAAAATAATCTATCTACAGTTGAGGGTAAGGAATCGATATCCGTTGATACATGTAGTACTGCGCCGGTTACTGCTTCTGAGGAAATCACGTCGCCACCCAGGTTGGTTGTACCACCAAGTCGAGAGGGTGCATTATCTCCTACGGGTCCAGCTCATCAACCACCAGTGTCTCCATTACATCAGAAGCCAAATAGTCCTGGTATACTTTATTCATTTAAGATGTGCATGTGTCTGGAATACAAAATCATTTATTGACTGGATTCCCATTTTTTACTTTATTCATAGAAGTCACCGATAGTCCAACGAATGGCGTTCTGGAAAGACTCAGCACTTGTAATAAAGGTTCGCTCAGGAGAAAAACGAAATCGGCTGGTCCGGCACTTCGCTCAAGTTATGAAGCCTACGAGGAGAGAACCATTCCTGCACTCAGGCAGTAAGTACACTGTCACCTTTTTCTTTTAAGATTTTACGTCATTTTGTTGAGCCTCTCGACTTGCAGTTCTCACACGAATGAATTCACGAGAGAGTGTCACATGGACAGTGCTGAGACAAAAGTCACCTCGAAGCTCAACGACAGGGAGAAGAAGCAGGCAGCATTACCAATTGCAGTCTTTGGCATGGATATGGTACTCGATTCAATGATTTTATTGTAATTGCTTAATTATAAAACTATTCAATTACTAAGGGTGAACTGATCTTCCTCTGGACCAGGTGGAAAAGTTTTACTCAAAACAATTCACTGACAAGGAGGAAGGTTTAATGCAGTTAAAAGAAGAACTAAGAACTTTTGATCCGGAAGTGTCAAAGCATTCAGCCAACAAAATTGCGCGCGCAGCTATTTTGCTCTTGCACAGAGCACTGAGGGACAAAGTGTTCAGCGTCTACAGTTTGGCAGCTCAACTTATTAGAATTTTCTTTGCTGAGTTTGCTACTGACAGGTGAGTCTCTGAATAAATACATTCTTGAAATGACTTTTACTAAATTAAACACATTTTTACTCCTTAGAGTTTCCTCACCGGAAATTGCTCGCAGCGTAGATCGATTGCTTCCTGAACTGTTGACAAAGTCGGGAGACACTACTCCCAGGATACACAACATGGCAGTGCATACTATACTGAGTATGGCAGATTGTAAATGTGTGCGAGAACTTCATATAATACCGGTTCATCTCAGTAGGCCAGTCAGTAGCAGTACACATCAAAGACTTGCACTCAGTAGATTGGAAATGGTCGAACAACTGATACTGAATCATGGGATATCAACTGATAAGCAAAGGTGACATTATAAGTGCGCTAAAAAAGAAAACAAGATAAACGATTACGCTTTTCCACGTTGAATCCTCAGGACGACCTCTGCAATGAAAATTATCAATTTTGATATTTTCATCTACCAGAGGCCCTGTCTGACGTCGAACAATATAATACATTTATTCCCATAAGGCATTGTAACTGTTGCAGCGGCTTGACATGTCGAACCTTATCCGAATTGGGCTCTTCGGGTCTTCATCATCCTGCTGAAGCTGTCAGAAAAGTCTCTGAGCGAATTTTGGTTTTGGTTTACAAAGTCAACCCACGACTTGTACGGAAACAATTGCCACCTGACGATGACATCACTAGGAGGAACTTGCTATACCGTCAGCTCTTTCACGAGTTTGATTTGATAGATCTTCAGGTAGAAAGATGTGGATCCTAATATGTTATATGTAATTTACAATTATTATACATTTATTACATACGTTTATAGAGAAAAAAGGATTCGGAATCAAATCAAAAACCAACGACGACACCGACGCGTACAAAGTCAACAGAAAATCATGTGGCAAGCATAACAAAGTCACCACCTAGAACAAGTCCAGCCGTTAGTACAGCTAGTTCCACGAGTATAACGTCGCCGTCCGAGAACAGCGCAGATCAGAAGGGAGAAAAGTTTGTAAACCACATCTAAGAATTATCATCTAATTGGAGGATTCACAATTGATCGATTCTCTGAATTTTTAGAATGTGCATATTCTGCTTGTCTAAAGGACAAGTTTATTCGGAGGAAGGACTCAACATCCACTACTGGCGTAGTTGTCCTATGTTGACGAGATGCGAAGCCTGTAAGCAGGTCGTAGAAATATCATACTTAAATTTACATCTCTTAAGTGAGTCCTAATCTATATCTTGTACCAACTAATAATTACGAGAGTCGTAATATTAATTTATAAACATGGGTTTCAGACGAGTGCGATATGAGGAGTAATTATGTTAAGTGCGACACGTGTAAGCAAGCTGTACACGAAAGGATGTTTAAGGAACACGCGAAGGACGAAAAATGCACAAGTATAAAATATTCTAGTTAGAATATATATTCATATATTATTCGTTGTTACCTTTATTCATTCTTTCAGAACCTATAGAGGGTTATGAGCGATGTCCACTTTGTCATACTCATGTGAATCAGAATAAATGGAGGGAGCATTTGATGGGAGAACATCCTTGCACTAACAATCCACGAAATAAAATGAGTAAATCCTGTAAGTCATCGAAAGGATTAAATTATTACAAAATTTTTTTATTTCATAGTCACCCCTTGACTCTCTCTCTCTTCCAGGCACAAAGTCACCCTCAAATTCGCAAGGTCTCAGTGGCAAGATGACATCACCCACTGGCAGAGATTATTAGCGACAATCATTATCGCAGCCGAAAAGTCATCAGTAGAATGTAAAAAGTCGACAGAACATCTTTTTTGATTTTTGTTTATTTAATAGTTTACGGTATACGTTGTTAGTCATCTAGTCTTTTTTCATGTTTGTACTTATATTTAGATGTTTTTATAGTAAAACCCGTCCTAATATTGACGCTAGCTAAACGTAGGAACACGTTATTCTCAATTAGATTGGGAAAAAAGCATGAACTTACGTGACAACATAGTTTAGTTTTCGGTACAATGTTATACCAAGAATTATTGCAGGAGACAAATGTCCTTTCGTCATGCATCATACTAATTCGAATAACATAGTAATTTTTCTGTCAGCTGGACCCAGTCACAATATCGAGTATTCGCAGCTTCCTGTATCCTACAGTTTCTTTTTAAGATGTTCAGCTGACATAAAAGTCCAATGATATTTAGCCGTCTCAGAAAATGATGATTCCTTCGCATCCGGCCATGTTTATACGTACTCGTAGCACATAAGTTTGGAAATTTGGATTCTACTTTTTACGGCATTGCTGGGAAACGGTGGCCGAACAATAACTTTGAAAGGGTACTCTACGCTCAAAACCGATATCGATTAAGCATCTAGCAATTAAAATGTAATGGGGATTTCCTAAATCAATTATTTCATAGAAAAAAGTGGATAATTAAAGTGGGAGTTGATTCTCTTCTCGTTATACCAATTCGTTCCTTTATTGAACCTATAAATCTGTCTCACTATTGTATCAATTATATTACAATAGGCTCAGGCTATCAGATCCTTACCCCTTTAATTGGTTTCCTCCACAGTTTCCATTTTCGTTGAATTTTCCTCGTAGTCAGCCTCCTCCTTTGTTTCAACCCCATTTTCGGCCGGCTTTTCTTCATCGAAAATATTTTCCTCGATGTTATCTGCCTTCATCGCTACGGCTTCTCGATTCTCCTTGAACTTGTTCTTCTCTGGAACATTAGATATCGATTAAACGTTGATATCTACGTTCGATCCTCGTTTGTGGAAATATTTCATTAGAGAGAATGACTTACCGAATTTGGAACAGTCGGCGCCTAATAACCTCAGGTAATGAACAGCGTCATGAATAGGAACATACGCCCTTAAGGACATCGTACCCCTCCAACCAACCATTTCAAGGTTTAAAGGGTTGTCTGATTTGTCCTCCTTGTACAATAGAATACAGCTGCCAGTGGCTAATGAATATCGTAGATGATTATTTGAATGCATAGTTGAAAAATATAATATTCATTAATAAAATTATTATTAGTCTTACCAAAGTCTTTAACGCGTTCTTGCGTTTCTGGACTAAGCTTTACAATCTCTGGAGGCGTATGTGGGTCATCATTCTGCAGGAGCATGATTAGGTCATCCTTCGTTATACGAACCTTCCTACAATCCCCCACGTAATTGAAAATACTTCGCATTCCTTCTTGTGCGAGTCTGAATGCACATTTCATATTCTTATTATCGCAACGAACAAATGTCTTCACGCCCGTATTGATCATCTTCACTTTAACCTCATTGGATAAAACAATATCGCGAATTGCAGGTGACGTGAAGTATATATTCTTTTTTTTGCCTTCCTGGCACCTCACGAGTAGACAACGAGGATCCAGTTTCTCCGATATTGCATAGAATTCTCTGTTAATGTGCAAAGGATCATCAAGAACCATTTAAATTTTGAATTCCAAAGGAATGGTATCAAGATACTCACTTAATGGACGGCCACACATCCTCGTTTTCATCTTTGAAGAAAACAAAGGGATCTTCACGATATCCAACAAGACGTTTCCGTTTTCTTTGTGGGCCCCATGGCTTCTTTTCTTCATCTAAAAGCCTCTTTTTATCATCTGGTGTTTTCGTTTTCTTCTCTGCTTCTTCCTCTAAACTCAATTCATTCGTGGTTTCTTGAATGGTTTCTTTATCTGCAGACTTATTGGTAGACTCTTGATTCTCCCAAGGTAAGGCTGATACCTTTTCCAGTACAGCCACAAAAAAGCCTCCTGTGTCTTGATGATGTGGCAATATCCTCATACTAAATAATAAAGATCAAACGAACCAAATAGTGCACTCATGAACAGGTAGCGAATATGTACCTGCGCTCCAGATGGAATTTCGGAACATCTTCGGGCTTCGGCGGAAACATCTGTGGACGAACTTGTGTCTGCCATTGTTCAGGAACTTCTTCCCAAGAATTGTAATATTGAAGATTTTTTGAAGCGGGTAACCAATGCGTTACTCCTACAAGTTATAGATCGCAATTGTAATACAAATATAGTGACGAGGTGATAGATTTAGGTGGTAAAATTAAGGCTACTAGGACTAACCGGGGTTACAGTTGAGACCTGGTGCTAAATTTCGACCGTCAACCAGCTGAACGGAGTCACCTGTTTCTATCAAAAGTCTGTGCAAAACAGCTTCGTTCTCTACAGGATTCAGAGAGCAAGTAGAATAAACCATCCTACCACCAACAGCTAGTAATTCCAATCCTCTTTTCGCTATCCTATATTGAATTCTGCAGGGAAAAGTAACAGTTTAATTTATGTAGAAACTAAGAGTGGGAATAATCTTATTACCCATGAAGGTTGTTGCCGTTCGCTGGACTCCATTTACACCAAATATCCGGATTTTTTCTCATTGTACCATCACCACTACAAGGTACATCTGCCAGGATTCTATCGAATCTAGGAAAAGTATTTTTTATCAAATAACTCTAGATTAATTGGTAATAACATAAGTAAATTTGAACTAACTTTAGAACTCCTTTACTACCGTCTGGATTCGTGACGGTAAAATTTGGCATAATGGATGAGTCATGATTTGTAATAAGAATATTTGGACTGTTTAGTCTTTTAGCTTGATGTACCAGCATGTAGCAGCGGTTGTTATCCAAATCATTGGCTATGACAAAACCCTCTGTCAAAAATATTTTATTTATAATAATACTCATAGCAAATATTCATAAAGTAATAAAACAACATGAATTTAATCTACCAGGATGTGTATCTCCTTCATCAGCATGTATCATTTCAATCAATTGAGCAGTCTTTGATCCTGGTGCAGCACACATGTCTAAAATCTATTAAAAAAGTTTAATTATATACAGCTCTCAACTCATTAACCACTTTATAGTACGCATCCATTAAATCTAGACAAACTGACAAACCTTATGATGAGGTTTCACATCAAGCACTAGCGGAGGAATCATACTAACTACTTCTTGTCTGCTGATACTTCCGCTATTAGTTTCAGCAATCAGGAAATTGTGTAATCTGAAATAAGCTTCAGACCTTCTAATATCCTTCCTCGTTAACTGTAACTGCCAAGCAAGCTCATCAGGGTAAAATGGTAAGCACTTTGGCTTCATTTTCTCCTCCTCCTTAACAGCTTCTTGTCCATCTTCTAATTTTGTATTAAGAATCTCCTCAAAAAAGTCTCCCTTAATAATTTCAAGCAGGGCCTTTGTCTCAGCCTTAGAACCCGTTATACGAAATGCAACAGGAAGATTCTCTTTCATTGTTGTCATAAATGCATCCCACTCATGTTCAGGAACAACCTTCTGACTCTTGTAGTAATTTTCAAAATCCTTATTATCTCTAATAATATCAGCATAGCATCGTTGAGGCATTTTATCCCATACATCCTTATTCTACAAAAAATATTATAATTACGATTGAAGTTTAACAGCATAATTATTTTTATATAATTCGATAGATACGCTGGCAAACGAAGAGCCAATGACTATGACATTTACTTTTTGTTTCTCACGTCGTTTCTCTGCAAAATTCTTCTTTGGCTTATGCCTTCGTCCTTTTCCCATTCTTTCACGCAGATATCGTCCTCAAATAAAATTTCTTGCAAAACACGTGTTCACTCTGTCTTCAACAAGTCTTGACAAGTGTTTAATGGCGCCGCCAGTAGCATAAACTGTATATATGCATACTGAATACGCGAAAGTCGTTCAAAAACAACTTTGGCGTGTGTTCCGAAATTCACTGTAAGCTCTATGGGGGGGATCGTCTCTCTCTTTACCTGTATTGAATTGAGTGAGACACAATTATACTAGCAGTAATTTTGGAACGTAGCCATTTCTGGAGAGGGCAGCACCAAGTCGCGATTCTGCCACGTAAAATCAAGCGAATCTCTTCATTAACTGCTCATAGGTGAATTCAGGTGAATTAATGTCACAAGAAAAATATACTTTGCTCATGGAAAAATATAAGAAAACATTGAAAGAAAAATGTCTAAACATCCACAACCGATTTTAGTAAAAGCTGACAGTGCTTCAAAAACATCTATTATTCACATTTACAAAAATGAGGTATTTTTTATTTGGAAATTTTAGAGTATATAAAAAAAATAAAAGCAGATTGTTTACATGCATTCGTTTCGTTTTTTCAACAGTTTAAAATAGGGAGAGCACGTGGAAATGACAAGATAATAACAGATATCTTAGTATCCCGGAGGCACTGTGTATTTAAACGTACAGATGTTGGAAAATGGACTATTACTGATACAAGCTCCAGTTGTACAATGGTCAATGGTATTCCTATTCCTCGCAATATGCCGCAAGCAATTAATTCAGGAGATATTATACAACTTAGTCCATCTAAGTCTCATAGATATATTTATACCTTCCCTGCTGAAAATAATCAACTAAGTAAAGTGAAACGATCAGAACTACCAGAGAAACTAGATACGAAAAGGTTCTCTGATATATCAGAAAAAGAAACAAACTGTCCACAAGAGTTAGATGTCGCAGACAATAAACGAGGGAATGCCTTTGAGAAAGTTAATGATATAATGGAGGCAGAACTTACATGCAGTGTTTGTTCTGAATTATTTGTAAGAGCTACGACATTAAATTGTATGCACACTTTTTGCCAAAGCTGCATAGAAGCTTGGAAAAAGAAAAGCAATGAATGTCCTGTATGTAGAACACCAGTAACATCTATGATTCGTTCTCTAGTTTTAGATAATTTTATTGATAAAATGATGAACAGTGTTTTAACACCATATGAAACTCAAAAAAAACAAGGTTCTTAGAGACTCAGTAAAAAAAAAAGGATCTAATTTATTTGTGGCCTTAGAATGTAAAAAGTTTAATTATTCTTTAAATATGTTAAGCAATTAAAAAATGAACAGAACCCAATAAACCTTACAATTATTTATGTTAAAATGTAACTTCATATAGTAAAGTGCAACTAAAACAGTGTAATAAAAGCAATTTTATCTCTCAGTAAATTCAATTATTTAATTAAAATATGTATATGTAGCTATATTCAATATCTAACCCATAAATCTCAGTAGTTCCCATGCTGTTGAAAAGATGTCTCTAGTGGTCATCGATCGTTCGAATTTTCATGTTACGGCAATTTCTTGAGAAAGATTAGCTGCATTTAACCAAGTACATTAAAGACTAAAAGAACAAGAAGAAGTATCGAAAAGTGTCAGTAAAAGTAGATCTATAATTATCCTGGATCAGTCTCTAAAATGGTAACATTGCAATGAGGAAAATAGAAATTTGGGAAGTGGAAGTTTGGTTGACGATCTCTTTTCCGTCGCTTGTACGATCAGTCGCTCTGTTGAGAACGCGGCGCCACTGAAGGTTCATGATACGGAACGTCATGTAAATGGCAAAGTACGTACGACGACGACGACGACACCAGGAGAGGAAATAAAATTGTTCTGCTCGAAGAAGCAGCACGTCGATCCATCGGCGAAACTAACTGTAAACGTCGTTGAATCTCGTTGGCTAAGGTAGTTGCGTTTTCACAGTGGAAAACGACACGTCCTTAGAGGATGGCGACTTGACCCCGTGAAGAATGGAACACTGTGCTTCTGAACGGTACGTATCTTCGCATACATACGTCGCCTTCATCGCATTTGCCAGTTATGAAACTGTCGCTCGTGTCTAACTACACAATACCGAAACGCCGTCGCTCTATTAACCACCGTTCGTCGTATATTAATTTCTCGACTGTTGCCAAAGAGAATCCGACCTGACTTTGTCCTCTTCACAATAAAAATTCTCCACGTTCTTGCTACAATAAGAGTTAATTTTTTTCTTTGTTTTATGTCCTATTTTATTCTCTCGCTATTCATCAAGAATTTACCGTTTATATTAAGGACTTGTGAAATTTTTAAACAATTCGTGTAATATCATGCATGTATTGAATATGTGAGTTTGGATGATTTTCTAACGATTCGTACGATTTTATCGACGTTGCACAGGACTAACAGTCATTGAATGTCTTTATTATGTTGCAGATTAGCAATTTAAGGATTTTGAGTGGTGCTAGAATAAATACAAGGTAAGACTGGCTTATTTTTCTTTGTCTATTATTTGTCATACTATAGATACGTACCATGCCTATATATACATGTTATCAATAAGAATATTGTACGTTAGGTTAAGGTGGGATCTGTTTGCTTACTCTGCAGAAAGTTACCAATTCTTTTGTTTTACATCAAGATGGCAGAAGTGGATCCAGAGACTTTATTAGAATGGCTGAGTATGGGCCAAGGAGACGAAAGAGACATGCAGTTAATAGCATTGGAACAGTTGTGCATGTTGCTACTTATGTCCGATAATGTTGACCGCTGTTTTGAATGGTATGTAATATGCTTCGATATAACATTTTATCCTATTGGAAGTAATTTGTCCAACTGAAATATTTTATATTTAGCTGTCCACCACGCACGTTCCTACCTGCTCTTTGCCGCATCTTCTTAGATGAGCTTGCACCTGATAGTGTCTTAGAAGTGACAGCCAGAGCAATAACATATTACTTAGATGTATCAGCAGAATGCACAAGACGGGTTGTAGCCATGGAAGGTGCCATCAAAGCCATTTGTGGTCGACTATCAGGCGCAGGTTTAGGGTCTAGAGCCAGTAGAGATTTAGCAGAACAATGTATCAAGGTAAAAGCAAAGTCCAAGGTTGATAAATATGAAAGTAGACTCCTATGTTATACATAATCAACTTTTATTCAGGTACTTGAGCTTGTTTGCGCGAGAGAAGCAGGTGCCGTATTTGAAGCAGGTGGCCTCCCATGTGCTTTGTGTTTTATCCGGGAACATGGAGCCCGTGTACATCGTGATACTCTACATTCGGCCATGGCTGTGGTTTCGCGATTATGTGGCAAAGTCGAACCTCAAGATAAAGCATTACCAGATTGCGTTGAAGCCTTGTCAACTTTACTCAGACACGAAGATGCACATGTAGCAGACGGCGCTCTTCGATGCTTTGCTTCTTTAGCTGACAGATTCTCCAGAAGGGGAATAGATCCAGCTCCACTAGCCTCCAATGGACTTGTCTCTGAACTTCTATACAGGTATAAAATTGAATAATGAATCGAGTCTTAATTTCAAAATCGTATATTACTATACTAATATCTCTCTTTGCTAGGTTGTCCAACGCCGCAGGACCTGGTGCTTCTGTAGCAGCCAGTTCCGGAAACCCTAAAACTCCTCCGCCATCGAGTGCTTCGACGACACCAGCACCCGAGCCAAAGTCATGCGCCTCCGTATCGACCATCATTAGCCTTCTCTCAACATTATGCCGAGGTTCACCATCGATAACCCATGACCTCCTACGTTCAGAATTACCGGACGCCATCGAGAAGGCTCTCAAGGGCGATGAGAGATGCTGCTTGGACTCGATGAGGCTGGTGGATTTACTGTTGGTTTTACTATTCGAAGGAAGATCTGCTCTAGGTCGTAGCGCTGCAGGAGGTCCTTCCGGTGGACCTCTGTTACCAAGACTGAGACGGTTAGACAGCGCTGGCGAGAAGTCCCATAGGCAACTTATTGATTGCATCCGCTCAAAAGATACTGATGCGCTGATCGAAGCTATTGATTCTGGTGGGATCGAAGTCAATTTTATGGACGACGTGGGCCAGACACTGCTCAATTGGGCCTCCGCTTTTGGCACCCAGGAGATGGTCGAGTTTTTATGTGATCGAGGAGCTGACGTCAACAAAGGTCAGCGGTCATCGAGTCTCCATTATGCCGCGTGTTTTGGTAGACCAGCCATTGCCAAAGTATTATTGAGACATGGAGCCAATCCTGACCTGAGAGACGAAGACGGAAAGACTCCTCTGGATAAAGCTAGGGAACGCGTGGATGAGGGTCATAGGGAAGTAGCAGCTATCCTGCAATCTCCTGGAGAATGGATGTTACCATCTAATCAGGAACACAGGAAACCCGAAACCGAAGTGGAAGAATTCACCGAGCCTAAGGGTGATCCTGAAATGGCTCCCGTTTATCTCAAGAGACTTTTACCCGTTTTTTGTGCCACATTTCAATCCACCATGCTACCGAGTGTAAGAAAAGCCAGTTTAAGTTTGATCAGGAAGATGGTTCACTACATTCAACCAGAATTGCTCGTCCAAGCTTGTAGTGCAGATGGAGCCGCTGGCTGTGGAGCAACTCTCGTGGAAGTCATCGCTAATGTACTAGATAACGAGGTAAGTCCTTACTTTTTAATTTACAGTGTTATCTTTTCCCCTAATATTTCAAAGGGATCGACAGGCAGTAAGGCTATTATGATCAGGTAGGCAGATTATTGGATGTTCAAGTAAACATGCAGATCAGGATAGACGAACGAGGCAGGCAGGCAGACAGTCAGACAGACAGAGAAATAATGAAGGAAGCAGGAATAGAGAAGAAAATAGAGTGCAAAAATTGCTCACTACTCAGTTGAGATTTTTCACAGGACGTTGACAGAGAGGCACCACCACCACCTCCGCCTCTCAAGTCGAGCGTTGGCCCCAAATTGCCCCGTCTTACGTCGCGCAAGCCTTCCGGTTCCCAGAACTACATTCTCAATAAGTCGGTAACGTCACCATTGTATTCTATTGCACTTTTAGACAAATATCTTTGACCCTTATTAAATGTTGCGTTCATGCGACATTAGAACCCTTGTGAGTCATTTAATCTCAACATCAGGAGATTATCTCCGCTACTAATCCCAAAGTCCCAAACGTGCATTTTAACAAACTTAATCCACAATCATGGACATCGATCAACTGAAATTGTATGAACGATTGATATCTTTCTTGCGGCCACTGTACATGAGTATGTGCCAGCAAGTACAATTGAGAATTTGCAAAGCTAGCATGCAGGCAAGCAGCGAGCATGCATGATACACGCACGCAAGCAAATAAGCACGTTCGATAAATTCGTTCCTTTCGTCTTGTAATTCTAATGAAATAATAACTTTGAGAATTTCCAACGAGGAGACAAAGAGTAATCACCGAGTGAATCGGAAGCTCAGTACCTTCTTTCTGAAGTTACTAGCAGGCGATGGCAACTTACAATTTTCCATAGGCTTTTATCGACTGTCTGCCTGCTACTAGAACGGTCGTACTAACGGTACATGCACGTTGCCCTATTACTTTCGACAGATGGAGGGTAATAGAATATGGCATTCAATGAACAAGCCGCTTAATGTGTATGTGATCTTATTGGTCAAAGTCTCTTTAAGTATTTGACTGAAAAGGTGCGATAAGCTATGACGAAGAATAATAATTTTGCGACATGATTCATGAGGTCAACATTTTTCTAACGAGTAAAGATAACTTCCTCTTGTCTCTTGAAGCGAATTTGAGGATGTTTCTTTTTAGGAACTTAGAGTGAAGCGTGACATTGAATTTTCGAAAGATCTGTCCTGAACGTGAACGAATTTTCGAAAATATATATATTATAAAGTATATATATGATCAACAGGAGGACGAGGATGGCCACTTGGTAGTACTACAAATGATCCAGGATCTTATGGTGAAAGGGAAGGAAGAGTTTCTGGAGCACTTTGCTCGCCTCGGTGTCTTCTCTAAGGTGGCCGCTCTAGCGGGGCCTCAAGAAGCAGCTCCGGAACCAGAGACCGAACCAAATCAATCTGGCGAAGAACAGAGGCTGGAGGACGCCCGTGAATTACTGGTGGGCCGTGCCTATCACTGGCGTGATTGGTGCATCTGTCGAGGACGCGACTGTTTGTACGTTTGGTCTGACGCCGCTGCTTTAGAATTGTCAAATGGAAGTAATGGCTGGTTTAGGTTTATCCTTGATGGCAAACTGGCAACAATGTATTCCAGTGGAAGTCCTGAGGGTGGAACCGATACGAGTGGTAAGCCTAATTGGCTTGTTAACAAAATCGCATCACTAGATCGCTCAATGATCTTTCCATTTCACTTTATGCATCGTTACAACGATCCTTATTACGTTTACATTAATAGCAATTCTCATTACACAGCGCATTGTGATTAACTTTAGCTTAGCGAATAGCTTAGAGAGTAACTGGTTTTTACTAACTGCCTACAGGAAAGGGGAGGAACACAGAGTCGCTCACTACGGAAGGTAGGTACATCCTTAATACCAACAGTCTATTAAAGCAGACGAGTCTTAATACCTCTCTTAATTGAAATTCTCTTAACTATTTTCACAATACTTTCATATTCATCTATCAACTAAATCTCGCATTCGTTCGCCTTGTTTGTCACTCTCATATTTGTCCATTGGCACCGTAGACAAGCTTTTGATACTGAATGGTTATTACTGGAGCTTCTTAATTCCAGAAAATCGTGGTGAATTTTTGGAAAAATTACAAAGAGCTCGGGGCCAGGTGAAACCGAACTCTGTGAGCCAACCGATATTATCAAGACCAGGAACTACGCGACTCGTTGTCGGTAACTGGGCACTTTCTAGTCGCAAAGAGAGCGAGCTGTCTATCCATAACAGTGATGGTCAACAACAGGCCACCATCCTAAGGGAAGATTTGCCAGGATTTATTTTTGAATCTAATCGGGGTACCAAACACTCCTTTACTGCAGAAACGAGTCTAGGTACTTATATACCTACGAAGAGTAGCTTCTTGAAAGTCCAAAGGAAAAATTCCTCCTGCAACTCGTCGTTCTTAACTTCAGGTCCGGAATTCGCTGCCGGTTGGGCAGGTAAACGCGGCAAGAGACTGCGATCGAAAATGGAAGCTATTAAGCAGAAAGTTAAGACTCAGGCACAGGAAATCTACGAGAGATACTTCAAAGCCGCCCAAGCGCAACCTCGCGGTGTTGTTGCCAAACTGGGGGCCATCGTCAATCAGATAGAAAAGGCATGTCAAAAGCAACAGTCCGGTAATCGGGAATGGCGAAATGTTCTGCAAAATGCTCTGGAAGAACTTAAGATCTTATTGAACGAGGAAGGAAGAGTCTCAGCCTACGAATTGCATTCGAGCGGTCTTGTTCAGACGTTGCTGGCATTACTTGCTGCACCTCCTGGACCTCAGCCACCATCTCTGAGAGCCACAAAATTGCGTTTGCAAAGGATCGCCCTATTTAAGAATTCCTTCCAAATGAATGATACCAAGGAACAAAATTCAGCCAAGATATTGGTGAATAAGTTGGTCTCCGTGCTAGAATCTATAGAAAAACTACCAGTTTATTTATACGACACGCCTGGATCTGGTTATGGCTTACAAGTGCGTTTTTTTGCTGCTAATTTTTCATCCATTTATTTACTGGCAAATTTAATAGATGCATAAACCATTTTATGTTTTTATAGATTTTAACCAGGAGACTAAGGTTTCGCTTGGAAAAGGCAGCTGGTGAGAGTGCTTTGATCGATAGATCAGGTCGGAGCCTCAAAATGGAGCCTCTTAGTACAATACAACAGTTGGAAAATCACTTATTGAAGATGGTAGCAAAACAATGGCACGATCACGATAGATCCACATTTACTTTTGTTAAGAAATTAAAGGAAGGCAACAAATTGACATTCAAATATCAACATGATTTTGATGAGAACGGAGTACTCTATTGGATTGGTACAAATGCTAAGTGAGTTTCTGTCTTTTAAATGCGATACGTCTTCTGGAGAAAACAATGATATTGATGTTTCTTACTTTAGAACGAGCACCGAATGGGTTAATCCTGGGCAATATGGTTTGGTCGTTGTTACCTCGAGCGAGGGAAGAAATTTACCATATGGTCATCTAGAAGATATTCTTAGTCGAGATCCGTCAGCCCTCAATTGCCATACTAACGATGACAAAAGAGCATGGTTCTCCATAGATTTAGGAGTTTGGCTGATTCCAAGTGCATACACACTGCGACACGCTAGAGGATATGGAAGAAGCGCTCTCAGAAATTGGATGTTTCAGGTAAATTAAATAACTGATTGTTGTCCACGTCTAAATCTGCGACAGAAAGAACTAACAGTTCTTGCGTTGACGTTTATTTTAGGCCTCAAAGGATGGTGTTAATTGGACGACCTTGTATGCACACGTAGACGATGGTTCACTAAATGAGCCAGGTAGCACGGCAACATGGACACTGGAGCCTCCTAGTGATGAACCTCAAGGCTGGCGTCACTTGCGTCTTCAGCAAACCGGAAAAAATGCTTCCGGGCAAACTCACTATCTCTCAGTATCTGGTTTTGAAGTGTACGGTGAAGTGACAGGAGTGTGCGAAGATCTGGGGCGTGCCGCCAGGGAAGCTGAAGCTGGAGTGAGAAGACAGAGAAGACTGATCAGGACTCAAGTGCTTCGACACTTAGTCGCGGGTGCAAGGGTTGCCAGAGGACTTGACTGGAAGTGGAGAGATCAAGATGGCGTTCCTCCAGGTGAAGGCACGGTTACAGGGGAGTTACACAATGGTTGGATAGACGTGACCTGGGACCATGGTGGATCGAATTCTTATCGAATGGGCGCAGAAGGCAAATACGACTTGAGGCTTATTGGCACTACTGGAATTCTCGAGAATGAAAGTGCATCTAAGAACAAGAATAGTACGGGTGTCCTTACCGGTAGGAAGTCTAGTAGTACTCCAAGCTTACCAGACTGCACGGATACGGGTATGCGAAGTTCGGTAGCTTCTACTGATCAGGCAGCTAGTGCGGACAACCTGGCAGCCAAGGTAAGACACATTTTATTAGGGTGGACTCAGCATCACTTCCTTGTATTCCGTACGAGTTCTCACAAGGAACCTATTCCTAAATATCAATTGGCCATACAGCAAGCTGCGGAATCGATAGCGGAGAGTGTTCTTTCTGTGGCGCGTGCTGAAGCAGTAGTCGCAGTAACTGGGGAGGGAGCAGCCAGCGCTGCAGGAGAGCTCTCAGTCGTTTTACATCCACGACCTGATACTGCCGTGACCAGTGACTTGGCAACGATCGTCGAGAGTCTTGCTTTGAATACAGATTGTCCTGCCAATAGCAATAGCAACCGCGCATCGAGCAGCTCGAAACCACTTTTTGCTACCGTTCGCGGAAACAAGGTAAGCAGCTCTTCTTCAGAGACAAGAAGAAATGCGAGTAGACTCGCGGACATTGAATATTTGACGATTGATGAGATTAAATTTTTCAGCCTGCAGGTGGTCTTTTGAGTCTAGAGGCTGCAGAGGTTTTGGACCGTGTGCGAGAGGGTGCCGACAGGTTGCGTAATAACACTAACAGTTTCTTGAGCGGGGAATTAGTGGGTTTGGTTCCTGTTAGGATCAGCGTGTCTGGTGAAACCGATGAAAGTTCCCTCAGGATCAGGCCAGTACCGAGACATACTGGAATCGCAGATGGTACGTTTCTCCACATACTATCACTTTCCATCTTTTATCAATTCTATTATAAATCCTATGACTTCGGATAGACAAGAGAATCGCCAAAGAACGTGTCTCTAACTCCCAGTATTACGTGTGTGGTATATTAAACAGCGATTAAAGTAATCCGTCTACTCCTCACTGCTCACTATCACTCAATCGCTAATGTATGATTCGCAAGTGAATTCTTTCCCAACCTAACCTCCACATCCTACCTGGCACCGATGTAAACGTTGACGAACCTCAAAGTCTTTTCGATCGAACTAGGCACGAAAGAGTGTAGTCGGGACAAAGAAGCTAGCTCATCCTCGCAGAGCGCTACAGGAGGCTGTCCCGTTGTGGTTACCAATCCTATGTCCGTGTCTGTGCCCAATCTCGCTTGTACCGATGCTAACAATACCTTGGAACCGGCAGCCGCTACTGGCTTACTGGAAACTTTTGCTGCGATGGCTAGAAGACGAACGTTAGGTTAGTTCTTGAGCAGTCTACCTAGCGCACAAGACCGAGCGATCCTCGCAGTGGTTCGCGATTACTCTGACGAGCGAGCGAGTGCCAGCCGCACGCTATTACGTTCGGCGGTTCCTCGCACATTGGCCTCGTCCAGGATTGTCAGCTTTATCCAGAAAATGATGTTTTCAGGTCCGACCGGTGGCCAGCACATAGCACCCAATGCCAATTCAAGCTCGAATCCTCGTGGACCAAACTCTGTCTCGAGTCTAGTCAGATTGGCTCTCGGCTCCAACTTCCCTGGTGGATTACTCAGCACTGCACAGAGTTATCCCAGCTTAACTAGTAGCAGCCAAGTCGCAGGCAGTGGAGTTACTACGACTACTGGCCCAGGTCTTGGACAAGCACTTACCATGTCTCTTACGAGTACAAGCAGCGACAGTGAACAGGTAAGCAATTGTTGCATTATTTTAAGAAATTACACGTACGTTGATCCTACGAGCAAATCGTCGTCGTCGTCCAGCCGAGAGGTAAGATCGGAGACAAAATGGCATTAAGGCTTCCTTTTAATATAATGTAAAGTTATGGCTACAGGTTAGTCTCGAGGATTTCTTGGAATCGTGTGGTGGCGTTCCTGGATCTAGTGTCGGCGGTGGTCGAGGTACTGGTGGTCCCACTCTTCTCACTGAGGTGGAGGACGATGAAGATAGCGTTCTAGCCGAGGAGGACGATGACAACGAGGAGAACGACCAGGATGTATGTTTTCGCATACTGCTTTCTCTTCGCAAGATCTTAGTTACAATATTATACAATTTCAGGATGACGATGAAGAGAACGAGGAAGAAGGCGAGTACGAGGAAGTGATGGTAAGTCGCAATTTACTGGCAGCATTCATGGAAGAGGAAGTACCTCCAAGCAGCAAGAGACGAGCATGGGATGACGAGTTTGTATTGAAACGTCAATTTTCTGCGTTGATACCTGCCTTCGATCCGCGCCCGGGAAGAACAAATATCAATCAGGTAAAGTGTCATTGCTATTTAGTTAAATTTTACTTCTAATTTTGTAGAAAGGAACATGCAAATAATAGCAAATCTATAAACATTCTTAGACAACCGATTTGGAAGTTCCACCGCCCGGTAGTGAACCGCAATCGAGTACTCGCGTTGGCTCTTTGCCGACACCTAGACTTTCCCTCACTCTGAAAGGTCCAGGACTTCCTGGAGTCCCGGATGTTGAACTACCTCTGCTGGATCTTCATTCCAGCATTTTCCAAGCAGTCCAGGAGTTAATGCAAATGACCGAATTAGGAAATAGGCAGGAGAAACTTAGGAGGATATGGGAACCTACGTACACGTATGCCACTTTTTTTACTTATTACCATTAGAGACATTAGTGATGCAAGTTATATGTCATTTAATTACGGGTACTTGCAGGATAATCTATAAGGAGGCACGAGAAGACGAATCTTCAGGTCGAGCTACACCGATTGTCACCCTATACTCCCGCAACCCGAGCCAGAATACAAATGCATGCACCGTTGAAGATGTTTTACAATTGTTGCGACATGTTTTCGTGTTAAGTACAACGCGTGATGAACGAAAAGCTAGCATAGCCGAAAACGAGGCGGAAGTAGACACTTCCAGCTGGGTACACCCGGACGATTTTACTTCAAAGAAAATTACGAACAAGGTAGTACAACAAATTCAAGATCCACTGGCGTTGGCTGCAGGAGCACTGCCTAGTTGGTGCGAGGAGCTTGCCAGGAGTTGCCCGTTCTTATTGCCCTTCGAGACTAGACGACTGTACTTCAGCTGCACAGCCTTTGGAGCATCTCGGTCAATCGTCTGGCTACAGACTCAAAGAGATGCTGTTCTCGAAAGGCAGAGAGCCCCGGGTTTAAGTCCACGTCGCGATGACAGTCACGAGTTCAGAGTAGGAAGACTGAAACACGAAAGGGTCAGCGTACCCAGGGGAGAGAAACTATTGGACTGGGCCGAGCAAGTACTAAAGGTACATGCGAGCCGCAAGAGTATACTTGAAGTAGAATTCGTCGGCGAGGAAGGAACCGGCCTAGGACCCACTCTCGAGTTCTTCGCTCTAGTTGCCGCCGAGTTGCAGCGCAAGGACCTAGGTCTTTGGTTGTGCGACGATGACGATGATGAATCCTGCGACGAGGAACACATGTCTCAACATCATCAGCATGGCACTTCTTCGTCCGAGGAACAAGTTCGTCCAGCAGGCTACTATGTGACTCGGCCGAGTGGATTGTTCCCTGCACCTCTGCCGCAGGATTCTTCAGCATGCGCTCGCTCCGCCAGATACTTCTGGTTCCTGGGCGTCTTCTTGGCAAAGGTTCTCCAGGATAATAGACTTGTCGATTTACCGCTATCGCGACCGTTCCTCAAGCTCATGTGTCGTGGCGACATCACAAATAACGTTAACGAAAGAATTGGATTAACCGGGGTCACGCAGGACAGCATGTCCTGGAGTATGGCCAGCAGTTTCATATCCGAGGAAGGAGAACCCGAAGCCCCATATGCCTCTCTCGAGCCCATCCCTTGGTATAACGGCATCCTTGATATTGACGATCTCGCGGTGGTCGATCCCGTTAGGGGTGACTTCCTCAAAGAGGTGCAAAATATATCGTCCAAGCGCGACAGGACCCTCTCCGATGGGATTTCTTCGACTGATGAAATGCAAGATACACTTCGTATAACTCATCCGTCCGGCACTTCGGTTGCCATCGAAGACTTGGCTCTGACGATGACATACTCGCCCAGCTCGAAAGTTTTCGAACACGATCATGCAGAGTTGCGGGACGGTGGTGCCGATATTCCTGTCACCCTGGAAAACGCCAAGGAGTACACTGAACTAACAATCGATTATTGTCTCGATCGTGGAATCGGCAGGCAGCTCGAGGCCTTCAAAGCTGGCTTCTCCAAAGTGTTTCCCATGGAGAAGCTGCACGCGTTCAGCCCCGAAGAAGTCAGGGCAATGCTGTGCGGCGAACAAAACCCCCAGTGGACCAGAGAGGACTTGCTCAATTACACCGAACCGAAACTCGGCTACACGAAGGAAAGGTATGTTAATCAAACTTTAAGTAATTACTTGCTCATTGGTACTAATAAACTATTAAAAATAATACGTTCTTTTTTCATGTTCTACAGCCCCGGATTCCAGAGGTTTGTCAACGTACTATTATCACTGACGGGACCAGAAAGGAAGGCCTTCCTTCAATTCGCAACCGGATGTTCCGCTCTTCCTCCGGGTGGCCTCTGCAATCTTCACCCCAGGCTCACCGTAGTGCGGAAAGTCGATGCCGGCGCGGGTGGCTACCCTTCCGTAAATACGTGCGTGCACTACTTGAAATTGCCGGAATATCCTACCGAAGAGATTCTCAAGGAGAGGCTTCTTGCCGCCACCCGAGAGAGGGGTTTCCATTTGAATTAGACGCGTTTAACCTAGAAGCATATGGACATATTTGAATTAACGATAATCAATGAAAATCGTCCAGAACGTTAATTGAACTATGCTTTGCGGATCGAATCGCGCGATAAAACTTTAGCTCGATACGTCATCTTCGTTCTTGCTATTTTTAAAAGAGTTCACGCGGAGTAATGATTTGTCAAAGGAATGCGACGCGCTTACAGCGTCCCAGAAACCTGGCACGGAAGTTCTCGTCTTGTCTTTTATTATTTCATTTCATTTGATCTCATTCAATTTAATCCAATCCTAATGTCTATTTTGCAATCATATCCGTAATATTGTCTCGTCTCATCTCATTCGTGTCACTTCCCATCGTGTTTACGTTCCCGTTAGCATTGTCGCTCGGTCAAAGTCAAATCTGCTACTGCTACTACATATTACCACTATATTACTACCGTTAATGCTATTGTTCCTGTTGACGCTGCTGCTTCGTGAGGATATCGCCTAGGGAAGGTACCCGGTTATTAATGGTCAAAGCAACGACTGGAGGAGGAGGAGGAGGGTGAGCTAAAGTGACCAGGACTCTGAGTTGGAAAGTGAAGTGAGAAAATTCCGTTCCAGGTTCACGAGGATAATACGATACGAGATAATATTGTCTGTAGAGTATCGCGCAAAATTCTTCCTCAGAAGCTGCAAATTTCGCGAGTGTTTGCGAGTAGATTTCCTATTGTTACGAAGTCGAAGTTCTCGAGACTCCTCGTCCAATTATGTGACACTATCGTCTTTGTGAAATATCGTGTAGAAGATAGTCTATTGTAAAAGAATAGCCGCACTCGGTGAATAATTATATTTTCAATACATGGGTGCCTCCATCCTAAACAGCTGTTAAGTCGCTACTTGTTTCGGATGAAAGATGAAGAATGACGCGAATAAAAAATTGTTCGTTGAATGTACACACGTCAAGTTTTTATTGACCAGAATGACTATGATAATTCAGAATACTTAGCAGTAGCGTAACCAGATCGTCCTAACACGTTGACACTCGGCTGCCTACTAACTGATGTGCTTTGGAAGAAATCGCGTTTCTAGACTTACCCAACACCGAATCTCCCCAAAAACTTTCAACCTCAACATCAATTTCGTCGTCCAATCGAACCCCGAGGATACGATCTTGACTTGCCTCGAAGACCACGTAATCTGAGTTCGATCAAACGATGTTCTCCCCATTCCCCACCCTCACAGTCCTCGAGTAGACTAGATGAATTCGTATAAAGTTAACGTAAGTGTGAGAGAAGACTAACAATATCAAGATGAAGAATAGTTACTATTACTGTATTATATAAATTATTATTGATTCTTGGGAAGAATGATAATAAACAAACAAAGAAACGAACATTAATATTGCAATACATTTTCTATGTCTGTCAATAATTGTATATGCTCAGTGGGATTGTTACAATTTAGAAGTGAAACCATTTTATTTTTCATATTTATTGGAACTTCGTAACAAAGCAACAGATACCTCGTAGTAAACACTAATTTTGCCTCGCGGACTATACACGATTGACTTATATGTATTGTGCTTATATATATATTCGTTATAATTTTGATGACGTGGACGACCGTCTGACAGCCGCACGAGACACTTTCGTGTCGTTTAGTCATTGCTGAAGAACCGAATTTGCTTCAGCACGTTCTTCTTCCAACTCTTTCGCAGTGACATCTAGCTTAGATCTAGCGAAGTCGCTGATCGGTAAATCCTGATAAATAAGAAGCATATTAGAACATTTAAGGTCGTGGAAAACTTCGACTAATACAACTGCTTAGAACTTTTATGATCACCTGTACGATTTTGAATTTCTTATCGGTTATGGTGACGGGGAAGGAGAATACCACGTCTTTAGGAATTCCGTAGCTGCCATCGGACACAACACCCATGCTGACCCATTTGCCAGGTTTGGTTCCGATCCACCAATCTCTCATATGGTCTCCAGCAGCCTTAGCAGCCGACATAGCCGATGACATTTTCCTAGCTGCGATCACCGCAGCACCACGCTTCTGGATCGTCTCAACGAATTGTGCATTGAGCCAGGCATCGTCATTGACAACCGCAGGAACTGCTTTGGCACCCCCGGGTAAATCAACGACAGCGTGCGATGCGTCAGGATACTGGGTTGAGCTATGATTACCCCAGATAATAACGTTCTGCACCTTATCGACCTGGCCAAAACAAAAACGCATGAGTTTGAATTACGAATCTAAACAAACTCAACACCATATTAATTAATCCATCAACAATTACCTGAACGCTAAGGCGAGCGGCCAGGGCTGCTTGAGCACGATTTTGGTCAAGCCTCGTCATCGCCGTAAAATTCTCTTTGGGGATAGAGGGTGCGTAATGCGAGCAAATAAGAGCGTTTGTGTTTGCTGGGTTTCCTACGACAAGAACCTTGACGTCCTTGCGGGCATATTTGTCCAAGGCTTCTCCCTGAACTTTGAATATTTTCACATTGGCCGAGAGGAGGTCCTTTCTCTCCATTCCCTGTTTCCGGGGCATCGCACCGACCAGAAAGGCTGCTGCGGCATCCTTGAAGGCAGCGGCCGGATCAGCCGTAGGAAGTACATCTATTTATCCAAAGAAACATGATAAATAATAGATATAATATTATATATATGCGTGTACGTAGAGGGGAACATGTTGACTCAAACTCTTGAAATAGTTAAACGCTAACTACAAAGATTGATAATTTTAAAGGCAGTCTTGCTTCATTGTTTCAACAGATTATTTTCACTCTTATCGGCTGAGGATAACTCGTTAAAAGACAAGGGTTATAAATATGTGTGTGTGTATATATATATATATATATATATATATACACGTGTTATATTACATCATGTACGTAACGCTATGTTATATAATTTCGCTCCTCGTCTTTTTGTCTCTAATTCATTATAATAATTTTTGAAAATACGTCGGAAACTTGAGCTTTCAAATTTTCTTTTTGTGATTTACTGTTACTATTTACGTGTTATCTACGTATCCAATGACCCGGGAGACCTTGCAGAATTTTCCTCAACGCAAAGACAGTGAATCCCTTTTTTATTTTCCATTTAACGTCTCCGTTCGTTAAAGTAAATTAATCAATTTTAAAATGGAAGAAAGAGCTCTACCTCCAAGAAGAGGAAGTGCCAAATCTTCCAATTCCATAACAACTCCTTGCAGGACTTCCATCATCGGTGGAATATCCAACAAACGTAGGTTGATCTTCTGCTCAGGGCCAAAGACTGAACCAGCAGCCAATTGATAAAGGAGAGAATAGGCAATCTGTCCAGCTGCACCAGTGACCACAACATTTATTGGCTCAGTCTGCATGAATACAAAAATTTAAGAAAAAAGCGTATGACGACCATATCATATCAATCAAATAGCCAAATAGTCATTGAAAGATTAAATTAATGTTATATACAATACAAGAATTAATATACCCAGGATTTCTTAAAAACTGTATTTAATCAGTTAAAATTTTACAACACAAAGACATTAGCCAAACATAATTAGGAGGTCAAATATGCAATTAAATATTATCATGAATGTGGATTAATGGAGGCAATGGTAATGTACATTAAATAGCAATGAATTGTAAACTTGTAGAGGGCAATGCCTCATTTTGGCATATAATTTCCGTTAATTATTATAGCTTCAAAAATAACAAAATACATATACGCGACGACTTTACAGATTCGTAATTAGTTTTGTTGATACAAATGTCGGTTAACAAGTAAAACTTGCTTATTAAGTCTGAAGGTCGAACGTAGGTTAAATAACTAGCAAATAAGAGCAGGAAAGAGGAATAATGACTTCGAAAAATATTCTCTATATATTATGATTACGAAGAACTTACCATCTTTGCTATCTTTGCTATTGAATGTGTTATTACCGAAGAAAGTTCCTGCTTTTGCCAATTCCAAAAACTGACTGATTCTAGAACTTTAATCCTCTAGTATCTCCACTGACCACACGGGTGTACTGATGTTCTCAACCTGGAAAATATGCTTTCGAAATTCTTGAACTCTGGAACGTGATTACATTAAGGCCCGCTTCGAACGTAACGATCGCCCGCGAAAATATGACGAGCGACATTCTTTTGCTGCTTGATGGAAACAGTGCCGAAGACTCCGATTTGGAGTACCGCTACTCCAACTTTCTCGTAACAATAGTCTGCCTAGCAGAGATATTTACAAGATCGTGACGGGATGTTGGATGCTTATGTTCTCGCGTAAAAGAAAGAAATTAATTGATCTCTTGATCACAACTATGATCGCGTAACATTGATCAAGCGTTAAGTACCTGATTTTATATTATCGTTCGATATACGGGACATCTGACGTTAACAACGTTACCTCGTGTACTCGTGTGATTTTGACTTTTGACAGCTGGACTGCCAATAAATTATTTGTTCCTAATTAAACGTCACACACGCGCATGATAATCTATGAATTTAGGCGTATTCAACAGGGTCAATCTCAAGGTAATATAACGTACTATTCGTCATGATTATACTACTTTACGCCCATCACTGCCCACACGAGTTTACTGACATATATGGTTTTGCACGTTTCAAGTCGTGTTGTCACTTATTATCAGTAGTTTCTTCTGAGCAGCACTTACTTCACCATGAATTTATTCAAAAGTAAGGAGAAAACTTAATTCAACGTATTGCTTCGTAGGATTCTGGAGGTGGAATGTATTCCGAATGGGCCTCTTTGAGTGCCTTGATCCAGCAGGGCTCAGAGGAGAGCCAAAGTGTCCTCGAGAAATTTTCACCGGGTGCTGGCCGTGAAGTTGCACTCTCTATTGTCCGTCAACTTGCTGCTAATCTTGGTATTACTCAAGCAGCTGAACCAAGTCCATTGAACACGGATCGAGAAGTCCAATGGTGTATGGAAGTTATTTGTTTTGGCCTTTCTTTACCATTGGCTGAACATGATACTGTTAGAGATTGTGTCAATGTTTATTGCGAATGGTTATCTGCGTTATACTCGTCACCTAAGATTTCTGTACCAAGACCTATCGTGGAAGATCCAAACTTTTATGCGAGAAAAATTATCAGCCATTTCCACAATCTCTTTGTGCCCAGAAAGGGTGAAGGTGAGTCATTGTTTCACAGAATTATCTTCTGTTGATCTACTCTTTCTGCTACTAACCACTGTTTCTCTTAACATCCTTTTCTCTTCCATAGTCTGGCCATTTTTGTATCAGGACTTAGGTAATCATTTCAACTAATCTTGGTATTGCTGCTTGGTATGGGTACTTAACTATGGGATGCTCTATGTATTTTCTTTCCTGCATACTATACATTTCTACAATTCCATCTAGGAGCCGATACAATAAATAGACAAGCTGTCCTTTGTCACAGAGTGCTGAGGACGTTACAACAAGTAGCACGTGGACCAGCAACATTAGAAAGAGAAACATGGGAGAGTTTATTGTTATTTTTAATTGGTATCAATGACGCTCTCTTAGCTCCTCCAGCTGTAAGAGAAGATGCTGGTGAACAGTTATGTGAAAGAGTACTGGGTGTCTTATTAGAGGTACATCTTATGCTTTCCTGGGAACAAAATCAACACAGATATCTGAAACAATAATCAATACTAATTTTTACTTAGGTATGGCTAGTCGCTTGCGAGCGAAATTTTCCATCACCTCCACTCTGGCGAACGCTTCGTGAATCTTGTCTTCGTTGGCGTCACAGGTTGGCTTTGGTTGAACAATGGAATCGTGTATGTCTAGCATTAACAGCAAAGCTTTTACAAATTATGTATGGACCAACATTCCCAGAATTGAAAATCAGTAAGTACCCTGAACTATGACATTCGTTCATACTATCTCTACACGTTTCACACAAGCATTGCTGTGTCTTCAGGTGAAGAAGATGCCCAGTTAGTACCATCCACGATGTCGGATGAGGCAGTTGCTCAGGCATGGTACAGATTATTACGTACTGTAGGTGATCCGGTTGATTTATGCAGGCCAGCAGTTGTGTCACAGACGCAGGCCTTCTTGCAGTACGCGATCGCCAGTCCCAACATCGTTGACCCTTGTCAGCATCCTTGTCTTCAAGGTCTACCACAAATATTTCTTAAGGCCATTAAGGGTATAGCAGGCCAGGTCGATGCCTTCCTAGGTAAGAAAAACATCTATTTAAGATTCATAGCACTGCGAAATTTCAAAACTTCTTCGCACGAGGTTCTTCGAATACGACCCTCGGTGGTGGTGGCATGCCCAATAAATGTTTACAGGGGTCTCGCAGGCATGCTGTTGGGAGGAATGTTGCGTTACTAGTACCGCACCAGGAACCGGTGTCGGTGGAAGTGTGGGTGTCGGGGTTGAGAAATCCAGTGGAAAGGATCAGCCTCAACCCTTTCCTACTCCACCTACGCAGCGGAGACTCGCTAAGAGTTTCAGCGTCACGCCTTCCGCTGTTACCAAGGGTACTGAGCACGACACTTATTCATTTCATCTCCTTGGCCAATCTTGCAGTTGTAAATACACAGTGTTGTAGTCTTTAACTTTATATTCCTCTCTTTTAAGAAATGATTACTTGTATTTTCTTTGAATCTATTGCTTCTTGGCACAAAGAAGACATTTGATGCATTCTGGTGCACATTGGGAAAAGTTCCTTGATACTTAATTATTATGACTTTATCTGACAGGAATTCCAAAAGCTTCTCTCATTAGTTTAACCACGAGTCGCATTTCCAACAATCCACCAATATCAACAACAAACTCTGGACCATCATCGACTTCGAGTACAACATGTAAGATAAACCACTTATGAATTTTCAAAATTCATTTCCCTCAATTTCTAATCGTTGTAGCTGTTACCTCCCTTGGTCAGGACGTTAGACCACCCTTGGCGCCAGGAAGACCAAAATGCAACAGCATACTTCACCTTTTTGGTGAATGGCTCTTCGAAGCCGCTTTCATAGGTACTGAAGGATGGTCTCAAAACTTACCACGTGAGTCATTCTTTTCAGAGAAACGTTTCCACCGATTAAGATCATTATAATTTCATAGGTGTAATTTTCAGAACCCTCGGGTGCGTCCAAGAGACCATCCTCGGTCTTGGTCGATGGGCCAAGTTCCTTGCAAGAAACTGTCAGCGCAATACCAGCATCTCTTGGAATAGATCGGTATGAATCCGGTCGAGCCGAAGCTATGGGCGCGCTTTGTCGAATTTTCTGTGCAAAAAAAACTGGTGAGGAAATACTTCCCGTATATCTTGCACGATTCTACCAAGCGATGTTTCATGGCCTCAAAGTGAACGAGGTAAAGGAAATTTGTAATGTCATGCAACTTTCTAATTTTACGCTATCATTGAGATTTCTTTATCCTTTAATAGGCTAGAGAATGCGGCGAGACACTTGCCAGTGTATTATTAAATTCGGCTGACTTATTTAGATTGGATCTCGATGGGATTCAAGTGCTAGTACCAGCTGTGATAACAGCTCTGGAAGTTGTTCTTCCTGATAAAGATTTAAAATTAAAATCAAATTCAGTCTCCAGAGTGGAATTAAGAAGAGCATCTATACATTTATTAATATCCATGTTGACATTGCCACTACATTTCCAGGTAAATTGTGGGTTAATCTTCTGGAATTGTAGAAATGATTAATTATACTAATTATCAACATCTCTCCGTTAGAATCTCGTTATCAAGGAGTTGCCGGCATTTTCCATCTTGGGAAATCAAGAAAGGAGTCAAGTGACGTTTGCGCAATTAAAGCCAAGACTCATGAATCTCCTTATAAATGCATTACAAGTAGAAACCGATCCGCAAAATACGCACATGCTCTTAGGTGGATTGCTACTGAGTGTGCAAGATTCTGCAGCTGCGGAAGAAGTCGATCAAGTGACTCAACCGGATGCTGTGGTTAGCGATACAACAACAAATTTATTGTCATCAGGTATATCCTTGTGGGCAGATTTTAATATAGAGGTTTAAAATGACGTAATGTCACCCCAGATGAAAACTTTATCCTGAGCTAAAAATCCGTTAAGCTTTCACGTGTTTGTATTTTTTAGAAAAAATCAAATCAATTTCAAAAAATGAAAATTATGCTTTGTCACGTTCATTCTGTACACGTTGCTGTATATTTGTTATCTCCGTTATCTCTGTTATTTTTGTATTTTATTACCAAGTCAGGATCAACATCCGTACGCGCGTGAATATACCATCGTAACATTCCAATTTCACGGTGTATCCTATTGTTGCTTTACGCGGGTTTTTGTGTTTTGTTTCACTCTCGTTTGGCATGACCGCGCGTGCTCCATTACAGGACATACGTGTACATACACATATGTTACAATTCAAATATTTTGAAAAAAACTCAACCTTCAATCTTGCTTTCAGCAATCTCTCACAGCATTTGAAATGCATGTAGAGTCACATTCTTTTTTTATCATATTATACAGGAACTTTTTATAGAATCTTTGTAATCACTACATTTTGAGCTTACATCATAGCCTTTCCTTTCTATATGACTTTTCAATTCAGTCGCACCAGTCAGATTTGATGGCTGCCATGTGATCGCTTCGGTTAAACATTTGCTATATTTTCCTGTGAAATTTGACTGATGCCGTTTAATAGAAACAAAGAAATAAATAAGAAAGACTTCTTTGTAACAATATTTTTCGTTGAACCGCATTGTAGCGTATTTAATAAATTGATTATAATAATTACATGCACGCATCGATTGAGCACAGGCGTGTCTCGCGTATACATATTGTTATGCCATTTACAAGCTCGTTTTTATTTTGGGTTGTATTCCGTTCTGCATTCACCATTGTTACTGCCATCATCGCTTGATAGTCACCAGTGATTCAGCCAGTCAAGTAAGCATTTCCAGTGATCTGCGTTCGCTCGGCGATTCCTCCGATATTGCAACTCTTCAAGAGGAGAGCATTGCTTTCGGTAAATATCGCAATCCTAAACTCATTACTCTACTTAAGCACTGTATACTGTAGTCGCAGCCTTTCCTCTCTTTTTCTCTCCCTCCTGGTCCACGGGGTGCTGAACCCATGATCGAATAAACTGATCCTCTCCCTCTCTTTAAATATAAGAACAATATAAAGTATCTGGCTATCACGATTCTTCTAATGTATTCATTTAAGATACATCTAAATATGATGAAAAACATTTAACCAACTGTTACAGACTCTGCTCACGCTCTTTTCGTCAGGGCGACGTATTTGGTCTGTCATAGATTGATATCCTCGTGGAAGACGGATTTGAATGTCTCTCTGGCAGCATTAGAGTTACTCTCAGGCCTGGCGAGAACTCATATTCGCGAAACTGGTAAGGTCTGCACGATATATTTGATATTATTCAATAGTTACTTAGTACCTTGTTAATTTTGAAGTAAATTAATAATTGTATCGATTTCTATTTATGCATCCAGCAAGGAAACTCACAGGTTTGGCTGCTGTTTCGTTTAGTTTTTTGAACGTTACGTATTTAATTAAGAATTAATAAGAATTCATATTGACACGTTAGAAGCTTTGACTTATCAGTCACACGTTTCCAGATGCGTTAGAATGCAAAAGGACAGTGAGATGGCTCTGCGACTATATAGCTTATCAATGTTGGCGACCACCGCCGGCTCATTCGAAAGATCTTCACTCTTCAATCGTCGCTGCATTTACCTGTCTGACTACCTGGTTGACTGCAGATCCTCAATTATTGCAGGTTTGCAATCCCTTTATCAAACGACTATAGTGGTAAACTTGAAAGCACTAAGTGCATTTCCTTTATGCATTTGTAGGATAAAGATTGCCTGATGACTGTTCTCGAGGTAGTCGAACTAGGAGTCTCTGGTACCAAGAGTATCGGTAAGCCTGGAGAACCAATTAAGATGAAGGACGAGAAGGAATTGAAGCCAGCATCAATGAGAGTCAGGGATGCTGCGGATGCTCTGTTGACAATAATTCTTGAGCAGGTTGGCTATTTTCCCAGTGTCTGCGGTGCTCAATCGCTGTCGTCTTTATTGGATGAAGTCTCTCTACTCCGGCACTGTAACAGCTGGATGGGTGGTAGAGTGGCGCGCCAAGCGGCTGTAGAACGGTTTCGATATTTCGTTGCCGAAAATGCTACGATGCTGGCGTTACTCGAGGAACCACTTGGTAACGATCAGGATCCACAACCAACTGTGACGGTATTGATTCGAGGTCCTTTCGGTAGACACGCATGGACGATGCAACTTAGACATCTTCCTAGACACAGATCCAGTGTTAGAAGTATCAACACGAATCCTGGACGTCCTTTACCTTTGGCTGAAGCTGCTCCTCGTACCGATTACAAACCAAGATTCTTTCCAGATAACGTTGATAGAATTCCACATTGTAAAGTGTAAGTGTTCTTGCTACAAATCTTTCTTCTCAGTCTCCATCGAGTTGCTCAAAATAATTTGTTTATTACAGAGACGAGTCTATACCTACCCTGGAAGCTGTTATGAATGATAATGACGGAGTGAAAAATGACCATCGACTTCTATCACAGCTGCTCGAACGGCAAATAAATTTAGAACAGAAATCTAGCGAGGAAGTTGAGAAAAACAACGAGGAGAAAATAAACGAGTGTGCGCCGCCCCAAATTTGTCACGAATTCCAAACGGCTCGATTGTTTTTGAGTCACTTTGGTTTTCTTAATTTTGAACCTAAGGAAAGTGGCGAGGAATCAACCAGCCGTGGACTCACTGCGCTCGATCCGACTATACCAGGATTCTGTGCAGATCTAGAAAGTCTCGATCACACCAGTCCAAGGACATGCGACACTGTTCATATTTTTTATGTCAAGGCGGGTCAGAAAAATGCCGAAGAAATTCTTTCGAATGTGGTCAGTGCTAATTTCGAATTAATAATATCAGCTTCAATTCTTCATATTTTTATTTCTATATACCAACCGACGTGCTTCGTTCATAGTTACACGAAAGCAGTGTTTCGTCCCACTTCCTGGAGTTTTTGAGTTCACTTGGTTGGCCAGTTTCTGTGTCAAGTCATGCTGGCTGGACAGGACACGTCTCGACGTCTTGGCGAGTAACGGTTCCAATCAATGTACCACAACCAGCTCACAGCGATCATGGAGGGGCACTCTACAACGGCGACACGCACGTTCTCTACTGGGCAGATGTCAGTTCAGAGATAGCTTTTGTTGTACCAACGCATTCGATGAATGCAGTCAGCTGCGAGTCAAACGACGAACCACATTATAATGGCGACTCAAGTAGCAACAGCCAAGGTGCAGCTTCACGAAGCTAATGAGATATCATTTTCACATTCTCTATTTAATTTATACATCAGACGATCCTCCCATTTCATCAGGATGGTTCGAGCGAAGCATCAGCGAAAGTGCAGGCAACCGGACTTATTCCATTTCGCAAAATACCTCACAAAGTTCAAGGACTATGTCGCTTGACCTGGAAAAGCAACCTTCAAGCCTGACGGGATCAGGACCTCCTAGTGCTTCCAGTACGGATCTAATCCGGCCGAGAAGATCAGCAAAGCATTCTCTACCAATGCAAACCGACACCAGGATCCTTGTTGTATGGCTAGAAAGTCTCGAAGATCATTTACAATTTCCAATTGGTACGTATAATTCTTAATCTACTGAATTTCCATTCTCGACAGCATCTACAGGGAATATCAACATTCATGTTGCAGGTGATCTTCTACCCTGTATGCATACCGGACTCGAATACGCTAACGCTATTAGAGCCTCGGATGTACAAGTAATATTTTTACAATCTCTCGCAAGTGGTCTGCTGAGGGTGAGACTGCAAGGCCCAGCATCGCGGATAAATTTAGCGACTCCCCTGGTCGATGGTATGGTAGTATCAAGAAGAGTATTGGGGAATTTAATTAGACAAACGACTTTAAATATGGGCCGCAGAAAGAGGCTGGATAATGACAGGTAACTCAAGCAACTTATAGCATTGGTAATTTCAAACGGTATGAATATCTGCAAAATAGGAATTTATAAGACTGTTTTTCTCTCTCTCTTTATCTTACCACAGCTACCATCCACCACACGTGCGACGACGTTTAAAAATTCAAGACATGGTACAAAAATATAAGAGGAATCTCGAACAGCCTGAACTATTGACATTGTTATTCAGTGATCCACAGACTTAAAGATGTCGGATCTCCGACCGTTTAATAATTATATTATGGTATTATAGTATAGCATCCAGTACATAATGAGGACTGATTCCACCCGAAGCTATATTATACTCTCAAATCAAACTCGCGAATACAAACTATTCCGAGTACATTCCGGAAAAATTGTAATCAGCTTAAGAGATATGCATATTATATCGTGCTCATCCACCTGTCATGAGTTGTACTAATAAATATTATTCTATCAATAACTGATATCTCTATTTTTTATAAGGAAGTCACGTATTGCGTGATATGTTTCAACGAGGTGAAATATTGACTAAGTTTCCATCATTTAGATTGTAAGAAAGATTAACCAACCATGCGTAATACTTGAGGAGAATATTCGCGTATTCATTTGAAATATTGCACGTGTTTGGTTAATTCTACTTCAATTTTTCACAATGGAAACGTAATCATTATCAGTCAGAAGATTTGCCTAACGGTAAATAAACCGTCCCTGCGGCAACTTGAGAGTTAACCGTTATCTAGTCACGCGTAGTCGAAAGGACCAAGCACTTTATATTTTTACACATAAAACTAATATTAATTGAATTTAGAGTCTGTAATTATAATCAATCTAAGGTGGGTATTTAGGTAATTAATATTAGTTTTATGCGTAAAAATATCACGTGCGCGGTCCTTTCAATTACGCCCCCTAGATAAAGGTTAGCAGACACGATGCGATGATGTCAACAACAGTGAATACAGACAGAAAAAAGATGGTATATCGAGGGCATTGAAGGAAACTGGTTCTCGTTTAGATGACTACGAAAAAGAATGAATCTACTACTACTACTTCAGGCTGATCCATGACTGTTGTCGATTAAACAATGTTTTTTCCACAGAGTAGAATAGGCGGTCATTGTATTTCTTTAAGAATCAGTCATTGAGTCACACTATTGTTCGATCGCTCATTAATTGCCATAGTACAAACAATTACTTCTAAGATTTTCACTTGTTACGCAATTTAGAGAAAACTACGATTCTAGTATCCCACGTTGCAATAATCGTATCTAATACAAGTTTTCATTTTTATTGGTAGATAAAACGTTCTTATCGGTAATAATAAATAGAACCTTGCAAGAAAAATAACTTTGATTGAAAATGATTGAAACCTCAATGATCTAGCGAATTATTACTCATTTATGGAATAGGATTAAAGTTCACGAATGTAACTTGAGAATGAATTGAGGTCGAGGAAGGAATAAAAGTAGATCATTCATGCGGAAGAGACCTAGTTTTTGAAAGAAAACTAGATAGAAAGAGACGAAAACATCGAATGTTTAACCATTCTCACGTGCAGTAATTGTCAGGATGTAGTCTTTGTTCGCCAACAGACTGTGACTCCAGAGTTATTAAGTCCAGCAATGTGCCTGTGATTGCGACATTGTAATTCTATTCTCTCGGATGCACGAGTCGTTTCCTTTATATAACATTTCGTTTGACAGATAATATACGGGTCAAATTGGCAATTGGCTGACTACAAGCAACCTCGACAATTATGTACACGGACAAGAAGCTCACAGCCAAGATCTTTACGAAAATATTCAGAATGGGTCAGATCACTCATGATATGTTGATAGAAAAATCATCGTACCTTGTTTTTTAATAAATTTCAACGAGTTTTACCTATTTACACAAGAGCATGAAGGGGATTCCGTTATCTCGATGGGTTTCGCTGTTCTTGGAAGATTATTTTGCACCGTCATGTAGCATATTGTCCTTCGTATAGTTGCGTCAACAACAGCTAGTCACACATTAACTCGTTTTATTCAAAAGAAAGTTACGTCACAAATAATAAGGCAAATTGAGGACACGAAGGTGAACAAAATGTTTGTTAAAAATTACAGGCGTGTTAATAGGGCGTCGATAATACAGATACAAATAGCAAAACAGTAGGCTATATATTATTAATATCGGCTGATAATATTGTAAGTGGCTGGTTATTATTTATTCCTTACAAAAATCAGTGACGATGCTTATGGCAAGGATAAGCAGGTTTTCTTTTTATAAATTGAAAATTAATTGTTTCTGTTGATCTAAAAGCTTAGATTTTTGCCATGTGCAGTGCACGTTTTGCCGGATTGAGCTAAGCGTCCAAAATTGCTATTTTTATTTATTCGTGTGCATGCGAGAAAAACGCATGCATTCTTGCAATGAATTTGAGAATGTCTAGTAGTGCGCGTGTTGGAATAGGCAAGATTTTGACCAATGAGAGATCTGCTTTCGCTGCACGCACGACTAGGCCGACTCAGAACTGCAGAGACGCCATTAATGTACCTTCCAACGTCGAACGAACTAGTGGTACAAGATGGATAACTCGGAGAAACAAACTCCCCATTGGTCAGATCCGGTGATCAGGAAAAAGATATCCGACAGAACGATCACATAATAACAGATTCTGGCCAATGAGGGATCTGGATTTCGGAGTCATCCCTATTGTACCAACTAGTCCGTTCGACGTGGGAAAGTACCTTTATTCGTCGTAGGAAGGAGTCAGTTGCGGGAGGTACGCAGAACAGCTGAGTAGCCAATAGATCTTGCTGCTCTTGGGACCATTTGGGACATTGAAATATATAGAATCATATAGGATAGACAGTGGGAGACAGGAGATACGCACAGTAACTAGTGAGTTCGGCGTGTGAATTTATTCTTCTCTTCATCCGCTGAGCAACTTACTACTTATGCAAGATTCGGCGTGTTTGTATTCTCTGCGCGATATGCTTGTTTACGAATCGAAAAAATTGCCTCGCGAGTTACACATTTTACGTGCACAAACTGTGATTTTCACATAATTCACACGAACGAGTTAAAGGAATCGGTACTTTGCAGCTATTTTGTGAATTTTTAGAGAGTGCCGAGAGAATCCATGTGACAAGATGGAAAACCACACTATGGACCAATTTTGTGGTTCTAAGTTTTGGGTAAGTTGTTCTTTAATTATTCTTTCTATGTATTGTATTTTCTACGATACTTTCACGTTTCGATCCTTAATTACCAGCCGCAGCAACTTACAGAAAATGTTTGCCTAATAAGTCCTGTTGCAATCTCATTTTTTTTTGTCGCTAAGGCTTTTTATACCGACAGGATGAGGTGAATTCTCACTCGGTCTCCTTTCTAACAGTTCTATTCTTATCAACTTTACTCATTAATTTTTCATTATTTATTTTGTAATACTCTGCTTTTTAACGCTCACTTCTCCTTCCTTTCTTTTTCCCTCGAGCTATATTAACGCTCTCCCACGGTAATTCCATTTCGGTCTCTTTATTTTCCGTTTCATCTCAGTCGTTCTCTCTTTGTTTCTCGGATATTTTTTTATGAGAATTCGAAAGAGCATTTAAATCAACGACATTCCATCCTCGATACTCTGTAGGTTGAAAAGTTCAATGCTGATGGCTCCTATGGAGTCGATTGCGAGCCAACGCTGTCGTTCACTAATTTATGTATGATGATTGATTTCATTTAAACGAATGCAAACGAATGTCTCGCGCTGATGCTTCCAATCACTCGTAGAGAACGTACAAATTTACGCATGCACGTGCTGAAGCATATAAAATAATGGTGTTTATTATTATACACATTTTCTTACAGGATTCAAATTTAACATGGTATACAAATGATCCAGATCTGACAGAATGCTTTCAAAAAACTGTTCTTGTTTGGACACCATGTGTGTTTCTATGGGTGTTTTCTCCCCTCGAGGCTTACTACTTACTAAGCAGCAGAAAGAAGAATATACCATATACTTGGAAATTTATTTCTAAATTTGTACTTATCATTGGATTAGTTTTGCTTTCAATCATTGATTTAGGAAAAGCAATATATGATACAAGACATACAACAGTTTACAATGTAGACTTCTACACTCCCTTTATAAAGATTGTTAGCTTTGTGAGTATACAATTTCTATCATGTCAACTTCAATTCTTTAAAGAATTGTTTCGAGGTATAATTCATACTTTGTTTCTTAGATTTTAGCAGCTGTCCTATTAATATATAATAGGAAGTGTGGAATGAGAACATCCGGCTTACTCTTCTTATTTTGGTTCCTACTTGTGTTATGTGGCTGTGTTCAGTATAGAAGTGTCATTAGGTTATCTACAGAGGTACAGTTTATTATTGATACCTATTTGAATGTATCACATACAATATAAATAATATATATGATTTCTGTTTTAGACTGCACCAACATATCATTTTGTTTCTTATATGCTCTATTATCCAGCTGTTGTGCTAATGTTTCTATTGAATTTCTTGGGTGATGCAGAACCGAAATATTCTGAGTATGCGATTGTGAGTAAACTTTTGAAATGCATACATAATAATTTTAGTATTTTTCAACAATGATCATAAAGTTATTCATCTAGGTTGAAAGACCATGTCCAGAACAAAGTGCCTCGTTTCCATCCAGAATCTTCTTTGCATGGTTCGATCCATTAGCATGGAAGGGTTTTAAAAAACCTTTGGAATCGACAGATTTATGGTCTATGAATCCTGAGGATACAGCTATAGAGATTGTGCCACAGTTTGACAAATATTGGAACGAAAATTTACAGAAAAGTCAGAAGTAAGTAGGCTAGCTTTTGCAAATCTATTTCCATTTTCGTACATATGATTTATTATTGGGTGTTTCTATCGTAAAATGATAATGAGGGATAATTTAATGTTCTCCTAACAAGGCTGTGTCGGACTTACTGTAGGTAAGACTATTGAAGACAGCCATATAATTATTATATTTGCATATAAAAATAATAACGTATAGTGGAGTTTATATAACATTCATTTTTCAGTGTACAAGGTGCGAAAGCCTCGTTCAGGAAGTCATCGGGGCAAGTGGATTTTGACAATTCACGGAAGAAGAAAGTAGCTTCAGTTTTATTACCACTGTGCAAGGCTTTTGGTCCCACCTTTATCTTTGGCGCCTTACTTAAACTCTCCCAGGATATAATGACCTTTTTGAGTCCTCAGATCCTGAAGCAAGTACAAATATTTTCTGTACAGTATAAAAAATTACGTAGTATAAGTTATCAATCTTAGCGTTACTCATTTTTAGATTGTTAATCAACTTTGTTTCCGCAAGCGAGCCTATGTGGAAAGGATACCTATATGCGATTCTTCTCTTCCTTACGGCTACTATACAAACACTTGTTTTGTCGCAGTACTTTAATCGCATGTTCCTTGTCGGCTTACGGATAAGAACGGCTCTGATAGCAGCAATTTATCGGAAAGCTTTAAGAATGTCGAATGCGGCACGAAAAGAATCCACGGTCGGCGAAATAGTTAATCTCATGTCAGTCGATGCACAGAGATTCATGGATTTGACTGCTTACATAAATATGATTTGGTCGGCGCCATTGCAAATTGCATTGGCCCTCTATTTTCTATGGGATATATTGGGGCCGTCAGTGCTTGCTGGACTCGCCGTGATGATAATCCTGATTCCAGTAAATGCGCTCATCGCAAGCAAAGTGAAGACGCTGCAGATCAGACAGATGAAGTACAAAGATGAAAGAGTCAAGTTGATGAACGAAGTCTTAAATGGTATTAAAGTTCTTAAGCTCTATGCGTGGGAACCTTCATTTGAACAGCAAATTCTCAAGATTCGAAATAAAGAGTTGCAAGTGCTCAAGGAAGCTGCTTACCTCAATGCCGGTACCAGTTTCATCTGGTCCTGCGCACCTTTCTTAGTGAGTAGCTATATTGTTGTGATATAGAAGAATTTGTTTACTAATTTATTGTGCAATCGCTCTACTCTCTTTTCTTGTATTCAGGTGTCTTTGGTATCTTTTGCCACCTTTGTATTCATAAACGAGAATAACGTTCTGGACAGCACTACTGCATTTGTTTCTTTGAGTTTATTCAATATTCTGCGCTTCCCACTCTCCATGTTGCCTATGATGATCACAAATATTATACAGGTACGCAGAAGCTGCTTTTAATCAACTGTAGTAATGTTGCTTACTAAAACGAATCATTTGTTCAGGCGGCAGTTTCTGTGAAACGTATAAACAAATTCATGAACACCGAGGAGTTGGATCCTAATAATGTACAACATGATTCATCTGAAAGTTAGTAGTATTTACATTATGTAATTTATAGATACAGCATCATATACTTCATGCTAACAATAAATTATATTACTATGCAATTTAGTGTATCCAGTGATAATAGAAAACGGTAGTTTTTCCTGGGATTCTGATAACGCCGAGAAACCAGTCTTACGGAATATTAATATTCAAGTGAAGCAAGGCCAGCTGGTAGCTTTGGTGGGTTCTGTTGGTTCTGGAAAAAGTTCGCTGGTGTCTGCACTCCTCGGTGAGATGGACAAACTATGCGGTCGAGTCAATACAAAGGTAAGAAAGAATTACATGATACCATAAATATTTACAGAACGCAATATCATGCGAGGTGATAACAGCATCCGCTAGTTGTGACATATATTTCAAATAAACACAGGGATCTATTGCATACGTGTCTCAACAAGCATGGATTCAGAATGCCACTTTGCAAGATAATATTCTATTTGGCAAGCCACTTGATAAAACCCTCTACAATCGAGTGGTAGAAGCTTGCGCACTTGGGCCTGATCTCAAAATGCTACCAGCTGGTGACCAGACAGAAATTGGTGAAAAAGGAATAAATCTGTCCGGTGGACAAAAACAAAGAGTTTCCTTGGCGAGAGCAGTATACCATAATGCAGACATGTATTTCCTGGATGATCCTCTGAGCGCAGTGGATTCTCACGTGGGGAAGCACATCTTTGAAAACGTCATTGGACCTAGCGGTCTTCTTAAAAAAAAAACGAGACTCCTGGTTACTCATGGAATCACTTACCTTCCTGAGGTAGACAATATCATTGTTCTGAAGGATGGCGAAATTACGGAAAGCGGTACCTATAAGCAACTCCTTGAGAAGAGAGGAGCCTTCGCAGAATTCCTCGTGCAACATCTTCAAGAAGGTATTTTTTATATTTAAGATTTCAGTCGCCCTCACTATGAAAATGTACAACGTTTATTCACGTGTACGCCTTATATTTTTCATGGGACTAAGTTGGAAATCGTAAGTCAATGAAAAAGTAATTATATTTTTATCTTACTTCTTGTTGCGCCCTAAAAGTAAGAAATAACGACTGAGCTTGGCATTGAGGTTGGCCGTATTTACGGCGTGCCGTTCAGAGTGTACTAGAGCATTCAGTTTAAAAAATCATGGCCTTCCGCACTGTTGTAATTTAATAGGAGAACAATCTTCATGTAAAATATCGCGTAAGCTGCAATGGAAGCATTTATATCCGCTACTTCTATTAATTGTGTAAGACCTGTCAGATGCATGCATCTTACCCTTACCTGGAATGGCCCTGCTATTTAGTAATGAGTTTTTTTTTATCAGTACCACTAATAAAAGGCATCTCTCAAATGGTACTACATTGTGCGAACTGTGTAACAATTTGTAACAGTTGCTGTCGACGACGCTTCGGAAACTGAGTTAGATGAGATCAAACAGCAGTTGGAATCTACAATAGGCGCCGATGAATTGCAGCAAAAGTTATCACGCGCCAGATCTAGGATATCTGAAAGTCACAGTGAATCTGGTTCAATAAACGAAAAGAGATCACTGAACGGTTCTCTACGCAGGTAAAAATATTTAATTATATAATAAATAATCTTGCGACACCCTCATAATATATTTCATGCGTGTCTATTGATCAGGAAATACTCTACGGATAGTCAACATTCTGGAAGTCTCACACGTGTTAACAGTATCCGAGAAAAGGAGCCTTTGCATTCAAAGGTGGGAGAAAAGCTGATAGAAGTTGAGAAAACAGAAACCGGAAGTGTAAGTTTCCTCAAGACAAGGCACAAGATAATCGCTATGTTCACCAGAAACATCACTTGCAAAGTCAACTGCATTTGATTGGTCAAATGATCGTAAACGTTACAAAAGTTGTACAATTTGACCAGTCAGATGTATTTGTCTCGTTTGCCCTGTTTATGTTGAACAATGAAGATATCTTTTTTGCTTTACCTGATGCTTATTTGTGCTTTAGGTAAAATGGCAAGTGTACAAGCATTACTTGAAGTCAATCGGATGGTTCCTATCGATCTCAACGATCGTGATGAATGCAATATTTCAAGGATTCAGTATTGGCTCAAATGTATGGCTAAGCGTGTGGTCGAATGACAATACAACGGTGACCAATGGGACAGTAAACGAAGCTAAGCGGGACATGTACCTAGGTGTCTATGGCGCACTAGGCTTTGGACAAGGTGTGTCTCTTCAAATATGTACTCATTGCTCGATGCTCTGTTTATGACCTTGAGGCTTAGGTAGATTCACCCAGAACGTTCACTTGTGCTAAACGCTATATATAATCATTATAATCGATCGCCAGTATCGATTAAAATGTTTCTAGGGTCAAGTAAACGTTTCATCAGAGCCGTTTATTGATCGTTACGATTAGAATCACCGCCGACAGCATTGTCATCAGAATTACAGCCACAATCACAATCACAATCACTATCACTATCACTATCGGTATCACCGTGACTATCAACTGTTATATATCATTATGTAGTCGCAATCGAAGGCATCGCTTTGATTCCTTAATCGCGAAATAATCATCCGTTCGGATTACTTCCTGATCGCACCATCATTTCTATTTTAATTATACCGTACATCATCACACATGCTCGTCATTATCCAGAATGGATATATGTATCCAACAGAACCGAAGAAACAGGCGAATTAATAAATCGGCAGCTTCGCAACACTAATATCTATTCAAAGTTAATGACGATTTTTTTTTCCTGGATCAGGAATACTGAGAGCTAGAACGAGTGTGGTTTGCTGTGTCTTCTAACACTCATATGTATATTAGAGTCGGCAGTGCCGAATTATATTGAAAATCTTCCTGCAGTAGTCGAAACCACGAAATACGCAACTGTAGACTTTTTTGCACTATTTTTTTATGCAATGAGCCGTTTCGATTATTTTTTTTTAATTTTACTGTTGCTGCTGCTGCATATCTTTTGCATGTGTCTTTCCTCACATCTTAGGAGTTAATCCCACTCACTGAATTTTAGTTACTAATTTATTCCAATCAGTACTCAAGCAGTTGAACGCGAATCATGTAACAAGAAGCTTTCTCTTAATACGGACCTTGCAACTGCAAGTATGATGGAAAATCTCCATGCTCGCTCCAGAACTAATTTGATGAAAATCTCTTCCATCGTGTCATGTTAGAATGCTTTTATAGTAGAGCTAGAGCCATACAATGTTCACAGTGCACATTAGTAAGTAAGTTACACGAAATCCATACGATTTAGAATCACTAGTATCGTCATTGCTTACCTATTAGTATATCTTTTGCTCTTGAGAAGGCTCGACGATATTGGGAACACAGCAATGGGTCCTATCACTCGAATTTCTTTGTCACTTAATTCAAATTTAATCAAACAAATAATCATGCTATGTTCTTAACGAATATCCTCGAGCGATAACTGTCCCTTTATTTTAATTGGTTAGCCGAGTAGCGGCTATCAAGTGAATTCGTGTAGATGATGTTACGTAGATCCTTCATTTACAATTTACAATAATATCTAGAATAAGAGTTATATCATGTGTAAACAAATTTCAGCAAGTTTTGTGATGATTGCACAGCTTATGATGGTTGTCGGCTGTCTGCGAAGCAGCAAACTTCTCCACTCAGACTTACTATTTGGCATACTACGATCACCAATCGGATTCTTTGATATTACGCCGTCGGGCAGAATATTAAATCGTTTTGGGAAGGACATTGACGTTATAGACAACGTATTGCCACCCACCATTAGAGCCTGGTTATTTTGCCTCGCATCGGTACGTGAGATATTCCCACGATCTCACGAAATAAGAGGCATTCCTGTTGCGCCTTCCTTAGTTGCTACTAAAACAAAAACTTAATGTTTGACCAAACAAAAAAGGAAAGAGCACTAAACGGAAATGACGCAACAATGGGTACAATTGTGTCTAATTGGTAGGCTAAGGATGCACCATCACTTTAGATAATAATCCTGTAGCATTATGCGTGTGCTCGCACTTACAAAGTTTTACCAGCTATTTTTATTATAGAAATATCTTCTAGAGCACGTTATCTTGCACAGCATCGCCATCCCGGTACATCTTGTCTCATTGCTAACACCTCTTACCGCTTTTTAGTAATTTTAACAAAAAATATTTAGAGCTGCCATTTCGCCCATCAGTTTTCTTCTGTCTTTCTTACGCTGTGCGTTATCACGATTCTCACTGTCTCCGTCCTCATCTTGAAATTCGTTTTCTTTATCTCCAAGTCTTGCCATCGTTGAAGGTTCCCTTGATGGGCATTTCAATTCCAGACTAATTCGAGCAAGGATTTTCCATATCGTAAAACACTTTGTGATATGTTTTCCACTGTGTCTTTCTATTTTAGTAACGTCAATGATTATTCTGTCATTCGCTATCGCCTTGGGGACCATATTTGCTGCCAAGCAACTCTTCAGCATCACCTTAGAGCGCGTCTTGAGGAATCCGATGTCCTTTTTCGATCAGACACCTACTGGCCGAATTCTCAATCGTCTCGGCAGGGATGTTGATGTCATTGACAACACCTTGCCACAGAATCTTCGCGCATGGATATCATCCTTCTTCGGGGTACGAACAGACCATAGCCGTGCAGTCTTCTTTCTTCGTTTGTCTCACGTTACGTGTTTCTCTCTGGAATATCTTCCTAGGAGATTATTCGAATTTTCCAACTTTCCGTGTCTTCCGTCCCGTGAACGTCGGTCCATTAGTTAAGGCTACTACAGTGTATCTGGCAATGTATGACAAAGAAAGGTGTCGCGTCGCGAATCTACGTTCGTCCTTGCTCTGTATGGATAGGCTTGGTGAATACCTAGTGAATAGGATTGTGAATTAGATTGTGAAGCAACGCGTAATCATTACTTTATTCGTTGACAAACCAAAGTCACTCTTTCGTTATTACTTGGTTGGGGCTAAACTGCATTACACACGTCTTTCTCTCTTCCAGCTGCGTTGCACACGTGCACACATGGTACAAAGCTAAGTGTCCAGTGAGACGCACATAACATACATAAGAAAGACATATAAAAGTAAAAACCGACTGATCGTTTCGTCCACGATGGAGTAGAAAATAAATGTGTATCGAATCCGAGTACAAACTGTTGCTTGAATATTGAAATGTTAGTATTGTGTTGCAGTCTTAAGCGTGTTTTTCGCCTCGCTGTGTTTGCACTTGGGTACTCTACGATCAGCTGGTGGGATGCTGCGTAACATGTTGTCGAATATATTGCGTGGCCCTATGTCCTTCTTCGACACGGTGCCTACTGGGCGTGTTCTGAGCCGTTTCAGTGCTGACGTAGATACGATGGACAACAGACTGCCAATGTCTCTTATACAGTGCATCTCCTCTTTGTTTAGGGTAAGCTTTTAATCAGGCGTGCGCTGATCATTGATTTGCCTTAAGCCTTCGTTACTGGTTGTGGTATCCGTAATTGGCGTCGATCCTTCTACTTTTCAATTCCGTCTGGGCTACACTGTTGTCAAACCCGCGATTAATCAGTCATCACGCTCAATCTTGCAAAGTCGAATGTATCGAGCTGGTAATGAAAAAGAGGAGGAACAGTGGCGCCAGTGACCAGCCGCGCCATCTATTGCTCCTTTCACATTGCTCTATGTCAAATCGGTTTTGCTCGTGCTTCATTGTCATGGGTAAACGACACAATTATACAAATAGCGTTTACGTACGATAGTAGCAATTGCTTGCGCTTGGGAATGTTTATCGTCTGCTTGTATATATTCTCTTATTACTATTCTTATCATCCATCGTTCTGCCTTCTTTATCGGTATCCTACCAAGAGGACGCCTGCCGGCGGAACGACCTCCTCAAAGTCCTACACTATTTCCAGATTGACCTTTCTTTATATTCTTCCTTGCTAAATTTTACAAAATGAGAATCCACGTGCCACAGCAAACGACCCTCGTAATGCTACAAGTTTACAGTGTCGCGTACCCTGGGTACATCAGGATCTCCAACTCCTTCCATCTTTGCTCGTGAAGTCTCATGATTTTTCAAAATGGCGCTCACCTATATATTTCTCACCGAGAGCAACGAAAAGAGTGTGTGAACGAATGTGAACCTGAAATACCGATTGACTGTGGACGAAATTTAATGGCAGCAGGGGCTGCCACGAGCCACGATATTCACGCCTGTCTTATCGTGCCTGTCTTATCTGTACTAATTATGCCTTTAAGGACTAGAGAGCATCGCGTCATTGGAACTGTCAATTAATTGGCTCTTTCGATACGGTTAGCTTGAACGTTTCTCCACCACCGTGTCTGCTGTTATAGCCTTGGCGAGTTTTATCTGCGATTTGGCTCCGCAGCTGGGCTGCTGGCTTGCTGCACGCCTGATGCACCTAGTGATGCTGCGTGGTGTGATGCGCGCTCCGTTGACCTTCTTTGATACGACTCCTACCGGTCGTATTATCTCCAGGTTTGCTAAAGACGTCGACGTGCTGGACACATCGCTTCCCCAGCAAATTTCCGATAGCATCTATTGCACGTTTGAGGTAATTTTAGCGAAACACGTGACAATTACACGCGCAATACTACTACTGCTACTACTATTACTATTACTACTACTACTACTACTACTACTGCTGCTGCTACACACGATACATGACATGACACTGTGGGTGACGGATCGAGTGAGTATTGATATGACTGTGCTCGTGTTTGTCTCTGTCACTCCAAACGAGAGAGTCAAATAACGAGAGAGTGTCTGAGATGAAGATTCAAAACAAGATAACATAGATATAAAGTATCTTTTTTCTTTTTCAATTTTCTCTTTTCCCTAATACTCCTTGGTAGGACGAGATTATTTCGGCAGATACGCTTTTTATGATGAATCCGCGTTACTCCTCCTTGATGTACGTCCAATTTTCCTCTGTCTTTCGTAGCTCTCAAACTTCCTTGTGCGCTTATCAACGAGAGTACACACGTTGATAAGAGCCGGGCATTGTATGCAACGAGAACGTTAGACTTATTTGTTACAGAATCGATAGAGCCGCTCCAAGTGCAGGACGAGTGACCGATTGGGCACGCTACACTTTTCTTGATCATTTTGTTACGTTTTGTTACGTTACAAGGAATTTCTGCAGTCTCAAATTGACACATGACTCCTCTACCTTTGTCGATGGTAAAGCGTAAACAGCATCCAATCGGTGACTCGGTAACTTTGTCTGCGGCTTTAATCGAGCTTTTAAACAAGCCAAAAACCGTACGCATCGCACGTAAGACTATTAAGTATTTGTATAATTGTGTCTGTTACTCTTGAGTCGCTGTGTCGATGGCATAAAACGATAAACATTGTCGAGAGATTCTGGGTGAACTGCCAGATGAACATACACCGTCCTGTCGTACGGTCGCAGCCACATCTGCTCTCAGAAAACGTCTTTAATCTTCAATGAGTTATCCACGTGGAATTCAGTTATACATATATTGGAATGGCGCCTATTAATTTTTTATATCAAGTTTTATGATTGTCTTGTCACACCTGTCATCGAGAGGAAGAGCTTCTGCATGAACGTCCGCCATTTTGTTATTAACAATGCTCCTACGTTGTTTGCATCATGTGATATTTTTGCGATCAAACATTAACGGTCTCGTGGTACCGCGTGCTGTGTTGTGAAAAAGGGAATGAAAAAGAGTAGAGATTAATTTAACGTGGCTGAGTGTATTTACTAATTGGATTGTCATACCTGGGCTTAACTAACAAACGTGCGTTAAATGTTTAATCGTCGATATTAACAATTGGGTAATCGTAGTGAAGCCTGCGGCACAATTGGCCGCGAGCCTTCCTTAATTGTCTATTGATGTTTCAGGTGATTGCGACACTTGTGGTCATCAGCTTCAGTACTCCTATTTTTGTTTCGATAATAATACCCATAGGAATTATTTATTACTTTATACAACGCTTTTACGTTGCCACCTCAAGACAACTGAAGCGGCTGGAGTCCGTTTCAAGATCACCGATATATTCTCACTTTGGTGAATCCGTAACTGGTACGTCATGGGTGTTTAGTTATTTCTTGTCTATTTCGTCCTCCTCTTACTTTACCTATTTTACTTCCCCTCTTCTCTGTCTCGCTAAATAAAATCGTTACACGTTAAACCTGTTCAATTTAGGTGCCCAGACTATTCGGGCTTATGGCGTGCAGCAAAGATTTATACAGGAATCAGAAAGCAGAGTGGACTTCAATCAAGTATGCTATTATCCCAGCATCATTGCCAATCGGTAAGCGAACACAATTCTCTCGTGGTCTTTATTAACGTTTCCAACGAAGCGGGAGGAAGAAAAATGTTAAAGTCTTGTTAATAATTTTACAGATGGTTGGCTGTCAGATTAGAAATGGTTGGCAATATGATAATCTTCTTTTCTGCGTTATTCTCAGTCCTGGGTAGGGACACCATGAGTGCTGGACTTGTTGGTTTGTCCGTGAGCTATGCTCTTCAGGTTAGTACCACTTGTGTCAAGATACTTTTACTTGACTAATTGTAAATAGCTATTAGTTAGGCTATACAGTGGCTAACTCGGGACCCATTTCGGTTTAGATAACGCAAACTTTAAATTGGTTGGTACGAATGACTTCGGATGTGGAGACCAATATAGTGGCTGTCGAGAGGATAAAGGAATACGGCGAGACTGCCCAGGAAGCGCTGTGGAACATTCCTGAGACTCTGCCGCCTAAGGATTGGCCGCAAAATGGTCGTGTCGAATTTCAGGATTTTAAAGTACGTTATAGGGAAGGTCTTGATCTTGTCCTGAACGGTCTTACGTTTATTGTCAATGGCGGAGAGAAAGTTGGCATCGTTGGCAGAACGGGTGCCGGCAAGTCATCTCTCACCTTGTCTCTATTCAGGATAATAGAGCCAGCACATGGGAAGATTTTCATAGATAATATTGACATCTCGACCTTGGGTCTTCATGCGTTGAGAATGAGACTCACTATAATCCCTCAAGATCCTGTACTCTTTTCCGGCAGTCTTCGAATTAATTTGGATCCCTTCGATCACCATACCGATGAGGAAGTATGGCGAGCTCTCGAGCACGCTCACCTTAAGACCTTTGTCAATGGTACGAATCATGAGAATGAATATACTTGTGGTTTTGTATGATTCACTCAATTAATTTGATGTATTGCTTTAGGGCTGACCAATGGTCTTTTGCATGAGGTCTCTGAAGGCGGTGACAACTTGAGTGTCGGTCAGAGGCAACTGATCTGTTTGGCCAGAGCTTTGCTCAGGAAAACACGTGTCCTAATCCTGGACGAAGCTACGGCTGCCGTCGACTTGGAAACGGATGATTTGATTCAGCGAACAATTCGACAAGAGTTCCATGATTGTACTGTTCTCACGATTGCTCATAGACTCAATACAATTCTCGATTCAGACAAGTAAGAAATAAGTCAAGAATGATTCAAGTGATCTTCTGGCCTCATTGTCAGTTTCCCTACAACATATATTTTTATTTGTTTCAGGGTAATAGTTCTTGACAAAGGCCGTATTGTCGAGTACGATGCTCCTGAGGCACTACTGCAAATAAAGACCAGCGCATTCTACAGCATGGCGAAAGACTCTGGTCTCGTGGCGTGAAGTGTCACGTAACGTCGCGAAATACGTGTCTAAAGATTAGTGTGTTGGCCGTAGGAAGCCCCTGATCCTTGCCCATACGCCACTATGCGCACTCTCACAATTTTCAGGCAGAATGTTGTTGAGAAACTGAATGCGTACCCGACAAGACGCCTTATTGAGCGTCTCGATGAATATACACTTGTATAGTAGAGGAATATTTACTACTTACAGCTTAAACCTTTACGAGATTTTTTGTTGATAACTTTTGTAGCGTAGTTATTACTCTCTTAGAGCGAGAGCGGCGTGTCAATTACGCAGATGTTGCACACATCTTCCCTCATAAATTAATTACTTAAGTTACTGCCCTTTTAGCAGTTTATTCTCAATCACATTATCATGATATACTTATTTTTTAATGTAATTCAAATTTACAAAAACTCGTGTGCTTTCTGATGGCAATAGTTGAAATAAGCAAAATGGCCGTCTGTAAGTCGTCGGTTTGTATTATTCTATTCATTTAATATCGAATGTCAGGAAGTGCGTGATATAGAAGAGAATAGTTCCGGAAAAGAAACTGATAGCAAATAAAACCAGAAACCGAAAATGACATTTAACGTCACAACCATTTTCGTTTAAGTACTTTGAAGTGCAACTTTCAGCCGGCCATATTTTACATTTCGATATAAATGCAATTAATTCATAGTGGTCATTTCTTTTGCCCAATACAATTGAAACTCACAAACAACAATACTAGTATTAATTTATTTTACTCCGTATCCAATTACTAAGGGTTATCCCTACAGTGACGCTGAGGTACTTAAGTTAATGCTAATATAGAACATTTTACTGTTTCTCTTTTGAATTTACTTGCGTACAAGTAACCACCAAAACAGTTGTAATGCTAATCGTACATTAAGAATATTCAGAGACCTATCAGCAGGATCCTATCGCCCTTATATAACTCACACCTCCATCTTGATCCTCCTTAAAAATATTATCTCAGGTCGCATAGAATATTTATGGATTAGTTCCAAATACACGATGCAAGCAATGTACGTAGCGCGCGTTCCTACGCCGCCATCTTAATTAAGAAAACGCGTAGAACTTCACTACGTAGCGATACTTTATTTTGAGTAATAAAAATAAAATGAAGAAATAAACGAGGAACACTGCGTCTAGAAATCGCAAGGGTTATGAGTATGTGATACGCTGGTCGCTGAGCGATGAAGGAAAAGTGCCTTCTCGCGTATTTATGTACGACGAATTCTATCTTGTATGATATGTTCGATAGTTCAAGAGTAGCTGCGCACTTACCTTAATGTCGCGCGATAATCTTACATTCTCACGGCGCAATTACATGCTGACAAACTTGATCAACTTTATTACCTAGTTATCGATTTTAGAATCGTTCAGCATAAATTATAAATTATCGATGACAAAGGTATCTCGTTCTTTTCAATTATAATACATTCCTACTGTATTGGAGACGCTAACAGTTTCACTTGTGACGCATCCGTTTAACGCCCCGATGCTCTTCTGAGATCCGCCTTGAGATTTTGGCTTTGTTAGCGCAGATTATATAGTGTATAAAAATAATGCCACCTCAATCAATATTTCACGTGTCATTTCGTATCTGTAATTTTACCTTCTCAACGTAGCTTAAGTTCACGTTCATTGCATAAAAATATTTAAAAAATGGACTCTATGTTCACGTGACAGTTCAAGATGTTGTTTTTAATGGATAAACTTAATTTTGTGAAATTCTATTTAATGAACGTTATTGCACAGTCACACGGTACAAATTAATAGAAAATTATACGTTCTATGTATTTGTATTGATTAATACTGTTCGGTATACGTGTTGATTATAGATATTTTAATATAAAATGAAGAGGTCACAGCACGCGGAACTGTTATTTACAGATAAGATAATATAACTTATATTTCTTTTTGTATTCCACGGTTCAGTCATTTCGGTTTAGAAGGAACGAGTTCCTTGGCTTCCACTTCCTCCCGTAATTTGAATTTCTGTATCTTGCCACTGGCCGTCTTGGGAAATTGGTCCACGAAGAGGATGTACCTTGGAATTTTAAAATGAGCTACTCTTCCCTTGCCGTACGCCTGTACTTCCTCTGCAGTGATTTTAACGCCATTCCGGGTCCTGATGCATGCGCAGATCTCTTCTCCGTAGACATCGTCGTGAACCCCGAATGCGTGCGCTTCGACGATTCCCGGATGTGACTCAAGGAAATTCTCAACTTCCTGTGAAGAACACACGTTACAATCCACATGTATATACTTACTGTAGAGTGTTCTTCGAACGCGTAACTACTGTAAAAGCTTACCTTTGGAAATATATTCTCTCCGCCACGTATAAGCATATCTTTCAATCTACCGACAATCCTGCCATACCCATTTTTCTCTAATATAAACTGATCGCCTGTTTTCAGCCATCCATCGTCCGTTATGGTTTTTCTTGTACTCTCCTCGTCGTCCCAGTAACCCATCATCGAGGTGTAGCCGCGAACCCAGAGTTCACCAGGGTTTCCAAAAGTTACCAGAGAGCCATTATTGTCAACGACCTGTAACGATGAAAAGTATAAAAATGCTAGTTGATACGAAACCACAAATATGGATAATCAAAATTTGAGTATTCTGACCTGAACTTCAATATGATCAGAAACATGTCCTACAGTGTTTTCCGTAAATTCCTTCAATTCTCCAGGCAGCGATTGAAAAATTATTGCAGTGGTTTCCGTGAGACCATATATTGACTGTAAATAGAATAAATATAGATAAAACATTACTGAAAATCATTGTCAACAACTTAGACAACAATTGCGTGATAAAGTACGAGTGGACAAGGTACTGGTGAGATTTACGAATCTACTTTGGACTTATTCGTAGCAATGGAAATGTATGCAGGCCTTGAAGGGTGAAACGCCCCTATCGATTTCACGTAGGTAAACTCTTCTCGACTCTGTTATCGCTAGCCTAATGATAATTACCTCAAGGATGAAGAAAATTAATGAAATTTCTCTGTGTACACGTAAATATAGAATTTCCAGAAAATTTCTATCGCACTAAATTTCTCTGCAACTTCTCAGATTCTCAATCAATTTATTGATCGTACTGAGCAACGTATCCCTCCTCCATGATGCAGAACAGTGCTTTATACCAGCCGCAAGATTTGTACATGGATAAGAATAAATGATCCGAGAGCATCGACCTCCCATCTTGCCCTTCGAAAGAAGTTTGATTCTTCAATAACAAACGGTACACGTCTCATCAATCGTTACCTTCATATTATCCACACGTAGATGTTCCTGTATCCTCTTGAAAAGTTGTGGCGATGCTGGTGATCCACCGATAACCCCTGAGAACAGCGTCTCCACGGGTGCACTCAGTCGATGCTGAACATCTATCAGATTGATCTGACACCAAAATACATGGCATTTAACTTGATATTACTACAATTGTTTTAATCCGTTATAAAAATCTGATTCCTTTCGACAAACTATTTTCTATCGGTTTTATTAGATTTTTTAAAGCAGACTCGCAAGTTACTTATCGTCAGACAAAAGTCTTACCCACATTGTCGGCGTTCCAAATGTTACCGTGCATTTTTCCCTTATTATGGTATCTATGGAAATTACTGGATTGAAAGTCGGCGCTTCGATAATTATAGTGCTTCCTGCATGCATACTAGCAAGTTGTGCCTGTACGATACCAAATGCATGAAAAAACGGTACGTTCAGGCATATTTTCTGATGTCCAGGAACAAACTCACTTCTCTCCGCTCCCTAAGCAACAAAGAATGATCGTACTTCAATTACTATGTTACTTAATGGCGAATACATTTTGCATTAAAAAAAGAAGACGTATAGGACGAAAACAAAAAAAAATAATGAAATAGGTTAATGTCCAATTATATCTTGCAGCGAGAAATCCATCACGAGCAACTTCAATTATTCTTGCACGAATGTGCCACACCCTGGAAGAATAACGCGATCCGGACATTCGTAACGGCGAAGCCATTATATACGAGGGTTCCGTTTTGATTGGCATATATCTTTATATTTGCTAAACCGGAAGTCATATACGTTAAATGTGACTCATTCGGTTGTATAATCGTTAATCTCTCACCTGCTTTGAATTATTCACAAAGGATTTGTGGCTGAGTAGAACTGCTTTAGGTTTTCCAGTTGTTCCTGAAGTAAATTGAATGTTGCATCCGTCACTGGGCGATATGTCGCACTGTTCTTGGGCAATGGCCTCCACTTCGATATTGCTAGCGAGAGCTTCGATATCCGAGAATTTTCGAGTTCCACTATTAAAAATATCGTTACGCGTTATCGATCCATGTTTCAAACTTACAATAAGCTTCGAGTTAATCTAGACCACACAAGGCTATTAGCATAATTGTCTATCGGAGTTATTTTATACGTAACATCTATTGCATTGATTAATTAGTCACAGCCCCTCTGAAAAATGTCCTTGTAATCCTTAGTGAAAAGGTCTAATATATCCGAGATGGCCTTGTGCTATTTAAATCCGAGGACGCTTATGGGACAATGGCGACGGTGTATGCCAATCTGAGAAAATCCTCGAATCGAAGCGAGGGTCAGATTGCCATTAATGTTTACAAAAGAAAGGCGAGCGGATATTACATGGTTACTGTGAAAACTCTTATGCGCCATGTCTTTATCTAAAGGGGGATCAAGCTGTATTACGTAGCATGACAAGGCCACAAGGGTGTCCGATAAAATGAAGTTAAATAAAGAAACGAGCTCCGGATTGCAAATAGAAATTCCTCAATGACTATACGATACGAGTCGTGACTTGATTCACGTGCTATTTAGTCGATCTACGATGTAACTTTGAAGGTAAATGATATGTACATAAGATTTAAAAAAGTGATCGAACTATTTTCATCCGAGAAATAGTATCTGGCTAATACTATTGCATTACCTAACCTATATCGCAGAGTGGAATGTGACTGCGTCGATTTCTAGGTGATCGCGCACGCGATATTCATTACAGAGTGACCATGGTTGAAGGACTACAAGTCGCGCTGATTAATTCAATTAACGTCTTGTGTGATACCACGCATAATTCTCGTTCAATAGTGGTTATCATTTCTTTAAAAATTAGTGCGGAATTCGTAATACGGCCTGTGCTGGATTTCAGATATAATTTAGACAGTAGGATAAATTTTAGAGGTTAGGAAACTTGATAGACTCTCTGTATGAGTACTAACCTGATATGATCTTGAGAGTAGACGATTATATGGTCCAGAGTAGGACATCGTTGTTTGATCTCGAGTAATATCTTTGCATAATTTTGCTTCTTGAATGATTCTGGACAGATGATGGCTTTGACACCTACTTTTTGGACACAATACTCGATTTCACCTCTTTGATAAGCAGGATTTATTCCTACCATAATTAATCCTGCGCGCGTTGCAGCTACGAAACTCAAGTACCACTGATAGTCGTTAGGTGCCCAAATACCGATCCGATCGCCTTTTTTTAGTCCCAATTTTTTAAATCCAGCCGCTAGTCTGTCTGCTCGACTCAGAACGTCTGAGAACGTCAATCTAGTGTTTTGATGCATAGAAACGATGCATTCTCTCTCTGGCCATCTATCTGCACTCTGCTGAAACAATTGACCTACCGTCATGTCCCATAATGGCTGCTTTCCAGGATGCGAATAATAAGATAAATCCTTGTCTAGATTGGCTACGGTGGAACTCCATTTTTTCACTGTATGCACACGAAATTGTGATTGTAAAATGTTTCGAAAACTTGTAGACGAAACTCTCAACTTATACAGAACTGACAAGCTTCTATGTAACATAACTAAGATTGAAGTTAACAACACACGAAGCAAGAGTCTAAAGGGTACTAAAGTGACTTAAGACGCAATCGAATTAAGTAACATGGAGTAAAGCAGCATGATTTGGTATGGAAGGGAGATAAAAATAATGACGTATAGAGCTTGATGATCAAACTGAGGCCTTAGCTATCAGTAAACTGACAGTGAACAAACAAAGATCTAGTCGTATTACATTATTGATGTATTTATTACGTATACTAATCAGTTATCAACAACTCAAGAAGATGTCTCGTATAAAGATATCTCCTCGTATGAAGAAGGCTGCTATAGAAACCAATCTAGAAGTAAATCAGGCAGTGCAGAGACCTTTGATTTACGATGGCTGGCAAGTAGTAGGAGAACGGACAGCAATCGGACGGGCTGCACGTACTGCAATGCGGTGCAACGACTGAACATCTGACTTACATGCGATACCTGCTAATTGTCATTGGGCACGTAGATCAGAGCGTTGCAATTGACAGACATAAATTGCGTAACGTCAATCTTATTCCGTTTTTCGATTAATAAAATCTAATCATTTTTAATGACTCAATGATTATTATATGATACACAAGTAGCTCCCATATGGCTAAGGAGATAAAACCAATACAGTCAGGTAGCTGATAAATTAGGATGCGATAACCAATAGATAAAACAGGGCTCTTTGTATATGCATGCTAAAAGTGCGTGTGAACTTGACTCGCAAGGATATAGCTAATATAGAAAAGGGAATAGGAACCTGGGAAACAATTGAGATCCTGAGAAGGAGAGGAGTAACGAAGAAGTGAGCTACTTGGAATATCGCGAGAGGTGGCTGCCGCCCTGTGCCGGAAGTCGCGTGTCGACGGGAACCTATACTCCCACCTTGCTTTCGACCGTTCTTACGTCCTAGCAGTCGACCAACCTGCAACCAACACAATTCCCTGGCTGACTTGTGTAGAAGGTGAATCACGTCCGTACGCAAGGTACGCTTGCTCGTGGTGATTCCCCCGTACCCTAACGAGCCCCCGGCGCTGAGCGCCGATTGGTCGATCCCCCTTAGCTAGGAGGCCGAAAGCCACCCTCTTCTGGTGCAACCGTCTTTAGACGTTTAGACTCGTGAGGATACTCGTGCAACCAGCACGCGCACTCACTTTACCTTCGGGATAATTTTTACATTTTAATATTATATTATATTACGTTATATAATCTCGAAGTTACTTTTTCATTGCGAAACGCTGATAAGGCTCTAGTTTTAAAATGTTACCGCTTTTTAAGGATTCTTCGTGCCTGCTAAATGAATCAGTGGGAATTTTTGTGAGCTTTCATGTGAGAGACTGAGTTGCGTGGGTGGCAGCGTAATCGGGAATGATATCGTGGCTGTGTGATTTCTTGGAATTTTATGGATGCTCGAGAGTGAAGAAAAAGGATTAAAACTTGGTGAGATTTAGGTGGTTTTCTTCGGGATTCTTCCTGAGGAAGGTGTGCTGTACGAGTGGGTTGCTGAATAAGTGAGCGTTACAGAGTGAAGGGCAATAAATTGGATGAGAAGAACATCATGATTTGGTATTGGAAGGAATGTCTACGCAAAGTCCTGCGTGAAGTAAAATGAGCAGCAGCAATAAGAAGCCTTCGGGCGGTAAAGACGACAAGAAGAATCCTTCGAGCAAAGAGGAGAGTCCTGCCGGCGGTAAGGATGACGGTGGCTCAGGATCCACTGGAAGCAATGGAGGAGCAAGTGGAGAACCGTCGCAGCCCGGAAGTAAGCCTGGTTCCGCAGGGGCGACGGCGAGGGAAGCTGCCCAGAGATTGTTGGGCCTGGCGGCCCGAGGAGAATGGGCCCCGGTGGATCAGCTGCTTAAATCTTTGGAAAAGGCGGCGCAAGGCGCCGGGGAGGATGGGAATCCGACGCCTTTAGCTGGTGTGATGGACCCGGTAATCTAAGATTCACTATTGATCATTCCATCCTGAGAAGGATCAATAAAATGATAGCGAACTGGTCGTATCGTAAGATGATGGTCGATGATTTTTCCAGACGACGGGAATGACACCCCTCATGTACGCAGTGAAAGATAACAGAACAGGGTTCCTGGACCGGATGATAGACCTAGGTGCAGACGTTGGTGCACGGAACAACGTGAGTATTCATACCAAAGAAGACTCCGAGGAGAATAGTTTTTGCCAGTCATTCATAATTAAGCTACGAGAGCCCCAAGCGCGGAAGTGTACTTTAATGATCAGGTCTATAATCCATGCTGAAGTCTACTCGGGGGAGGATTGCGTGAAGTAGGGCCAAGGCCAAGGGAGTAGCCAACCGAGTAACTGATTATGAGAAAGCAAGTAAGTAGGCCGTTCAGTCACTAGGACGAAAAAGTGGTACGATCAAACGACGTGATAAGACCTAGACAAGTATTTAGCTATAGGGGTTGCGACCCCTAAGGAAAAATGCGAAACGAAATTGCACGACCCTTAGGAAAATATATAATTGAACAATGACTAGGAATAATATCAACAGGGTCAGCAAATATAATACGAGCAGGAATTTTTGTAGAACGTATACGGGATCCCTGGTGCTATCGACCGCACTCACCGCTCCCTCTGCGACCTGATATAATTTTCAAATTGCACGCTAATAAACCGTGATTGGAATGATGCGCGTTCATCGTTCATCATTCAAACTTCAGGACTCACCCTCGTTAATACACGAGAAGGGAGCGGCGAATTGCAATTTATAGTCTCATTACCTTATTGCTTGTATCCAGAAAGCCTCTTCGTAACGTTTCAAGAACTTTAATCAGACCTGCAACAGATTCCTTGGTTTATCCAGTGTGTTCGAATAAAATGGTTAAATCGCTACTTCTCCTTAACATTTCTTCCAGGATAATTACAATGCACTCCACATATCCGCAATGTACTCCAGGGAGGATGTCGTCAAGTTGCTCCTGGCCAAAAAGGGTGTTGATCCTTATGCTACCGGAGGGGTAAGATTTTCTGAATTTGAAAATGTTTCAATGTATAATCAAATCCAAGGATATACATTACCAATCATCTTTTGTTATGTTATCTTAATTAATTAAACGATACTGTACAGTCAAGACAACAAACTGCCGTCCATCTTGTTGCGTCCAGACAGACAGGAACAGCCACTTCGATTTTACGTGCTCTACTGGCAGCCGCTGGAAAGGATATCCGCCTTAAAGTCGATGGCGTAAGTGTACCTATAATTAAGATGAACAAGTTCATGAGATATAGTGAACAATTAAACAGATAGTCTCGTGGAACGTACGAGGGGTTGTTTATAAAAGTTTGAATTGAGAGATAAAGATTTCTCTGCAATATCACAGTTGGTCCCGTTTACAAGAAGCCTGCAGCCTCGCGTGACACCAGTAAGAGTATCGCCGCCTGGTACCGGCGCCCGACCTGCTGCTCAGCCATAATTCTTATCCCTTTAGTTTTGTTCAGTTTTTGCGGGGGATGATGCCAACCCTCGGCTTCGAGGTAGCAGGCATCGACTTTTCCATATCGACCCTTACACGCTCAAATAGAAATAGAAATACTTCACGAGACAAAGGATGTTTGAGACAGAAGATAATTCGATAAGATGTCACCTCGTCCAATGATATTATTCGATTCCAAAAAATTTCTTCATATCAGTCAAACTGGAATCGTTGTACCACCACCTGCTTCTTCATTGTCAGAGAGTATCAGTTTGTCTCACATTAACCTTAGACATTCTGGACGCTCTCGTTGCGTCACTATGTTGTCATGTTGTCAAAACACTCTGAAGATGGTGATCGACCTTACGAGAGATCTAAAGTTGAGCTCACGCACTTTGTACAGAGAAATAGATTAAAGGCTGGAGTTGGGAAAAATTGGAAACACGTCGTCAAGACCGTCGTGAAAACTCACGTAAGGTTTTGGTGATGTGGCCGATTAGATTACTTCAGTGCGCTTAAATTTCGAGTTCAATTACTTGGATAGATCAGTAATGGCCAGCACTGGTCCCCAGGCATTTCTTCCCTGGTTCCTAATAATTTTTCATGCATTGCAGAGAGGCAAGATACCGCTTCTCCTGGCTGTCGAAGCCGGAAACCAGTCGATGTGTCGTGAACTCCTAGCACAACAAGCACCGGATCAATTACGTGCTACCACGCCTGCAGGAGACACGGCCCTTCATCTTGCAGCTCGAAGAAGAGACGTCGATATGGTTCGTATCCTGGTGGATTATGGCGCCACTGTGGACATTCAGAATGTAAGTACTTCCGGTTAGTTTAACCTAACCTAAACTAAAGACCAATCAGAGACGCGATACAACGCCGGTATTGTATCAACGTCACGATACGCGGGTGTGAAATGTTGACAAGGTCACCGGTGACAAAGTACCTGCGATAACATAAAGTCGTAACGCGTTCTTCTAACGGCGCCCTTCTTTTTTTTAAATATTTTTTTTATTCTCCCACATAAGTTACCCAGAATGCGTCATACGAATATAATTAGTAATGTTATGGTGGGAGAAAAACCATAGGAGGGCTTCATGCGTAATGCATGAGACTAATTGTCGCAATGCGTCGACCGAGAGGGTCTCCCCAGTCTAAACTTCTCAGTCGACCAGGAACAGTAGTCGAATTGTATCGCGTTAGGTTCCTTCGGACACACGAGTTTCCGGTGTAATTGATAAGCTGGTATCTTTAATCGCGAGATAGCAGCTATCGGTTGAACTCAGAAAGAGTCTTCTCGTAGGGGGAAGGTCAGACGGCTCTTCACATCGCGAGTGCCGAAGGCGATGAGACTCTGGTCAAGTATTTTTATGGTGTGAGAGCATCCGCTTCCATAGCCGATCATCAGGACAGGACTCCTATGCACTTAGCTGCGGAGAATGGACATGCTTCCATAATAGAACTCCTCGCCGACAAGTTCAAAGCCAGCATCTTCGAGAGGACCAAGGATGGCTCCACTTTAATGCACATTGCGTCCCTGAACGGCCATTCGGAATGTGCTACTATGCTATTCAAGAAGGGAGTTTATCTCCACATGCCTAATAAACGGGGTGCACGTTCGATCCACACGGCGGCCAGGTACGGCCACGTGGGGATAATCAGTACTCTTCTTCAACGAGGGGAAAAGGTATGTTGTGTTTCTATGTTTTTATATCAGAGTCATTTTTCTTTGACTTTTGTCTCTTCCGGGATACTTCAGGTAGATGCTACTACCAACGATAATTATACGGCTTTGCACATCGCCGTCGAAAGTGCCAAGCCTGCCGTCGTCGAAACTCTTCTCGGATATGGGGCGGAAGTGCACGTTAGAGGTGGGAAACTTCGCGAAACTCCTCTCCATATAGCGGCAAGGGTACCGGATGGCGACAGGTGTGCTCTGATGTTACTCAAATCAGGTGCCGGACCCAATTTGACTACGGATGATGGTCAGACGCCTGTACACGTGGCAGCAAGTCACGGGAATTTGGCTACGTTGCTTCTTCTTCTGGACGACGGTGGAGATCCTATGTTCAAGTCAAAGGTAAGTTGTAATCAATCTCCTTTGCTTGGTACTCTAACCGAACAAGTTCTTTGTCGCAGAATGGGGAGACTCCTTTGCATCTCGCTTGTAGAGGGTGCAGAGCGGACGTCGTCAGACACTTGATTGAATTTGTCAAGGAAAAAAAGGGTGCTGATGTAGCTACTTCCTACGTGAATAGTGTGACCAACGAAGGTGCCAGTGCACTTCACTATGCAGCTCAAGTCGAGCCTACCGAAGTGGCTATTCCAGGGGATGATCGAGCTGTGGTCCGAGCACTTTTGGAAGGCGGTGCAGACGTGTCTCTGCAGACGAGACAGGCTCAGGAATCAGCTTTTCATCATTGTGCCTTGGCAGGAAATAACGAGGTTCTCTCGGAGATGATAAGTCATATGTCGGCGACTGAAGTCCAAAAGGCCTTGAATAGGCAAAGTGCTGTTGGATGGACCCCGCTTTTGATAGCTGCTCATCGCGGGCACATGGAACTCGTGACTACCTTATTAGCCAATCATGCGAGGGTCGATGTCTTCGACCTTGAAGGACGCTCTGCTCTTCATCTTGCAGCAGAGCGTGGCTATCTTCAAGTCTGCGATGCCCTGTTAGCCAGCAAAGCCTTCATCAACTCAAAATCCAGAGTAGGACGAACTGCGCTTCACCTGGCGGCGATGAACGGCTATACGCACCTGGTTAGGTTCCTGATCCAGGACCACAGTGCTGCTATAGACGTACTCACCCTCAGGAAACAGACGCCACTTCACTTGGCAGCTGGTGCAGGCCAGTTGGAAGTATGCAAGCTTCTGCTGGAACTGGGTGCCAGTATAGATGCGACTGATGACCAGGGTCAAAAGCCCATCCACGCAGCAGCTATGAATAATTATGCTGAAGTGGCACAGCTCTTCCTACAAAGACATCCCAGTCTTGTAATGGCCTGCACGAAAGATGGGAACACTTGCGCTCACATAGCAGCCATGCAGGGTAGCGTCAGGGTGATCGAGGAGCTGATGAAGTTCGATCGCCAAGGCGTCATTTCTGCTGGAAATAAACTGACTGAAGCCACACCACTTCAACTAGCTGCGGAGGGAGGTCATGCTGAAGTGGTAAAGGCGTTGGTTCGCGCTGGGGCGTCCTGTGCTGATGAGAATCGTGCAGGATTCACTGCAGTTCATCTGGCAGCTCAACACGGCCATGGTCAAGTTCTTGAGGTGATGAGGTCCTCCCAATCACTCAGGATCTCCAGCAAGAAACTCGGCGTGACAGCTTTACACGTTGCTGCCTACTTCGGTCAAGCTGGTAAGCAACACGCTTCATTCAAGCATCCAGTTTGTATACATTTGTAATCTAGTCCTGAGTCCGATCCATAAAAGTCATTAGCTACAAGCAAGAATTCAGATGTATTTAATTCGATTCGGTCACACAACTTGAGAACTCACGTTTGGAATGTAGGTCACCCACCTCCTTTTCAACTTGTAATGGAAACTAGCTTCTCGCGCGTCGTGCCACTCGGCGATACACTAGAAACTCATTTCTTTCTCTCGTATACGTAATTTTATTCCAGGTGGTCCTAGAAAACAGAGTAAGGGTGGGACTTTTAAAATTTGCGAGATATGGGTTGAAGATTGCAATTCGAAGTCGGCCGATGATCTTGGCCCGTTGACCGCGATTCAGAAATAACCAGGGCTGCTCTTCTTGGGGTTAACTGATTGGGAGTAACCGTCGCGACGCGTCGCGTCGGATTAAATTTCGCGTGACGGTCAAGTCAAGCGCTTCGCTATTCACCCTCGCAGCCCCCTGAGATTTGACTCGCCCTTCTTGGTCAAGGACAAGCAGCACGCAAGACTCCTATTTCTTAGCTTGTCAAAAACACCCTTGCCTCTGGGGATACTTTAGGAACATAATAGACCTGGGGAATGCCTAGCTATTGCACGGGAGGCGTGGCGATCCAGAAAGTCCTGGTTGAATTGAATTTGGGTTGCGTTTTAGCGTGCGAAATGGTCACTTTTAAAGAATAGAATTACAGCAGGAAAATTCCCTGAGGTCAAGCGGATGACTAAAGTCGAATAAACATGAAACTAGTGAAAGCCGTACGTCAGGAGTGTATTAGAGAAAAACAAGGTCTCGGCCGATATGCACGTTACTCTAGAAAAAGTTTTGTTAACTCGAGGAGATCTTTATAAAAGTAAATGCACCCTAGGCACAAAGTGTAGAGCACGCATATGTAGCTTGCAGTTTGTTTGGAATCCTTCTTGAATATTTCTATGCTGAATTGATTCACGTAGTTACCGAAATCTAGGACAAATTCGTGGGATTGATTGTCGCGTGAAAAGTTTGCACCTCCTGTACTTTTATGTGCGCTTAAAAAGCGATAACTCAAATCGCTCGTTGTAATCGGCCTCTAGAAATACCAGCTTGTTTCATGCAAATTCGTAATTATTACGTCGCCATGTACCTACGTAATACGAATGGTCTACGATTTTAAGAAAGGCTGCGCGATTTTCAGATACCGTAAGGGAACTTCTGACCCACGTTCCTGGAACAGTCAAATCGGATCCTCCGACGGGTGGTTCGCTAGTTGGTGAACTAGGAAGCGAGTCGGGGATGACGCCCCTTCACCTGGCTGCGTACTCCGGGAACGAGAACGTCGTCAGGCTCCTCTTGAATTCGGCGGGGGTCCAGGTCGAAGCGGCCACCACGGAAAATGGATTCAATCCTCTTCATCTGGCTTGTTTTGGAGGTCACATCACGGTGGTCGGCCTCTTGCTGAGCAGATCTGCGGAATTATTACACAGTGCTGATCGTTACGGGAAAACCGGGCTGCACATAGCCGCTACTCATGGTCATTATCAGATGGTCGAGGTTCTCCTTGGTCAGGGTGCCGAGATCAATGCCACGGATAAAAACGGCTGGACACCCTTGCACTGCGCAGCCAGGGCAGGCTACCTCGAGGTCGTGAAACTCCTGGTGGAGAGCGGCGCTTCTCCGAAAAGTGAAACCAACTTAGGAAGCGCTCCGATATGGTTCGCGGCTTCTGAAGGTCATAACGACGTCCTCAAGTACCTTATGGAAAAGGAACACGACACGTACGCCTTGATGGAAGACAGAAGGGTAAGGAATCCAAAAGTGTCGGTATCAGAAGATTACAGATAATACCGATTTCTCGATTTAGCTCAGGGCAAGTCGAGTTCTTTGGAAGCATCGAGCAACCAATAGATAAATTTGTAGCGAAACTTCGTGACGTCACGCAACCTCTCGTAGCACTGGGTTAAATTGAAAATCGATGAGGAAATATCATAGATTTCGTGTTTCGGTCTCGCAATCGATTTAACATTGATTTTTTGCTTCGCAGTTCGTCTATAACATGATGGTGTGCAGCAAGAACAACAACAACAAGCCTATCGAGGAATTCGTCCTAGTGTCGCCGGCCCCGGTCGACACGGCAGCGAAACTCTCGAATATCTACATAAAATTATCGGAGAAGGAGAAGGAACGTGCCAAGGATTTGATAGCAGCTGGTAAACAGTGCGAAGCTATGGCGACGGAACTTCTCGCCTTGGCAGCTGGTGCGGATTCGGCTGGACGCATTCTAACGTCCATGGACAGAAGGAACGTCGAGTTCCTGGACGTACTGATAGAGAATGAACAGAAGGAAGTCATAGCTCACACCGTGGTGCAGCGTTACCTTCAAGAACTTTGGCAGGGAAGTCTCAATTGGAACGCCTTCAGGACGATTCTCCTCTTCGTGGCTTTCCTCGTCTGTCCACCAGTCTGGGTCGTGTTTGCTTTGCCCTTAGGACACAAGTACAACAATGTCCCCATTATAAAATTCATGTCTTACCTGACCTCCCATATTTACCTAATGGTGTTCCTCCTCCTCGTGGGCATCACTCCGATATATCCTGTGGTTAGACCCAAACTGATCCCGTACTGGTACGAGGTGTGTCTCCTGGTGATGTTGTCCGGATTGCTCCTATTCGAGCTGACGAACCCTAGTGACAAAAGTGGCTTAGGATGGATTAAATTGGCAGTGCTGCTGTTCGGTATGTTCGGTGTGGCCGTTCATCTCATGGGTTTCTGCGGCATAGATGAACGTCGCTGGCCGACGTTGCTCTACCTGAGAAATCAACTCTTCGCCTTGAGCTTCCTTCTGGCTTGCGTCCAGATCCTCGACTTCTTGTCCTTTCATCATTTATTCGGACCCTGGGCCATCATCATCGGCAACCTCATGAAGGACTTGGCCAGGTTCCTCGCAGTGCTCGCCATCTTTGTCTTCGGTTTCTCCATGCTCTTCGTTGCACTCAATCAAGCGTTCGATGATGGCTCAAGCAAGACGATCAAGAATGTAGACGTATCGAGGAAGAACGCCTTCTCCGACGGTGAGTGTTCCACATAATTAAGCTATGGCTTATTATTATTATTGACGCTGCTCTTCAAGTCAAGTTAGACACACTTCCTGTTTCGAAAGGATTCTGTCCCAAGTGGCAGATCCTACCGGTCGTTTCTTTCGTCACGTGACACGAGAATCACCAAGCAATTCGACAGACCATAAGAAAAAGATAAGTGTCTTTTGGTCAATAGATAATAGTTTTCATGTTTTTTTTTTATTTCGGGATTTGGATTCTCGTTCGCGCCTAAAATATTTTAACTTCAAAATACAAGAAAGATACTTTCGCCTGTCTATCTGTTTTGTCGTAATTAGTTATTGTAAAAGAGATACAGATAATTTGCAGGTATGAAATATTGTATAATGCATAGACAAGGGATGATATAGAGGTCTTACGTATGTGTGCGTGTGGCTGCGCGTGGATTTGTGAAAGATTCTAGAGTTTGGTGTAAATATGTAAATAATTAGTCAGCTAAAAAAATATTCGAAAAAACATGAGAACGGTCTATAACGGAAAAATAAGAGGAGTAATATCCGCAAGGTGTTGACTTTGGTATTCGCGCAATGCGATTACTTGGAACGGAGTCCCAGAGGCATCGAGGTAACGTCATTGATTGCAATAGATTTGTTGGCCAATGATACGGAATGGACGACGGAGACGCAATCACTGGGGCCACATCGGCGCTTTGGGCGCTACAAGAAAAAGAATGAATGTTGTGACGAAAGCACCCGAGATTGTAAGTTTCCACAGGCAATAATGCCGGACGAAACCTGAATCCGTCCTGAATGCAGCGACTTGCCTCCTAGGTGTCGTCCCGTCTGCGATGCATTTGTGACCGGTCTGTGTTGCCTGAAAATTGCTGCCTGAAAAGTGTTGGCCGCGCCTGCAATGCGGCGATCCGATCCGGAATATGCAAGGAGCAAGTCGCAAAACGACAGACCCACGTGGGACTGATGATTTATTTTGAAAGAGTTCAGGAAGCAAATGTGTTCCGGATCGGAGCGCTGGCCCAGAATGTCTTCGAAGTTGTCTGTCCACAGTTTCCACTGGTCGTTCAGGAACGTCGTCCTTGCGTGTTGCGTACACGTCTGCATTTTTCTAATAGCAACTCCCATCTGTCTGTTTACGTCCGAGTGCGTCCTTATACGTGAATGACTCCGTCTCGACCACGAATCCTAAGATTGCAGGCACTTTAAGTGTTTCAGGCACCAAAATGTGTTTTCCTTTTTTGTGCAATTGCCATGCGTCTCCCAGGTGCCCGTGGAAGACCGTGAGAGAGGAGACCTCAGTTCTCCCTCTTCGGTACTTTTGCATGTAACACGCGTACCTTTTGAGTGTCCCGCTCGCAAAAAAAAAACCCAATGAATGCAGTTTTCTCAAACCTCGATATCACATGGTGCAACGATCCACCCTCGCGAGGGATCCTGAGCAAATTCAAAGAGCTTCGGCATCGGTCGGGTCTGCATGCTGCATCCCTAAAAGCAACTCTGCGCGAGAACCGAATGGCGATTTTTGTAATCTATGTTTAACACGATCCACTATTGACCTTGAGGGAGATGAATCTGTCGGGAAGGAAGTATTCGAAGAAGGACATGTTGAGATGCGTCGCTACGACCCGGAATAGACGATGACCTCGAAGAAACGTTGGCGTTTCTTGAAAAGGATGCAGACAGACCACACGAGCACAGGGGTCACACGTTGACATGGGTCGTCATCGTCGTCATTTACCAGCGTGGTTCGAGAATGAATTTTGATGTCGCACGGATCGTCGATGCTCATCCATTGGTGTACAAAAAGAAAAGCAATGTCAAAAACAAAAAGAAATTCAATAGAGCAAACCCATTGCCCGGCATGAGCGTGTACCAGCAGCAGCAGCCCGAGCATGGCCACTCTGTCCGTAGCATGAGCATGTGTTCGTTCACACGTAGAGAGCCACTTAGCCACCCTAACGAAATGAACGTTGCCTCGAATTCCAGTAAAGATGAACCCGGTACTCGCCTTCGAGTACCTGTTCTTCGCGGTCTTCGGCCAAACGACCCACAGCGAGCTCAAGGTCGAGACTGGGCAGCCGGAGTGGACCTCGGTCCTCTTCAAGTTGGCCTTTGGCGTTTACATGTTGGTCTCGGTAGTGGTGTTAATTAATCTGCTAATTGCCATGATGAGCGACACCTACCAGAGGATACAGGCACAGTCAGACATTGAGTGGAAGTACGGACTCAGTAAACTGATCCGAAACATGCACAGGTAAGCCAAGTTTACCGTTGGCTCTTGTCCTTCCTTTCTCTGCTCTATCTTATCCTCCTCAGTCTTTACTGCATATCGTACTTGTCTTTTAATCCCAAAGTTGAACGCACCGTCTCGTCTTCCGTTTCCTCTTGAACCACCAACTGTACGTTTGAGAATGTCTTTCCAGAAGCTACGTTCTATGGTCTCTTAAATATATTCAGTATCTTTTGTCATTATAATGCGTCACGAGTGGGAATCGGGATTTCATGTTGCAGAACGACCACAGCACCGTCTCCATTGAATCTCCTGACAACCTGGATAGTCTACTTCATTAAGTTATGCAGACAAAGAGCAGCCAAACGGAAGCGCCCATCTTTGGTTCATATGATGGGACTTCAGAGAACAGGTCGTATGTCACCGCGATCCAAAATGGGTGCCAAATGGTTGGCCAAAGTGAAGAAGGGTCAAGTCCGACCAAAGGACAGTGTCACGTTATCCGTGGTCCATTTGAGTCCTTTGGGAAGCCAACTGTCCTTCAACAGCGCGACGAGGATCGAGAGTGTTGTCGATTGGGATTCTATTCGCAAGAAATACCTAGCCTTAACTGGTAACGAGCCTGAGAAGGATGTGGAGAAGGACGAAAAGGAGGACGAAGATGAGAACGAAGAGGAAAACGGACCTACGGCGTCTAATGCTTCTACGGTGCCAGCCACGGCCTCCACTCCTCCCATCTAAGGGACGTCATGTCTCCGTAGGGAGCCAATACTTCCGGTGCTGTGGCAAGGACCTTGTCCATTAGATACGACGCTAAGCATCTAGAATTAGAAGCTATAAGAAAATAGACGTATCGTCGGAAGAATGTATTTTTACGAAATAAAAGCTCATCAGCAGCCCTCAGTGGGTATCATCTCTTTGAGCATGTTTAAAAGCATCCGATAAACTCATTGCCTTTGCGTCTTCGTCGATTAGCGAATAAGCTGTGCATGTGCGAGTTTACAAATCATCATGGCGTTTTGCGAGAAACTGCCGAGAAGCATCGAATATACATTTTAGTTCCTAATCAGGCGTTCAAGGCTAAACTCTCTGATACCCTAGAAACCTTACGTTAGTTTACATTTAACATACAAAATCTAGCATTTTTTAGTCTAGTGGTAATGGCATGAGATAGTGCGCGATTACGCAATTCCGCACAATCAAAGGCAATCTCACGAAAATATTCTTGGGACGTATTTCCAGTTAAGATGAACCCCGTACAGGCCATTGAGCTACTGTTCTTCGCCATCTTTGGACAGACGACTCACGAACAGTTCAAGGTCGCAACGGCGCAGCCCTCATGGACCACAATCCTCTTCAAGCTGGCCTTTGGGATATATATGTTGGTATCGGTAGTCGTGCTCATTAACCTTCTGATTGCCATGATGAGTGACACCTATCAGCGTATACAGGCTCAGTCTGACATCGAGTGGAAGTACGGACTGAGCAAACTGATTAGAAATATGCAAAGGTAGGATTGACCTTTGGATTAACCTGAAAAAAAAAAATAATCATCCGAGTATCAAGTGGCTTTATCCCAAGATACTTTTTCTTTTGTTTATCGTAGAACGACTACTGCGCCCTCGCCCCTGAATCTCCTTACCAGCTGGATGTCTTACCTTTATAAATTGTGCAAGAAACGCGCAGCCAAGAAGCAACGTCCATCCCTGGTGCACATGATGGGTCTGCGAAGAGGCGAGAGGATGTCGGCACGTTCGAAAATGGGCGCCAAGTGGTTATCCAAGATGAAGAAGTCTCAAGTTGCACATAAAGACAGCATAGCGTTATCGGTAGTGCATTTGAGTCCGCTTGGCAGCCAGTTGTCCTTCAGCAACGCAAACAGAATCGACACCGTCGTCGACTGGGACGCTGTCCGTCGGAAGTACAGAGAACTCGTAAGCGGTAAATCCGAGAAATCTGCAGACGACACAAAGGATAATCTCGAGACGGACCCTCTCGTAACACTTGAAAATTCCGTGCAGACTGCAAATCAAAACAGCAACAATACGGCACGATTGCCAACAATCTGAACCAAAACGTCTTGTACCTTCGTTACCTTAAGTTTCCTAAATAAACAACTGGATCATTCATAATTCTTGTGTTCTTCTATACCATAACCTATCACGTTTTAGAATCGACACGTATACCCGGTGTACCGATACGTGGCTTGGATGATGATGTCTTCCGACGGTTAGTTTATACCTATTAATTCTCTTCAGCATCCGTAGCCAATATCTAGCGTGCACGTGCGTCATGTTCTAATTAAAGGTACAGAGAAGAAATTCCATAATTTCTACGTCCTTTCTATAAATTACACAACCCTAAATTTACAAATCTCCCTGTACAATATGTAGTTAAGTACACCCGGTGCTGCGTAGAGAATTGCTTCCTGCGAATTGCCTGCCGATTTTGTCCGATTCTCATCGAACTTCCCCACCTTCATCCCTTTTTAATACGCCAATAGAAAATGATCGTTTCCTCTCGCTGGATTTTGCCTATAACATTCGTTAAGTTCAAATGGCATGTTTGTCCCTGTGCTTCTGAAATCCTTATATTTATTCCTTTACTGTATATGATTATACATTCTCATCATTTTATTCACGCATATCCACGCCGTTATTGTTAAACCTGCCCGTCGGACTTGTGAGTCGTGATTTTTTCCAGTCATTCGATCGATCGCATGCGTTTGCGAGTTTTATTATTGTTGAAGTAACAAGCGAAGGCTAAAAGGTGCGCATGATTTTTTCAGTAACGCAAAATCCGATCCAGATCATCGAGAATCTCTTCTTCTCGATTTTTGGACAAAAAGAGGTGGACGACTTTAGCAGATCTCTCAAGTACGGATTGCAGCCATCTTGGACACGTAACTTTTACAAGGTAAATGAGTCCTGGACAATTTTTAAGATTTTATACAAATATACGGTTCTCCCTCCCTAAGAATCCCAACTCGGGGCTCGGAGTTCCGATTTGTCGACTCAAGGAGGACCCCACTCTTCTACTGAAATATGAAGGCGCATGCGCATACGTGTGCGCGACTGCGTCTTCCCCTCCCACGATTACTTTTGCACGTTGGCAAGAGTGGGGGACTACGTTCCCCTACAATTGAGGGGAATCTTAGGAGGGAGCACTGTTGTGTTGATGTGCATTGTTGAATTATTGTTTTTTGTTTTCATAGGTCTCCTTCATGCTCTATATGTTAGTTACGGTTGTTGTTCTCATGAATTTACTTATCGCCATGATGTCGGACACTTATGCAGCTATTCAAGCGCAAAGCGACATTGAATGGAAATTTGGGCTAAGTAAACTTGTTCGCAACATGCAAAAGTAAGGAAACTGTTTAAAGGAAGACAATAGAGTTTTTTGAATTATACGTTCGATCGATTCGCCATTCCATTTCACACGTGTCTCACCAGTTTCCAGTTGCCAGGCGTGTGACACAGATGGCGTGTTATTCTCTTGCACTGTATTTCTAGCACAATTTGCAAATGCCAAATTATACGCAGACACGAGATCGTATCGTGTTTCGGAAACGAGATAATTGGGTTAATTTCTGGAATGACGCTGGAATCTATCGCACTTTGGTAATCATGTATAGCGCCGCAATTTTCCACATATATAATTTTCAGAGCCACAGCTGCTCCTCCGCCATTGAATCTCTTCACCAGTTGGATTTTTTATTTAACTAAAAAAATTCGAAAATTTTGTTGTAAACGCAACAAGGTGAGAGCGATTCCTGGTTCTATGAGACATCAAAGTAGCAGCAGACGTTGGTCTACCAAAGTGAGTTTTTGACTTTTTAAAATTGATTATTTAATTAATTTTGTCAATTATGGCTTCTAGAATAATAAGACGCACTCGATGCGCCACAAAGACAGTGTAACATTTCGCCTTACGCCATTGGGAAGCCAAGCGCAGATTGAATACGTGACACAAATTGATAAAGTGCTGGATTGGGAAGTGGTAAGAAAAAAATACAGGATGCTGTTTGGTGATGAAATGGAAAAGCCTTCGGACGGCGAAGTGCCAGATACAACGGATGACTTGGAGCCCGGTCTAAATAATGAAGTACAATAAAAAAAAGTTTGCTTTATCAGATTTTCGTCGTGGATAAACGAAGTCAACGGTATCAACAAAAAAGAAAATATATTTTACCGGTGTCACACGTGTAAAAGCTTATTACTCTGTTTCCCGAATAAACCTCTGCCGAATGGCGACGCTGCATTAGTTTCTAAATAAAATGTACCTCGAGCATCCCTATCAACTTTTTCACCCAGTAGTGTTATTTGACCTCGTGAACAATTTCCCGTCTTGTAATCCTTCCAGCTGTCGCATTGCACGGCTACGAAATCCTCTGGATATATAATTGCTTCTGCCATAAATTGATGAGCTCTCGCATGACTGCAGTATTCTGAAAAAATAATCAGTCAGAAACTACTGGTCCAGAATAATGTACAAGGTAAGCAGATTCTTACGGGAGAGAAGAATAGAGCAGCCTGGTTGTCTGAAACTTCCGCCATTAGGATAAAAGTCAACATGGCCGATGGGTCGTGTAAAACCGACTGTACCGGCACAACTGTGAATAATATCTACGAATTTTGCGTCACTAAAATCCAATCGATCCTTGACATCTTTGAGGTTAGGAATTTCAAAGGCTGGTCGAGCTGGATCCAATCCTGTTATTCTTCCGATACGACCTTCCAAAATGGCGCCAGCAAATCCCGCAATATGAGATCCGAGACTGTGGCCCAATAAATGTACATTGTTCAAATCCAGGTTCGTATCTGATTCCAGAAAGCGAAGAAGATCAGCAAGATACTCGCCGACCTATTTAAAAATTTTCATAATTACAACTACTTCGATTAAAGATTTTTCATTGGCACTTACTTTACGGGTAATTTTTGTAGATGTGAAATACTCTTTAACGGCGCCAGGAAACCAGTCGACTCCGATAACATTGTATTCGCCAACGGTTAAGTAATTCCGTCGAAAGTTATTAAACCAATAACTATTGACACTATCAGTCCAACCGTGGATGACGATTTTTGTAGATAAATCAGCATCAAAATTTGAATCATTTAAATTCGCGATATCACCAACCTTCAAGATGTAACTCGTGTCAGGATTGCTTTTCGTATATAAATGAAAAGTGATATCCTGTTCCGGTATTAGCGTAGAATCGAGAATACTTATCAAAGAACTTCGATCAACTGTTCCGGGATGTTCTGGATTTGTAAAAATCATCTGATTTAAAATAATTTCCTGTAGGAGGTCAGATTCAGAATCGGTGGCAGCTGCAGTTACAGCGAAAGTCGAACTACCTAGGGTTAGAAAGTAATTTTAAAAAATTATAATTGTGCCAAATTATTTCTGATCACCTGCTCTTAAATCGTACAAGAAGTTTACCTAAAGCCAGAAGAAACGGAATCACCCGAACAACCATCGTTGAGTTTTGATTTTAGAGAATTGATAAATATTCGGAAATATAGGAATCTTATATACGTAAATCTTATCTAACCGAATAACAATTTTTCATCATTATCCTCATTACTGTAGTAATAGGTTTATCCACTGTCCTTCAGCTTTGTCAAGATCTCTTGATTGTTCATGATTATTGCGTTCAATGTCTAGTACATCATAAAACTAATGGATCATCAGATTGCGTTATGCATTTACTATTGTAAGAATTTGAAAATGATAAAAGAGGAATTTAAAATGATATACTAATCAACGTAGGCATTGAAAAAAGGATCAACGTGTTCGGCTCACAATCAGATTAGTTTAGCTTTTAGTTTGTGACTTTCAGAATAGTATTAATACATGTAATCTTATCATCATCAACGGAGATCATGAGAATTGTAGGTGAAGGATATCAGATAATATATTTATTGATTACTAATAATTTACAATTTATCGACTAGGTACTCTGTTAGACTGCTATACTTTCAAGAAGTTAGCCGATAGCAGCGCTCAATATGCGCCACAACCGGTCATAATATTTTTGCTTTCGATCAACACGCTGTGATTAATTACAGAATATAGTGGAAGAGTTAACATCTTTTAAAAGATACCATGGCGAATAATATATTACTTGATATTGACGAATCAATTATAACCCAAAATTTATTATTAACGGTGAGAGGATTATAGTATTTACTTTTTGTTTATAGTTAGCCATAACCTGTAAATTGACTGTATTACAGGAAAATAAGGTAGAAGATGAATATACGGAGATGCTAAAAACTATGAATAAATCAGAAAGACCTTCCGTTGTAATAAAACCGATACCTGGTACTTGGATGATGATTATTTGACGTAACTATTTAATGTATAAATTTTGACACATAACATGTCATCATAGGTGCATGTGTAAAGACAAGAACATCCAGCGGTGAGAAGATATTCCTAAATATTTGTCAAACAACAGAAATACCACCACCTGATGATATAACAGAGACAGCATTGATAAAATTAATGGAAGATGAGAATCCGTCTTATTGTATTCCAATGAGCATTGGACAGGAGAAGATTGAAGTTGATAAATCTGGTGCACCATGTTTGGCTTACGACATCGCAATAAATACAAAATACTTTGAAAAATGTGAAAAAAAGAAATTATTTTGGTCCTTCACGATTGCTGTTATTATACAAGGAGTCTCACAAAAGTTTGACAAGGATATAGAATTGAAAAATTATACTGTATTGAAGAATAGAAAGGTATACCACTTTACACTCGTTATACAAATGTCGTGTTTCCTTTTCACATGAAATTGTAATGTAATGTGGCAATCAGGTACTGGGAACACTGCAAGATCACAGAATTGAGAAACGAGAAGTCAAAAAAGCTATGCGTGCACCATTGATCGAAGAACTCTCTAGTACAAATTCTACCTCCTGTATATCCAAAACAACAATATCTACTTCAAAAACTACTGAGCAGTCACGCGAATCAGGGTCGCGAGTTACTCCAACACCTGAATTTGTTATTTTACGTGAACCAAAGGAAGGAAAGCCGGAGAGACTTATTGGGAAATTCAAGATAAAGAGCTTGGTAAATCAATAGACAGATGTAAAAAAAGATCACGGAACCGTTACAAAGTCATTTTATTTTTTCTAGATTTCTGCTGATGATATTGCTGTCGATATCGGCGAAGACCGTATAGTAGTGGAGGCTCGAAAGACTGGATATTTAATCGACATCTTTGTCCCCTACTCAATAGAGCAAGAAAAAGTATCAGCTCTACTAGACAAGAACATTGGAGTAAGATTTTCAATCGTAATTTTTTAATTATATTAAAAATTATCAGATATTAACATCATATTTCATTTTTAGATTTTGCAATTGAACATGCCGATTGTTCATTAGTAAGTTGTGATCGTACCATAAATCTAATATGTAATATAAATCATTAAATCTCTAACGCTTTATCATTTACCAATATGTCGCCATCTCCCAATAATATTACATAAATATTATTAGATTAGTTTCGAATCAATAACGATTCTTTTGATTACAATATAATATATTCACAATAACTGAGGCGAATTGAAAATACGTAGTACAGGATCTCTAAGAGTCCTAATGGAATGGTATGCGCAACCATTATTAAAAACATCTTAATACCTGCTTGACTAATATCGAACACAATAGAGTGTCACTAGTCATAAATGCAGTTAACAAACTGAAAACAACGTGTAAAAATGTATAAATTATTTCATACCTATATATACTGCTCTATATAATATATTAAGCCATATTCTTGTGCAAATGCAACAGGCTAGTGAATTTGGCACTATTTACATCTCCGTGTAGAAGGTCGGCCTCTCGATGCCGATCATCGTGAAAACATTAGGCAACAGGTACACGGTGTTCACGCCAATCATGAAGCAAGTAATATACTTGTAAACCAAATCGACAAGAACCTTATTTCTATTCTCCAAGCAATTATGACTATTCATCAGTTCCTTAGAGTTGACTTTGAGTATGGCACACATCGTTGCATAGCTCAGGGATTTACATACAGCTTTGGTTGCGATAACGCAGCAAAATCCGAGTATTGTTCTTAGAACTGTGCGACCTAGCATAGGATATGAGGGCCATATTACATTATAGGGTGGTGGTAAAAGAGGCGCTGATAAAGCTCCAGTTCTGTAATTGAGCCAGGCACCGAAATGAACTCCAGCAGTTACGGATACGACCATAGTTGTGTCTCCTCTAATCAAACATATGAATAGCACATCAGAATTTTGTTAAAAAGGCAACACATTTATTAAATAATGGTATTTACCTGGTCGGCGTCCACCTATTACTGCAGGGATAGTAAACAATAGTAGCAATTGTTATCGCGATTAAGACAACCAGTGCCCAACCATTAGTGAGAAAGTAAAAGTCCGTAAAATCTACCAAAGGTACCAGCGGTAGCATCAATAAAATGGCTAGTGCCAGTCCAACGATTACATCCAATACCGTGTGCATACCTAAATAAAGTCTGCTGGTGCAGACTAGAGCACACCTAAAATTATGTATTCACAGTACATCAAGATAATATATTGTTCATCAATATGAATGAAGAATTTTGATCCATACTAATTATCATTATGACTAATGACTGTGATTGAAAAATGATTAAATGATGTGTTAAGAAATAGCTTACCACAAAAAAGCGATCGCGCAACCCGTGGGAAAGGAGTAGATATATCTGTTCATGGTAAATAACACTACACTGAATGGGATTGATACACCGATCATGGCATGTGTCGATGGCATTCCATATTCCTGAGACCATTTACTTTGCAAACGGATTGCTGGTGGGCATGCAGGTCTTGGCCAACAAATGATGTCTTTGAGTGCTTGGCCTGTTGAAGAGAATTCATTTAAATAAATGTAGAATTTGTTTTAATACAGGTAACACTTACCGATTGTCATAATGACAGCCCAGACTAGAACAACTCTTCGTCCCACTGCACCATCGATATTCCAGAACCAAAATGGTATGAATGCAGAGTAAAAGATTTCATCGCCAAGCTCAGTACCAAAGAGAAATAAATAATACCAAAAGTAATTTGTGACTATGTAGCATGGCTTTTCAGAATCAGAACCCGACACAGTTTCCTCTTCACTTGAGACATTCTCATTTTTTCTTCTACTGACATAACCATTTGAGCCTGAATGATTCACACCATATCCATTCTCTTTAACCTTTATATCACTCTCACTGTGTTCATTACTCCTTGACTCTTTACTGTAAGATTCATCCTGATCACTCTTCTCACTAGCTTCATATTGACAAGAATCTTTATCATAGCATATTTTAATGCCAAAGAATTCTTGAATTCTTGCAACCAAGTGCGGATCCTTTAAATACTCTATAGTTTTTGCCATTTTTTATCCTTAGTTGATAGTCGTAAAGCGAACATGCATCTTGTACCTTGATCAATAACATGACGAATAAGCAAAAGTGTTTCAACGAAGAAAACGATTAGCTTATAATAGAGAAATCTCAACAGACGAAATTTCATTAGACATTAGTTAAGCAACTTATAAATACAGTGTACTTGTCAACTTACCTTGTTATCAGGCTACTCTCTCAATAGAGAAATTATGCTCAACAAGGTATTATTCGTAATTGGGCAATGGTACTATTGAATGTGTTCGATAGAAGAAAGAGCTAGAAATGAATTAGAATTGAAATGTCAGTGCGACAGAATGTTTTGACGTAAATTCTAAAGTTATTTGCTACTGCGGCACGAATGCGGTTTACGCGAATTAACGCCATTTGTCGCATTGGCCACGAGTTAGCGATTAAAAATTCGACTTGCCTGATCGTAAAAGTCTTTTCAAAGAATATCAGGGCTGATATTCAATGATGCGATGGAATGTTGCCGATAAGGACGGTACAAGGTTAATAGAGGAGATGTCTAAATCTCCTGTGACCCGACTAGAAATCCGTGACCTGATAAAAATTGTTACAACATTAAGTATTTCAAAATAGGCAACGTGTCCAAGAAGATTCAGTGTACTTAATATAAAAATGGGATCCAATCCTTTTATTCTGTAAATGAACGCCTTGTGAGATAATATTATATAGTGAATTATACATTAATTATGTACAACGATTATAAAATTTATTTCCGGATGAAATCGATGCGACAAAAGCATTGAGATTTTTCATTTGACCATTTCATACCCTCATCTTATCCATGTTTCCATCATACGATATCTAATACAATATTAACTGAATGTCTAATTATAAAATATCATTCTCTATAGTATTGTATTTCCCTATTCGATATACCGTATATTTCTTGCGCATAATAATTGTCGTAGAAAAACGATTGCACACTTTCAATTAAGTGACAACGTGGAGTTAATTATGCCTCGGATTCTTGTAAGATATTAATTAACAAATGGCGAGAGATGCCACAGCTTATGAGAACAAATATTTATCACAGTAGGGTTTGGGTTCTCTTGAATAAAAAGCTCTTTTTCTCACTCTCTCTTATGAATGAAACATCTGCCCGATAATAGCAAAATTTCTGACTGCAGACGCCATGTCTGAGACGTCTGAATTAGAGTGTACATGCAAGGATGGATTCCCGACTGCTGCTGCAGCCACTGCATGTGCACTCATCCTTTGCATACTCTCCATATAATTTTTATTTGCTTGACCACCCAAGCTGTTATTAATATTTGCCAAATGATGAGATGCCGGTAGAGTTGATATTATTGGCGCCACTACAGGTGAAGGAGCACAAGTTGTTTGTGCCTGGCAGTAGCTTTGCGTGCTTTGTGCAGGTACCGTCTGATAACTGCCATACTGTGCTTTGCACTTTTTTTCATGTACAAAGAGACTTCCGGAATGACTATAGGCAGTGCCGCAGATTTTACAAGCGTACGGTTTCTCGCCAGTATGCGTAAACCGATGTTCTTTTAGATATTTTAATCTCCTAAATGATTTTCCGCAGGTTTTGCAATGATAATTCGCTTCACCAGTGTGGGTAGTTATATGCGCCTTGAGGGTGCAGGATTTTGCGAATGCAGCGCTGCAAAAATGACAAACGAATGGCCTATCGCCAGTGTGCGTCCTCTCGTGATTTATACAATTCGAATTTGAGGTGAAACCACGTCCGCAATATTTGCACACGTGCGGCTTGTAACCCGTGTGCGTCCTCATGTGGAACATTAGTCCTGTATTCTGTCTGAATGTTTTGCTGCAAATGTGACAAAGGAAGCGCTTAAAGTTTGAATCTTGTTGCTCCTTTGCTCTTTCGTGAATCCGGGCATGTTTTTGGAGTTTTGTTTCCTTTTCAAAAGATTTATTGCATTCATCGCAGGTATATGGTTTGAGCTTCTCCGTTCGCTTCTCTGGTTCCTTTGACTTCTCTGAGCAGTTGCAATCCTGCCCACAACTGCTGCAGCAACCTTCTTGGCTCTCATGAGCATTAGTTCTGTGCTTTAGTAAGGACTTCTTTGTCACGTATGATTTACCACATATTTTGCAAGGGAAGCCCTTACCTTCATTGTCGGAATCTAGCTCTTCGCGAATCCAGCTGTTTATTAACTTGATTGCTGATTTATCATCAGGTGGCTTCTGTAATTCTAAGCAAGCTTTGTCCTCGTCGTGGCTGTACCTCTCTCTGTGACTTTTTAGTCTATCTTCCCTAAAGAACTTCATGTTGCATACGTTACACACATACTTCTTTTCTTGGTGTACGCGTAAATGCCTCTGCAATGCCTTCTCCGAAGAGCAGCACTTAGTGCAGTATTTACATCGATAAAAGGAGTTATCGTCACCTGAATCAGAATCGCTTTCACTATTAGACTCTGAATTTGAAGAACCTGGATTATAATCCTGATTCTCATTGGATGTTGACCCACGTTTTCGAAGTTCTTTCTCGAGATAACTCTCCTCGTTTTGATTTGTTTCCTTCTTGATGTCTTCCTCGCAAAGAACATCTAAACTATTCTCCAATTTTCTCTTATCCCTTATCTCCTTAAGGATTGCGAACACTTCTTTTGGATTTGCCTTTTTGTGAACGTTCAGATGTCTTACCATTGTGTCTGTCTTGCGGAAATTCTTATCACAGATGCTACAGCGCACCGGCTTAGGTTTCTCCTTGGACTCATGCAATTTACCATGTTCCAGTAACTTATCAAGTCTAAAAAATTGCTTATCACATTTCTCACACTTGTACTTTTTATCATTATGTGTTAGAGAGTGCCTGTCCAAAGATTTTTTGCTTGAATAAGACCTGTTACACTTGGTGCATTTGTGAGTCAGGTCAGAGTCTATGTTAGCGATTCTCTGTGCTCTGGTATACATCACACCAGGCAATGCGGAATCTGAATCCACAGAGTCATGCTTTGTGTTTACATTCTTTTTTATGTACTGTCTCTGCCTCTCTTTGAAGTTTTTTAAGTTTTCCATAGAAGTCATTCTTTTAAACATCGAGACTCTTCTTGTACGGTAGGTTTCCCTTTTGAATGGCAATCTTTCCTTATCTAGATGCATCATTTCTACTTTAACATCTGCCAAGAGTGCTGTGTTACTGACTTTAATATCATCAAAATGGTTAGTTGAAATATGATTACTTTCTAGAATATTAATATCAGTATTAATTTGATTTAGAATGCTTTTGGAGATTTTATTATTTCCATATCCTGTCACTGAATCTTGTTCCAACTTAATAATTCCTTCGGAACAGTAAACATCTGTCTGACAATATTGATCCTGTAAAAAATAAAGAATAATGCTTCTACCTTGAACTAGGAATCTTCTAAAATATAACACCTACAGTTTGAACCTTGTCAGTGGTATACTTTCTGACAGGTTTCCCACACAACTCCCTTAACTTTTGATCTGCCTTCTGGCATTGCATTCTAAGTTCATGAGCTGCATTAATCTTAGAAATACAACAAGTACAAATGCATGGAGGTAGTCCATCATTCTTCAGCACCTAAAATCAAAGAAAATATTTTGTGATAACACTGAGAGAAATTTCAGACTTATAAGACTTCTAAAAAGTTCATTCACTGACCTCAATGCCTCCATAAATGTGTAATTTCTGCGGCATGTCGAGTGCATCCTCCTTTTTGGGGTCATCCTCGTTTATTTGAAAAATACATTGGTTATTTTGATCGGCCACAAGACAAACCCGGCAAAGTTGATCCGTCTGAGATGATTCAACACTCCTTTTATTTTCTATATCCATCCTAGGTGTCCTAGTCATTGAAAGGAATTCAAAGTAGTGAATACCAGAACCGTGACCCCCTACGACAAAACTAAGTTTTGACGTGATGTCATCGTCGAGCCATACTGTCGTGTTCTTTTGCTCGACGTTCCGTCTTCCTTCCTTCCCATAGCTTTTCAGAGAGTTTTCATGAGAGCGACCGCGTCGCTATGACGTTATATTCTCCAGCCGGCAACTCACAGCTTGACTCCCGTTATGTTTTTCTGTGTCCACAGCAGCACCCAAAGTCCAGGCATAGATCTGGATGGAGCTAAACGACTGCCTGACAGCTATTACACGTTTAGTTTTTGTACAGTGACTGGCTGTCACACTGTTTGTTGATCGAACGTTTCGCACGTGTACAAGTATTCGAGTGTGCGATACATGTGTAACGATAAATACTCGACCAAGAATGGAGAACACATCGAAGAGGAGCGCCAGGAAAGATGCACGAAAAGTCGCAAAACGGTCACAAAAGCAGAAATCAAAGAGAACGAACGAAGACTCAGTTACATCTGACAGCGAAAGATGTATGAGTTATGATGTTTTGCGAATCATATTTAGACACTTAAATGGCAAGGATTTAACGAGTGCAGCTATGGTTTGCAGGTAGAAATATTTGGGATGTGCTGTTGCACAAGGAAGAGGTCTTGGCATGCAGAATATTGTTCTCCATTGGCATTTCAGATTATGGCAAGGAGCTGCAAGTGATGAAAAGAAGACGAGACTCTGGCCTGATTGTTTCATGGTACAGATTAGTAAGTTAGAGGAAAATGGGGAGAGCCTTGGGCTTTCTCTTGTAAAGCACATTAATATCCAGCCAATAGTTGGATTGATATTTGGAGTTAGTACAATGAATAATCGTGTTGTACGCAAATCCAAGATTATGAGTACAAAGGGTCCAGGTATATTACTGTTTAATTGTTCTTCTTTTGTCCAGTTTCCTTAGTCACTTATCAACTATAATGTATAGATGAGAAATTTTTATTTTCAGACTGTTACTGTTCCTATTTACCTACTCAATGTAAGAGTATTATATTTGGTGACCATGGAATGATAGCTAATCAGATTGAAGCTGAACATGATAAAGATGCAGTGTCATGCCTTTTTTTGCCAAAAGTACCAAATGTCAAAATCGAAACATTTGCATTAACGAGTCGTGCAGTTTCTCATAATTTTAAACAATTTGCAAAAAATGGAAAGGTACCTTCCTTTAGTCAACAATTTGACAAAGACATAAAAGCTGTAATAATGTTTTCTGACGGTGCAAGCTCAAGAATAATAGGCAGAATGTTGCAATTCTTTGTTTCTGAACGGTAAGACTTTGAAAAATAATATATAAAATAATCAAAAGTACCTTGTTTCCAATTTATTGATCAGCACATTCATTTTTTTTAACAGAAATAAGACTTCCAAAGAAGCCTTCTCTATATGGGGTGGTATTGCCACCGAATTAGCTATCTGCAATTGGGAGGATACCAAGTGCCATGAATACATGAGTTTAGTTGGCATTTCTTTCAGTGGATCAGACATATCAACCTGGTCTCTAGTTATAGATGATCAACAGAGAACAAAAGAACAAATTGAAGCTAAGCTATCACAGCTAAAAGATAGCATAAAGCTAAGAAAATACACAGTAGGTTTTATGCTCGCCTGTTATCAGCGCGGAGTTCGATTGCATAGCGAACGAAACGTAGAGTCGGGCATATTCAAGAAACTCTTTCCTAATATACCTCTCGTGGGTACCTTTGGCAGTGGAGAATTCGGACTGACTACCATTAACAATGATTCTTCTCGACTAGTAAGACACGAGTGGTCGACGATCTTTATGATTCTATCCTATGGATAGAATCAGACTGATTTCTGAATCTTTATACATTTTTCTAAAGTTAAATACATAACTGTAAAGAGTTCTGGAGGATAGCTACACAATGTGAAGTGACTTGAAAATAAAGTGATAATATATTTAGAATTTTAAGTATTCCTTATCGAACTTTATTCAATTCATCCTCTATAATTATATTTTTGTATAAGCGCCTGATAATATCGGACAGTCAGTATAACGACTATCAAATCAGATGTTTTAACTTTTAATGAAAATGCGACGTTTATGGCATTATTATCACCAGAGGCAAGTTAGGGAGCACAAAACGTTGGAAAAGATATGCAAATTTCAGGATTGGGGAGCGAGTTAAGGCTCCGCAAGTAATCGTAGTGGAAGCATTACTCGGCGGCTACTTGGCAGTATTTCCGCATTCGTGATAACAACCAGCAGATAAATAACTGAAAACTGGGCCGCCTCAAGAAGTATTCATGTTTTTTTTTCGATATTGTGCGGATTTATAAGAACTCCCACGCGCTAGGGTTCCGTTCAGCTCGCTAGTAGCTAATACTAAGTACTAACGTGGTCTTTACGATAGTCTATGTATATACTACCTAAAATATATGAGAACAAAACAGCGCATATAGTTGTAAAAAATGCCTGTGGGAACTTTATCTTATATACCGTTGCTTCTCGCAGCAGCTATACAGTACAACGTTAAATCTGAAGTATCCGACAGCGGATTACGCAGCAAGTACGATGGATATGGCGAGGAGTGGATCTTTATGCCTGATGGAAATGGAAAACCACAAGTTGCCATACTCAAGGGAGAGGACGAGAATGAAGCTCGGGGTGTCTTTGATTCATCCCCAATTACATATATACTATATACACGGTACTAAAATTATATAAATTATATTTCCAAACAGTAAGCAAGACCGAACTAATCTGATCTGTATATTAAAAGCGATGGACCAGAAAAAGGAGAGAACTTGTACACGAACGACACGGAGGCTTTGAAAAACTCAAACTTCTCTCCATCGCGAAAGACCAAACTGATCACACACGGATGGAAATCTAGTGCATTCACGTCTAGCATCGTCAATATGAAATCCGGTATGCGAATATGTGAGACAATTTAATCAATGGACACTTGATCAATTGAGAATTAATTGTTTCTTTTTCTCTAGCTTATCTGTCGCATGATGATTATAACGTCATCCTCGTGGATTGGGAACCACTTGCTGCTAGCACCTTCTACCTTGGACCCATGAAAAATACCGATAGAGTTGGAAAGGATGCTGGAAAATTCATTGATTTCCTAGTTACTGAAACTGGTTTGAAGACCCAGGATGTGCACTTCTTAGGTCAGTTTTTTGTTGTCCTGTAACTCACTTCGTAATTTTATTGAGACTCTTTACACCACTGGATCTTCTGCATGTGACATCAGGACACTCCTTAGGAGCACACGTTGCTGGAAATGCCGGTGCTGCAACGTTTGCAGGGAAACTTGGTAGAGTCACTGGGTTGGACCCAGCTTTGCCAGGAATTCACATTTTCACGACGGAAAAGGGCCGACTAGATGCCTCAGATGCTGAATTCGTTGACATCATACATTCGTGTGGAGGAGTCCTTGGTTTTCTACAACCTTTAGGTCAAGTAGATTTCTATCCCAATGGTGGGACAGCAGTGCAGCCCGGTTGTTGCTGCATTCCAGAAGTGATGGGTGAGTTTTCTTACTAGATTTCAACATGTTTCTAGACTCTAATCAATATTTGCAGAGGCCTGTAGTCATGGACGTTCCTATCTTTACTTCACTGAGAGTATTAACTCGAAGACAGGACTAGTTGCCACAAAATGTGATACCTGGGATAAATATATGAGAGGCGATTGCGCAACGGCCGAGACTGTGCTCATGGGAGAGCATGTTGACAGAACTGCCAATGGTTCTTACTTTCTACGTACGAGATCCGAGTCGCCCTTTTCGTATATAACAGAAATTGAAGACAATAACGTGTAATACTTTCTGAAACTGGTCAATCATTGGTACAAACAATTTTCAACGTTTTTGATTTAATAAATAGTAATTACATTATTTTACAATTATTTAAAATACGGTATGTGTTTTATATTTCAAATCGATTCCAACTTTCCCTTCTTACTTTGACCCTTACCTTATCAAGAAATGACGCGTCATGCCCATGGAATTATCTCGGCATCCTAACGCAGTATAGAGACATTCCTTTTGCACCGGCTAAGAGAGGTTCTCATGAAGAGGTAACGAGGGATGTTTAAATTGGCTTGTAGAGTAAAGTAGTTACGTATTTTTTGCGATAACGATGTGTGGCTGATAACACCATAACGCTGTCTTTGATACTCAGAGCGTACAAGTGATTTAACATTACGTGATTCGGCTCTGGAAGAAGGGTCGGTTCACACTGAAATTTGCGACATTTTTGTATTAGTATTATTCGTAAATATTTGATTGAAATCTTCATTTAATAGGAATTTCTACTCACAGAAAGTGGTGTGTCTTTGTTAAGAATAACTTGTAGCAAGTGTGGTGGCAAGATCGGTGGTCCAGCTACTTTTTCCCATGGTTTGTTTGGTGGAATTTCTTGCCCATATTCTGTCTGAGCACTGCTAATCACTCCTTCGCTATCCTTTGCAAGAGCTTGGAAGACTTCAAAATCTGATTTCTTTACAGAGACCAGATTATTCTTTGAACCCATTCCATTGTCAACTATTTTCTACATGAAAAAATGTCTTATAATTCTATATGCTATTGATTAGCTTAGGTTAAGTTATAAGTGTTATGGGCTTATTCTTACGAGACCAGGGTCATGCCTCCACTCGCCATCCACATAGAATTTATACTGATGTTCGCCTTCTGGAAGGTCGATTATAGTCACAAAATCTCCATGACTTTTAACCATTGGTAATGTTTTCCATCCAGTGAATGTTCCACTTATATAAACCTGCTTGCCACCACCTTCCCATTTGAAAACAGTAGGCAGTACTTTGCTATCTGAGACTTTTGTTCCTTCGGAGACAGTATTAGATCGAGGCCGCTGTGCTCCAAAATTTTCTCCATACAGATGGTCTGTCTGCTTGCAAACATTCAAGTATTAAAGATGAATTAAAGACGATTTCTTTTACAATGTAGCATACAATAAAAACTGATAATTCCACCTTTGTGAAGTATGGTTCATCCTCTTCGTGAGAGGACTGGAAGACCAGTTTTTGGCTTGGCTTTTTATCAAAGACAAATGCTTGTCCCTCTTTTCCAGGAGATGCTGGAGGATGATCCTTGCTATGACGATTTCCGTCTCTTGACACGGTACTACCATGATGGTGTGTCCCAGGCTGACTGCTTCCTGCATTACCCATAGTCAAAGCTCGAGTCCTACGAAACAACATTTTCCAAAATCCTTATATCTACGGTAAATCGCTCGAACTGATTTTACAGAGGACAAGTAGTTGATACAATGCACCAGGAGTGGCAAGGTTGAGTGAGCTTAACTTCACCGTGAGTTGCGAATGTTTACACCATAAATAATTGCCTGCACGCTAATTGATATCTATCGTTCCTACCTAGTGAAGATCAAAGATTCCAAGAACACTTTAACGCCCAAACGCGAGCTGCATTCGACGATTATTCTATTTGACACCGAACGACATTAGAGACGAAAATATTTTCGTGGCGCTTAGAATATATCAGCTGATTACGCGATAACGTGCCGTACTGCACATTGGCTATGTTCCACCGGAGTCAAGTTGAGAGATGAATAAGTGTGTTGCATATCTATATATTAGTAAACTATAGGTATACATTCAATGTAATTCAACTCTCGTTCGACTCCGGTGAAAATGTAGCCAATGAAGATGGCCGAAAGTTGCGCTTGGTCGACAAATTCTTAAATATTCTTCGCTCGACGGATATGTCAAGCATTTTAGTGTCGCTTCATGAAAACGTTTCTAGTTTTAACAAGCTATCTAATAAAACGAATAGGGTCTAACCTTTCAAATTCACTTAACGTATGTTGTTAGATAGAAGCTACGGCTGTCAGAATATTAGATTAATAAGTCGCAAAGGAAGTCAGTATTGTTAACCGAGATGGAAAACTGTGAATCGCTTCTTTCTTCTATTTTTGCTATAGTTTTTATAGCACCGTCTTGTAATTGCTGGCAGCTATAAAGATTCGCGAGAAAGATAATTATTTTTTATTTCCTAATCAGAAATAAATTTCTTACTCTTATTTGTTATCTCAGTAATAAAACATAATAATTACCACATTATAATCAAGAGAGTGATTATTATTATTAGAAAAAATAAATCCATAACTGGTTTTCGTCCTTTCTCACTGCGTCAACCCTTTTCACAGTTTAGGCCACTCGTGAACAGACTGATTACAAAACTGTAAATTGACACTTACCCCTTGTTGTAAATAACAGTAGCCCTTTTTTTTATAAATCTGCTCGTCCTTATACGAAGCCATTGAAGGGCGTCTCTTTCTTACTCACCAAAACATTTTAACGTAAATTCTTATACCGATATTTTTTATATATTCTTTTTCACTTTACTCTTTAATGTTTAACAAAAAGACACAATTATCCCACGACACTAGCTTTTTCACTGAACAAAGTTTTTTCAAACGATTTTAGGAATGTGCAGTTCACGTCCATTATTTATATCATAATAAAGCGAAAAACGTAACGGAAATGTGTTTTTGATGTTTGATTGATTTTCACAAAGCAACCGATTGATTTTTGGTCGATGCTGAGTCGATAAAGTCCGCCAGGGAAACAAACGCTCAGTACATTTATGTACGGCATTCTTTGAAAATTGTCTGAGTTACCATGAGAAATCAATTATTATTGTACAACTCCAGAAACGACGCATGTCCTACATATATTTATTTACACGACCAAAGAACAGATCTACACGTGAAAAAAATTAAATTCCGTGGATATTAGCACGGACTAGAACCAAATGCTTTTATCGAAAGAGGATATTTGAATTTGAACGTTTATTGAAAATATATTTATACTTTTATAAATAAACTAGGCAGCTTGTTGAAGTCCCACGATAAAGATGATGCATCAACTCATGTAACTTACGATTATTATAATTGGAAATACAAGATAGCCATTGACACTCTCCAGCCTCCGGAAACTCACTGATTTATATGATTCACGTGGCACGGAACACACAGGAATGCCTAGTTTATTTATCTTCCGTCAATGATTTGACAGACAGTCTGTCTACTGGTGGTAAAAGCCTGATCTGCACTACCGATTGGCGTATGCAAGAATCCTAGGAACATTTTATGACTGAAAGTTGTTTATCTCAACGTAGAAGCCAAACAGTCGCGAGCGGTCGAGGAAAAGTGTCGAGGCGGACATTTTGCTAATTGTTGACAAGATTTTAGTGTTCCACGGATTTTGGACGAGGTTTCATCACTGGCTTAAAAATAAGACGGTCGCCCTATAGGGTCGTACCATGGCGGAATACTTAGCCTCAATTTTTGGAACAGAAAAGGACAAGTAAGTTGAAATTTTCACGTGTATTTCTGCGTGTTGTCCTCTGTCCGCTGGTTCTGCATTATAGCATTTTCATTTTTCAGAGTTAATTGTTCCTTTTATTTCAAAATCGGCGCTTGTCGACACGGCGATAGATGTTCCCGTATTCACAACAAACCAACTTTTAGTCAGGTATATCAAATATAATTATACGGCGCCTACCTATCACCACCAAATATTAAATGAGTGCTTGTTGCAGACTTGTCTACTTCAAAATTTATACGTGAATCCACAGAACTCTGCGAAGAGCGCTGATGGATCACATTGTAAGTTTTGCACATATAATACAAAAAGAAATTGTTTATCCTACTTCGGCGTGCGTTCATGAGCATAATTATATTTGCAGTGGTTGCAAATGTGTCCGATGAAGAAATGCAAGAGCATTATGATAACTTTTTCGAAGATGTCTTTGTGGAATGTGAAGATAAATATGGAGAAATCGAAGAGATGAATGTTTGTGATAATCTTGGAGACCATTTGGTTGGTAATGTCTATATAAAGTTCAGAAGGGAGGAGGATGCAGAGAAGGCAGTGAATGATTTAAACAACCGATGGTTTGGTGGTAGACCAGTGTATGCAGAATTGTCACCAGTAACTGATTTTAGAGAAGCCTGTTGCCGTCAATATGAAATGGGGTAATTTTCTACATTGCTTGACCAGAAAAATTGTTGGATGTAAATAATATATACCATTAAACTTTCAGAGAATGTACTCGATCAGGATTCTGCAACTTCATGCACTTGAAGCCAATCTCACGAGAACTCCGTCGCTACCTCTACAGTCGTAAGAAGGGCGGCAAAGGAAGGTCCCGATCTCGTTCACGGTCCCGTGGACGCGATCGCAAGCGCAGATCTCGATCTCGTGAAAGGCGTTCACGATCAAAGGAAAGACGTAATAAGGGCAGAGAAGACAAAGGTCGTGATGGTCGCTCGGGCCGATATTGATTAGTGAAACCTCAATTACATCTTATGCATCGTTTGTGCTGTTTGTGACTCAAAATTCATTGTATTAATTGAGGCAAGAAATATCCCATTTTAAACATGTACTATGGCCTCTAAATTTATAATAAAACTTAAAATATTCCACCAGAATTCTTTCCTTTGGTTTTATTTAATATAATTTGACTTCGTACCGTTTCGATTATAGTATCTATTTGGTTTAATATTTTTATAGACAAGTATGTAGTAGGCGTTCATTAAATTCTTGCTTATTCACCTACTACTGTATTCAGGTTCACATAAGATTTATTTGGTCTTGACCTCATAGCTAATAGCCAGTACTAAAATGTGGGTATAAGTCTCTCTATCCAAGTGTCCATCCGGTATAAAATCGTTGGTCTCACGCAGCAGACGAATCTCATGGGTATATGGTTCAACGGCCCTCCGCCCAGATAGCGCATCGACGCCAAAATACTAGCGGTTAAGGAAATCAGCCCATTGGTAATCTACCTACTCATCTTTGTAAATACTTTATAAATGCAGCTTGAAAGTGCTACCCTCATACAGCAAGAATTTTAACGATTCTCAAGACCTTGAATTACCTATTGTTGAAAATCACCATGAATAATAATAAGTTTGTGTCAAAGGTCATACCTATTGATGGTTACTTGACTATAAAGTTCAATACCGTGAAAAATACATAGATTGTCGAGCAAATTGTAAATCATATTATTTGCGGCGGATGAACGGTGCTTCTATGCACTTAAGCTAGTATCTAATTTTTTGATAAATATACATAGATTTGATTGGTTGATTTAACTGCTTTTGACACGGTTAAACATTGCCACACGTCAGCGAGATAGTATATATCAATCAAATCATAACTTCAGCCCACGTAAGCTTTTCTTGATTGAATAAAGTCCTCTTAGACTAATAATAGTCATTCGTGTCTGGTTGTCACAAATCATAGGCTGCTGGCCCTAACAACAATTTAAGGTCATTCATAATATAATTATGCATTATTCCAAGAGAAGTTTTTTTACTGCACTTCTGCATCTTCTTTCATATTTATGCGGTCAAAATCTGCAGACTTAGAGCAGTGAGAGCATTCCCACTGATTCCCACCATCGTGGTAGCTACAGTCCTGACCTCCCGGCTGCCGGCGTCTTGTCAGGCGACGCTACTCTCCGCCACTCGCCGCTCAGCGAACGGACGGGTCGCTTCGTGCGGGATTGCAGCTCTTGTGGTTACTAGCGATATACTTCAGTGTGACTTGTCATTTAGTGCGGAATTGCAGATCTGTGGTTAGAACGAAACCAAATTCGCAATTGTGAAAGTCGTGGGAAAGGTGCGTTGGCAAGCCGATATAAATAATAGTGACTAATGATAAATGGAGCCATAGCAGCTTCCTTGTGTGTGATAACGCGTGGTTTTAATCGAAAGTCTAGCACTAAAAGTGCAGAAAAGCCAGGGTTGAGAATTGCCACTGTGGATCTCGCTAGACATTCGACGCTTCTCGCTGTGCTTCGTTTCGTTCATCGAACAGTTAACGTTCTGTGCAAGAAAATATTAGCCTCGTGTCTTAAGATTTCAAACGCTTTCTAAGAACAAGGAAGGCTCTGCTCTTCTCATAATTTTTAAGCTTACGAGCCGTAAAGAACCAGTCGCCGCGGATTGATCAACTTGCTTCGAAACGCGATATCTCACGTTTTTTAGTTTCTTTTTTGTTTCAAACTCGTTGCTTCGGCAGAGAGTATGACGCATGGGGTGGATGACCACGAATAATTTGGTCTCTCTAATAGAGTATGCAGTTAAGCGCTTTAGTTTCTGGGACGAGTCTTGTTTTTTTTTTAGAGATGCCAGTTAAAAAAATCGTAAAATTAAATCTGTCAACCAATGAGGCAGCAGCACAACTCGAACGAACAGTTTTGTACAATGGCTGAAAAGTCAACCCCAGCTGTTAGAAAATACAAGCGAAAGGGTCTAAAGCACTGCTGATAGTTTCTTCAATAAATCCAGTAGCTAGTGTCTTTGCCCTGGAATATGGGTAGCAAATGGTGCTGGAGAGTAGTGGGATGGGGTGAGACGGGGTGGGGCAGGGCAGGGCAGGGCGTCTCTCTTGAATTTAGTAAAAGCAGGCAAGCGTCGTAGTCGAGGAGCGTTGCGCGCTACCCCTGCGATCAATAAACCCTCCGGAAAGCTCCGAGGCGAGCCGTTCGTGCATGCTTCCCTTCTGTAGCCTCCCTTCTCATCGAAGGGATGCCGGCCCTATATACACTTCCCCTCTTCTCTCTCGCGTTACTTCGCCCACCCCACTACTGACTAAGATCATAATCGGTGGCACGTGTATGGCCGCTTCCTTCGCGGGACCTTTAAAAAGCATTTCTGTATTTTCACCCACGCATTTCTTTTCCAACGGAACAAAGTTCCTTTTATTCAATGAACGAATGCGCAGTAGAGTCTATGTACTTTTATGACTTTCTATATCTCAAACCTATAAAGGATCAATGACATTCACGCAGGTCCCTGCCCTGACTGTTTCTCACGAAGTTCTCTACTGTTCCGTCGGATCCTGCTGTCCACCGTAAAGCATACCACATCCTGTCTATACAAACTGCTGGCCAGTACGAAAAGTCGAGAATTGATAGCGAGTCCTGGGCAAAGAATTCAATCACAAAATATGAAGTTTGAGCGTTTCTCTGTGGGTGTAATTCAAGCAAATATGGTGTTCACTTGTGCTTTATGTGTACGAATCAGGTGGAGAGAAGCAGGATTATATCCAGAATGTGGCGAGATCCACCAGGAGGGAGAATGGCTTCAATGGCCTCATTGACCTTATTGCTGTTGGCCTCAGTCGCGATTACATCAGGTAAGCCATGCACTGAATCTGAATTTTATACGTTGCAAGGACATCGCGACCCATGCAGCAGACAAACAATACACGGGATACGTGCAAGCCGCAGTAATAACAGCTGACCGGGGAAAAATAACGAGCTCAATATGTAGAAGAGGTCGTTCACAATGCAGCGGAATATCGAAGCGTTGCTGCATCGGTCGACAGAATTCAAGACGTACGCGTTGTCCCATCGTCTTTGGACATCCTCGTCACGCTCGTGTTATTTTCAACAGTATCAATTGCCAGTCTTTTATTGTACAAAATTATATCCATCTCAGTGAGGAGGTTTTTATTATTTTTGATTAATAGTCATTTAGAATATCCTGGGCGTACTTCCTCTCTTTCTCTCTACCTTATGAGAAGCTTTTTCTCGGATCCAGCTACTACAGCCATACTAAGAGATACATACGTCGTAAAGGTGCGCACTTGAAAGTTCTCTATGAGCAACAAGGACAGGAGGAATGACTTCAAATGCGGATGAGCAGGATGAGTAATGCAGAGTGTGACTCCTGAGCTGAAGTCATGCATTGATCGATCCTCGGATGACGTCAGCATATTTCATGCGTTAAACCAAAATTCCTAGTAGGAAAAGGAGATCATCGACACGTGAAACATCGGCAGAGCCTCCATTTGTCTAAAGTTTCTTCGTCTCTCTTGTAAATCGTTATCCTGGGAGACACAACTACGTTAGCACGAGCCTAACCTTTCTTCGGACTAATTTAGAAAATTCTCTCCCTCCGAGTGTACCAGCATGAGCGCAAGGCCGCGTTTACGGGTCTCCCGCTGTCGTTGGGTTCAATTATGTCGCGGTGTGTTGTTTCAACGCGGGATCAGGGCAAGTCGGAAGTAGACGATTCATGTGGACCATGTGTGCCCCTACACTCTCAAATAGAAAGGGGACGATCCAAAACATGGCGCATTATTTCCTTGCTCTATTATTTTCGTTTACTCATCTATTTCCATTTGTCTTCTCGTTGCCGGCGTCAGTTTTGTTAACTCGCGTCACGCTTTCATGACTTACGCAACTTATGCCACCCGATCGTTAAAGATCGAGCCAGTTGCTACGGCCAGTTGGGATACCACGCGGATGAGGTCACGTCGCAATGCTCGCGACGTCACTACCAGCTGATAATTACGCCAACACGCAACACGAGTGAAAAATCTGCCGGATGAACTCGGGAATCTTGAGACTCCCATGTGTCAGAGACACACGCTGTTGCGATTGTCAATATTGATCTGCCGGAAGAAAGTGGATGGCTTCCGGTTCCAGTCCTGTGGGCTTCATCTGGAAATAGACGTGCTCCTGAAGGAAAGTCGTGCTGCGCCAACTTGGCTCCAGTCGGGAGAATCTTCTATCGGATCTTTAACTCTGGAGAAAGGTAGCTGCCAGAGAATTCTATAGAGTACCAAAGACGACAGCTGCCAAGGGCCGCCAGGGCGTAGCCGAGTCTATAGGAATACCTTAAAGAAAGGACGAACATCTGTCGTTCCCAGAAAGGAAGCAGGGCTGCTTACTCGGCCTTCGAGGACCAGGTGTTACGGATTACTGCCTGCGGATCGCAACCTTTCGTTTATATTTCGTCTTGCCTGTACCGATCCGTATATTCTTAATTCTCAGACAATAGGAAGATTCCTTGTTACATCAAATCTTGAAAAACATTGTAATGTAGATCAGCATTGTGGCTACAACGTGGTAGCTCGACACGACGTCAGGGAATCGAGTGAACAGTTTTCTTTCGTTGAGACCGAAACGAGAAAAAGATCAAATGGAATGACGAACGTTGACAGAATCTGCAGCGAGTGCGCATGCGCAGAAACACTCCGACTTTTCTTCCTTTCACTCGGCCAGACTTATTCAGTCGCGATTCTCAAAGATCCAAGATGGTATTTGGCGACCCGGCATTTCAATGGCTCCCGTCAACTTCCAGGAGCTATGCGTAGTCACGCACACGCCTGCACGCGCACATTTTGTGCAAGCACGTTGTACAAACACGAGCGTCGGTCCGCTCGAGATAATGCAGCGACGCTACCCGTCCCGATGCTTATATATAGACACGGTTGTCGACTGCAACACTCTTTGTCGCTACTGTAGCAAACTCGGCTGATCCAGGGAAATTATATTCCGGCGCATCGCCTCGCTTCAGCTTCGAGTACTTTGGGCACTACAAGAAGTTTATGTCTCATTGCTTTAATTGGTTCAAAAGTCTAACGGACATTCTGACCATGGACAGCAGATGGCACTGATATCCGAATGGACGTGGTATGCGACCTCCATCCATCCGTCCGTCCTTCCTTCGTGAATGCAACTTCCGTTCATTGTTTCAACGATTTACACCTCTTGACTGTAACCTCAGCATCGATTCTTTCGTCGCTCATTATGCATTACATACCGATTGGCTTCGACTTCTTCGACAAACAGTCGTTAAGTCCTATTCTTTCGGCAGTTGACATTTCTATTCGAGTCTCCGGTAAAATCTCCAGCTGAATAACGAGTTGCGTTGCGCTTTGAACAAGGCGGCCTTAGAAGTAGCTGCGAGGAGAACCGGTCGAACAGCCGTGAAGGAGAAGAAAAGTTCGGCAGAGCACCTGCTCGGCGCAGGCCTGTCGGTTCGCAGGGTGCAGCAGCTTGCATCGTTGAAGCCCCCTGGAAGGACAAAATACGCTGGGCTGCACTGGGCTATGGAAATCTTTAACAAAGGAGACTCGGTTCTTGATCTTTTCGTTTCATATGAAAATCAAAGCTGTCTAAGGTCCATATGACATTTTATAGTCGGATGGAGGCTGTAAATAGGGACTTTAGAGAATTAGTGTCCCAATTGGACGTGGGTGTCGCATCCTCATCTGCTCTACGATAAACAAAAGACAAACGTGCCCCGTCCTTTTGGCTGTCCATTCGCGCTCTCATTAATGCGTTATACATGCGTGAAAATTAACGTTACTCGCTAAACAGACGCAGGGACATCAGAGTATCCCACGAGTTTATTATTTCGCTGCGAGTTCCCGTAATTGCAGCTCCTCCTCGGTTTTCTAGCAAAATTCGTCACGTGTGCTCTTCTCGGAGTGCGTCCCAAAATTTACTAGTTGTGTCTCACTCAGTCGCATCCTAATAAGCAGGGACACAGCGGTCCTAAATGTTTAATTGACGAACCCTCTTTTAATAAAAACAGCTTAACGAAGGAAGCTGCCAGACAGAGGTCAACGTACATATGTACGTTTTGGCCACTGAGCAGACGACGTGCAGAAACTCGGAAGGAATTGAAACTTTCTTATTTAATCGATGCAACTAAAAGCCTATCGATGTTCCGAGGTGATTTTATAAGATTCGACAAGATACACCTTTTTGTTTCGCTTTGATTCGTCGACACCTTAAAAAAAACCTCGCAGTCTTCTGGGCTCGGTAATGGCGCAGGAAAAAAGACGAGTAGGAAAGTCACGTGGCTGCCAGATGTCGCTAGGGGGAAATCTCGAAGGCATGATTTGCGGTGAACTTCACGCAGAGCTTTTATTTCGAATGCGTCTTGACAGAAGCGTTTACGCTACGCTTCCATTTTGACTGCCAGTAGCGTTAAGTTGTTTGGCCGCAGGATTGCATACATCGTCGACCAAACGGGCAGGGCTTGTTCACAAGGAACGTCTGGTGATTGTTTTCAGTGTTTGCCGAGGACGAATCCATGGGCCCCGTTTTCATCAAGGAACCCCCGAATCGAGTTGACTTTTCCAATGGGACTGGAGCTGTGGTCGAGTGTCATGCCAGAGGAAACCCACAGCCGGATATTATCTGGGTGCGAGGCGACGGAAGTGCCGTAGGCGATGTTCCCGGATTGCGACAGGTACTGTATAACGAGCTATTGCTAATGTCGCATCTTGAGCGAAGGTCGGCCATTTTACTTTCAATAGCACGACGTGTCGTCGTATTGGCATTGCTATGACCGTGCGTACCTTACATGAATATTCAAAGGGACGATTTCCAATGAACTTCCAGACGGTTAAGTATTCGCGATTAATGTCTCTGTGATTCTGTCCTAGGTTATGCCCAATGGAAACTTGGTCTTTCCTCCGTTCAGAGCCGAAGATTATCGTCAGGAGGTCCACGCTCAGGTTTACACTTGCCTTGCGCGTTCGCCTGCAGGTTCGGTGCACAGTCGGGATGTTAATGTCAGGGCCGGTGAGTGTCACATTTTTCCTTTCGTGAATATTCACTTATTTTTGTGCAGATATCGAACAGAGTGCATCGAGCGGCCTGACCTTGTTCTGTTTCTCTCGCGCAGTTTTTCACTGCTGATATTTGTTCATGAAAAAACAACACGAATCAGCGCTTATTGCCGAAAGCTTCTGCGATTCATTTGGCTCGCTCGATACACTCTGGCGTTCAAGGAAATAACGTTCTCAGATATAAATTGTCTTCGAAGAGTCTAGCTGAACTTTGGCCGACTTGCCAAAATAAAACAAGTTAATTATTCATGTCAGTCCTTTTAGCAAGTTACAGCAACAGCTCCACACGCGACGATGGTGACCAGGACGAATCCAGTGTCTGATATGTTATCGATTACAGATTGTACGAGAAACATGAATTTCCATAACATTGCGATCAGCCCTCAGCTCGTTCTCCGATTTTTAATCGACTGTCAGATCTTCCGTCCTTTTTCATTGTCCTGTATGGAAGGAATATAACGTATGATTGTCTCTCTATGAAGTCTTTATATTCCATGACACGTGTGTCGTATTTGTGAATCGGAGAGCAAGCTTGGTCGCCTCAGTGATTTGTACCTTTTGCCACAGCAAGGTGTAAAAATAGATTTCTGTGTGAACGACAGTGGTGGCGCAATACTACGACACCGACGTGAACAAGGAATACGCCATAAGGGGAAACAGCGCCATTCTCAAATGTGTCGTACCTTCGTTCGTTGCGGATTTCGTCAAGATTCTCTCTTGGCACACGGATCAGGGAGAAGAGTTTCTACCGAGCGACGATTTCGGTAGCGATTTTTACACGAAAGACAGACTTTGAGGAATGTCGAAAGTACTAAGAATAGCCTCGAGTAACGTATACGCTCCATGTTTGATATCTAGTGGAGAGAAATGGAAGACTCGATCTATTTCGGTCAGCGGGCAGATCGTGAAAATCGCTTTTTGTTTGATCTCGTCGCGTTCGGGTTAGACGAACGGATCGACGGCAGGAAGGGTGGCATTTTTTAAAAAGTGTTTTAAGAGAGGGTCGAACGATAAAGGGTTGGTCTTGAGGGTCCTTTGCCAGGAATTACTGGGGTACGAAACCCTTTGAGGCTCTCAGCGAGCGAAAACGCAAACGTTATGTGGGCCTATGCGGAGGCCATATTGCGACACGCCAAGCGGAAGTGGCAGATTTTAAAATGCTGCCCTCGACATTAAGAGACGGGAAGGGCCGGGACGTTTAGTCGCAGTCGCCCTGCGAACTGAGTATTTCACGTTTTGACTCTATAAGCTTTTAACGAGGCTGACAAGTATTTGCTTAGTGAACTCAGAACTGTAGAATCTATTATGTGTATTGAGTGATCAATCGAATACAGATTGCACATAGTTTTGCGAAATCTTATAACTTCATTTTCACCCGAAACGACTCCTGGTGAACGGTCTGATAAATTTGTTTGATTGGGGAAAGGATGGTCGTCATTTTTTGCGTCGACTATTCAATTACTCACGTTCGCGCTGACCGCATTTACCGCAGTCCGTCGCCGACGCTGACGCCGACGTTGGCGCTGGCGGTGACGCTGGCGGTGACGCTGACGGTGCTAGGTAGGGGATTCTATCTGGAACAGCGTTCCCAGCTTGTTATCTCGACGAGCGCCTCTCGCAAATAATTGGCGTGCATTGCTGCCGGACGACAATTTCCAATTGAGATAGCTTGTGATGTAGGATCTTTGAAACGACGGAACGGTCAAATAGCCGAGTCGAGTGAGCCTGGTGCAGCATCTCCTACGAGTCGCGCGTCACGATCTGCTCGCACACGAGACACGTACTTCCGGGAGCGAATGACTCAGTCGCGAACTCCAATCGTCTCCGGATTGCGCGAAGAGCTCGTCGTCAACGTCGTCACGTGACTTGTTAGTCTCGCGAGGTCCCTGACCAACACAAGATTCATTAAGACAACACTACGATCCGAAGAAGCCTCGGGGCGACCTTATTTTTTTTTTGACCTCGTTCGCCAACTGGGTTACTACACTTTAGACCTTTTTCTCCTGCAGCACGATGAATATTTGACATCACTCAACCCGGCACAGATTCATGCCTCGGATTGACTGACTCTCTCTCTCTCTCTCTCTCTCTGCAGTCGTGGGGAGTCCCAAGTATAGGATGCGAGTACAGCAACGAATAGCCGGATATCTATCACGTGGTTGGATTTATGCGCAGTGCACTTTGACCCTCGCGGTTGAAATCAGTTGAGATTTATTTTGATTGGTTTGCAGTGGTGCATCAGTATTACCAGTCTGAAGTGAACAACGAGTACGTTATACGCGGGAACGCGGCCATTCTTAAGTGTAGCATACCGAGTTTCGTGGCGGAATTCGTGCAGGTTGTGGGCTGGCAGGATGACCAAGGAAATTCATTCAATCCGAATGAAAGCGAGGGTAGATCACACAGGATATTTAAAGTATTATAGGCAATTACGGATCCTCGCATCTTCGACTCCTGAGAGTAACGAGCAGTGGCAGCGATAACACGTCTTCATTGATCGCTCTTTTAATCTTTTTTTTTCTAATTCTGCGATTCAGTCGTCACTCAGTATTACGAGGCGGAAGTGGTGTCGGAGTACGTAATTCGCGGAAATGCCGCTATCGTCAAGTGCACCATTCCCAGCTTCGTTGCTGAATTCGTGTCGGTCGATTCCTGGGAAGGGAGCGACGGTTCCTCCTACAGAGCCTCGAGTGACTATGGTATTACGAATTTCTGGAACACTTGTAAACACGCTATAGCTACATTAGGTGTGGAGTGGACAGCGCGAGCAGCAGCGTTACCGGCCAATTTTACACGTGGAGACGAAACGAGGAAAAGGAAATGCCGACTGACGTAGCCATCTTGATTTTGTAGTGGTCACTCAACCCTACAGTCCCGAGATATTGACGGAGTACGCGATCAGAGGGAACAGCGCCATTTTGAAGTGTAGCATACCGAGTTATATCGCGGAATTCGTAACAGTGGAAGCTTGGATCCGCGAGGATGGAGAGACGTACGTTCCTGGACCAATAAACGATCAGGGTATAATTATGTGAACGATCGACCTCAAAGACAATTCGCTACTCGATTTCCCATTAATCGATTGATCCAATCGACCCACTGACGCTTCTGATCGGTAATCGACCACGAGCAGTCGGCTGGCTGTTACTATTATTATGATACGAGGGACAAAGTCAAGTAGTCGTGACAGCTGTCAACAAAGTCTGGTTGCGATTCAGCCGATTCGCTCTGTATATCTGATTTTCATGACAACAATGAGATATTGTTGATTAAATATTTTTTCTTGACTTTTCGGCGCGAGCAGTCGTCTTGCAGTTCTACGTCACCGAGGCTGAGAACGAGTACGTGATTCGCGCGAACAGCGCCATTATGAAATGCAAAATTCCAAGTTTCGTGTCGGAGTTTGTCTACGTCGATCAATGGGTAGCAGACGACGGGACGATTTACGTGGCTGGCAGAGAATACGGTACACGCGATACAGGCTGAATTACGTGGACGCTGCGTGGTCGCCATTTACGTGGGGATAGAATTACGTTCCTAGAAGTCACTATGGAAAGGCGCCCAGTCAATCCGAGGTGCTAAGGGATTAATCGAGCAGTTTTTATTTCTGACTCGAGGGTAGACCGCGTTAACTTCGTTTGTAATTTTTATAGATCAATTTGGCGCGCTTTTTAAAAATAAGACTCTAGTAGGTAATTCTATCGGCACTTTCCGTCCAGTTACCAGGATCCTTTGTCTATCGATAAGAGATAGATTAGCTGCATAAGCAACAGAGAGACGAGACTTATCTCGAGCATTGGTAGTCCTTCTGACAATCTTCTCTCTCTCTCTCTCTTTCACTCCTTGACACCGGGACACGCGCGTTGCAGTGGTACAGCAGTTCTACGAGGCAAGAGTCATTGACGAATTTGTCCTAAGAGGCAACACTGCCATCCTGAAGTGCCTCCTGCCCAGCTTCGTGGCTGATTTCGTGGAGGTGGTCGAGTGGCGAGCGGACGACGGTTCTTCCTTCACGATCGAGAGTCACGAGGAGAAGGGTATAGAGAAACGGAGCGTAATTTTTGTTCTTTCCCAAGAAAATGTGACTTAGCGAAAGCCAGGGGTACGGGAAAACGGGGCAGTGGCTGTGAACGAATCGACGAATAATCCAATTCTCCGAATGCATCCGTTCGCCCAAGTACGGCTATAAATAATTTGCAGTTGTGTCGCAGTACTTCGAGGCGCAGGTTTACGATGTCTTTGCGATTCGCGGTAACGCCGCCATATTCAAGTGTCAAGTGCCGTCGTTCGTGGGGGATCACGTGGACGTGGCTGGTTGGATCGATTCCAATGGCGGCAGCTACCTTGCCGACGAGGAGTCCTATGGTACATGGAAAATTGACAAGAGCCATTAAGAATTCGCAGGGTTTCCTGGGAACGCTTTCTATTGGTCGGCTGTGAATCTTTCGGCACGCGTCCCGCCCTCGTCTCATTCACGTCAGACTGTCAATTCGGGAACCGTGTCTGGTTGCAGTTGTCGGGCAGCGGTACGCAGTGAATGTGATGGACGAGCATGTCCTGCGAGGGAATGCGGCCATTATCAAGTGTCACATTCCAAGCTTTGTCGCTGAATTCGTCCAAGTCGACTCTTGGCTAGAGGACGATACCACTGAGATTTATCCAAGTCCTGATTACGGTACACGATCTCTACCTATTCTACTGTCTTATCACGAGCTCGATTTTTCTCTTTAGTACCGTGGGGGGGGGGGGGGGGGGTATACCTAACCTAAACCTTTGCGCGTAGGTCTCGTTCAAATATTCATGGTCAGATTCGTTTAGCTGACCTGCCTGACGATTCTCATTGCATCGCTTATCAGTCTTTATCAAATGCAATTGTCGCGGAGGGATATCGCGTGCGTTTTTGTGTTTCCTTTTTCGTATTAGCCAAATGCTGCGTTTGTCACGATCGGACCAAACTTTTGGACGTCCAGGAAACGTTGCTAATGCAAAACAACAAGTGAGAGACTCGTCGTCCGTTACCCGATTTTTAGCCGAAATGTTGCTAAAAAAAGAAACATTGTAAATAATTAAAATGTCGGTCGATCTTGATTCGTATGACGTTGACTGCCGCTGCTCGCGCTGTCCCGGACCCTGTTCCTGTGTAGTCGTCCTCATACCCATCCAACCTCAAGTCCATCCACTCTGTTCCTCTAGTCTCAAAGTAGCTTAGTTAGCTGATCGTTTTTGTTCGTTACTCGGGCGCACTTAACTCTATCGACGAATATACTGCTGGCTCGGCTGAGAGGCTAATCGAGAGGAGAAGGAGAGAATGGCTCGTCTACGGGAACATGTATTCCTTGAGCCTATACGTCTGTTTGGATAGATGTTCTCCTATACCAAACTATACGCGACTTCATCAATGTCAGTGTCTTCCGTGTCGACGCGCCGAGCTGTTCCCTCCTCCCTCTTGTGCATGTTCTGTTCTCTTTCTCTCTTTCTCACTCGCCGAGTCTTCGAGTATCACTTACTTAGCTCGCGACGGCACACGATAAATTTGAAAGAGTCCTTCATTACTTTTCGTAGATTCTTAACGGAGAAGTAGACTAGGCTCTGTCCTGCTGGACGGTCTTAGGGCGTCTTTGCTTTTGCATGCTTCTTAAACTCCTACCGTACTAGTAGAGTATTGCATGAGTTTAAGTGCGCGACACCTTGCGACACTTGGAACGGAAACTAACGCAACTCTTGTGTGGACGGATTAGATGGAAAGTACCTGGTGCTGCCTTCCGGGGAACTGCACATCAGAGACGTTGGACCCGAAGATGGATACAAGACCTACCAGTGCAGAACCAAGCATAGACTCACCGGAGAGACCAGATTGTCGGCTACCAAGGGACGCCTCGTCATCACTGGTGAGTTCACTGCGTCAAAGTTGCGACATTATTTTCAACCTACGTTTCTGGTCCGCGTGAGATTTCTCATCAGTTTTATACATTGGATCGATACCGACGGCAAGATAAATATTTTGTCGAAGATACCTCGCGCGATCTTTTCGAAAGGATATTCAGACATTACGAAACGTAAGACCAGAATCGTACCGCGTGTTTCAAATATAGGCAACATGACGAAAGAGAATGCGGCCATTTTTGATTTTTGAAAAATATCGAATTTTCATCCGATTCAAAGTTCATCCGCAGTTAAATTGACGTTTGTTCATGACAAAGGAAGCGAAGCACAGGGTAGTCTCTGGTATACCTATAGGTTGATAGGTATACGGACTAGGCTGTTTAATTATTGTCTTAATTGGTCAAAGGATGGCACAATGAATAATTAACGTATACAGGTATATCCCTATATACTATTGCGTAGAGCGTCGCCTATATTTGAAGCACCCATGAATGAAGCGATCGATTCTTTGCTGTCGGCTCTCCAATACTTCAGTCCATGAAATTGCCGCGATTCTTTCCATTGAGCGAGCGTCATAAATTCTAGCCAACTTTTTCTCGCCATGTCGATAAATCGCGGTTCGATCTATCGACACATAATCGACTGAGCAGAGAATCGAGTCGCGACAAACTTTTTAGAGCTAGGAACGCATGTTCACATTTGCCAGCGAGCTCGGTCCCAGCCGCGAGGAGATTTTTTTTTTAATTTTTTTCTTTGCATCTTTTTTAACTTCTAAATGAAACGAAACGTTGACGCTGGCAGGAACGAATAAATAATGCGCGCGTCTCGGAAGTCTCGTGATTCCAAGAGACCGCGACGTGGAGTACCGAGTTCGTTGACAACCTGAATGCTGGGACAGGGTACCCCTGCGGGCACGCGCCAACCGCCCGCTCAAGTTCCCACGAATTCCCGCTCTTTTGTCGTTCATCTCCGAATTCTTTGCTTCGCTCTTGCGCTTCTCACGTCCTAAGGTAAGTTCTCGTATGGGGGCTGTCCTAACTTTATCTCTCGTAACCGTCGCAAGGGAAAGACGTACGGTAGGCAGAATCCACACGGGGTAGTTAAGCTCGTGTGTTTAAGTCAGAGGCCTAGCAGGGGGGCCCGCGCGAGCTCAACCTTTACTTTTGATTCAGAGCCCGTGGGGAGCGTAAGACCCAAGTTTCCGAGTTTGGACAACATAAATGGACTTTCGACTGGTTCGAAGGGCAATGTGCCGCTCCTGTGTCCGGCACAGGGGTTCCCGGTTCCATCATATAGGTACGAGATACAAGCTAGAACAGTCCCAAACGAGAGAAAGAACAAAGGATAAGGAAGGGGTCGGTTGTTATACACGTGGGAGAAAATAAGTAAAGACTTGAAAAAAGATATCTCAAGGCTATGCTTGTTTGTCACGCCAGTGCGACACTCAAAGAAATGCTTTGCTCCTTGAAGAAGAGTCCTTGATCTAGAGTACCTGTCTTCTTCGGGCACGTCCATCATTCCTGTCCAGGTTGGTACACCCTACGTTTCCTCAAGATAGATCGAATTCTCTCGTTGGCTCTCATTGGCTCTCGTTACCTCGTTCATTTTTTTTCGCGTTAGAAAAAATTCTCTCTCTCTCTCTCTCTCTCTCTGCAGGACAACGAACGTCTTCCTCGTAAAGTTATTCGTTTCTAGAGCCCGTGGGAAGCGTTCGTCCTAAGTATCCAGCCACGGACGACATTCGTGGATTTCGAACGGTCGTTCAAGGATTAATCGCACTTCAGTGTCCGGCTCAGGGGTTCCCCGTTCCCATGTACAGGTAGAGATGATAATTTTTTGAAATTCACCCAATTTTTCGGTTCTTTTTCTTTTTTTTTTTTTTCGGAAACTTTAGAACCTATCGGCAGCGTCAGACCGAAATTCCCAACGATCGACGACTCTAGGAGTTTTCGTACTACGAGAGACGGCTCGGTTACGTTATTGTGCCCAGCCCAGGGATTCCCTGTGCCTCTTTACAAGTAAGTCGCCTGAGCTTTGAACTCATCGGACTCCGATTTTGGATTTGAATGTCCCCAGAGCCGGTAGCCAGTGTTCGTCCGAAATTCCCAACGATGGACAATTCCCGGGGATTCACTTCGGTCCTCGGAGGCGCCTTGACTATGCTGTGTCCCGCGCAAGGGTTCCCTGTTCCTCTGCATAGGTGGGCCCAGTTTATTAAAGAATTCGCGCGATCTCCTTGCCCGTAGAGCCTGTTGCCAGCACGAGGCCAAAATTCACGATGAGCGAGAATTCCAGAACTTACACCGTCAATCGCGCAGTAGCCTTGACGATCTTCTGCCCGGCTCAGGGGTTCCCTGTTCCAAATTACAGGTAGACGATTCTTGCTTAGCTCGACAGTACGTTATTCTTTGATGTATCGTTCTTAGAACCAGTCGCTAGCACACGACCAAAGTTTTCCACCACTGAAAATATACGGGGATACACGGTTCCAATGGACGGCACCATGACGTTATTCTGTCCGGCTCAGGCATTTCCGGTTCCAGCTTACAGGTATACCAATGCACGTAGATTAACAGAGAAAGAAGCCCTTGGTGCTCGCGATTGACAATTGGCAACTGGCGCTGCCGCGGCGGGTCCTCTGTCGCCGGGCATTCGTTTAGCTCTTAGACCAGCTGAGATGTTTTATAAGAGGATAGAAGAGGACAAAAAGTTCATTTATCTCCGGCAGAGCCTGTCGCGAGTACACCGCCGAAATTCCTTAGCCTGGCCGACTCTCAGGCATTCAAAGTAATGGTCGACGGTGCGATCACTCTCTCGTATCCTGCCCAAGGATTTCCCGTTCCGTCGTACAGGTAACTATTGGACAAAGAGCGATATGCCTACACGTAGCTGTCTCTTTCCTAGAACCCGTGTCCAGCGCGAGACCGAAATTCTCCGGGTCGAGCGATCTCCAGCGATTCTCAGTCCAGTCACGCCGGAGCGTGACGTTGCTGTGTCCTGCCCAAGGATTTCCGCGTCCTGTTTATAGGTACGAGTCCTTTTCGATTTTTCAAATTTACCGCCATTCCTTAGCCACGTGGGCGCTAGGGGTTCCCTGGATTCAGCTGTCGGGTCAAAATGCCAGGGTACCGCGGTATGCTTAGGACGTGTATAGAACGTGGCACAGGATATGGACGATATCCTTTATCGGCGTCCGTTCGATCTTTCTAGAACCAGCCTCCAGCTCCAAGCCACAATTTCCTTCGGTGAACGACGTGGGTTTGCGAGGAGTTAAAGATTCGAGTATTACCCTCCTGTGTCCTGCCCAAGCTTTCCCCGTGGCTACCTATAGGTAGGTGGGTCTTAGACACTTGGAGTCTTTTCGAATGAAACCAGGAGTATCCCCGTCTCAGCATCACGATACCAAGGTACCTTTATAATCCATTAATTTGCAAGGGATGATGGGTAACGCAAAAATTCAAATTTCAACGTGACTCTGCCAGCGGCCCACGTGTCCCGTTGAATTGCGAATTTTTGGGTCGACAGTTTTCCCTTGTCGGGTTAATTTATAGAGCCCGTGGGCTTTGTCAAGCCCAAGTTTCCAACGACCGACAAGAGTCGCACCTTCGATATCGCCCTGGGCAAAGGTGTTCCGCTGATCTGCCCTGCGCAGGCTCATCCTGTCCCAGTCTTTAAGTAAGTTTCCGGTTACGCAAGGTCAATACACATCCTGCTACTCAATTGCTAGAGCCTGTGTCGAGCAGTAAACCGAAATTCACGACAATGGACATGATGGCGCTGCAACCGAGCGTCGCCGAGGAACGTGATGTGGCTCTGCTGTGTCCGGCTCAAGGGTTCCCTGTTCCGGTGTTAAGGTAGCCAAACCGGATGAAATAGTTGTTTCTCTTCTTACTTGCCAGAGCCTGTCTCGAGTACAAAGCCATCCATGACAGCGCTAGACGTTAAATCGACCAATCCTGCTGTCGCTTTAGGACAATCTGTGACTCTCCTGTGTCCCGTGCAAGGCTTTCCCGTTCCAGCATTCAGGTAATTCATTCTCAGGTGACCTGCTGCTTGAATCTCTTTTTATCAGAGCCCGTGTCGAGTTCCAAACCAAAATTTACCATGGTCGCAGTCAAGGCTCTAGAGCCTGATAGTCGTCTGGGACAGGCTGCTACGCTCCTGTGTCCGGCGCAGGCGTTTCCGGTACCAGCCTTCAGGTACATCCCAGCTATGGATTTCAGAAATTAGTATTACGTCATTTGCGGGTCCTGCGAGGTGATCCTTCCTGGCATTCCGCATTCTTTTGGCATTTCGTCTTAACGTCCTATGCACGTAATCCTCTTCGTGTTCAGAGCCAGTGTCCAGCAGCAAACCGAAATTCTCTGGAGTATCCGTAAAGACGTTGGAGGTGACGGTCGCAAGAGAGAAAGACTGCACTCTCTCGTGTCCTGCGCAAGGATACCCAGTTCCAGCATTTAGGTAGGATCCTGTCGCTTAACCCTGAGCTTCTTCTCATTGTCAGAGCCGGTGTCCAGTGCGAAACCCAAGTTCACGAATTCCGACATAAAGGTCGTTAAGCCTACCTCATATTCGAGCGCGCTAGCTCTGACGTGTCCCGCTCAAGGATTTCCTGTTCCTATAACGCGGTTAGTACCTTCTTACTTATCAATATTTATTCTTGCTAGAACCCACTTCGAGCGTCAAACCGAAATTCCCCACGAACCACAAACTCGAGTTGGTAGAAGTTGCCTTGGAACGTTCTACGAGCTTGCTGTGTCCTGCCCAGGGATATCCGGTTCCAATCTCGAGGTGAGAAATCTCATGGAAAGGATGCGAGTGTCTCTCGGTAACCTCGTCTCTTCAAAGAGTCGAGTCCTGTCCCGACATTCAGTTTCTCCATGTAGTCGCTTGATGTCCCATTCAACCGTTCCTCTTACCGCTTCTAGAACCAGTCGGGTCAAAGTCTCCGAAATTCTCGACGGACGATACGCTGAGAGCTTTCAATCGTTACAGTGGCTCGGGCGTCGCTTTGCTTTGCAATGCCCAGGGCTACCCAACACCTAACTTCAGGTAAGATCATCCTGAGACAGTCAAGTCACCGGGCACCGACATCATGACCCCGGGGGACCCTGGTTCGCTTTGCCGTTCTCTTAGTTTTCATATTCCTAAACTATTTTCCTAGAACCCGTCGGATCGAAGCCACCGACCTTCTCCACGGACGACTCTTTGAGCGCCTTCGTTAGGCGTCGCGGTGCCAATCTGGCTCTCGTGTGCAATGCACAGGGGCATCCTGTTCCAATAACAAGGTAAAATTCGGATATACATAAGTCAGTCCGTTGGTCAAACGGTTTCAGAACCCGTGGGCGCCAAGTCTCCAAAATTATCCTCGGACGACCTCAGTAGAACGATCAGAAGGCACAGGTGCCAGGAACTGGCTCTGTTTTGCGCAGCTCAGGGGAGCCCTGTTCCAACCACTAGGTAACGGCAGCAGTCTGCTTCCCGTTTTGTAACGCAACTCCGTTTTATTTGTTCACTACGATTTAGAACCTGTGGGAAGCAAAGCGCCAGCCTTTGCCGGGGATGTCAAATTGTCCCTGTTGGTGCGACGCGCCAATTTGGCAGTTAGTCTTCCTTGCAGTGCGCAGGCTCATCCGCCACCAGTTACTAGGTAGGCAAAGACCTCCCGGACATTTAGCATCCTCGAAAGCTCACGTGGGGAACCCTGTCCGGCGGAAATGGCTCCTCATTGACTTAGCCTTGTGTTTATTCGTTATCCCTCAGAGCCAGTCGGAAGCAAAGCTCCTACGTTCCTCGGTGACGTCAAGTCCTTCTTTTTCCTTCGAAAAACGGGATTGGGTCTGAGTCTTCCTTGCAATGCCCAGGGGCACCCGGTTCCAGTCACTAGGTACGATATTGCAGAACTTTTAATGTACAGGTAACGGGACGCTTCGATTTTTCTTTTTCTTTTTCAATGATAGAACCTGTCAGCAGTAAGGCTCCCAAATTTTCGAGCACTGCGATTCTCTCCTGGTTCGAGGAAAAATACGGACAAGACTTCTCGCTGTTCTGTCCGGCTCAGGGCTTTCCTGTCCCGGCATTTAGGTGTGTAAAGGATCCTTGGTCCAAAGATTATTCCTCGATGGTCATGACTCACAAGATAAATAAAATATACAGAACCAGTCGGCAGTAAGGCCCCAAAATTCTCGAGCAGCAACAAGCTTTCGTGGTTCGAGCAGAGATCCGGCGAAGACTTCGCGCTTTTCTGTCCAGCTCAAGGCTTTCCTGTCCCGGCTTTTAGGTGCGTAGAAAACGTTTGATTGTAATCATGTTGATGGCGTCGAGTGATAAGATCCAAAAAACAGAACCGGTTGGCACGAAGGCACCAAAGTTTTCGAGCGACGCCAAGAAGGCCTGGTACGAAAGGAGCACCGGTCAGGATCTCACCGTGTACTGTCCCGCTCAAGGATTTCCGGTTCCATCTTATAGGTAGTATCTATCCATTTGGCAAACAATAAAAGCATGATCATTTCGTATTACGTAAAATCCGTAAAAAGTAAATGATCGATATCGCTTGGTGGATCGAAAAATGAATTAAGGTTCAGCGTTGTCAAGTGATGCTGCGTCCGTTGCAGGGTAACCCAGTCCCGGTTCTTAGGTAAATCCCTCGAATAATTCGCTTACTTTTCACACGAATCTTGTGTTCAGAACCCGTAGGAAGTAAAGCACCTTCGATCCTGGGAGAGAAGGGAAGCTTAATGGAGAGACGGGCTGGCATTCCGATCGTGGTTCCCTGCCAGGGTCAAGCACACCCTGTCCCAACTTTTAGGTAAAATATGAAAATAATTAAGTCCCAAGTGAATTTAGGGCTATAATGGTAGATTGATTGGGGTTTTTCTTGTTTGCGTTGGTAAAAGAACCCATGGGTAGTAAAGCACCTTCTATCATGGGAGACGCGAAGCGGTGGTTGCAAACCCGGACACGAGCGGAATTGGTGATACCGTGCCAGGCGCAGGCGCATCCGGTTCCGGCATTCAGGTAGAGTCACTTGATTTCGACTATTTTCCACTTGTGGATACCTTCTCAGAACCGATGGGGATGAAGGCGCCGAAATTCTCGACGGACAATCGCGTCAACTCGTTCTTGCGCCCTGCGGCTGAATCCTATGCCCTGCAATGTCCTGCGCAGGGTTTTCCTGTTCCATCGTTTAGGTAATTACTTCCGGATCGATTGGATCAATAACGGTTATGTCATTTCGTTTAGAACCGATGGGATCGAAGGCGCCAGCTTTTCAGAATGACGCCAAGAGTAGTACGTTTTTACGGGGTGCAGGCTTAGCCTTGAGCTTGCTGTGCTCCGCCCAAGGATTCCCCCCACCGATTCATAGGTAAATAAAGATCACTTTCTCTTAGCGCGACGAAGTCTCTGCTCTTTGAGAAGGAGGTGTACCCTGCTGTATGGGTCAAAGTGTCTCAGTATTCGGGAACGTGAAAAAATAGAAAATCAATTTTGGAATTCGACCTATTGGTAAAAATCGTAAAAATCCACCCGCAGAGCCCGCAGGACGAGTCTCGCCGAAATTTCCAAAATCAGCGAAAAGCGACTCCTTCGAAGTGGCGAAGAATACGGAACTGAGCTTACTCTGCGACGCCCAGGCATTTCCTGCTCCCACTTTTAGGTCAGTCTTGTAAATTCCCACGTTCTTCGTAGAGCCTGTGAACGGTGCAGCACCGAAAGTCGCATCCACCGCAAAGTACGACGTGCTCGTGAGAGGCCAGGGGATGGAAGTGACGATGCTGTGCCAAGCTCAGGGTCATCCACTTCCTGTATTTAGGTAATTTCACTTCTTGCTGTATTCACTTCTCCACTTGATCTTGTACCTCAAGCTGACGCGTCCTTTGTCGCTACCCGAGCTAATTAGGGTAAGTAGCGTTGCAGTGCTCAGCCGGGGTCCCTGCTCCCAGATTCAGTACCGAGATGTCTTACTAAGTTCAGATTGATATTCATAGAGCCAGTTAACGGCGCAGCACCAAAGGTACCACCCACAGCGAAGATCACGGTCCTCGTAATTGCTGGCAAGACTTCCACTGCTTTGTTGTGTCAAGCTCAGGCGAATCCACTTCCGATCTATAGGTACGGTCATCGAGTTTAGTAGCACTTGGTTGTTTATTGCATCCTGGGACCCTGCTTCGAGTAGATCGTGGCCCATTTTCTAAGATGACTCCGTGTCTATGAGCATCGAGTGTTCCCGTCAAAGACAGACACACTGACGTTGACGAAGCCGCTGCCAGATCGACACTCTGCTCATCCCCAGTCGCCGTAAACATTCCCCTTTTTTATTCTAGAGCCATTGGGAAGTAGTCCTCCTCGTTTGCCGCCTAGATCGAAATTCGATGGCATGTCTAAGCTGCTCGGAGAGATGGCCACGCTGCTTTGCGAAGCGCAGGCTTCTCCACCGCCACTGTTTAGGTGAGATTCGAATGCGCGACTCCATCCATAAACGCACCGAGGTCCAGTTAGGAGCTTCACCCTGCGCTTGGTGCTTGCCGGAACTCGTTAGTGCACCTGTCCCAGTTTCATCCCGAGTAATTCTTGTGAAAGGCAAGTGAGGACGAGGGAATCTCTTTGCAGAACCAACGAGCAACGTGAGGCCTCGTATTGCTGGAGAACGATACGAGGGTGGGAAGTTGGTAGCGCTGCCGAAGGGAAACATGGGGGCTTTAGGCTGCGCGGTGCAGGGCTTTCCTGTCCCAGTAACAAGGTATTCAAACGATCCAAACGATCCAATCGATCCAATCGATCGCATCGATCCTGCCCCGAGGTACTGAGTAGCGTAGCGCGATTCGCGCGTCTCGTCTCTCCAGTCCTCCGTTGCTCTTTCAGAACCTACGAGCAACGTTGCTCCAAGGACCACAGGGAAGAAGTTCGAAGGTTGGGAGGTCGTGTCAGTGGCTAGGAATCAGACGGTAGCGTTGAGTTATTCGCTTCAGGGATTTCCTGTTCCCATCACAAGGTAGACTTTTGCCTCTTCGTAGATCCTCGTATTCCCTCTCACGTGAGCTCCAAGCAAAAGTGCACCTATGGACCGGATGCTGTACTCTGAGGTAGGTGGAATGCACGTTATCGCTATACATATAAGAATTCTTCTGCCATGGACCTGCTCGGAAGGCGCGGACTGTCAGTGGGTGAGTATGACAACTTATTGACACTTTAATGACACGTATATGTAACCTGACGCTTGTCGATACGGCAGTTCCAGGATGGGACAAGAGCGCACGCGAGGTCAGTCGCGATTATTAACGAGAAGCTCTAGAATACGTATTTTCCTTGCAGAACCATCGGGTCGCACCGCCCCAAAGGGGACCGGAGACGGTCTAAAGTACCGCGGGGTAGAGGGCGAGTCTCTGGCGCTGGCATGCGCGGCTCAGGGGTTTCCTGCCCCTATAACTAGGTACACTTGCTCCTTCCTACCGGATATCCTGTATTCCTCTATTTCTTCTCCTTCTTCTGTCTTCTTCTGAAATTAGAACCACCCTTACCCTCTACCCCGCGTGGGCGGCGGCACCAGATTCACTTAGTCACTTCCCTCGGGCCAATGAAACTAGTCAAAAATCTCGAGAACGCAAGGGAATCCTGCATCCTACTTTCATTTTGCAAAAGTGTGAGAGCGACTGATTGCGAGTGCGGGTGCGCGTGACGTTACGAGCGAGTGGGAGCGAGTGAGAGCGAGTGACCACGAATGGGGATGAGAGAGAAGAAATAAGGAAAGGAGGATGCATATCCCTTGGGACCCAGCAGATCCTCCCGGGGCCAATCAGCCGTGTTGGTTTCAGAGCCGACCGGACACGTCACCCGCAATGTGACCGGCGACGGCTTGATTAAGGATGGCCTGATGTGCGACGTGCAGGCCTTGTCTTGGTTCACTCGGTTGGGGCTCGGGTGGGCCCAGTTGTCACCTGGGTAGCCCACTCGTCTGCAAAAGTCTCACGGGCTGGCTGGTAAGTCCCCACCTCGTGACTTACTCCGTGACCCGTTCATTCGTTCATCCATTTCATCCGTTTGTTCAAACAGTCGCTCGTCTTTGACTCCGATCGACCTCATCGTTGACCTCCTCGTGCGTTTCCACGTTTTTCCACGTTGTTACGTGCGAGAAGCGTCCGCAGTCTAGTTGTCGGTTTAGAGCTCGCTATGATCGTCTAGTGCACCGCCGCCCCGCTCACCACAGTTTTCTTCGTCATTGTCATTGTCATTGACCGCTTTCCTTGAATCAAAGACCTTCTACCTTCTGACCGCCATCTCCACCACTGCCACCACCGCCATCACCGCCACCACCGCCACCGCAACTTGTCTCTGCAAACGCCTCTCCACTTCACAAGATCCATGCTAATCCCAACCGCCTGTTGGCAACTTGCAAATGTACGATCCGCTAAAATGTCGCTTCTTCGCCATTATTTTTATGGACACGGTGTGTAGTACATTCGTACGTGCGCGCGCCACAATTATCCTGCGTTCGTTCCACCTTTTATTCATTTATTCATGTATTTATTTACTTCGACGAATCGGTAACGATTGTATTCACTCTTGGATCGTGAGACGAGCGTTACGCAGGACACCTGGGGCCGGCCTCGCACGAATCCGATACTTCCGACTCCTGAGCGCTCTTTTAATTTTCCAACGGAGTTAGTTTGCACAGAATACACGCGCAGCAGCTGAGATTACCTGGTCGACCTATTCCGAGCTGATTTCTCTGTTCCAGATGGTACAAGTTCATCGATGGCACCGCTCGCCGTCAACCTGTTCAGCTGAACGATCGCGTGCGTCAAGTCAGTGGAACCCTGATCATCCGTGAGGCCCGTGTCGAGGATTCTGGAAAGTATCTGTGCATCGTGAACAATTCCGTCGGTGGCGAATCCGTCGAGACAGTCCTCACCGTGACTGCTCCATTGTCTGCGGAAATCGAACCCAGGACCCAGACCGTCGACTTTGGTAGACCAGCCACGTTCACCTGCAGCGTCGAAGGAAATCCTATCAAGACCATCTCCTGGCTCAAGGACGGAAAGCGTCTCGCATTGGAAGACCCGGTTCTCCGTATAGATAGCGTCAAGAAGGACGATAAGGGAATGTACCAGTGCTTCGTGCGGAACGACCAGGAAAGTGCCCAGGCCACGGCGGAATTGAAACTCGGCGGACGATGTTAGTATAGCGTCTGGTAATTAATACCAGTCGAATCCTTATCATTACCTTTTAGAACATGTCAACTGATAAGACATTCGATCCATAGTCGAACCACCGCAGATCAGACAATCCTTCACCGAGGACACTCTTCAGCCCGGACCAAGCGTCTTCCTGAAGTGCGTCGCAAGCGGAAATCCGACACCGGAAATCACATGGGAACTCGATGGAAAGCGACTATCCAATACCGAGAGGCTTCAGGTCGGACAATACGTGACTATCAATGGCGATGTGGTATCCCACTTGAATATCTCTAGCATTCACACCAACGACGGCGGACTTTACAAGTGTATCGCTGCGTCCAAAGTAAGTCCCTTTTTTTTTTTTATCTACAATCATTTCTTATTTTTTTCCTTCGTCCATCCAGACAGATTGAAGAAGCATTTTTACCGATTTTCTGACTAGGTTGGCTCCGCCGAACACTCCGCTCGTCTCAATGTCTACGGATTACCTTTCATTCGCCACATGGACAAGAAGGCCATCGTCGCTGGCGAGACTCTTCGCGTGACCTGCCCCGTTGCTGGATATCCCATCGACAGCATCGTCTGGGAACGTGACACTAGAGTACTGCCCATCAACCGAAAGCAGAAGGTCTTCCCCAACGGTACCCTCATAATTGAGAACGTCGACAGAATGAGCGATCAGGCAACGTACACCTGCGTAGCGCGCACTGCTCAAGGATACAGCGCACGTGGAACTCTCGAAGTTCAAGTCATGGGTAAGTCGTAATTTTCCATTTTTACATATTACCAATTACAGATATATTATACATCAACATAAGAGACTAGTCCAAATTCGTTCGTGCGAATCGCCAGAACGAATATGTCTGATAACGAGACAAGCACCGCTGCAGAGTGCATCGAAGATTTGTTAAGTCGCAAAGACGAGTCATTACTCGATCGTGTCCAAGAGAGATCGGTAGTCCGATTTGCTCGAATGTCAAAAGAATGAATTATTTACAGTGCTAATTCCTTACAGCTCTAGGATATTTTTTTTAACAGAAGGTATGATAAGTGGGAGAATTGTTGGATTTCATCGTTTCAACGAAAGCTCGACAGGAGCGCCTTGTTACTACTGACCGTTTCCCGTTAGCGATCACGTGAGACCGACACGGACGTACAAGTAGAGATCTAGACAATCGACACACACGCAAACACGCACACACGACGTGGCGCTAGATGAAAGTAGCCGCGATCCCAATCGCTCCCAAGGCAATGGGAGATCCGCAAGATTGCAAGACTGAAAGACGTAAAAAGGGAGAATCGAAGGATTGAAAGCTATAGAAAGAGTGAAATGGAAACCGGCAAGAATTTGGTATGGCGGAGAAGAGTGTCTTGTCTCTCTTATAGGAGAGGTCGTTTCTTGCACCCAGTGTCCCCCACGATCCACGAGTTTGCGTTCACGAAGCTACCGATGAACGCCGGGGAGTTTGCGAACCTGCAGTGCATTGTACCGACCGGAGACTTGCCCTTGAACATACGCTGGAGTTATCCCGGAGAAGAGATGGGTGGCGCTTCCGGTGTTATCACGAAGAAGGTCGCGGATCGCGTTAGCATGCTCATGATCTCCGTCATCACCGCGAAACACGCGGGCGAGTACGTTTGCACGGCGCAGAACGCCGCGGGCACGGCTGCGCACTCTACATTCCTGACCGTAAACGGTTCGCGACAATCTAAAACACTTGGAGAAAGCACGGTTTATCATAGCTTGCCTTTTTCTTGTTGCGATTAGTCCAGGTGCAAGCACATGATTATCACAAGCCACCCAATTCGATTTTGCTTCCAATCATCCGATTTCATCCCCACCGTCTCTCCTCGGCCGGAAGATTCACGCGTCGACCGTCCTATGTATACGCGAGAGGCACGATAGCCTCAGTGATAGCATCAATTATAGCATGACGGATGTCATATCGACAGTCGGACCGGAATTAGGGCCAATAGCCTTCAACGCAGAGGCGGCGAACTGGGGCGACTCGGTGTCCGTAGCTTGCTCGGTCCTGAAGGGCGACATGCCCATGGACATCTCTTGGGCCTTCGAGAGTCTACCGGTCGATTCGAAAGACACGGGCATCTCTATAACGAGGATCAACAAGCATTTGAGCACGCTGAGCATCGACGGCGTTTCCGCTAGACACGCCGGGGAGTACGCGTGTTCCGCTTCGAACATTGCCGGATCCGTCAGTCGTTCGACGCGTCTCGCTGTCAATGGTACGAGGATGGTGACACGACCTCTTGATCTCGGGATGATCTTTCGATTAGATGCAGATTCATTGATAACGCCTCTCTGTCTCTTTCTTTCTCACGTGATCCTTACGATCAATCGCACAGATCCTCGCTATCCAAGCATCCAGTCGTTGTCGCAAGCTCCCTACCTCCAACCTCTGCACCGCCATACCAAGCTGACGCAATTGCAATACGCAGACACGAGAGGCATACACACATTACGTCTACGTAATGCGCCGGGTACCTGCGACCATCATTACTTTACTGTGGACGTGGTCATCATGTCGGATCTTTCCCAGTCGCTCCGCAGATTCTACCATTCACCTTCGGCAACGAACCAGCCAACTGGGGCGAGCTGGTGTCAGTAACGTGTTCCGCGATAAAGGGCGACCTGCCTCTCGAAATATCCTGGTCCTTTAACGGCGTGCCCGTCGAGAGACATCGTGGGGACGTTGTCGTCGCGAGTACGAATAAACGAAACAGCGTCCTGAGCATTGAAGCGGTCGCGGCTAGTCACGCCGGGGAGTACAGCTGTTCGGCGGCGAATCGGGCTGGTGCCGTCGCGCACTCGGCCATCCTGGCAGTCAACGGTACCTAATAGAGAAGCAGAGGCGCGCACACGTACACAGACCCACTGAACACTGACACAACGAACATACCGGAGCCTTCGCCTTCAGCTTCCCATCGATCCGATCCTTTCCGAACGCAGCTCACCTTCCTCACTTCCAGCCAATCTTCACGCACACGCTACTGCACGCTCCTGCACTTACTTTTTTCTATCCACCACTGGACCACGCAGTCGCACCGCAGATCCTCCAGTTCTCATTTGGCGACGATCCTCTCAACTCCGGCGAAATGCTCTCCATCTCTTGCACGATCGTCAAGGGCGACTTTCCTGTAAATTTGACGTGGACGTTCGATGACGCACCGATAGACCTACGTCAGTCCGACGTTAATATCGTGAATAATAAAAGGGTCAGCTTCTTGAGCATCGACAGCGTAGCGGCCAGACATGCTGGGAGATATAAGTGCACAGCATCGAACGCGGCCGGATCCGACAGTCACACCGCCGTCCTATCCGTAAATGGTAGCACAACATTGCCGACTCTCTTGACTCTCTTGACTCTTGCATTGCCTACCTAAGAACTATAACATTGCGCTCGTTAATATTGTCAGTGTATCGCTTGGGCGTATATTATGCTTCCTAAATATCATAAAATCCATTACCCATTGGGAATTTCAGATATACTGTACCTAGAGGCCTAGGTTGTAATCTATTATCTATACGCGTTATATCTATTATCTACGTTATCTATTTGTTTTATACGAATCATCGATCGATTACCCACTGCCGTCACATCCGCTGTACCATCACACTGCCTATACCATCTGCTTCATCCGTCGTCCATCATGACGTCATCCTAGTGTCGCTCTATTCGCACCTCACGCACCACCTGTAATCAAAATTGCAGTAGCGCCGCAGATAGCTTCCTTTTCATTCGACGACGAGGCTGCCAACGCCGGCGACATGGCGACCGTCCAATGCGCCGTCGTTAAGGGAGATTTGCCTCTAGACATTAGTTGGTCGCTCAACGGTCGACTCATTGACAGTGATTACCCTGACATCCTCGTGAGCAGGAGCAGCAAGAGGGCTAGCACGCTAACGATCGACTCGGTGGCCGCGCGGCACGCGGGCGAATATTCATGTACCGCGAGCAACACGGCAGGATCGCTTACGCACTCGGCGACGCTTTCCGTAAACGGTACGACGCGCGTCCTACTTGATAAATGCAACCAATCACCATTCACGTACTGTACGCCGTACGAAGTGAAGAAGGCTTTGGTCCACGGACAACTGCACGGCATGATAGTCACGCTTGGGGTTCGTTTGGTCGATCACGAGTCGCTTTGGTGGAGCTTAAGTCCCCTCGTCATCCCCCGGCCATTTTCCTTCGAGATTTCCTACAGGAAGATTGCCAATGAAAATATCGGCCACGAGTCGATCCTCCGTTCCGGACTACGGAGGTCTCGCTGTTTCTATTTCTCTCTTTTTCCTCGATTCCTCGATTCCTCGTCCACGTTATCGTCTGCATCGTGCACGTTCGCAGTGTCGCCGCAGATACAACCCTTCGAAATATCGGAAGAGCCAGCCAATTCCGGCGACACGATTTCCGTGGTGTGTTCCGTGACGAAGGGCGATTCGCCCATCGAAATCGCTTGGGCTTTCAATGGAGAACCGATCGAGCGGACTTTTCCCAACGTTGTGATCACTAATAGGGGGAAGACCAGCTTGCTCAGCTTCGAACCGGTAACCGCGCAGCATGCAGGCGAATATACATGCACAGCGTCGAACAAGGTTGGAGCTACGAGTCACTCGGCGCCTTTGGCCGTCAACGGTACATTTATTAGGAAGTAGAGAGCGCTGCTTAACACTTCTCATACACTCCTCTTCTCTTCTCCCGACTCTTCTGCCTCTTCTCCAGTCCGCCGGACGCCTCTTCCCTCCCTCTCTCTCTCTCTCTCTCCTGCGTTTACTATTCACGCATCATTCAATCTCGACAGTCGCGCCGCGCATCGCGCCCTTTGAAATGTCCGACGAGACTGTGAACTCCGGAGACTCCGTTTCTGCCGTTTGCACCGTCGTCAAGGGAGACTCGCCTTTGGACATTAGTTGGACCCTCAATGCTCTTCCCATAAGGAATAACCATCCTCGCATTACCATCACGACCAACAAGAGAAACAGCCTACTGGCCATTGATTCCGTCTCGCCGCATCATGCCGGCTCTTACACTTGCGTCGCCTCGAACGAAGCTGGCGCCACGAGTTACACTGCGGAGCTCAGCGTCAACGGTACTTGGACCTTGTGCCACGTCTTTCGTCCTGCTCCCTGTTTTTGTCCTACCTTGATATTCTGTCCATCCAGCAAACGCTTGTCCTCCGGATCTTGCGGGCGAATCGGTAAAAGTTCTAGAAATAAAAATGGCCGCACGCGGTCTCCCTCGTCTTGGCGCTCGAGGAAGCAGCTTGCGTTGATTCGGTCGTCGTGCGACGTTGTCGGCTGTTTTTCATAGCGAACGAAATCAGTTTCTAAGGCTGCGTGTGTCGCGTTTGTACAGTCGCACCGCAAATCGCGCCTTTGTCGCTTGCGGAGGAACCGGCCAATTGGGGCGACTCCATTTCCATGACTTGCGCGGTTCTCAAGGGAGATTTGCCGATCGACGTGACTTGGTCCCTCAATGGGGAACCTATAAGACTCCAGCATCCGGATTTCAATATCGTCGCGACCACCAAGAAAAATAGTATTCTCAGCATCGAATCCGTGGCAGCGCGTCACGCTGGAGAATACACTTGCTCCGTGTCTAACGCAGCAGGAGCCACTAGCCAATCGGCTACATTGGCTGTCAATGGTAGGTTCCATTTGCATCCGTTAGTCGTCTCCGTCATCCTTCCCTGGGATCCTCCAGCACCTCCGGACTCGCGCGACGCTTCCTTTGAATCTCCACAGCCTCACTTTGAAATTTTTGACGGAAGGCGGAATTTTGAACAGTTGGCTTGATCAGTTGCACCGCAGATAGCACCGTTCGTTATTGGCGAGGACCCAGCCAATTGGGGTGAGACTGTGACAGCCACTTGCACCGTAATCAAGGGAGATCATCCGATCCAGATCGAATGGGCTCTCAATGGCGAACCCATATCCCACAACTACCCAGACATTTCCGTTGTTAGCACCGGGAAACGAGTCAGCCTATTGACTATCGACGCAGTGTCAGCCAATCACGCCGGAGAATACACGTGCACGGCCAGTAACGCCGCCGGCGGGACGAGCTATTCTGCCAATTTGGCAGTGAACGGTATCCACCTCTGTGATGACGTAGAATGCCAGAAGGAGATACGAAGCTGCATGAACCCATCTGGTCTTTCCATAGAGAGCAAAAGAAAAAGAAAGAAAAAGAAAAGATAGAATCCCTCGCCCTTCCACTCTTCCCCGCAGTTCCTCCGAGCTAATTCTGTACCGATGTGTTCGTTCTAGTCGCGCCTCAGATAGGGCCCTTCTCAATCAGCGACGGTCCGGCCAATTGGGGCGACATGGTCTCGGCTACTTGTTCCATAGTCAAGGGCGATTTCCCCGTAGAGATCGTCTGGCAGTTTAACGGGAAGACCATAGATTTCGATAATCCGGATGTTACCATAACCAGAATCAATAGGCACATGAGTGCCGTCAGCATAGAATCCGTGGCGGCCAGGAACGCGGGCGAGTACACATGCGTGGCGACGAACAGAGCCGGAAATGTCAGTCACTCGACGACTCTCGCAGTAAATGGTACCTATGACCCGAGAACGTTTGTACTTGCCTACATTTGCACAGTCGCTTGGTTGCGCACGCGCCTTCCCGAACGCATCTCATAATTCCCTCTAGGACCCATTCCTTTGCTCCCTTCCTCTCTCTCTCTCTCTCTCTCTCTCTTTCTCCTTCGGCTCCCACTTAGTCCTCTTGGATACGAAGCATAGAAAGCGTCGTCGCTTAAGAACTCCTCGCACGCTATTCAGTTAACCCGCAGATCGTTCCCTTCACCTTCGGCGACGGACCGACCAACTCGGGTGAAGCTATGTCGGCCACTTGCACCATCCTCAAGGGCGACTTCCCCATGGATATCTCGTGGGCTTTCAATGGAGAGGCTTTGGCAGGTGGAAGAACTGACGTCACTGTGACGAACCACAAGCGTCTCAGCGTTTTAGCGATCGACTCGGTCGCTGCGAGACACGCGGGGGAATACACATGTACCGCGTCGAATCGCGCTGGTGCTACCAGCCACACGGCGGTCCTCGCTGTCAATGGTACACTCTTGTCAATTGTGAACACACCTTCACCTAGAGAAATAGAGATCTAGAAAACTATAGAGAAGCTTAACCACGGATTACCTTGATCCATTGACCCCTTGACTTCCGGACCCTCACCCTCACCTCCCCTTTGAACCTTGGTCAAGCCGACGGATACACGACTGGGTTTAGCTCGTAGGTGTTTGCATACAAATTCTCGTAATTTTCAGTCGCTCCGCAGATAGCTCCGTTCACAATCCGCGACGAGCCGGCCAGTTGGGGCGAAGCGATCTCAGCAGTCTGTACCATCGTTAAAGGCGACTTTCCCATAGAAATCTCCTGGGCTCTGAACGGCGTGCCAATAACAGCTGATCAGTCAGACATTAAAATCCTGAGTTCTAGCAAGCAAGTGAGCTTGCTGACTATCGAAGCAGTGAGCGCTAGACACGCCGGAGAGTACACGTGCTCGGCCTCTAACAGGGCAGGAGCCAGCAGTTCCTCCGCCACCTTGGTAGTCAATGGTACACAATTGCCTAAAGATCCCTAACTGATTGCCTAACGATCATCACCATCCTTGCTCCATCCTCCGTCCAGATGTCCCGTTGAGAATCCACGACCAGGCGAATTCCTCGAGTACATGCTCGGGACTTGCGACAGGCGCATCATCGACATATCGATTGAGACGTCTTGAAGTGTCACGAGATCATCACGTGTTTACTCGGTCCTTCGATTCCAGTCGCCCCGCAGATTGCGCCATTCGTGATCAGTGATGAACCAGCTAACTGGGGCGAAGCAGTCTCCGCGATCTGCTCCATCGTCAAGGGCGACTTCCCAATAGATATAGCCTGGGCCCTGAACGGGGAGCCCATTTCCTCCGACCAACCGGACATTAGGATATCCAGTCCCAACAAACGCGTCAAAGTTCTCTCTATCGAGGCTATCAGCGCCAGACACGCCGGGGAGTATACTTGCACAGCCTCCAACGGCGCAGGAGCCACCAGCTACTCGGCCACTTTGGCAGTCAATGGTACACGCACACATGCGCCACATCCACTCGTGTCCATTCTCTCTCTCTCTCTCTCTCTCTCTTCTTTCTTGTCTCTTCCCTCTCCGTCCCGCTTTCCATTCAGAGCAATTCCTCCTCGTCCCTTCCATCCAGCCTCGTGAACATTCAGGGCGGAGAATTTTTCCTACAGGATAAAAAAAGAGAGAATGCGTTGAACAATCGCGTGATGAAATTCCTGAATTCTAGTTGCCCCGCAGATCGCGCCATTCACGATCGGCGAGGAACCCGCTAATTGGGGCGAACAAGTCTCCGCGATCTGTAGCATACTAAAGGGTGACTACCCCATTGAGATACAATGGACACTCAACGGGGAGCCGATAACACGTCAAAACCAACCGGAAATCTCGGTGACGAAAACCGGGAAAAAGATTTCGGTTCTTAGCATCGATTCCGTGGCCGCGCATCACGCCGGAGACTATACCTGCGTCGCGAGCAACCTGGTCGGATCAGCCAGTCATTCGGCGACTCTTTCGGTCAATGGTATATCTACTTTTAAGTTCTCTCACATGACACGCTGCCCACTCTCTACGATCCTTTCTGCAAATCGCAAAAGACCCCCCCACTACGATCCCCCCCCCAACCCCCCTCTGCCCGACGTACCCACCGGCGAACTACTCGGCCCTAGCAGCTGTCACGTTCCTACGCGCACTGTCGGCCCTGTTTTTAAATTTGCCGCCATCTTGACCGCGTCTTCAGTCGCTCCACAGATAGGCCCGTTCTCATTCGGCGAGGAATCCGTGAACGCCGGAGATCTGGCGTCGATTCAATGCGCCGTGACCAAGGGAGACCTTCCCATGGAGATCAGTTGGACCTTCGAAGGTAAACCCATAGGACTCGATAGGATGGACGTTATCGTATCGGATTCAGGAAAACGTTTGAAGCAATTAACCATCGAATCCGTCGCTGCAAGACACGCTGGGGAGTACAGCTGCATCGCTTCCAACGCTGCCGGCTCCACCTCGCACTCGGCCGTCCTTGACGTTAACGGTACAAACACTTGGAAATCGTGCTGCTGGTAGTGTCGCACCTAGTGAACATGAAAATTTATGCAGAACAAGAATTTTCCCTCTCGTTACACTTGGACAGCCAATCACAGTCCAGAATGTCCACTTCCGGATCTTTTGAATCCCTTCGTAAGTCCTTCACTTCCGAATTCCGGTTTAATCCCAACATCCGCACCGGGCGTCTCTTTTAATGCTACGTCAAGTCTGCTTGTGACAGTTGCTCCGCAGATTCTCCCGTTAATGTTCGCCGAAGATTTCGTAAACGCCGGAGACATGGTGACTATTCAATGCAGCGTAGCCAAGGGTGACCTCCCGATTCGAATAACTTGGACCTTGAACGATCTGCCTCTGGACCCGACCGATCCGATGATAAGCGCGAAGATGTTTAACATCAGGACAGGAATACTGACGGTAGAGACAGCGAGTGGACGGCATGCCGGGAAATACACTTGTCATGCGACTAACCGAGCAGGATCGGCAAGCAGGTCCGCGAGTCTAGCAGTGAATGGTACGGAACCATCAAGTGCCGGAATAACGAACGGAACCAGCGGAACCAGCGGAATGCACGTTCCTCTCGGTTCGCCACGTATCGAACTGTCTCTTCGTTCTATCATGTGTATTGCAATTGAGTGCTTCTTTTTCTTATCAAGGGTCTTCCCATATTATTTAATTTTTTTTTTTTTAAATCACCGAGCTCTTTCATCCCCTTTTGGGCGCGCTTTAAATCGGATTGCAGGACGTCCTCAATTATTCGGTTCCGGTGTTCAGCAAGTAATTCTCGTAGATACAACCCCTGTCCATCCAGTAACCTATGCTTTTACCCGTGAGCCTATATACCAACTTACCCCGAAAAAATCCCCAAGAGACGATCCGAGCTCGAGCAGACGACAGATCGACGACTCGCGCCGCGCACTGTTTCCTATGTCGAAGGAAATCCAAGCGGATCGGATCGTCTCTGATCGTTGATCGCGCCATTCCGATTCCATTGTCAGTCGCGCCGCTCATCGCGCCTTTCCTCGTCTCGAGCGACATAAACGAGGCCGACAACGTCCAGCTGATCTGCAACGTGGCAAAAGGCGATCATCCCCTCGCGATCTCATGGAACTTTGACGGCGAGGAGGTGGCCAGCTCGGCCAATGGGATTACTGGGATCACAACGACCAAGATCGGCAGTAGCACGAGCTTACTGAGCATCGGATCGGCGGCGACGTCGCACTCTGGAAATTACACGTGCTTGGCGACGAACGCGGCGGGGACGGCCACTCTGACTATTACGTTCAGAGTCAACGGTAGAGACTATTTTTATAGAGGAGTCGAAGGGCTCTGTCAGATACAGTATGAAATACGGAAAACTCGGAGAAGACGTCAATCCGTGATGATGATCGGCACTAAGAAAGTCACTAAAAACTACTAACGATCACGATGGCTAACAATTGTTATTCTTCCATACTCACACACAGGCGTGCTCATCGGTCCTTATGGAACTTCATTAACAATCTGCACACACGTTACATCCATGCAAGACGTCGTCTGTGTGCAAAGACGTCGCGGAAGGCGTCGCGACGTTCGCTCCTTCGGCATATACCACCTGTTCGTCTGCATAGTCTAATTGCACTATACGTCCGCACACACGTTATCACTCTTTTGTCGCCACCTGTTGATTCGGCCTGGCCTGCAGTGAGAGATGCGCTCTTATCTTTTGCAGTAATCCCAAAGTTGTTGCCATTCTCCTTTGGCGAGGAGCCCCTTAATTCTGGTCAAGTAGTGACCGTTCCGTGCGCAGTCGTCGAAGGCGATCAACCCTTGAAGCTCCGTTGGACCTTGAACGGTCACGCGATCTCACCGCATTCTGGAATCTCGATTTTGGATCTCGGCGGACGTGGCGCCATACTGAGCATAGGAAGCGTCCTGGCAGCACACGCCGGAACTTACACGTGTATCGCGGAAAACTTTGCCGGAAGACACGAGCTGTCCGCGGATCTGATCGTAAACGGTGTATATTTCTCAGATTCGGAGTCAGATCGGAGAAAATCGGGTTTCGAGTCTGGATAATCCTTGCAAGCCTATTGTAACGGTTGACAACGTAGCACGGTATCGCTTATAATACCTTTAGCCTTTACCTCGAACCTGCCTTTACCAGCTGAACCTTGAACCTCGACCCAAGCTACGTCCGGAGCCACGCATTGTCCTCGGGTCTCTTCCTCTCTTCCTCTGGACCACCTTTCCCTCGCCCCGACCCGCCGCGACGTTCCAAGCTCGTGCCAATCGGTTCAGCCGATTTTAAAAAAGAAAGATTTAGATGAAAATTCTCAAAGTCTCGACAGCCCTCGAAGATTGAGTTATTTGTCTTGCTGTCCCCAGTCGCCCCGCATCTGCAGCCCTTCTCGTTCAACGAGATGAACTCTGGCGATCTGATAATCGTTCATTGCGCGGTCGTGAAGGGAGACTCGCCGATCTCGCTCAAGTGGTTGTTCGAAGGACGGCATTTAGAAGTAGGCGACGGAGTGCGTATCACTGCGATGGGCGACAGAGTCTCCGCGCTGACGATACCGGCAGTCAGAGGCGAACATGCCGGCGAGTACGCATGCGTCGCCGACAATCCGGCCGGACGCGCCCGGCACAGCGCTCATCTCAAAATCAACGGTACTCGCCTTATTTGGGGATGCAACCCTGACACGCAGGCCCGCCACCCTTTTCCGTCTCTCTCTTTCTCTCTCTCTCTCTCTCTCTCTCTCTCTCTAGTGTCACTATGTCGTCGCTGCGTATTCCTGCTGCATCGCAACCTGCGTATCATTGCGTATTATTCTGTCTGCTCGATCGTAATATCGCCGTTGCCTTCCTGATCCTAAAATTCAATGGTAGAAAATTCTCTCGAGCGGATCTGCCTGTAACTCGGCGTACTTATGTCCAATCTTACAGTCGGAGCATCGATCCACGAAATCGCATAGATAAGTGTGTAGTTTAGCTGTGGTGAATTAGGTAAAATTCTGACAAAGGAAACTTTTCAGTAGCTTGGAACGTCCTACTGTCTCTTTCCAGCCCTAATCACTCCTCATCTCTCCCTTGAGCCGTCTCTTTCCTTTCTCTTGGCGTCGTAATAAATATACGCAGCGTTTATCCATTATGTTTCTATAAGGAATCGAGGAAAAGGACGATCGGTTTTAAAGTACGTTTCTTTAGGCTGATGTCGTAATACCATAGGAAGGAACGAAGGAAAGTAGGAAGGTAGGTAGAGATGTAGGCAGACGTGAATCAATCACGATATTCGCCATGACCTGTGGACCATTGAGGATTTTTGTCAGCAGCGAAAATCCTTAAGTAAAAAAAAAAATAAAGAAAATTTTTCTCTACCTGTAAAGAATTACTCGGTGCGTTACAGTCCTACCACTCATCAGTCCGTTCGATTTTGGGGATCGACCGATCTATTCCGGACAAGCCGCTCAATTAGCATGTATGGTGCCACTCGGGGATACGCCGATAGAGATCGGATGGATGTTTAACGGGAAGCCGTTGTCGCAATTGATGGGATACAACGTCGGGAAGCTAGGACCACGAACGAGTATACTGTTGATCGAGCCGGTAACTCCCGAGCACGGCGGAAGTTACGCGTGTATCGCTAGTAATCCTTCGGGAAAGACGGTTCACGAAGCCATCTTGCAAGTACACGGTTAGACGAGACATCGAGAGGAATGACTTGAGGCCGAATGGAGAATTAAGACACGATACTTGTTCCAACCTTTATGCTTCTCGTGCATTGTTATGTATTCGATATACAGATGCTGTCTCTCTCTCTCTTTCTTCTTTCTTTATTTCCTCTCTCTCTCTCTCTCTCTCTCGCTCTGCGTATACATACACCTTACTAGAAAGAAACACGTATAATGATGTCGCTTTATTGGATTGCGTTACATTACTAAAGTTTGAAAAGTTGAAGATTGACGTAGCTTTCCCAGTTGCGGGGCAACACACACGTATGACACACACGCTAGTTCTATCTCTGTCGACTGTCTATTCGTTCTAACCTTAATTCGATAATTTTTTGCTTCGAGAGTTTAGCGAGTGCAGAGTGCAAGGCGGCCGTTGATTATTCGAAAAAGCTTGATCGTCCTAGGCTTCACAGAAATCAGAGTATCGGCCATGCTGTCTATATACACTATTTACATGCTCTTGCGATAATAAATTTGCAGCTTGGTCGAGCCTTGACACTGATAATTGTCTTTTTCTTCTTCTTCCTTTTTTTCTCTTTTTCTTTTCCTTCTGTTCTTCGTTCGACTCTACTCGATTTCACGCGCACGATACACGCTCCTTCGTTGCTGACTATTTCTTCTCCCGTATTTGTCGGCGTCGTTTTAACTAAATTACATCGCCGAACGCAGCCAGCAGCTTCGTGTCTGCCTGTTACGTACGCACGTACGCACGAACGCGTACGCATGCAGGTACATAGATATATATATATATATATATATGCGCGTATAGCACGTACGTCGTGCCTGTTTTGTTGATCGGAACGTTGCTCGGAACTCGACAAGGAATTATCATCTCCGTTGCATCATCCGATATTAGTGATAGCGACGTCCGAGGAGGCAGCACTTGTCCCGACTGATCCCGACTGATCCCGACTCGTTCCGAGGAACCCATCCGTTTCCCGTGCGTGCTGTCGCTTTTATCAAAGACCGTACATACATTGTATATGGTTATGTATTCGAGGATAGGCTTTTTCCGGGTTGCGCTTCTTGCCGTTTACGTCCGGATTCCTTTCACTTCCTTTCCCAGACCTGATCGACCTTCCGCCTCTCACCTTTTCATTTTGTATCATCATGCATGATCTCCACACACTGGGAGAGTAGCGTGGCGCAGCATGAAGCTACGTTTACTACTTTTTCTTTTGTTCATTCGTTAGGCCCCGTACGGGCAGATCGGGCACTTTGCTCGATCGTAGCTGATGACTTCATGATAATCATCAACAGTAGTCAGTGTGTAACCAGTGAGTTCTTTCGTCATGCATGCGACGGAAGACACCCCGTCGTCCCCCGTCATATCGTTCGGCCGCGAGATTCACTTTTCTCTCTCTCTCTCTTTTTTTAATAATGATTGAATGAAGAAACGAGCACCATCTCGTCTTTAAAAATTTTCACATCTCAGTCGGTCGAAGGATTCGACGCTACTTCGAGATCCTCGAGTTCACGAAGTAGAACGCAGGCCACGGGGTAGCTCACTTGGTAGTTTTCTTATTAGTAGAAATAAAGTATTTGGAACTGACTCAATCTATTCTGCAGTGCCTCCCCGCTGGATTCTCGAGCCCACTGACAAAGCTTTTGCTCAGGGCTCTGATGCACGAGTTGAGTGCAAAGCCGACGGCTTCCCCAAGCCCCAGGTCACATGGAAGAGGGCTGCTGGTAAGATACATTCGTTTCTTTATAGATTTTATGCCCAAGAATTCTAATTTGACGTTTCTGATTATGTCAAATATCTTTTTCATAGGGGATACGCCCGGCGATTACAATGACTTGAAATTGAGCAATCCTGATATCAGTGTTGAGGATGGCACGCTTTCCATTAATAATATTCAAAAGACAAACGAGGGATACTATCTGTGCGAAGCTGTCAATGGAATTGGCTCTGGACTATCGGCTGTTATACTTATCTCTGTGCAAGGTAGGTTGAATCATTGAGGCGATGGTTACTAATTAGAGTGGAGCGAGGGTCCACGTAATGAGCGCTAGTCATTTGTCCCTTTCAGCTCCTCCTCACTTTGAAATCAAACTGCGTAACCAAACTGCCCGTCGTGGAGAACCTGCTGTGCTGCAGTGCGAGGCTCAAGGCGAAAAACCAATTGGCATTTTGTGGAACATGAACAACAAGAGGCTGGATACGAAGAGCGATTCTCGTTATACAATTCGTGAGGAAATTCTGGCCAATGGAGTGTTGTCCGACTTGAGCATTAAGAGAACCGAGAGATCCGACTCCGCGCTGTTCACCTGCGTTGCTACCAATGCCTTTGGCAGTGACGATACCAGCATCAATATGATTGTACAAGGTCAGTACTTCCTACTGCAGTAGAACGAATATCACAGGGAATACAAGGGACAGTAAAGTCATTGTCTGTTATGAAATTTTACAGAGGTTCCGGAAGTGCCGTATGGTCTCAAAGTGTTGGATAAGTCTGGTCGTTCGGTTCAACTTTCCTGGGCAGCACCTTATGATGGAAACAGCCCCATTAAGCGATACGTTGTTGAGTACAAGATGAGCAAAGGATCCTGGGAAACCGATATCGATAGAGTCCTTGTGCCAGGATCGCCACAGAATGTCGCCGGCGTTTTCAATCTCAGACCTGCCACCACGTATCATCTGAGGATCGTTGCTGAAAATGAGATTGGCATTTCTGAACCATCCGATACCGTTACTATCATCACGGCCGAGGAAGCTCCCTCAGGACCCCCCAGCTCTGTCAGAGTCGACGCACTCGATCAGCACACACTTAAGGTACATTGACAGTCCGGAGATTGGTAGTCGCGTGTTGTTGCGACAGAGCGACGTCTAACTCATGATCTTTGGGTGATTTCGTAGGTCACCTGGAAACCACCCCCACGTGAAGATTGGAATGGCGAGATTTTGGGATACTACGTTGGATACAGACTGTCGTCTTCCGAGAAACCTTACATGTTCGAAACTGTCGAATTCTCCAAGGAAGATGGAAAGGAGCATCATCTCCAGATCATGAATCTCAAGACCTACACTCAGTACAGCGTAGTTGTACAGGCATTCAACAAAGTTGGATCCGGGCCTACGAGCGAGGAGCGAAGACAGCACACAGCTGAAGGAGTTCCTGAACAACCTCCTCATGACACAACCTGCACGACTCTCACGTCTCAGACTGTTCGCGTATCCTGGGTATCGCCTCCTCTTAGTGCCGCAAATGGCGTCATTACTGGCTATAAGGTAAAATTGCATTATCAAATTAATTATCTGCCATGATCTTACTAAAGATTTCGATACCGTGATAAATTCTCCATGACTTCTTCGCAGGTTATCTATGGACCATCCGAGGCCTGGTACGATGAAAACTCTAAGGATACCAAGATAACGTCCTCCAGTGAAACTATCCTACATGGCCTAAAGAAGTACACCAATTACAGCATGCAAGTTTTGGCCTTCACGTCCGGTGGCGATGGAGTCAAATCCGCGCCTATTCACTGCCAAACTGAACAAGATGGTAAGTGTTATGCAAATATTTACAATGGGGATGAGGTGTGTATATTTTGTTCCGTTATAGCACCCGAGGCTCCAGTCGCCATCAAAGCCCTCGTCATGTCTCCGGAGTCGATTTTGGTCTCGTGGCGCCCACCTAGCCAGCCTAACGGCGTTATTTCTCAATATACCGTTTACACCAAACCGGAAAATGCGGATGAACCTACCAGTCAGAAAGTACCTCCCAATCAATTGACTCACGAAGCCTCTGGATTGGACAAACAGCACAGATACGATTTCTGGGTTACTGCAAGCACTAATATCGGTGAAGGAGAGGCCTCCAATATTGTTACACTGTCTCCAAGTGTTCGCGGTAGGTGCAACGTTTAATGTAACCGAATGGAACATAGAAAAATGAACTTGTTCCTTAACTTTACAGTCCCCGCCAAGATTGCATCGTTCGACGACAAGTTCACTGCGACCTACAAAGAGGACGTGAAGCTGCCCTGTCTCGCCGTTGGCGTCCCCGCCCCTGAAGTTACATGGAAAGTCAGAGGTGCGGTTCTACAGTCTAACGATAGATTGAGACAGCTGCCTGAAGGATCATTGTTCATTAAGGAAGTTGACAGAGCCGATGCAGGAGAATACTCGTGCTACGTCGAGAATTCATTTGGACACGATACCGTTAGCCATCAGTTGGTAGTTCACGGTAAGTTGTAAAAAGACAATTGAAAAAAACATCTTTGTAGAAAGAATATGAAAATATCGTACAATTATACTTTACAGCGCCGCCCCACTCGCCCCAAGTTACTCTTACGGCAACGACAACCAATTCACTGACCATGAAGCTCAGACCGCATCCAACCGACAACGCACCCCTCCACGGATACACCATCCACTACAAGCTCGAATTCGGCGATTGGGAAACAGTTCAAGTCAGCTCGACAGCTTCGAAATACACGCTTGAGAATCTTTGGTGTGGTTCTCGTTATCAGATTTATGTGACTGCTTACAACGGCATCGGCACCGGTGATCCTTCTGAGATTATGAACACGCGCACCAAAGGCTCGAAACCAATCATCCCCGACGCAGGACGATTCATTGAAGTCTCAACAAACATCATCACCCTTCATCTGAGCGCCTGGTCTGATGGTGGCTGCCCAATGCTCTACTTCGTCGTCGAACACAAGAAAAAGTAACACTGTCCTTTTAAGATGGACCTGAAACTGCTTCTGAATGCAGCATAGATCTAACCCAACGTATCGATTTCCAGACAGCAGCAGGAATGGATTCAGGTATCAAACAATGTGAAACCCGGTGGTGACTTTGACGTCCGCAACCTGGAGCCTGCAAACTGGTATCACCTCCGCGTAACTGCTCACAACAATGCCGGATTTGCCGTGGCCGAGTATGAATTTGCGACCCTCACCGTTACCGGAGGTAAACTATAGATAAGCTATTACCTTTTGTTGGCACATTAAGCCGGTGCTTATGGTGACTGGATACAGTAGAGGAAGTAGGACAAAAAAAGAAATACAAAGTGCAGAGAAATGATGATTTTTCTTTCAAATTCCAGGCACCATTGCACCGGCTCGCGAATTACCGGACGTCAACGGTGGTGGCATCGACGAGGATCCCATGAAGATACTCATGGCTAATTTAAATTTGGTCGTACCCGTGGTCGCTGCCATCCTCGTTATAATCGTCGCGGTGATCGTGATTTGTGTGTTGCGCGGAAAGGGACACACCGGTAACAAAGGTTTGTGAAATTGTTATCATTCACTGTTATCTCTGCAGGAACAATCGCACCGCCCGTTCGCAGTGGGGGCACCGAGAATACTGACGTAAGACGTTATTTCCCGTGGCTTCCGGCTTGGCTCGACATCAACGTCGTGGTGCCAGTCGGGGCTACGATCGTCGTCATAATAGTAGGCATCGTCGTCATTTGCGTCGCGCTTTCGCGAAGGACTCGAGGCCCGGAACAAACGCGGCTGAGAGGTATCTCATCAGCCGACGAGAAATATTACGAGGGACAATGTATACAATTTTTTTATTATTATTCATTGCAATTGGCGACGGAGATCGAGAAGACATTTGTCGCCCTCGACGTTTGTTCGTCGCCTGGACTCTTTACCACGGAAGAGGAAACAATTGTTCTCTCAATGTCCGGGCGCACCCAAACCGTCTGATGGTGTCGTTGCACGTGCATAACGACTATCTCCAAAGATTTCCTTAGCGATTTTTCAAAATTCAATTTCCTTTTAGATGACGTTGTCTATCAGCAGTCTGGTGTCGTGGGTGCCACGCTAGATAAACGCAGGCCCGACCTCAGAGACGAGCTCGGCTACATCGCACCGCCAAACCGCAAACTCCCACCGGTGCCAGGATCCAACTACAACACTTGCGACCGTATCAAGCGAGGTACAGTGATAAGTAAGCCATAATTGCCAACACTTTCATTCCTAGTTCGTATGTTACGACTCTAAACGTCTTGATGTTGTCGCATCGGCACGATGTTACGTCACAGTTAAGCTCCTCTATACGCTCAGCGTATTACATATATTTGTTCATGGGCGCATGCATATCGGCCTTACTTGTTATTATCCATGTTTTCTTTCTCTTTCTCTTATTTTGAATTTATCGTCCACTATCATACACTTAGAAGAAGCTTTAAGTATCGTACGTCACACGGAGAGATTTATTCTCGCAATCACCCCCCCCACAATGAGATGCAGCTGGTGCACTGTCAGTTCCCTTCGCGCTTACAGTACTGAGCGTACCAAGCTAATGCCGGGAATTCTAATTAATAAATTTGGGATAGAAACAAAAAAAATAAAAGCAGAGAGTCGAACGAGGAAACCGAATCTTGATTCGCTGAAAGTGCTTGGTAGGCGACAGTGGGTAGAAGATCTTTGCAGCATTTGTTCGATAGGTGGGACAGGCTCGCTAAGGAGTCACTCCACATGGGACCCCAGGAGACACATGTACGAGGAATTGAGTCATTGTGCTCCAAACAGAAGGTGTCCACCGCCACCACCACGTATGGGAAGTGCCGAAGGTCTGTCGCACAGAGGTTGGTAGATAAGAAGATCAGTACTACGATTATTGCGTCAACGCGACGTTCACCAAAGTATCGGTTCACGTTTGGTCAGTCACGACGAGATATCATAATTAAAATTAACCGAGCAGTGAATTTGGTGAACGTCGTGTATGTTGAAAGGTTGAAAGAAAATGCCTTTGAGAGAAAGAAAGAAATGTCGCTGAAAGAAATGTCGGAGCTAGTGTGCACAACGTCGTGACTTCGTAAGTCCTTCCTCTTCCTCTGATTAAACGTTTTAGCCCTTAAACTGATAATATCAATGTTGCACGTTCGCATGTGTCCTTCGATGAGGGAAATATCGCTGTCGCCACATTACATAGGATGCCTACGTTAGACAATTCGACATTATTTCGTTGATTCGATTTTCCATTTGATTCCTTTTGAGATTTCAACACCAGCGCTATAGCTGCATGGGCACGATTACAAATACCTTGAATAAATAAAAAGAAACCGTTCGTGCACTCGAACCTTCTGCAGGTATTATAGCGGCAGTATCTACCCTTGGCAATTATACGTTTCAGGTATGGAGGATGAAATCTGCCCGTACGCGACCTTCCATCTTCTTGGATTCCGCGAGGAAATGGACCCTAGCAAAGCCATGCAGTTCCAGACCTTCCCTCATCCTGGAAATGGACATTCCGGCACCATGGGACCACCGGTCGGTCATCCTACAAACGTCTCAGCTCATAGTCGATCTGGATCCCAGTCAATGGTAAGCATTCGGAATGAAGAGGATCGACTGGAGCATTCAGGATAAACGAGATCACTCTTTGATTCTAATTTCTGCAGCCTCGCCAAAATGGCCGTTACTCTCGAGTTCCCTCGCAAGGCGGTGGACCGCACAACATGTTCTCTCCGGAATACGACGATCCTGCCAACTGCGCTCCCGAGGAAGATCAATATGGATCACAATACGGACAGTACGGAGCCCCGTACGATCATTATGGATCTCGAGGATCTGTCGGCCGCCGTAGCGTAGGATCTGCTCGCAATCTGCCAATGTCTGGATCTCCTGAACCACCACCACCACCACCACGAAACCACGACCCAAACAACTCGAGCTTCAACGACAGCAAAGAGAGCAACGAGATCAGCGAAGCGGAATGTGATCGCGATCAGTTGGTCAATCGCAATTATGGCGGTCAGTACTAATTGGATGAGAAAAGTGCAGACACGATTGGAGAGAAAGACAGAGAGATAGAGAGAAAGAAAGAGAGAGAGAGAGAGAGAGAGAGAGAGAGAGGAGTGTCTGGCACGTTAAATTGCCAACCGTAGTCTCGCAAAGTTCGCTAGAGCGGAGAGAAGGCGCAGCAATATGAATCTCGAGGCTGTATCGAATCTTGCCGGAGTATCGGTAGTGCAGCACAGCATGCTAAACCGCAGGAATGGCGCGCATCTCTCGGGTGTCTCACTGCAAGTAGAGATTCGCGCTGGTCCATAAATGTTTTTTAGCTTTCGGAGCATGTTACGTGTCGTAGTTACCGTTGTGTCAATCGGCCCGTGTGTTTTTCTATTTCAGTGAATGCTCGCGGCAAGGATGGCATGACCACCGAGGAGACTCGCAAACTCATTGAGAGGTCAGTAGCGCGAGGGTCAATGAAATCGGATAATCATTCTCAAGTCGAGCACTGTCACTTACCGATAACTTCTATACCTGACGACATTCGCGTCTCGTCAGAGTGTAGCTACCCCTTTCTGTTATCCGGAATGACGAAAATGCATTGTTGCGCGCTCTGATAACGATCAATGATCGGCAATCGTATCTGATTCGATGAAATCGGTTCGAGCCTGTGAGAATGAGTGCATGATAGACCTACGAGTGGCACCGGAAATCCTTATAATCTCTAACGTACTCTGACCTTCTCTTGTTACATGACTCTTTGTGCAGGAAACCGTAAGTCCACTGCTTCTTAACGAGGTGCCTTCCGATCGATTTTCATGTCGGTCTCGACTATACGTCATTCGTTTCCTATTATCTCTGCTGTCCTTATGGGATTAAACTTTCGATCGGAATGCACCCATTCGAATGTTGTCTCTCTAACCACGCTGCTAGAACGCGTGACTAACGCGCCATGACCATCACTCCTCGCATGTCATTCATCAATTGTAAAGTTCTGTTGAATTGTATTGTGCTTGTCTAAGAACATCCATACTATTATTATTCATACCATTGAGATCACTGTCACTATCACCATCACTCTGCTTGATACTAATGCTGGCCTAAATACCAGACAAACCCTTGGAACATTCCACTTAATATTACTTTTGTTCCTGACATCAAGTAGTTCTTTAGAAGTTTACTCATTTTAATTATTCAGTGCACGAGATTACATTCTCCATGCTCCAATTTCAAGTTCTTGTTGGTTTGAAGCTCTTGTAATTTTAAAAATTGCTGTTGAGCGAAGCTGACTGAGCGTCCATTGCAACGATTGAATGCTCAAAGATGCGAGGCTCCAACCTGCGGACGACGCGCCTCGGTCGGCACCAAGATCTCTTGGCGCTCAACAGTAGTTTTAGGCAGATCAAAATGTCGGCTACACCTGCACGCGTTTATCTGTTAGATTTCCTAGTGAGGCCACGAGGGCAAGAATGACATATATACAATTGTAAGGATTAACGAGACAATGAAATTGGACGCGTGCAGGGGTAATGATGGCAAAGCTATATTAAATTACAGAATCCAAATACCTGCAGCTCCTCAACTCCTCAGCCTCATCATGATCATCGTCAACGAATCTAATCGAACTGAAACTTAAACGAATCTTGATGTTGCAGAAACGAAGCTCCCGGTCGGCAAATCGGCCCCAATCCCAGCGGTCACGGGGGACTCCTCACACCCTACGATACTGTGGCAGTGTAACCTGTAAATCCTCACGAGAAACGCGGCGAGTCCCGTCTAGTGGGACTTCCGCCACTTTCAACCCTAATGGTGTCGTCAGTCCAATTGCAACGATTTTAAAATTATGTGCCACCAAGGCTAGGTAGATTCGGCTATTACGTAAGCTTTGAATTACCCTGTAATCTAAAAGTTAATTGGTAAGAGGATTTAAGGCGAGAACTTCCCTTTCTTTTTTTTTCGATCAAAGCTCTGTTCGAAGAAGCGAAATTTGAAGACACTAACGGAATTATAACAATGCGACTGGATCTGCGAAAAAGGAAAAAAGTCGTCAGAGTCTCGCAAATTTTGGATTACGAATTTGTCTTTTTTTTTTGTGTTGACTGTAATAGCGATCGCGCGAAAGGCTCGTATCGTATGCGCATACGTGCTATAATGAGATTAGGTTGTGCCACACTGCCAATCCCTGGCAAGCGATTTATAATTTTGTAACGAAGGTTGTGTCTCCGATGATCGATATAATTAACGTAGCCAAGCCGCACGGAACGATGCGACGTGTTCACGCGGGGCTTCACTGCGTTTTAATTATTATTGCCATTGAATTTTAATCCACTATTTACGGAATGTCCTGTCGCTTCTCTCAAGCACACAAGTTTTATCTATTTCACATTGAAAGAATCTATCCTGCTATTGGAGAACCTACTGCTGATTAGTTCCATAGTACGACTACTAGCACCGTCATTATCACTACCGCTACCACTACTACTATTATTATTACTATTCCTACTACTACTACTAATACTAACACTAACGCTAATACTACTAGTACTATCGATAACTGTCCTATTTAATCTGCAACCTATACCCGATATCGATACGGTATAAAGATAATTGTAATTTGATGATGATATTACAAGCATAAGTGATTAATTAATGAATTAACAGATAAAATTAGATAGGACTTAAGCAGGACGAAGATATCGTCACGAGAGACTGTTGTCCGCGACCTTGGAAGACTATGTCGTCTTTCTGTGAACGGTACTTTAGGGGAAACTAACGCGAAAGAGTGAAAACATGAAAACTAGCCATCAGTTAGAAGCACTCGGGACAACATCTCTCTCATAGATCGTTTTTATCATAAAGATACTATTCCTAGATAAATATCGTAGGTGTCACGTTCATTTCTGTCTGAGACTTGGGACGGCGGTATACACCGAACAATTCGAACTCGAGCCAATTCGTAAATTCGTCGCAGGGTCCTTATTTCAAAGACCAAAAAAAGAAATAAATTCTCTTGGAGCTGAAGATGTCCGAGTCTCCAAATAGACAAGCAGTAAAAAATTCCTTTGATGCGGTTAAGCAAGCCAACGTGTTCGTCGCTCAAGTCTCGACATGACGCACTTTACTCATCGATGTGATTTTAACGTCTGCGCAAGTTTTTCGTGTATCGTGTACGTGTTACGATTGTGCAAGAAGATATAGCTATATCCAAAACTACCTAGTACTACGAATTATCGACGCCGCCATTACACGTACGCAGAATCGAGCAGCTTCAATGCTTTGAAATGTGATGGATAAATCGAATAGGAATAATCGAAAGGAAACGAGAGGAGAATTGATCACTCGAACAGTTGTACCGTTTGCGACAATTTCAAGTCGCAAGTATACAGGCGTCTCATGTTGTACGGTTGACGTAAGTTTCCTTAGTGGTGTCGTACGATAAATCAATAAGAAATATGGAATAATGGATAGATAAACGGGATAGCGGATAAGATGCAGTCAGTCAGTTAGAGAGTCGCGTAGCTTCTAGCTTATTATTGTAGCTTCTGTTGCACTGGAGGTCAGCTGGAAGAACCGCGTGCGACTCTGTCGCGAGGAATTTTTTTTCTGTAAAATAATAACCGACACCAGTTCTCGATTAGTTTTGCACGCTGGCTCCTTGGTTCTTTTCTACGTTCGCTTCCACATTATTCGACGTACCTTTTTCTTGTTGCCTGCGCGCCATCCTGTTTTTTCATTGCTTTCGCCTCTTTCGTCTCCGCTTGGCAATCAAGATTCGCTCATTAATGAAATACTAACCGCGTCGTATATGTACGTCGAACCCATATCCTCCATCCTTTTCTCACTAACGATTGAAAATCCGACGTTGTAACATCACTAACTTTTCACTTACAGTCTCTATCTTCTGTGCCACTATTTTACGTTTTTGTACCAAAGTTGTAGCGTCTAACTTTACGTTAAATAAATAATACGTAAACACATTTGTGCGTTCATACTTGATTCCTCAATTTTGGACTCATCTGTCAACGTCTGTCACAGATGACCTGACAGTCTCTTGAATTCGATGAAGTTCAGTCGCTGCAAACTTCACATGGGCCCGCGACCAGAGCATCGGAGTTCGGCCATAGTTGACAGTTTACGGTTAGGAGATTCTCAGCGAGTTACTCCACCATTTCAACCGCACTTGGAATATTTCTCGTGACATTTAGAGGCTGCCGATGTCAGTTATGAATGTATAAGAATGCGATTCTTGTAAACGATGCTCGTTAACCTGTTCGGACGCGATGAACTTCATGCAACCAGGAACGAAACGTTAATAGGCTAGGAACACGAAGGACATTAGGTTTCCGTCAGGAGCTACGGTCCAGCTGGCAGAGCACGAAATGAAGGAAGAATCTCAGTTACATGGATCGGAAGAGGATCCATCTCGAAAATGCTGCAGATCAAGTGGAATCGATGATGTCAGCAACAGAAACAGTTCCTCGGCGGAGGACACGGCTGTACCTCGTGCCTCCTGCATTCCTTGCCCGAAGGACCAACGAAAACCGGGCAACCCGGGAAGCTTCGAGGACATCCACAAGAAAGTGAAGGATCTGTACCCGCGACATTTCGAGGGCATCCGCCTGATAGTCAATAAGATTCTGAGTAAGCACTTCCAAGTGAAGCATACGTTGACGATGAGCTCCGTCACTCCTGCCGGGTACAAATTTGGCGCCATCTATGCTGGCACCAAGAAGGTGGGAATGCACGAATCATACCCTGTCGCTACTGGCGAAATCGCACCAAACGGCTCCATGACCGGAAGCTTCGTCCACACTCTGGGCTGCCGACTGCGTCTCAAGTACTCGGCGCAAATCGACTCTCAGCAGAAGTACAAAGCCTGCAGCTCGACAGCCGAGTATCGCTCGGATGACTTCACGATATCGCTCACCCTGGCCAATCCGTCCTTCATCAAACGCCAAGGCACTGTCGTCCTTCACTTCCTTCAATCAATTACTTCTCGGATAGCCCTCGGCGCCGAGGTCGCCTGCTTGCGGGGCTCTACGATTCCTGGCGGCCACGAAACCATCATGTCCGGTGCTTTCAGATACAGTACGGGACGCACGACGCTCTCTGGGACGCTCGGCGAAGCTGGTCTTCATCTCTGTTATCATCAAAAGGCAAGCGAGCAGCTGCAACTCGGCGTGGAGCTCGAGACGAACATGAGGACTCACGAATCCGTTGCGACGATAGTCTATCGTGTGGACGTTGATTACGCCGATCTTGTCTTCCGCGGATATGTCAATTCCGAGACGACCGTGGCTGCTGTACTTGAGAAAAAATTGTATCCTATCCCGGAGTCTTCTCTAGTCCTTAGCGCAATGCTCAATCACGCCAAGCAACAGTTTCGAGTTGGTATCGGCGTCAATATTGGTTAAATCATCATTCGCTCTATCATTTTCCTTGTGTGTGACTCAATTCCCCTCCCTCTATGTATTTGTTGCAGTCAAATTGATTACGTATTCCCAACCTCCTCGTTTCTTGTGCCCTTGTCCTTCTTAAGTGAAAATACTTTTTCTTTTTAAAAGGTAATTTCATTTTGATAGTAAGAAATCTTACTTGAAATTTAACAATTTTATTTGACAAACAACCAAAGGTAATTATGAGTTTGCAGATACACATACAGCCCTATAGTATAAACTGTACAAAAAGTGTCTACTTTTTTTGGTAATACATTTATCAGAATGGTGGACGATATAGACACTTTAAGAAAGTTTGCCTCTAAGTTAGACTCTACACAATTTCAAAGATCACTCGTCTTCATTGGCAATTCGTTCGTCCATGTCGTCCTGCTCTTGTTGGAAATTCGTTTTCAACTCATCGAAATTTAACGGAATTTTCTCACTTAACAGACCATTGTCATCTGCGTACCCCAGGATATCGCAGATCAACGGGGACTCGACGCCCAATATATATTCACAAGTCTTTGGTTCGAGTAGAAACAAGGATACGCTTGATGATCCACCGTTATTGTCGACACACTTTAATTTCACCTAAATTAAAAGCAAGAGTGAGCAAATAATGAAAAGTCATCGCGGCGTGGATGCCACTATTTGATTGCATTCGATTTCACTTGGATTACCTCGGTTTGTCTGAGCTTTCCTGTTTTGTCGCAGACACTGCCATCGCTATAAAAGTGCGACAGCTGTTTCCTTTGAGCTAGAGGCTTTGGCTTCTTATGCGGATGCGCTTCTATCCACTTCAAGTGTTTGCTTTTGTCAAATTTACCAAGATTCACAACGATCTTCGTCCCATCCCTTTCCACGTGATACTGCACTACAGATCGACCGTAGCAGAACTCATATTTCCACCAACCGTTACCCTACATGTAATTTTGATGAATACATTGATCGTCAAGCGACAGTGGTACAAAAGCTCGGTAACGTTTGCGTGATACTCACGCCATTCAAACAATTCTTGCCACTGAGGAAACTGTGAACAGGGCCGATGTCGTGTGGACTAGTGTCACGGCTGCTACCGTATTCTTCCACTGGCGAAGTTGACGTTTCTGCGTCTATCTCGACGTTACCATTTTTCTCCATTACATCTACCGGATGTATCTCTACTCTGACGCGAGTCTCGCCATCCTGAAACATAGAGTACGTGGTAATAGTTTCTTTGGTCAAACTACTTTGTTTTATATATTGCTCCCATTAGGCATAGCGCGCATCTTTAGAGATACGCGCAACGACATACGATGAAGAAGACGACTGTCCTCACAGATTAACAACAGAATCTAAACTGGACGCTTAGTTTAATATTTTTACCTAGTTTTGTGTAACTTGTGATATATTCTCAAATGGCGGTGATCATGCATGTTTTATGTTCATGGACACCGATGCGAATATGTACACACCAGTATTATTTTTGCACTACTGGAGCGATACATTTTTAATTATTAAAGCATGAGTGAATATGAAAAAGAAGCTTATCCTGTATGTCCCATTTGTACAATACTTTTTCTTTTCGTGTGGTATCCAGTGTAAGCGATGTAATGATTTATGAATATGACAGACTAATGATGGTTAGATGGACAAGTGAACGAATAATAAGACTGTAAGATTGTTTAGTGAATAACGAAAAGTTAATGCATCATTCCCATGAATCATCATGTTGAACAAAGAGCGTGAAGCATGAGACCCGACGAACTAAAATTCATAATAGTCTGACCTGGCCCTCCTTATCTACATGGAAGATCGCATAGACTTTCTGCAGCTTCTCATCCTGCGCAACAAACAATCAGTACAATGCGTAAACGTTAAAAAAAATCAAAATAAAGATGGAAGTATCTGTCAGGTGTGATTAATAAAAATTATGTTTAGCACGATACAACTTTTTCGTTAACCTTCAGGCTGCCGCACATTGATTTCAAATCTTAAAATTTTTAGCAAACGGAAGTTATATATATTGAACGAGACTTATCACTAAATATTTAGTCACTACTCTCGCTCTTAAATAACGACTTCCAGCAGCCTAAAGATAAAAATATTTAGATAAAACATCGTAAGTGCAAATCTTCTACGTGGCATGGTAAAGTTTTCAAGGAAAACGCATAACAAAAAATAACAAGCCACTTTTTAGGTGGTTTTACCGTCACTTTTTGATGACGAAGCTTTACACTCTCGCTTTCCATGGCAATTAGCGATCGTGGCTTTTCCGGGGCGTTCTCAAGAGGCCTGCAATTAATTTCATTTTCCCCGGTATCTTGTGGTCTATAATCTGGGTGACTGCAGAGCAGAGGCGACAGAACAACAGCCTCGTATTCACAGCTTGACGTCTCCTTCAGTGAGAATACATCGTGCTTACCATGTTGGTAACACACGTACAGGACCCTGATGGTTCTTGGCTTCTCATTTAAATCACAGACTGTTCCATCTGTCATTTTAATTTCAACATATGGCATATTAATACCATCAACCTTTTTGACTGGTATCTCAGATTTTCTATTCGGGTTTTTGGCTTGCTCATCGAACTCTGCAGATAACTTGATTTTCTGTGCTTTATCAAACGTTCCAAGGTAATATTCTTGGACCTTAACCTTCTTTCCCTCTCTTTCTTCATGATATTGGCGAACAAAGCGTCCATGACACAACTCATACGTCCAATATGATTCTAACTGTTAATAATATACAATTTGAACAATGTCTATGTGCAATGAAAGAATATCATTAACAATAACAACATACCCTATAGGAACATGTATTTTGTGTAAACAAATGGGACAAGATTTCAATTGGATTCGGTCCTGCATATGTTTCTCCATAATCACGATCTTGTTCTGTTGTGTCAGGAATTAAACACTGATAACGTTCGTTATTGGCTGTTGTTATAAAATATGGTTCCGCATTTGTTTGCGATTCCTGGAACGCGTAAGAAAGAAATATTAATTAAGATTAGAGTAAGCTTAATTAAAAGGCACACAGAAATGATCGATATAATTATATATTTCTTAAACATTGAAAAAGTAAATTTAATCTCACCAACAAGTCGGCAGTGCTTTTGCCAGGCCAATTTATTTTAAAGAGTACTGTATCATCAAAACCCTTAGCATCGTGCCCTGAGATCAAATTAATCGTGAAGACACACAGTATGACACAAAAAACGTAAAAAATCGAAATTCCAAAGAGCTTCCACATTTTTGAGTGTTTATTAAATTCACTACATATTTCCACAAAGATTTATCAATAATTCAATTCGTGATTGCATTAAAACATCCACATCTACAATGTAAGCAGGTTACCAAATGGTAGAGAAAATGACAACATGCCATTGACAATGGTTGGATACCGAGGAGATGCTGGTAGCCAAGAGAGTCAGCCACGTGTCACAGAACTGATCCCGATAGCATAGCCGGTAACTAGACATCAATGATATTATGTGGATGATCGTTTACCAAAATATCAATGCATGTAAAAATTATCAGTATTCAAAGGTAAGGAAATTTGAAGTGGCAATTAAGTGACGAATTACGATTCTCTATCTTACGCTGCCTAAATCTTTCCAGCAATAAAGTACCATCATTCCATGTTATCGACGGCTTCGATTGTAATAGCTTCGTTATTTGTTCGCTACGTACTAATCTTTCTTCCATATTTCGGAGATACTCTTCTTATATGAATGAAAACCACAGACTTCGATTTAAACAGGGTGAACACCAGGGTACACGGGATAACCTTAACACATTTTTAGGTGCTTGTTCAATTCAGTCTAATGTCCGAGGAAAACTGTGTTTAATTATTTAGCAAGAATTACAAAAACGGAATCATGCTGTTTCGTTTCTGCAAGTTATGTCAAAGAATTGAACGCTCTGCAATTGTCTTACAAAGATTTAGAGTAAGTATTTTTAATTCTACCGGTTCTTGAACCAGTGAATTAAGTAAAAATTTTGCAGGCTACGCAGGCTCTGCAGAAGAAAAAGGATAATCATCGAGCTATAACATCTCCTGAAGCAAAACAGGAGAAAACTAGAATAATCACTTGCAAGAGAAGTGAATTCAATTTTTATTTGGGACAAACCTATTCAAAGTTCGAACCTATTCCATTAGCTTCCAGAGGATGGCAACACAAGGAAGCCAGAGGAGATTATTTTGTCATACATCCCCAAATAGAGGCAAGAACTTTTTATATAATTGTAGAAATAAGACATTTTGATAACTTTAAACTTTTACATTGATGCAATACAGGAAATACCACCCAATGAAGATATAACTTTTCAAGAACTCCAAATTGACCCCAGGCTTCTTAAAAAATTAGAAGAAAACAATATAGTTTCTCCTACAGAGATTCAAAAACTTGCAATTCCTATTTTGAAAACTCGTTGCAATACAATAATATCTGCTGAAACTGGATGTGGAAAAACATTAGCGTTTCTATTGCCATTAGTAGAACAAATTCTACAATGGAAAAAGCTCACTGACAGAAAGCCAAATATGCCTTTAGGATTAATTATAACTCCTAGTAGAGAATTGTCATTGCAAATTGCAGTAAGTTACTATCACTTGGCACTTGAGATGGTTCATTACAAATTTATTCTTAACTGGACGTACATCTGTGTAGGCTCAAGTAACTACATTAACCAGAGGAATGGATTTTCAAAGTAAGTTATTAATTGGTGGAAGAACAAAAAAACTCATGCGAAATCCAAGTATAGAAAACGTAGATCTCATAATCTGCACATTGGGAGTTATGAGTAAATTATGTACCAATCATATCTACAAACTTCAGGCTGTTCGTCATGTAATTTTGGATGAAATGGATGCCTTGTTTGATGAGACTTTTGTTGAGAAACTAATACCCTTCATGCACAAAATTCCTGTACGTAATAACTTAGAGTAATATACTTCTTTTACCAATAAGAACTTGGTATAAAAAGTCATGTAGCTTAATTCCAGTGGCCATGATGATATCACTGAATATCCAGCATATTCACAGCTGACTTTAGTATCTGCTACGCTGCCACCTGAAGTGATGGAAGTGGTTGAGAAAATCGTGGATGTAAGAGAATTGCACAACACTGGATACAGATACATAAAATTGATGATTGACTCGCATTTTTAATTTTTAGCCCAATTCAATAAAACACGTCAAGACGGACAGGCTTCATAAGATTTTGGTACCGCAAAAATTCAAACGAGTGAGCACACCTCAGAAACCACAGGAATTATTGAAATTAGTTAAACAAAGATCATTGAGTAAGCAGCCAACCATTGTGTTCAGCAACGATAGTCCCACCTGTGATTGGATTAGTATATTCCTTAAACAATTCAACGTTGACAATACTCATTTGAACGGTCAAATGCCGATGGCCATCAGACAAGGAAAATTCGCTGAGTTTCAAAAAGGCATGACACATGTCTTGTCTACGACAAATGCAGGAGCCAGAGGTCTCGACACTACATCAGTCACTCACATAATCAACTATGATTTCCCTTTGAATACCGTTGAATACATTCATAGGTAATTATGAAAGGAATGTCAAGATATTGCAACTCGTCATGTAAAAATTGATGCTTACAGGTGCGGGAGAACCGGAAGAATTGGAAGTCAGAGTGACTGCAAAATCACAAATTTCATCGCAAGACCTTTAGAAATTGCAGTCACTCAGAAAATCGAAAAGGCAACACGAAAGATGCTTCCTGTTCCCATCTGCAATTTCACAGGAACAGTTTTAGAGAAAAAAAAGCAAAAAAAACCGGTACCACGACCAAGCCAAAAGCGAATCAGAACCATTCAGCCGACAAAGCCTATTGAGAAGGCAACAGTAGCAGTAGAAGATCCAAGCATCCCATATTGAACAAAATGAACTGACTTGTAAAAAAAAAAAATTATTGTCAACGAAATAAATGGTATCCCTCGTGGCTCATGAATTACTCGACTTTTTTCGTCAACATTCTGCTTTACAAGAAATGCAACTCAGTTTAACAAATAACAAATAGAATTCTCATCGACATAGGATGGACTCATTAACATTGACGCATTTGAAAATTATTCGTTTTAAATAAAGAATACGAAAACGTCAATGGTTAACAAAGCAGTCAGCATCTCTGCAGTTTTGTTTTTTCGATATCCCTCTTTATCGTTTCGATTTCTGGATTCCTTGATCGTGTGGACTCAGGAAGGAAACGCCGACCCACACGTGGTGCGTCCGTCCGGTGGAGCATCCCATCGTGTCCGGTGACACACCCACGCAAATCATATAGTAGTTCTATGAGCAAGGCACAGCGAGCCCATAAGTCTAGACCAGTTTATTACGTGGTTCGTATTTTAGTGAAATTAAAGGTGGACGTTCGAGTCCCGTGGCGCTAGGTGTGCCACGCGTACCTATACAGGGTGCGTCTGTTGTTCGCTCAACAACATAATGATGCTAAAGCATACTCAGACAATCAGCATTCCCAAATAATAATTCACCTCCTAAGATTTTCTCTACTGCCTGGTTACCTGATATCTAATACGCATACTGTAGCATCCTGGCAACGAAGTAATTGCCCGTGGCGGTTGACATTGCTTCAATTCGAGTACACCCAGTAGGCAAGAAACAGTATTACATGCGTGACATAGAAAAAACGTGGTAATGAAGGGTTGGGTCGAGCGGACAGACAGTATCATGACAATGCGTTATTAACAAAGTCCGCCTATGCATTGGTCAACAGTGCCAGACTTGTCAGCGTTCTCATTAATTGAATAGTTCCAAATCCTCGCACAAAGGAGAGACGCTCGTTGCCGTTAGGAATCGCCAAGCAATCGGATAGTGAAAATCCTTCCGGTGTGCATTCGTCAGAACCATTACATCCTGTCTTCCTGACGGAAACGCATTTCCATGACACTCGGGTGAAACGGTACTGGCGCGATGCGTAGCGGGCACTAGCGATAATAACGATTCTAATTAGCGTGGGTAACCGCGTGACATGTAGGGCACGGCCAATTCGAAACGGAGGAGTTCTCTACGTTCGCATGGGCCTGTCTAGCGGGAGAAAATCTCAGATCCTATCACTTCTAATGCCTTCTCACGTGTGTTTCTCCTCGCATTAGTTTGGAACCCTAGACGACCTCCGTTACACCCCGAATGTCTTCTCTCCTAATAGAGAAACAGCAGTACCGTGAAAAGAACGAAGAAGTCTTACTTCTATCGTGCAGTGCACCAACTACATATTTGAGCAAACGACATTTCAAGTGACAGACTGTTACACCTGAAGGCATTGTATGAATAAGGCGATAATGGTGAAGAGGTGGAAGAGGAGGAGGGTCACGAGGAAGAGATGAACGATTCTTCTTAAGCGTCGAGTATCTCGTAGTTGCCGTTGGTGCTGGTGGCCCGGAGAAAATAGTTTAGGCTGCCGAGGGGCACGCGTTATCCCCCCACGCTAGACGCGCGAGTGGAAGGGGCAGCCAGTCGGTCGTTCCAGGAGTGAAGCAAGGCTCAGTAGTGTCGCGGAGCGCAACTCGTTAGCGTCTTTAGGTTTTCTCTCTTAGAAAACAGTGAGGAAGACAGAATCGAGGAGGCAGGAGTGCGAGAAAGAGCAACAAACTAGATAAAGACAAGTAAGAGAAGGGAAAAAAGTGTGATCGGGCATTGTTAGCCTTGTCTATCGTGGCTGTACGTTCACGTGTGATTGTTTCTTTGCTTCTCGGATGGTCTAGCGTGGCGGGAGTGTGTCGAGTATAGTAAAGGTGCATCGAAGTGTGCCCAGCGAGCGGTAACTATGTTTCATTGTGTTTGCAGCAGCAATTCAGAAGTGTATCGCAATCAAACGTAATGAGGAGAATCCCGAGAGAGCGAACAAGTGAAATTTTTGGATTTGGTGTAAACGGTAAGCGTTGTCCTAGTAAGAAGTAAACAGGAGGTGGGGGTCTTTCTCGCGTCTCGCCCACCGGTGATAGAACTACAGAGCATCGTGCGCGAACCGTGTCGTCGTGGCCAGGCTTATCATTCGAAGAAGAGGTGAGCGTCTCAACGTCGCGTCACACGTGAATCATTCTAGAGGTATCCGGCTCAGAGATTCCCAACGTGACAAGCAGTGACGACGGCATTGTCTTGAGGTATTTTTTTGAGTGTCCTAAGAATGTTCCAGTGAATGACGATCGTAACGCGAGTGTTAACACGTCGTGGGAGGTGGTGATGCAAGCTCGACGATCTTCGTGCTTGCCTGTAGTTTCGTGTTTTGGTGCTTTGGAGTTGCTGTGTACCCGTGTCCCTGCGTGTTCTGACGTGTCCTTACACGTTTAGGTGCCTGCACCTAGAGTGGGTACGTGTGTCGTCTCTATAACGATCAAGTGTGAATTCTCGTCATTTTACGAAGAAGAGGAATCCCGGAAGCCGTTATATTGGAGAGGAAGCGGGAAAGCGGCGTGCCGCTGTTTTGTGTGCCGCGGCAAAGGCGCTCGTCTCAACCTGAAAACGTAAGAAATTATCTTATATTCTACCACTTCGTTTTCTTCCTATCCAAATAGGCGCATTCGTCACAGGGTCCCTATGAACAACACTTAAAAGCATCGGTCTCCCATCTTCAGGAAGATTGAGCTTTCGAGCTTGACAAGGCCGAGTGTTTAATCTACAATAGTGTATCGATATTCTGGCGTGTCAAGCGTGGGCAGTTCTGCGTGGGTCGAAGGAAATCGACCATCGCGCTACCGAATAGTCTCCCCTCCTCCTCACCTGAGACTCACGTGTCCCTCGGGATCGAATTCTTCCTCGATTCTCGGCCGAAGAAGGTCCGGCATGCCGCTACGAGAATGTGGAGAAAGAATCCTCATCACTACCTCTCCCCCTCAACATGTGGCCGTTCCTCGAGCGGAAAAGCGCCTCAGGAATTGAAATGAGCGACCTTCGGCTAGTGTCGACTGTTTTTAAAGCCATTGTTGACGTCGCAACGCTGTAGGATTCGTGGCACGTCCCACCGAGTTCGTTATTACAACGATTTCCGGTCCCAAGAAGCAGCGTTGGTCCCAATGGCAACTCCTAGCGGAATTCTAGTGGAATTGTGTCGGTGCTGTAATATCGTCAATCGTAAGTCAGGGCGCTGCTGATGCCGCGACTGTATGAGCACCTCTGATGCATACCTGGCTGCACGCACGCATCCTACTACTCACTACCTTTTTATTCTTTATCCGCGTTACGCGCGCCCAGTGCATTGACTCGTTGCATGCCATTGGTCACCTGTGTGAAGTTGGCCCTCCAATTACGGCAATGACTGTTCGTGTTCTCATCTTTTTTTGCGATTCCTGTACTCATCCTGTATTCGTCAGATATCAGATATCTGTGCTCGAGAAATAGTTGGCAGCATTTTCTAACAAGATGACAAAAAGGCTGCTCCAATTCCAATGAGACCGAAGCGGACCCCGATCGAAGTCTCTACACTCAGCAGACTCGAATAGATCCCGCATCCCTCATCCTGTTGACGAGATAGATTTCTCACGTACCATACAGGGACCTCCTACGAGGAACCCTCGACCTCTTTCGTATTTCCGCGCGTCCCTCCACCTTGAGGAGAACTGCCGATGATGCATATCAACCGGGACCTACTTGTCAGTGCGCATAATGGGAGCCACTTCGACAACCGGCCAGGCTAAACTCCCTAGATTTATGGAACGACGTGCTTCTCGCATTGGAGCTGTCAAGAAACTGCGGGCTTCGCCGGATACTCGGGACGCAATTCGAATTCGTGGAAGGGTGGGATGGGGTGACATGGGGCGAGATGGGTGGAACATGGAAAGTGGAGTGAGACTGAGCAATGGCTTAGAAACACGAAGACGCTCGCCCTAGCCGTGTTTCCCTCGCGTCAGCAGTTTCACTCGCAAGATAATCTGCCTCGCGCAGGAAGAACCTATTGCGGCATTCAGGTCGATCGTTCGCTCCCTTCTTTCGAGCAGCAGGACGCGCCGAGATTAAGTCGCGGAGGTCCAATCGCTTTAACTTCTTTGAGATATCAGTTCGCGTGCAAACAAACAAGCAAACTGTTAGGCAAGCAGAGGAGACACACGGACGAGCAGCACACAGAGACGAGTGGACGGACAGCCTGGCAGGCAGGCAGAATAACTGGCAAGCAAGCAAGCAAGCAGGATGTAGCTTCTTTAAAGAGGAGAACGTAATTAATTGAAACCGGACGAGGCGATTGACCTCTTGAAACTGTCGGGACGCCGTTGTGCCACTGGGAAAACCCTTTGTATGCATAGGCATTTCGTAGATTCGCTTCCTACTTCGTTAGGAAAATTCGTGAAGGGTGCGAGCAACGATAGAATTCGACTGAAGGGCAAATTGAAGAATTCGCGTTGGCCGACTTTGTCGATACTTCCAGGAGGCACTTCTCCTGAGCACGGAAAATTGAGATATACATCTTACTAGCTCTGGAGCTTGGGTCGTTTTCTCACTCTCTCTCGCAATTTTCCTTTCTTCGTATTGCTGCATTGTTTATGCGTGAATGGGAAACGCACAAAGAGACGCAATACGGGAGAATTCCTGAGGTGTAGGGTGCCGCTACATCCACGGGTCGCCCGAATAAGAAAGGGGCAGTCTCTTGAGAGCGAAGGGGTGCATATTTTGATCCTACTGCGATATTCTGGGGTGGTTTTCATCCTGGCGCCGACGTCAATCTCAAATGTTCCCCCCCCCTGGAGCCCGCGACCCTCGGCAAGCTCCAAAGAAAGGAAGTGACGCGTGTTGTTTCAAAGAACTGCTTGTTCCCAAGCGGGGTCTGGCCATTTCGCGTATTGGCAACTGTTCTCTCGAGTGTGTCGTCTTGAAAAAGTGGCAAAGGCGTCCCCGATCCTATAGGAGAATCCTGCACCCTTCGCGAAGCCAGAATCATAAATATCCCTAGAGCTGCAATTTGACTTCTCTAAGCAAAGTGAACCAAGGAAAATACAAGACAGAGCCGCACGAGAGTGCAAGTCAAGGATTCGAGCGGTTCTCGTGGCGTTCACGGCCACTGGCGACTCGGTGAGGAAAAAGAGAGGTTAGAGGGCTGGAGCAGGGATAAATTAATGTAGGCGATCACGCAACGAACTAGGAGCAGCGGATCGTGGGAATAGGGCGCGATTACCTCGTTCGACTTGATTTTTTCTGTCTCTCGAAATGAGCGATGCGCGCCCTCGTTCGGCGTCCGATGCGCAATATTTGTTTGCCGTCTAACCGTAAAAGCATGGAACCGTAGAGCCCAAGACTCCTCTTGGCTATTCGCACTTCTTCTCCCTACTTGTCAACGGAGCTCATCCTTTCCGTAAGAACGTCACCTGGCACACGAGAGCCAAGACAGTCAGGCCGCGTCCGACCACCATTTGTCCCATTCCTCCAATTCCTCTGCCCTTCCCGTTCGAGCGGTTTCTCGAAATCAGCTCGCGTGTTTCACAAATATCCTCGCGTTGTCTCAGCAATCGCGAGTAATTGCGTCACCCACATTGCTTGGCAGGAAAGTGCCGGCGAACAATAGGAAGTCGGTTTCTTTTTGGCTGTTGCACTTCTCCCTTCGTTGATGACGCTGCGATCGTCAAGATCGTAAGGACTGGTCGTTGACCTCCGATTCCTCTATCGCTCTCCTCCTCTTACGTCTTTGCAACCCTCCTTGAGTCCGTAGCAGCGCACCTATAGGACATTAAGCGAGTACGAGTACGAGTAGGCGACCGGACCTCGTATTGGGTCAGTGGCGTTGTAGTATTCGCTTCTTGTGCGGAGGAGGAGCGAGGGGAGCGAAGAGGAAACGATAGAAGACCAGACAAGAGTGGGAGTAAGCGTAAGAGAGGAAAAGAGAAGAGAATTCTTGGCCTCCCTCCCGCGCTCTCCCTTTGCTTGACTTGGCTCGAGTCTCAAGAGTAACGGCATCTCGGAGCCAATACCTCCATCCGCCACCGGTTCCTCCTTGATGTCTACAAACCTGCCTCTGAATACTACAAGTCTACGCACTCCTCGGAAGCGAGAAGGGAGAATCTCATTCTCTTGCTCCTCCTCCTCCTCCTCCTTTGCTTCTCCTCCTCTTCCTCCTGCTCCCTCTCGCCTTTCTTTGCAGCAGCTGGATTAGCTCCCTCTGTAGCAATATCTGTGCCGTAGGACGAGGACGATGACCAGGTTGTCTCGGAACGTATATAATATTTGCGCATGCAAAAGTAATACGGCGATTTGCTCGATGCTTACAGATCAATCGATAGATCGATCTAGCACGAGGAGGCTGCGAACCTGGTCCAGCAGCAGCGTAAGGGATTGCTGCTATACCAGTAATAAAATTCTATTTCGAGCAGTCGGTTGACAGCGTCGCCGAACAGAGGAGTCGTGCTTAGTGCAAGGAGAATCCTAAGCTCGGAGGCCTTTCTAACGACTGCGACTCCTTCGGCGAGAAGGAGAATCCGGTCGCCGATGACGAGAGCGAGGAGCGAAAGACGACGGTAGAAGCGCCTTCGGTCTTCCAGTGTGCTCGTCCAATTAACCAATTCTTAACGCAATTGACGCAGCTAACAGTCTTAAGGTCTTTCAGTGTCCAAAGGGTCGAGCAGGCGCCGTTCCTAAAGAATATCCGATCCCAATCCCTGAATCACATCCGAGACAACGAAGTCCTAGGAGCGCCTGGATTACGCTCGTCCCGCTTCGATTCTGGGTCACGTATCGCGCTACTCGTCCTACCTGGGCTCTCACGTCGTGAGGTCTCCCGTGTCATGTACCGTGTGCATACGTGTGCACACGAGCACACAGGGTCCACGTGGTGTAAGCAGCCTATGCGCTCCGTAGGAGTGTGTGCTCGCATTGGCGCAGCCTTTCTATTTCAGTGAGAGACATGGGGTCGCGTTACGCGACATGGTCACGCGAGCCCCCTTCCGCCCCGCGGTCATCCGATTTCGCGATACGTGGGCGTGGGCGAACGATTTTCGAAATGGGCACGCACTGCTGCCAATGGGAAATCCAAACTGCTGGCTCCCTGCAGTTCTTGCTCAGCCACGACCCTTCGTATTCCTTTGTCGGAGTCGAAGAACGGCAATCGGTGCCTTCTTCTTCGAGCATCTGGCACCTAGCACCTGCTTGCCCAGTTCGTTCATCATCTTCGTCTTCTCCTCGTAGTCTCGATCTCCTGCTCCTCCTTCAAACGCGCATCCGACAATGTTCGCCCTCCACTCTTATTGGGCAGCGTTCTCCGACCCATCCTGGGTCTCCCTATCTTAGGTGGCAGCGTTCTCGGCGCGCTTCGACGCAGAATGAAGTTAATCGGTCAAATCACTCGAGTAGTCAAGGTGCTTCCTTCCTCGACCCACACACGGCTTCGGGTACCACGAGCGCCTGAACGGTCTTCTCATCAGGTGCACGAACGTTACTCTTCTTGTTCTCCCCCTCCCTGCGTTGCCGGGATTTTCTTGGATTCCTACGTGGTACCGATTGTCGCTTCTGATAAGACTGGCGCCAAAAGATACAATTCACGCCGTAGATGCGCAATCCGAGAAAGAGCGTCGTAACAATCCAAGTCGGTTGATTATTGGAAATGAGTCTTCCAGTCTGTTGGCCTGAACATGTTCACCTATATCTAATAGGTAGATGGGAGCATACGTTAACATGCTCACGTATACCAAGTAGCTAAGTGGAGGAGGAGGTCAACGCGCAGAGGTGTTCGCAATCGCATAGCGTGAGGCCTAGATAAGGACTACCACTCCGCGTGTGATGGTAGCAAGACTGATGATTCAAATGGCGCACCGTTGACGCTTCCTGGGAAGTGCACACTCCTCTTATCAATCCCGATAACGACGCCTAGGCACACGGGATAAGATACTTTTTTTCACGTAGATCCGCGAATTCGGGTGACGATATACAAGTGTCTGTCAATTTTTCTGACTAGTGATTCGTGGATGCCGATTGCTACGAATCATCAGAGTTTTCTACGTAGCCTCTTCTAGGCAGACCGCTCTACCCGACATGAATTCAGCAGAGCGGAATACGTGCATACAGGGAGCCTCTGCTTCCTTACGTAACATCCTCGATTTAATGGCGAAGAAGCCGTGCGTTTTCCCCGCACTCGCGATGCGTACCAACCTAACGCGAGCTCCGTGCTCTCTGCGGAAGTCGTTTACGTAAGTTAAGTACCGAGGGTAGTTGCTCGTGGGAGGCGAAGCCGCTGACTATGTTGATGGCGCTGAGGCGAACAAGAAGACAGGATGTTAGACAAGACGGAGGAGTTGCAGATCAGTGGGCAGAGAGTCAGACGTCTTCGCTGGTGGCACAAAGCAACTGGGCAAGAAGGTCAAAGGTTGGAAGAAAAAGGTCGAGTCGAACCTTTGCTTTGATATCATGCAATTCCCTTCGCCTTATGCAAAGGTGTCCCGGAAGGGCCAAAGGTCCTGGATGGTGTCAGCAGGTCTCGGCCCTTGGATCCTCGGACGTCCAGAGGAGCTGGCATGAAATTGGTTATAGGAAGGGCCAGGTTAAAGGCCCCGACAACATACCGGGTGAGCGAGCATTACGGAGCCGCCAGGAGAACACGAGGTGGTCAAGGGGGAACTTCCGGTGCCCCTTGTCCTGTGCTCCACCTCCTCTACCCGATTCTCATCCGCGTGCTTCGCTTTCTCTCTCTATCCCAGTTGTGGACACAAAGCGCCCTGGCCGTGCTAAGGGATAGAAAGGTTCTGGGCATTGTAACGGCGTGCCAGCCTACCTACCATTCTACCTACCCAACTATCCCACCTATAACCTATCCACACGACTTTGCTTTGTGAAGAATATAGAGGGAAAAGCAGCAAGAGTTGAGAGCTGATGAAACGGAAAATATCGCCTTGCTGCCAGATGACGCAGGAAAAAAAAAAGTCCTTCCGAAGCAAATCCCTAAAATATGCGAGATGCATCGCTCGTTCCTTGGAACAGCTTAAGGCAGGGAAATTCGTTTGGCGGCACCCGTGCACTTTAAAGTATTCGACATGTGGTAGATCAACGTTCGTAATATGCCTGAGTAGCTTCTAATGTAACTCCGAGTTTAGGTATGCGGTGCTATGACACGTTTCCTGTTGTAAATGGCCAAGAAGGGAGAGCGAGCTGCTCGACGCAGGAATCAGATAACCCAAAGTCTTTAACTTTTAAATTTTCTCCATTGCATCTACCTTTCCCACTTCTCGTTTATGACGCCAGCTCAAAGCCCTCGAGAGAGTCGGAACATGGCCGAGGGTTGTGCGCGCGTGTTGTTTAATTCTCATGGGGAGTGCAGGGAGGATATCAATCGATGGTTTCGATGGAGCGGAGTGATGGAAGTTGCGTGGCGTTTAAGTCGAGAGAGAAAAAAGAAAATGCATGTAACGGGTGCAGGGATTGGAAGATGATACGAGTAGTAGGTTGTAGCGGTTAGAATAGTCGATGGAGTTGCGGGAGTTGCGGGATTTGTGGGATTTGCGGGAAGTGCGGTTAGGCGACGGAAACTGTGGCGGCGTGCAGAACCAGAGGGCGACTGCATCGCGCATTGTATTCAAATGGCATTCCAAGGCCTTTTCACGCTTAGACGTGACGCCGTGAGCCCGATACTTTATTCCGAGTCGGGCCGAGGCCACGCTGGGCCACGTCAGAGGCCACGCTCCTCCCCGAGGAGGTGGCACGTCGTGATCCTGACAGGAAACCTTTTAACGCGCTCGATCGCTCCTTGACTCCTTCGCTTTTATTTATTCCGAATTTAATCGCGTCCGTTACGCCCTTTCCTGCCGTGCGGCTCACTCGTTCGATTGCCTTTCCGCTTTTTTCCCCTTTTCTTTCTGTCTTTCGTCCTCCTTCTGTCTCTCTCTCCCTCTTTCTCCCTCGTGGTATTCGTATAGTAAGCTTGTTGGCCGTCGACACCGAAGGCAAACAAAAACGAAAATTCAAAGGGAAACTACATTTTCCAGTTTTCTACCACTACACTCGTATCGCACTGAAGAAATATCGCTGCCACAGAGTGGGACTCTCGTAGCTCGTAGCTCGTAGCTCGTAGCTCGTAGATCGTAGATCGTAGTACGTGGCCGCGCGCCAAGTTTTTCTCGGATCTCGGCTGCGGCTCCTCGGTTCCACAATCCATACGCTGCTCTCTCTCTAGGGTCAATGCTCGAAACTTTGTTCCAGCTGCCGCGTCGCCTCTCGCGCTCGATTCCCATCATCGAGAAGCACCTACCTTTTTATGCCGTCCTTCCGAAGGAAACTTCCTCGACCTCTTACCTTCTACCTCCTACTTTGATTTCCTTTGCTTGGCGTCCACTCGGTTCAATCCACAGAGACGTTGTCGTCACTGCACTTACCTTTGGCAATCCTAGACGCGACATGGACGCTACCAAGGATTGGACACACTGAATCTTCGGGGCGGCATAGAAGGATTGGGAATGTTGAAAAACATTGGACGACTACGCGTCTCACGCGCGCACACACGCGCGTGCCTTCGTAGCGTACTGGTGCTCGAGAGGAGACTTTCCACGTGGAGGAGTCTCTATGCCCAAGAGCCTTTTACGACTTTTAACGTCTTCCTCCTATTCTCTTATGCTCCCACTTCCTCTCCCCATCTCTCGCGATACGCTGAATCACTTTTTCGTGGCTTCGCCAAGGAAGTTTTCGCACTACCGACAGCAAGGACTCGAGTCGCGCGGCCTACCGGGATATTTATAGTTTGACCGTTAAACCGCATTCAAGTTACGGCAATTCTCATGCCGGAGGACCCGTAAGAGACTCAACCTGGTCAACAGTCCCTCGCACGGCATTGCGGCACAGGCCTCTCGCAGTCATTTTCTTGCAATCTACGCACTCAGCGGAGCCAACCGATGAGACCTTCGGCAGCAATGCTACGCAGAGACGCATTTAAATGGAGGAAGAAAGCACGCGCAACATACGCGCTATATGAGTCGGCTGTAGGATCACGGTTGATCGACATATGTTCCTGCTATCCCCCGTGGGGAGGGGGAAGAGAGAGAGAGAGAGACAAAGAACGGGAGCAAAGGACTCGTGGAGCGTGAATTCATTAATAAATATGCTAATGGTCGCGGACAAACGTGCTGCCACGCGCTGTGTAACATCTGTCGCTCTCGATTTAATTAAACGTGTCTGATTGCCAGTGGGTGATCTAGAGCGAAGAGGATTCAGACATCTATCCTCCATCCTTTCTCGTTATGTCCTTGTCCTATCTATTCCTTTTCTGTTTCGGCAGAAGAAAGAGAAACAGTATAAGATTAGTGCAACCCGCGAGTCTACAGTGAGGAAGTGAGAGAGAGAGAGAGAGAGAGAGATGGAAGGGCGCCGAAAAGGCTGCGTAGCTAAAAACTATTACGTCGACCGTTGCGCGTTGCCCCCTGGGGCTACTCGAGGCCTAGATAGAGCGTAAGTCAAAGCAAGGCGAACCAAGGCACGCATTGTCCTCGCGCTACTCCAGGAGACGAGGAGTCTGCCGGTCTCTGTCTTTGTCTCTCGGCTTGTCCGTCGCGCTCCACACGTTGCAATTGTATTCTCTCTCTCTCTCTCTCTCTCTCTCTCTCTCTCTCTCTCTCTCTCTCTCTCGCTCGCCTATGGGTTGTGGGTTATGGGTTATGGCCAGCTAATGTCGAGATACCGCACTCGAGCAGGCACACTCTCGCCGCTTTACTTCCTTTGTTTAGTCTGACGCTAGAGCGAAGTCCTTCTGATTGTGACCGCCTTATACTCCGAGTCCAAAGTTACGTAATCGCGAGAGCGTGCAACGCTACGACTCGACGTTCGCCACGCTTCGCCGTCTGCGCTACCTTACTCCGTCTGTTACGTATGCGCGCACAGGAAATTCGAGTCTGCTTTACAGGAGAGAGGGAAGATGAAAAAAAGAGCGAAAACTAATGGACACTCCGACTCTTGTTGCAAGCGAATCGAAGAGCCAGTGAGAAGGAGACGGACTGAAAGAATACACGCATCTGCCTCCAGTCTGCAGGGACGTCGCCGAACGGCGACAAGCGAAGACCGAACAGTCAACGGTAATCCACCCAAGTGAATTAGGCCTCCTGCTGGATGGAGGCTCAGCCGCACCACCTAAGCTCAGTCTTCAAACCGATCCTTACTGCTTGGTCGCTCTGTCTATACGTACGAGACAAAGGCTGCGATCTACCCAGGACTCTTGCGAGACGATCTGACGATCTGCATGACCCTTCGACCCTTCCTAAGCTACACGCCCTGTGCCTCTTGCGCAGAGTCCTCCTTCTATATACTACGAAGAAAAGAGTTACGTGTACATCTCGTGTACTTTAGGCTGGGCAAATACTGGATCTGTTATCAGTCAAAGGAACCGACATTAGGCCTCTTATCTGCTTCGTGGTTGTTCGGGCGAAGACAGAGTCGCTTGTCGTGACTAGGGAAAGAGTTGAAAAACTCCTTCGTTCCGAAAGGCAGATGTGTTTGCTTTTGGGGAGGCAATTTCTGTGCCTTATTGTCGTGTAGCCACAGCCGTTCGGCTGTCCATCGGGCTGCAACGCTAACGGAAAAGGGAGTAACTCTCAATATTGACCTCGGTTTTTATCACCTATCAGATTTCACTGCTGACTCCTGCTTGTTCATTGAGGATAGTTGATAGAAGTCTATATGTCGATGGTCCGCCATGCTACAAGGCCAGGCAGCACGCAGCAGACATGCTGCAGACAACGTGCTGCACAATCAGGTAGGCAACGGGAATGTAGGCTGGATCATATTTTTAGAACCTGGTGGATACGAGGAGACGCGTCTCGTAATAGGGTTGACTAACACGGCGGAAGGATGCATGGAAGATCTGCAAGGAAAAGGAGGCCTTTCTTCATCTCGTTATCTCAAATATTATGAATTCTCTTGGCGTTGTATAAACAGGCTCCCAGGATGGCATGGTGTTATGCTGGCGTTCGCGTGACTGACGTTGAACACACTGTCCCCTTACCGTCGCCGGTACGTTCACGAAGTATGGGAAAGTTCTGTCTACCTCAAATATTTGTCTATTACGATAGCTCAGCCCTTCCGCGACGATCGAGGTGCTCGAGGCGCGAATCGATGATGGATCAGCCATTGCGTCACGAGACTGACGCGTCACTGACTCGAGCTTGCACTGTTCCGTCTCTCCGATTCGTTTTTTCCTCCTTTGCCGCGTCCCACGGTATCTGCAAGAGGGAATCGCTTCAGGAATTACTAGTCTGCCCAATGGAATCGCGCGATAACGTTAATACCAGTTCTGGCTGCAGTAACCGCGTTCCTCTTAGACGAACCAATCAGCTGTCTCTACGAGAATCCCGTGCGATCCCGCGTAGGCAAATAACGACTCGTGGCGAATTGAATTAATTCTGCGATGCCCGACGGCCATCGTCCTCGCCGATATATGGAGCAATAAGAATGCTAACGATCGCCATTTGCATACATCAATCGAGAGCAATCCTTGCTGCACTCGTTCCTCGCTCGATCAAGCTCAACCTCGACGAGCGCGAGACCAATTCACTCGAATGGAAGAAGTCGCGATGACTGTCATTCGCTCGCTTGTGAATTTCAATGAGGCGTAAGAGGATCTGACCCAAATGCGATTAGCGGCAAGAAGCAGGGCTGGACAGGGTGTCGGGTTCGATGGCGGATTCGGCGGGCCTGGGAGCGGGGCCAGTTACCGGCATGCGGGCACGGGGCAGCTGTCGTCGCGATTATTTACCCAGTGGCGTCGCCGATGCTGTTTCGACTCTTGCGATCGATTCGTGGAAGATGACAGCGTGTCGCATCCGAATTCAAATAGCAGAAAGTGCATCCTACGGCGACTTTACGAAGGCAGGCAGTCGCCTTGTGAGCAGTGCATTCCGGGCGTCTTTCGGGCTTCGTCTACAAAAATGTCTTCCCTTTTTCGACCCCTACGCTACTGCGAAGGTGGCATCGAGGAATGCGATCTCTCGAAGGGCCCAGTCGAGCCTCGGCTGGGTACGTCTTATGTTACGTAACGGAGGAAAGACGCGGGAGGACGAGGCTCCACCCAATTGCACGTGCAACAATAACAAGAGCAGGATACCTAATAGCAGCAACAACAGCAACACGGCGACCACAGAATATGCAGGGGCAGAGGTAGAAACAAACGGAGCAAGAGCAAGATCAGGAATGGTGGTGTCGGACCTGGCAGCGTGTAACTGAGATGAGTCACGATCCTACGGATACGAATAACGTTGGACCCTCCGAGCGAGGCCACTGCTTGCCGAGCGGACGGGCCCCGCATTCCGATCCAATTGCCCGGAATTGACCGAATAAATTCATCGCGGTTTATGGAAAGACCGTAAACGAGACCCGAGTGGCTTGGATTGTTAGAGCTGGCAGAGGCTGATGATTTTATGTTGGCAGCTCTGAGGCTTCTTATTGCCGACCCTCGGTACGCGCGAGCGTATGTAAGCAGCGCCCCCCCGGAACGATGTGCTACAGAAGAAGACTAAGAAGAAGCATGGAAATAAAAAGACCGAGGGTCCCCAACTGCGCAGGAGAACACAAGAGAATGCAAAAAAGCCTTGTCTCGCGTACCGAAGTAGACAAGCAGCGCGGGAGTTAGGGAGGACACGAAGTCAGTGAGTCCAAGTAGAGGAACCTATACGTCTCGTTCGACCCTACGAACAGTGACTAGCTGCGGACAGCCGTTCCAGAGCGACGGGTTCGACGTCCGAAGTCTCCTCCTTTCCCATTAAACGATTAGCACTGGTTCGCGGAAGCGACGCCCGCGTCGAGGCGGCTTCGCACGCACCGTGCGACTCCTCCGGGACTAGCAGGGAAAGAAAATCGGATCGAAGCGACGGCCCGTAAGGTGGCTCAAATACTTTGTGCGTCGCGAGCTACGAGGAGGCCGATTAATTGCAGCCATCCTCCCGTGCCGATGGACCTCGATGATTTATTGTTCTTATCAGGGATGCTTTGGGACCCTGAAGTGCACTTTACCGATATACGATGCTTGGAATGTCTGTCGCATAATGGCGCAACGAGTTCACGGATGAACCAAGGAGATCCTCGTTCCTTGATCCGCTGCCCCCGATTACTCTCGATCATCCTGCGGCCATCTTCGGCAGGAAGGGTATGGCTCTCTGTTGCATTTCCTTATAAGCATCTCTGCCTTCAGGAGACCACGTGGAGTCATTGTCGAGTGCGCGTGTAGGTGCGTTTAGGCGCGTGTCTCTCGTTCCCACGGCAGACTGGCGTCTGGCGACTTCAGACAAGCGAAGAAGGAACGAAGGGGCGAGAAAGACTATGGGCGAAATACATGTGCTCCTCGTACGGGCTGCCAAGTCGATCTGCCAACTCGGCCTGCCAAGTCGAGCAGTCTCGTCGCGATACGCGGTCAGCGTCCGAGGAGTCGATATATACGTGAACTCGTGATTACCGCATGCCTCGTCATCGCATGGTAGCTGCGGATCGTAATTAGCTCGTAGGCAATGCGGGTGCGCACGCACGTTCTCGCGAATCGCCTCCTGTGTCTCTTGCACGTGGATGCCAGGCACGGTTGGCCTGAGAAAATACGAGCTGCGCTTTCCCGGATTGCGAGGGATCGCGTAGCTTCCCGACGATTGCCCCACCAGAGAGAAAGGAATCTCCTCGACGAGTAGGTCAACGAGTCGGGAACGTCTTTCTCGGGTCTAATAGTGGCGCTTGTTGGTGCAGCTTTCCTATCCATCCACTTGTAGCTATGATCAACACCCAATATCTCAATGTCCTCCTCCTTCGTCTACGTAATCATTCATTTTGGATCCATCGATGACGTTCGGTCTCGCGATACGCATGGATCGCGACAAGTAGTCACGATATTTACATAACTAGTTCGACTTGTCAACGTTACATTCCTCGAGCAAACGCACTGACAATGCGGAATGCGGTAAAGGAAACGTATTGCGATTCACGTGTTGGAATATCCGCAGGGAAATCGCGTGGCCGACGGAGCAGGAATCAGAAGCCGAAGGGAGGCGAGAGGAAGGGTGGACACGCAATAAGTACAATGTGCAGCTAGTAGGGCGGGAGAGTCGTGGAAAGGAGCAGCGTGGTAGTCGGCCGTGGAGGCCATCCGTGAAAACTATCGAAGCAGATATCCTCGCTCGCTCGTATGGTGTCCCAGGAGATCCACCATTTTCCATCGGCCATGCCCGATTCACCTGTGCACGCAGGCACCTAGCCAGCGTAGGGACGAAGGGTGTCTGTAGGGGTTTTCAGCTGCCTTCGGGCGCATCCAGAGACTCGCGGTTGCACGCACCTTGAACATTCCCATGACGCACACCGACGCGCGAGCAACGGACGGACTGGTTGCCGCCCTCTGCAGAACCTGATACACTCGTGGACGCTTCGCCCTGCCTTCCTCTTAAGGTCTGCTCTGTCCTTCAGGCACCTTGAAGCTCCTATTCACCGATCATCGCTCTGCTTCGCAGCGGCTTCCTGTTTCTTTCCTTCCCGAGGTGTTGGTCGTTCGAAGGACGCTCGAGTGGTGAGGATCGATCGTGTCATTGGACAGGATCTGGATTTTACGTAAAATGTAATCCTTCGAGTCGGCGAACCCTTAGTCGATTTGACAAGGAATCCCTTGTCGGATTGCAGTGATTCTGACGCGAGACGCCCAAGAGCAGGAATCGTCTGCGGGTTCGCCAGTGAGCCCCACAAATCGGACAGCGACACGCCAGAAATAAATTAAGCGGTTAAGGCGCTGATGCGGGATCGCCGCTCGACTCTGCATATGGGTACATTATACTATTGATGTATACCGTGCAACGCGTACGTAGCCAGAATAGGCTTGGCGGGGCCCAATATGGCCGATATGGCCGACATCCCACCCTGGAGCTTTCGCCAAAGAAGAGGGTCAATTCCGTGGAGCGTCTACACGGCGTAGGGAATGTAACGACTCGCGCTAGACTCCCGCTAGACTCGACGCTTCCAGACTCCATCATTGTTATTCTCCCGGGAGAAATACAAATAATAGCACTCGCAGTCTTGGCTTCTCTTACACGACTGCCACTCCTATTAGCACCTTTTATTCCCACGTTCCCTCGAAGGGATCGACGCGTCGATATAGACTGCGGACGGCTGAGTACCGGTTTACCTATTATCCCACACGACTACTCGATCATCGGGATACTCTCGGATTCTTGGAAACTCGAGTGACTGGAGTAAGAGACGCCTCGTACTACACGTACGACTCGCTTCGACTATATTCGAAGCAACGCTGCACTACCTGCCGTGGGAGTGTTGCCTCTCCCAAGATTGAATGGGATCGTATCTCTCTCTCTCTCTTTCTCTCTGTCTCTTTCGTATAACCTTGCACGAGTTGAAGTAAGAGCAGAGGGAAAAGACCGAGGCCGAGGATCGGTCAAATGGTTTTACGTCAACGAGATTAACGTATTCGGGAAAGGATCTGCGCGAACGGCATTCCTACGGGCCTGAACAAGCAAGGACTCTTCGCAGCATCCTGTTCCTATAATATACGATCGTTTCGTATGATAATTTATGCCCGCTATAGCATCACCATTTGGCTGGAAGGTGTGAATGACCAATGAACATGTGCGGAGCTACTTCATCAACCTCATCAACTTGAACCGTACAGAGAAGGAAGAAAGTGACGGAAGCATTTTGAGGGGACCGGTCGACCTACTAGATTTTTTCTACGTTTATGTTATGCTGTCGAAACACTGATTCCCTCTTTCTTTTTCTTCTTCTTCTTCTTCTTCCTCCGTCACTTTCAGACTGACGTTTTCCTTCTCTCTCTCTTTCTCACTGTTCTTCCAAAGAGAGAGACTACCTGACATCTCGTGTCCTCGGAAGTCCGAATGCCCATATAACTGATAGCATCTCCATCGATGCCGCGTCGCTTGTTCTCGCGTGGGACGTCGTCTCCTTGAAATCAATCCCATCTTATATATAATACGATCCGATTGACCGATCCACCCACAGATTCACATACTCGGATGTTTGCGCATATTCTCGTGTATTAACTCTTTCGGCGAAGGAGGCACGTCTATCGTTCCTCCGAGTCCTGCTTTCTGGTTAACGCAGCTTTATCGTACCTGCGACCCAGGACAGTAGCCCAGTAGCATGGCGTGGCACAAAGTGACGCTTGGAATGCAGGGAATGCACGGAATGCACGGCTGGCTGACCCTCCTCGGTCATTCATGCCGAATAACTACGAGCGAGCTGGTGAGCTTCGCTCGGGCGAATGCTGACCCATGTGGACTCAAACTGAGAAGCCTTTTTTTGGTAGTTGGAAATAGGCGTCTTTCGCAGTCGTGTATCGTATTTACATTTTTCCCTAAGCGCCGTTCCAATATTACCTCTTTCAAGATTACTTTATCGCCGGCTGTTTATACGGATGATCTTCGGAGCTGGTGCAGTGTCAGACTGTTTTGAGAACTCTTTATTTATTTTCAGGATGACGAGATGATCGCGAGCCTTCCGGTGAACGGCGGGGGCGGAGGTGGTGCTGGAGGTGGTGGCGGTGCTGGTACCGGAAGCGGTGGGATAGGACCGATAAGCCGCGTAGGGCGAGGAGGACTTGCCCTGCACAGATCTAACTCCAGTCTAGAGTTACCTCATAGTCCTGATCCTTCGTCCCGGGTGCCTGACACTCCTCTTCGTCGAGAGTATGGCTCCCACGGGAGCATCGACGTAGTCGCCCAGTCCGTGTCGGTTGGCGAGAACTTTTTCGCCATGTTCCAAGACTTCCGTCCGGTCGAGAACCGTTCTGGTGCTGCACCCGGGGACTTCCTGAGACGCGTCCAGGACGGTCAAACAGCTTCGGACGTGAATGAGGTCTGCGGAGTAGGTCCTACGGGGTCTAGTCCAAAACTTCGTTTGAAGCTTAATCGTCTCTGGGGCGGTAAACCTCCTCGGGGCGCCGAAGAGACTTGCACGAGTCCGGTCGTATCTGCTGATGTCGAGGAAAGACACAGGAGAAGAGCCTTCGCTCACTACGACTGTCAATCTCTTACTGCCAACCTGGGCTACGCAGCGAAACTTCGAGGCATTTTACTGGCTAGAAGAAGAAACACGGCTACAGGAGCATCCGCAGCGAGTTCCCTCAGAGCATCGACTCCTGACGAAGCGCCGGAAGAGGATGCTGGTGATGGAAAGGGGAACGATCTTCTGGAGTCTTGCCCGTTCTTCCGTAACGAGACGGGCGGCGAGGGCGAACGCGAAGTCGGTTTGACTCGTTGTCCCAATATCAATGGGGTACACAGACCACCCTTGGCTTATGGGGTCTCTGTTTTGGAACCGCCACCCGGTGAAACCCTCTGGAAACATACCTGTCCCCTTCAGAAGCGTCCCCTGCCTATCGAGAGCGTCGACGAGGGGGCGCATTATTACCGAAGATATTTCCTCGGTAAGTGGAGTGTTCTATGTGTTGCCATAGACTTTGACATTTCTATGGCAGACTGTCAAAAGAGTAAAATAATTACTAAGTAGAGAAAATATTTAATGCAGGTCGAGAACATCAAAATTGGTTTGGAATGGACGAGCAGCTGGGACCTGTGGCCATCAGTATCCGCAAAGACGCCAACCAGTATCGGATCATCGTGCGCACCTCTGAACTTCTAACCCTGCGGGGCACAGTACCAGAGGAAGCTCTAGGCATAAGACCCCAGGGGAGACCACCGACGAGAGAACTCCTGGAACTGGTCGCACCAGAAGTCCAGCTTGGTTGTCTCAGACTGGGCACTCCTACCGCAGAGGAACCTGTGGCTCGACTGGATGAACAGGGACTCTCAAATAGGTACAAAGTCGGTGTACTCTACTGCAGAACCGGACAACGTACCGAGGAGGAGATGTATAACAATCAGCACGCTGGCCCCGCTTTCCTGGAGTTCCTCGACACGATTGGTAAGCCACGAGACTCTCGTTCTATTGGATTATGCTCCTAAGAATAAACATTGCAGGCCAAAGAATAAGACTGCGAGGCTTCGAGGGCTATAAGGCTGGCCTTGATACCCAGACAGATTCCACGGGGACTCACGCCGTCGCTGCGACTCATCGGGGTGCCGAAGTGACCTTTCACGTCTCAACTATGCTTCCTTTCACGCCAAATAACAGACAGCAGCTTCTCAGAAAGCGACATATTGGAAATGATATCGTCACAATAGTCTTCCAGGTAGTATCTTACCCAGTCGATCATGCAACGTCGAATCACATTGACTTTATACATCTTGCGACCGTTTCATCCTGTTCAGGAACCTGGAGCGTTACCCTTCAGCCCTCGCAGGATACGCTCGCAGTTTCAACACGTGTTTGTAATCGTGAAGGCAATCAATCCTTGCTCCGAGAACACACAGTACAGTATAGCTGTCTCCAGGAGCAAAGAGGTTCCCATATTTGGGCCACCGGTTCCCCCCAGTGCTACGTTCCCTAAGGGCAAAGCTTTTGCGGATTTCATCCTGGCGAAAGTCATCAATGCGGAAAATGCTGCCCACAGATCCGAGAAGTTCGCCACCATGGCTACCAGAACCAGGCAGGAATATCTGAAGGACCTGACGACCAACTACTCATCCGCCACGGTCGTTGACACCGGTCAAAAATTTTGTATGCAGTTTAAAATTGTATTAAGTAAAACATATCAATTATTCATATTTCTCTGCTCAACGCTTTTTTTTTCTTTTCACAGCGATGCTATCCTTCAGTAGTAAAAAGAAGGCTCCGGTGCGTCCAAGACTTTCATGCGACGCATCCCAACGCGGTGCAATCTGCTGGCAAGTCATCCTCGAAGACAGTAACCAGAACACGGACTGTTACCTAGGAATGAGCGTAGACACAATTGTCCTGATCGAGGAACACTCCCGGCAGATCGTTTTCGTGACTCCCTGCATCAGCGTTCTCGGATGGCATGCTCAGACCAATAGGTTAAGATCTGATTTGCTAAACTTCTATTAAAAATCCTTTAGTGTGGTCCAAAAGTATTGGTGACAGTTTGTTTTTCCGTAACAGTCTGCGCCTTTATCATCACCAAGGAGAATGCATCACCGTACACGTGCGTGGGGACTACGGTGAACGGGATGAACTGATGGAAATCGTAGCTCGTCTACGAGCAGTCACTCAAGGATCACCAGCTTCGGAACTCTCCCTCAAGAGGAACACTCTTGGGCAATTGGGCTTTCATGTGCAACCGGACGGAGTAGTCACCCAGGTCGAAAGTATGGGTCTCTCCTGGCAAGCTGGACTCAGGCAAGGCTCCCGGCTCGTTGAAATCTGTAAAGTAGCAGTATCTACCCTAAGTCACGATCAGATGGTTGACCTCTTAAAGACCAGTGCTCAGGTGACAGTCACTGTCATCCCACCGACCAACGACGGCAGTCCCCGAAGGTAGAGCTCACACTCCAATACCTCCACTATCCTCCTTAACACTGACATTATCCAGTAAAGTATATCCTTTACAGAGGTTGTACCCTGCAGAATTGTCAGTATCTTTCAAGTAATTACGAAGGGGATTACGAAAACGTGACGAATCCTGACAGCACACCGACGCAACAAACTGCCATGTCTCATCAGAGACGATACGATCGCTCGTTCAGCCCACCACGATCGAGCAACAGTTCTGGCTACGGCACAGGTTCAAGCTCCAGATCGTTTAACGATCCCCGATTTCCTCTTGAAGGAACAATGACGAGCAGCAGCAGCGGTCACAGCAGTACAGACGATAGATGGTGCGTCTTTAACGAGAACAGGCACACGCCGTACCTCGCTTGCCGTTTTCTCTCGATTCCAGATATATAAGTTTGTTCCGTTGCAGGTATGAACTCCTGGATCCACAGGATCAGGATCCTGCGCATCGAACGGACGGCACTCCACCGCCTCTTCCTGCGCGGCATAACTACCAAGCCGTAACGCCGAACAAAAATGCATCGAATCAAAAAAAAGAAAAGGAAACAACGTATGCGAGTGGAAAACAGCTTTCTGAAAATCCCAAACATTCCTATGGCCATGATCATTATCCCAGGGAAAATAACTATGCAACGACGCGCGTCGCTGAATCTGGTAGACATGAAAATTTTCATCGGCTAGAAAACGTGCATCATCGTGTTCAGGATCAACATGGATCCAACTACGTCAAGCTGCAGAAAGAGAGATACGAGATCAAGCAAGAGAATCTTTACACTTCGCAACGTGATCTTCACAAGAGTGAATCGCACAACCACCAGAAGCTCACTGCCTCCAACTCATTACCGTTGGCACAGAATGCTGGTTTCAGCCTTCCCAAGTCCGGTAGTAACAATAACTTGGTGCGTTTCAATGAGTACGAGCAGACCAGTCATGGTAATTCTAAGTACGAGATCTACGAGGAGAAGAACTGCTGCGAAAGGCCTCCGGTCTGTAAATACGATCAGGATACTCGGCCAGGAGACAAGAAAACAATCAGCTATGACTTCCCCGAAGAGCAATACGAGCGTCGCGGCAAATATGAAAGCGACACGATACGGAATGATGTCAAATACGAAATAGAGAATCAATCGGTGGAACGAAAATTGGAGCAGACGGAGGGAAATCGCGAAAGCATTCGTTACGAAGTTTCAGCGCATGAATTTAAGGTCGGAGAAAAGGTTACGTGTCTTAAGGCCACCATGGCTGAGAGACCAGTTCCTCACAAAGTGAGCATCGAGTACAGGCCAAAGGATTTCGCCTCGTCCAGTCTTCCTCCTGAGATGCGAATGGCAAACGACGGGAACTCGACGGACATTTCTACTCTACCGAGCGAAGATGAGTTGTCGAATGGCTCTGGAAACGTCTCCCCTAGATTGCGCCGATCCAATAGGCATCGTGGTGGCAATTTGACTCCATCGAGCGGAGGATCAAGAAATCAGAGCCCCAGGCCTAAACCTGGAGTTCGAAACTCCCATAGGAATTCGGCTAACTTGACTTCTAGTACGCTTCAAGAGGATCTCATGAAGCTTATTAATCCGGATTACATAGCCGACGAGAATCAGATGGCTAACAATAATGTTACTAACGTGCTGACAAATAATCAAAATTGTAATAAAACAAATAACAATACCATCGAGATTCAGAATAGATGTCGCTCCAGAGAGAATCTCTGCGGTAACAGCGCTACTACTTTAAGTGTTCTACCCACGAATGGTCAAGAAAATGGGAACAACGGTTCCGAAGTTATTCTCACGATGGCCAGGCCAGCCACTGTCATCTCCAATGCCAGCACTGCCTCGAGTCCTGCACCTAGCGAGAATAAAATGTCCAAGGAAGAGAGGTACTTGAATTTTCCACAGTCTCCCAGGTATTCCATCCTGTCATTTATTCACAAGACTAATATTAAGCCATCGTGTCATTTCAGATTATCTCCCCGAGTCACAAAGCCTCCTCATTCTACATCGAAACCTGCGAGCAACCTCACGACGGTCAGAGATTCAACGAAGCATCAGGTCGACGCAGAAATTGAGTGCTGGTCCAATCATGTGGATTCGAATGGCAGGTCAGCCACGAAGCAGCACGCGCAAGATTGGTGCGACGAGAGACTCATCGACGGGACCAACGCTATAACGTAAGTAAAAGCAACAGGATACTTAAGTGTTTAGCAGAAATTACATTATGATTGATTGTGATCTTTCCAGAAATACCGTGACTGACCTACAGACTCATGTATCTACGCTAGAACTAAGGGTGGCTCGTGAGACTCGTCGACGACTTTCACTGGAGGATGAAGTACGTCGTCTGCGAGATGAGAATCGTCGACTACAGGACGAGAGTCACGCGGCTGCGCAGCAACTCCGACGATTCACTGAGTGGTTTTTCCAAACGATCGATCATCAATAAGAAATTCCATTCGCGTACCTTGAGCATTCTTCAAGATGGAGAACCACAGAATCTCAATGGTTGCTGATCGCGGCACGATAACGATAGATTTAATGCCAAATTTTCAAATGAGAAATAAATCGTCGTCGAATAATCGTTTAACTTTCCTAGAAGGAATCGCGCGATTTTCATTGTCGACATGGAAAATAGCCAGTATTAGCGCGGCCATTCCTCTCACCAATCATCCATAAGACAGGTCGAAGGTCATTTCCAGTGAGCGGCAACCTTTGACCTTTTGTATTATAGCAAAACTAGAAGTAAGCGAAAAGTGTAAGTTACCAGCGTGCCGTACTCCATTAAAAGTAACATTCGCGTGCACATGGAGCCACGCGTGGCTTCGCTGAAGACGCTATCGAAGACGGTTCACTCTGCACCGTCACTGCGTAATCTTCTTCATTATATTAAAGACAACCAATTACCAAATATTACTGTTACACTGAGTTACGTTAATCGACCTGTAATTTATTATTCATCTTTTCTATGTATAATCGTTTAACGTGTTATTACTTCTTCTACTCCTGGATCACTTATCTAGCTTTAAACATTCAAATATGGTATTATCCAAAATCGTACACCACAAGCGATTACAATAACTTATGTTTCGAAGGAACTTGTCGAATATTTTTTGTTGTAATCTTCTTTTGATCACGTAATGATAATGCATTGCGCACCTGTAAGTCATCCAATAAAAAAAGGTATATCGATCAACTGGTTGGTAACGCTCCTTACTGTACCGTATTCATTTATCGAGAAGTAGATTTGGGGGAGAATAACAAAGAGAGGTACTCCTGATGGAAAATTAGAATAAAATAGTTTATTGTGATCCACAGAAAAACAAGACATTCCCATGATGCCTTACAACTCCCTGTTCTGTCGGTTAACAACAACTGCAATTACACTATTTGACATCGCAGAAAAATCATCGGAAGAGAATATTTGTGTGTTTGTCGTGTGTGTGTGTGTGTCTGCGTGCGTGCGTGTGTAGAAATGAGAACAAGAGTTCCCAAAAATCGAGTAGCATGTATTCTGTGTTTATGTGTTTTGAGACCTGCCATGATTATTTCGTGCACAAAATATCAAAAGAAGGAAATGGTTAAAACAACGAGACCGTCGTGCATCTCTTGATTTATTTAACAGCATTTTTGACTCCTTAACGTCGAAAGTAAATTCATTATGGAACTGGATGCACACTCGTTGATCGGGAAAAAGAGGCTTGTTTATCGACAACGAGTAGCTTCGTAGTTAAGTGTTAACATAATAATCGTAATAACGTATCACTGGTGCTGCAGCTCCTACAGAAGCTTTCTTTTAAGTACATGAAGTATTCTCAGCGAATGGGGTAAAGAGTTTTTTTTTTTTTTTACTTACGATTCTATGAATAGGTAGCTTAATCCTCTAGTTATATGCCCCCGTGGAAGTAGATTTCGTCGATTAAATTGTTACATGGATATTCTCGGCTAAGACGCGAGAACTCGATGATTTCAGAACGACAAACGAAGAATCTTCGTGTTTACATAAGCCAATCGCGGAAAATTCAAAATGAAACGCCGCTTCTCGTTCGCTTATGTTCTGTATGATTAACGTCCTTGAAAAGCATCGAGCGCTTGAGTCTCACTTATTTACATGTCGACTACGGAGTGGCCCGCGATGGACCAACTAGGTGCTACACAACCAGGTCACTCTTGTGCGCTAAGGACAATGGGGCATTTTGATTAATCTTTCACAGGATCGACGGCAGTGCTTATGAATCAAAGAGAAAGTGGGATCTATGGCACGAAGTAGTTTTATTTGAGGTGAATAGTCGTAAATTCAACAGCATGACCATCCTCATTGCATTTAGCGCACAGACCAGACCCTTTTATAGACTATTATTTGACATCGATGTCCAAGAAGTAAAGGCAGGCTGTGTCCAAGATTAATATCGGCCATAGCGTCGCGAACGAGATTATAATAACAAATCGGTTTACAATGCTAGCTGCTAGAACTCGTCATCGAAATCTTTAGAAGTTAAATAAGAATCTGTGACAATGAAAAGTGTGGAAAGGCTAAACGGTAGAAATCAGAGGATCAGCGATCAGCGTGGTAAAACAGGGAAAACATAAGTGGGTCTTTACAGGGGCGCGCAAATGATCGAGAAGAAGAGTTGCAAAGTTATTTCCGTTATTTGCATCATTTATACCATCGTCACATCGTACGGACAAGCCGCCATCTGCGCGCATACGAAATCCACTGCCGCCGCCGCCGCCGCTTCCACCACAATAGCCTTGAATTAAACACAGCACCGAGCCGCTACTAGACTCCCACGCCCCGCTAATATAAAAATACTGTTCTGTTACACCATATCTCTCGTATAACTACTATTATGCGTATCGACATCTTTAATGCGTAACCGTGCTGTCGCCTTGTTTTGTGACGCGTCGATGCAACATCGAATACTGAAAAATGCCGGCTGGCCAACCTGGACAAAACGAATCGTGCTTACGCTTAGGCAAACGAGAGCAGTCGATACACGTCCAGCGCATTTGCACATACATTCGCAATGCAAGCGTGTGCAGCTGCTACGCACTTTTGCTCTTCCCTCTTTCTCTATCTCTCATTCTTTTCACTTCTCTTCTTACTTCTTCGCTACGGCGACGTACATCAGTGCGCTTTCTTTCAATCCAACTTAATTTTCGCAGCTTTAACAGCTCTTTTGAAAGGACACTCTTCTTCCCCTGGCGTTTTCCCAAATTTTAGGAAATACCTCGTCGTCGTCCAGTACATTACATGACTACTGCAGTCGTCCGTTAGTGTATATAATATAATATATATTTATAATATAATATATATCTGCAGCGAGCCGAGGATCGATCGCTCCTCCTGTGGAGTCTCGAAAATCGAATTATTCCGAGGTGCACTCGATCTTCGGCGAGCTCCTTATTACTTCTACGGTTATTAATAGTATATGTATAGTATATTCAGCATCACAGTAAGATAGCGCCCATCATTATAAACGTGATCATTGGTCTCCTCGGACCAATTTTGTATTCGTTAGCATCATCAACATTATTTCAACCATCTTCTATTCTAGGACAAAACTACCGTTTCACGCTAACGGCTTTTTCGACATTCAATTTACGCTGTTTTCGCGTCCTCGATTCTCGTAGATGTGAAAAATTCTATGTGCTCCAACATCTTAAAAAAAACCGAAGGCATTCGGCTTGTTTGTAAATAAAAAAAAAATGTCTTCCAGTCGGAATTTAACGCTTTCTCCTTGTCGAAAGAATAAAATTTCGCTCGTTCTGGGATCAATCAATGATTACGCGTACAGCTTGCTACGCGCGGTAATTCGATATCAGCGTCAATTAACCACAACGAGAATTAAAAAATAGAGGGCAGGCGGGAGGGAACCACGGCCTATAAATACTTAAAATTACTTTTGAAAATAAATAGTTATAAAAATAAGCGAGCATTTGATGCTTAAGGTACCTTAGCTAAAAAAACTTAATTATTTTGCACCACCGAAGGAGTGGAATGTTGTGGTTCCCTTATTAGATCATAAAAGCGTAATTCTAACAGAAGTCTCAACTACCGTGTAAAAACCATGTAACGACAACGTATTAATCGTAATTCGTAATTCATAATTCACAGTGCAATAGATACCTCGAAAAAACTTGAATCAATAAATAAGCGAGAGTGCAACGAGGGGTTAGGAAATAGTTTCAGCCGCAAGAAACGTCGGCCATAATAATGTTAATAGCAATAATAGCAATAATAGCGACAATAATAGCGATTCGCGGAATAGTCAGCAAGGTAGACCAACCTGTCTAAATGAGGAAAAATTTTTGTACTCTTCTAGAAAATTTCATCGTGTCTTACTCTACTCTATCTACATCTAAGGTTAACGGTTCTCCTTTTCATTTTGTAAGGTAGAAAGGCGTTTCCCTTTTGCAAATTGCGCGCAACAATCAGCAGCAAATGGACGAATGCAAATAAAGCGGGCGAACTTTCTCGATAGGGAGAAATCGAGGGATAGACCGAGTCTGACGTTAACAAAATCATAACTCTTCCTGTCCTCGTCGCCTTCAGCGTAACTTCATAGTTTCTTCCTCATCTGAATCATCCATCAGGTATCTTCCGGAGGACAGGATGTGTACAAGATAGGCGAGGCGTCAATACTTAGTAGTTAGAATGCGGATGCCCTGGCGCCGCATTATTCTCGCCGCGTCCTCTTAGGACGTTGATTGACGCCCACCTCGTCTGTGCCGCGAGCTTTCTTACCTATTTGTACCTGACTCTGTGCGGTCAACTGAAGCGATATAGCGTGGGTATTGAGCTTCTCCGCGAGCAACAGATCCTTCAAACCCTTCATCTTTTGACTGTACAGAGTTATCCTGGGCTTCTCGTTCTCAGAATCGGTTTCTACTTCTGGATCGAGACTCTCTTGTGAAGTGGAAGGTGCCGGTGGTAGCGTGTCCTCTGGAGGAGCCACAAACGGTTCGCCGCCACCCTGGAGTAGATAATCCCTATTAAGAATCTTTTCGCTGCAAGCTGCTGTGAGTGCCTGAATAGTGGGATGCATCGGTGCCGGATTTGCTGGAACTTTTGACTCGAGACTCTTTATGAGATCCCGTGCCGCACTTCCTCGCTCCTTCGTCTTGCAGTAGCTGTTGTTGTTATTGTTGTTGTTGTTGTTGTTGAGCGACTCTTCGGGCGTCGCTTCCCGCTTTCGCGTTTTCTCCTCTTCTTGCTTGGTATCCGCGTCGAAACAGTCGATTACAACCTGGGCACGAATACTCGCGTCGAATTTTGAAATGGTGTTAACAAGAGGCCTTGCCCAACCGATATGCAGCACCGGAGTATTTGCCCCCTCTTCCCATTGGCAAATCCCGTCGTAAAACCGTAAAAGATACGCAAAACAACGTGGCTGACGTAAAAGCCGCTCGTCGGCGCGTACCGTGTGCGGTATCAATTCATTAGCGATTTCCAGCAATTCCTTATAAATCTCGCCGTCGTCTCGTGAATAATCGTATCTGTCCCACATGGAGTGATGTTAGTATCGTATGTATGACTTTACAGTAATTTACAGTTACATACATTAAGTACTTTATTTAACTTACCGCCAGTTAACTGCGTATTAATGAATGATTGATTGAACTTACTTCCTTAAAACGTCGGCTGCACCTGCCCAAGAGGCCAGCGCGTTAGCATGCAATCCATGTCTGTATAAGTATCCTCCTTGATACGTATAAGGATAAACATGAGCATTCCCATAGTACTTTCTTGCTGAACGAACGGCTTCCTGCAGCAGAAAAAATAGTCATTCATTAATCCTCTCTTACTTATTCATATGTGCATATTCATTTCAAAACTATTGCCAAAAGATTCTTGAATATTTTTAAGAGTACCTGAAATAATTCGATTGCAGGTGGTCTACCAGGTGTCGGTGCTGCTTCTTCCAAATCACCCAAGTTACCCAGAGCCATAGGATATTTGGCAAGATGGCCCAAATCATAAAGAAGCCAAAGCAACTCCTGTTGGAGTAATGCTACTTCAGCTGCATCCGCAGTTGCACTGAGACTAGGATTTATGGCAGAAACTATTGTGGCAACCTCCATGGCTCTGTTGCAAACAACTGCTTGGCCATTAACATAGAGCCAAGAGCGGGAAGCTACACCAGGTTCAACTGGCTGGCCACGTTTATCCTCATTGCCTTTCCCTAATGCCACAAATACCCGTACCAATCATTATGTATATGGTTTATGGCCAATGAATAATGCTTTAACAAAGTATCTTTGAGCAAAAACTCACCATGCCACGTGACTTCAGCTGTTTCGGTACCATCCTCACCATAAACAACCCAAGCATGATCTTCAGACATAGCAAGATGTACATCCTTAAAACCCAAAACCTGACACCCTGCAACAACTGCAAAAGCAACTCCAAAACAGTCGAGTTTATTGGCTGTGAGATAACTGTAGAGACTCTGAAGATGTGCTCTATCCTTGTAGTAGCTTCTCGTGAGAGAATTCCATACGACGTCCGAAACTTTTTTGACAAGTTCTCTGGTGGCATATTTAGTGTCATAGACAGTGAGGTCGACAGCACCCTTGATGACAGCATGGAACTTAGTATAAAGCGCCTCGGCGATGTGAAATTCCACAGCCGGCAATTTAGGCTCGTCATAGACGGTGCTTTCTTGAGACGTAACCGGCCGATTGCAGGTTAGTGAATTTTCCACAGCGCCAACGAGAATCGACAGCAGAGCCAAGTCAGGCTCAGAACTGTTTTCCAGTTGGTTCTGGAAGATTTGTACGATCGAGGAGATGCTCTGAATAGGGAAGAGAGCCTTATCCTCGTCCCGAAAGCCCGCCATGTCGCCGCAAGTGGCAGACTCACTACGATCCAGGCTTCCACTCACTCGGCGAGCGTCATCACGTCGCTCTTCGCTTCGCGAGCGTTTCCCTGCCACTACCCTCCCGTCTTCCTCGCGGATGTGTTTCTGCCTCATTCGACTAGTACTGTCTCACCCCACGAGACACTTTCCCTCCGTTTCCCACGTTATATCCCCGCAGCTTCACCCGGTGAAGTTCACCGTTTCCAATTTACGACACACATTCCTATTGTGAGATAGCGCGGCAGCTGCGTTTTCATGGCACACAACCAACGTCAACCAGCAAAACAGTTCCTCTCTGAAGTTCTTCTAGGATCGCTGCACGTGCTGCGCAAACTTCATGTTGCAGACTGCTGGTCAGGTCGTCATCATTCGCCATCTAGCGATCGAATACAAGTAGTATGTGATTGTGCGTTCATGTACGTTGCCTTTGTCGATTCTGACGTTTATTACAAATTTCTATCCGTTTTCTCTGCCATGTGATAATGAAAGTCACCATTAAAAGTAAGTACCAGAACGCGCATAAACAAAAGTATTTGGTCCTTACAATTTACACGATTAGAAGTAACAATTTTTCGTAACACGACGATCGTTGAGGTTGTGTCGTTTAATAGTCGCCAGAGCAACAGGATTTTTAGTAAATTTTCTTTCTAGGTTGGACCGGCGTCGCCACGTGGCGCTGGATCGCAAATGATGACAATTGTGGCATTTGTCGAATGCCTTTCGATGCTAGCTGTCCTGACTGTAAGGTTCCAGGCGATGATTGCCCACTAGGTATTTGCTCTTCTTTCCATCGTTTACTCATGAATCGTTCTTAGCAGCACGACTTGAGACACTCAATGCGTCGGATACGAAACACACGCTTGGCAAGTCCCAACACGACGGCTGCGCAATATGCGGGAAAATATCGATCGCCAGTCAGTACGGAGCAGTCGAAGTGTTTCGTTACTGTCTGTTTTTGAAGCGCTTACGCTTTCGCGCATGCAAAAACTCTTGACTGTCCTAGTGGCGAGCCGCTGCAAGAATGTATCCTTCCTCGGAATATCTGGTACGGTTACGACCGCGTTCCTGATTTTGTTCCAGTGTGGGGCCAGTGCTCGCATTGCTTTCACATTCACTGCATCATGAAGTGGTTGAACTCGCAGCAAACTAGTCATCTGTGCCCTATGTGTCGTCAGGAATGGAAGTTCAAGGAATAACCGTGCTTTCGGTCCTCCGGGTATTATTGAGCAGCAAATCATCAGGTAAGCGAGGATCTTTCCTTACAATATTCTCTGTGCTGACTGTGTATCAAAGTTGCGCCTCTACAGTGGCAACCCGATTTCCTTGAATGCTTCGAATACACGGAAATTGATAGCCGGTAACAGGAGCTAGGTTCCTTTGAAACAGAAAGACTCATCCTAGCGTCCTTTGGTTCTCGTGCGCTTCAGCATTCGCGGTGTAATTAGGAGACGTAATTACGACGGAAGTACGCCTCGTGTAATAATTGCCAGCTGTTGCGAAATTCTCTGTATACTGCGACTAATTGGCAAATACAAAAGGCAATAGCGCGGCTGCCAAAGTCCCTGATCGTTATTGTCATTACATAATGCAACGTGCTGGCTCTCTGCCATTGTAACTATTGCAGTTAGAATCAACACTATTATATATGAAATCTACTCTAATCCGTGTCAGTTCTACGTACATCTTTTCGATTCGTTAAATTTTTTAGCCGATAGACAGCCGACAAGCAATTGCTTCGTGAGGATCGTTTCCTTGGGGGACCAACCGATTACGGGGTCCCCTAAAGTGTTCATTCGTCCCTGTCGTGCCTGTCAGTGTAAAGCAGCGCGATGCGGTTTGGTAGTGTTGGCTGTAGTGTGGGATAGCATGGCGTAAGAGCGTAGGAGCAGGGATAGCCAATAGTGCTCCTATCCCTCCCTCGTCTCTCCCTTGTCTTCCTTTTCCTCGAAGCTCGTACTCTCTCACGCGATACTACAGGGCGATAGAACGTTGTATACCCTGTAGCCAGCTTACTATCTCCTGCGCTGCCTGCCACTGCCTCACGGAATCAGAAACACACTGTCGAGTGACTGCTACCTGATGCTCGAGAACATAGCCGCTAGTGGTAGTCACGTGGTCCCTCGATTGCGAAGGATGTTTGCGGGACCTCAGGGAGTCAGTTTGAAGCGGTCTTTACGCCAGTGAGGAGAGTTCGTTGGATTTCGTTCTTGGCGGATCAAGAAAAATACAATTCGCTTGCACCGGAAGATCTATCGGTTCTCTTATTGGATCAGTGAAGTGACCAGAACATTTAGACAAATTCGTGATGTCTCTCGATCGATTTCGAGATACTCCTTGGGATAAAAATAGTAATATCGTAACCGATGAAAAGATTCAGTGTTTATCGAGCGATTTGCACGCGAGGATCGTATCCTCTACTATCTGAAGTCTTGGATAAACTCGATAGAGAAGAGTAGCCAACATGTAGCCAAGAAAATAATAAGATAGCAAGCTGATTCGCAAGAAGATTATACATTCGTAAGATTCGGCCTGAGTGCGCAGTGCTGAGCTGTGGCCCTCTCTCTCTCTCTGTACATCTATATATATATATATATATATATATATATATCCTTCTCCTCAATACTTATCGCGTTCGTGGGATCGCCGATTGCAACCGTAAGCGTAATGCAGCTCGCTGCAACTCAGAGGACGCATCCTCCTCCCGTGCCACCGAGACCAAGTCGACAGGTGGTCGCGGAAGCACTCAAGAGATCCCCCAGGCCGCCTTGTCCCACGAGGCAGGCGCCACCACCTCCCAACGCGAAGCCGTGGCGATCTTCGAGTCAGGTGGATCAGGGCGGTGCTGCTGGACGGACCCTCGTCTACGAGTCCTCTCGTGAACCTGAGAAGGACTCATCTGCCGAAGAGCGTAGGCCTGCGGACACAGGAGTGACTTCCGACGAGGTGACTTCTAGGTTGCGAGTCACCCCGGATGATGCCAAGTCTCAGGATGAAAAGTCTACTCGTACAGCCAGTGAGAAAACTAGCGACTCGGAAAACCCGCGACAAAGGACTGTCCTTGTAACGGATCAGAGGTCAAGAGCGAACTCGCGTGTCGAACATGCGCGTGTACCTCAATATAGAATCGACAACAGTACAATCAGAAATGGACCCCACTTTCCAGATGCTATTCATCCCACGGAATCTGAGAAGACAACTCACGATGAGGACAGGGACGAGTCGGCTGCGTTCAGTGATGGACGATTCCCCTCCGCGTTGAATTCCACAAAAGTGACGAAGAAGGACATAGTAAAAAAGTCAGGAGCGTGCGAGCAATCTGCAAGAAAGTTCGGTCCAACGAGTGGCGAAAGCGATTCCGCAGATCGGGAATCCGCCGAAGCGTCGAACGAGCAAGAAAGCACTGAGACGAGTGCCGGGACTATTTCCAGCGATGACTGCGCGACAGTGGTCGTCGTTGACGAACCAGAGCGTAAAGTTGCCTTCGAGGACAACGACAACATCCACCATCAGGACTGGCTGGAAGCTGGAGTCCGTTACTCCTCTACGCAGATTACAATACCTGCTGATGATTTTTCGGAGCGATTCAACGGCTGCAGCCATTTCGATGAGATCGACTTTTCTAGGTAGAAACGTCTGCGTAGTCTTAATACATTGATGAATAATTTGGTAGATCTTGCGAAGAACAAATCATAAGGACAGGGAAGAGACGCGGGGCATTATAAAAAATATATATTAATCAAGAATGCAATTAGTAGGAATCATACTGAATTGGATTTCTTGTAACGTGAAGATAAGGGCGACTTTTTCGAGAAGTCTCGATAAACGATCAATTCAAAGGCAATAAAACGTGTCTAACGGTACACTGTTCTACAAGCTCGCTTTTTACGTTACAGTATAAAGGAGAGGATCGCAATGTCCTCGTTGCAAGGTTTGCCGCCTCTGCCCAGGAGCCTCAGTGGATTCAACCTGAACATTGTTCGCGACGGGGGTGAACCACCACCACCACCAGCTAGATCTTCCAGCAAGTCCCAGAGAGTGACGAAGCAGCCCCAGCCCGGCTCCAGGCCTTCGCCACCTGCAAGGCAACCCACTACCCTGGACACCCAACTCGCTATCCTCCGGAGGGAAATGGTACTTCGATTTTGTCATTAAACTTTCACCTAAGCTTCCTCCAGAAGCGCCTCAGTCATCGAATTAGTACTGGCTGGTGTTCGGTCGTTGCGTAAGTCACCTGCGAGGCGTTCTGGAGCGTCTCTGTGTGTCCGAAAGCGTCGACGAGGGGTCGGGTCAGGGGGAATATTTCCACAACGTAATGTGAGACTTGATGTTTTCATGGGCGTCCGTTACGTAGCCGCCGCGACGAGGGCGAATGAGAGAGTGAACGAGTGAGTGAGGTGCGTGGGCAAACTGCAGAACTTGATGAATATTTATTCGGCACGAAAGACACTTTGCGATTCCAGCTTGGTCATTCGATCGACGTCATAACCAAATCATTCGACACTGGGTGTCACATAGTTCGGCAGGCTGGAGCAGCCAATTCGATAGGCAATCGAGACACGAAGTGCGTTCTACCTCAGCCGCTCCCACGCTGCATTCCCTCAGGCGTGACCCTCCGCAGCTCAGGCTTGCTTCCCTCGCGTTTCTTATTCTCCTGCTCCTCCTTCCATTTCATCCTTTTCTTGCTCTTTCTGTTTCTCTTGCTCTCTTGCTTTTGCCTACCTCGTCTTCGCCATTGCCCCCTTCCATTCTCACGAGTTGCCGCTCTGAGCCTTCTTTGCAAACACCTAGGTAGCTTGTGTTATTCCCGCCATAAATCATCCCGTTTGCTAGGGTGTGAACCTTTCGCCATTAGGTTTTCTATTCTGCTAACGAATATTTTACGAGTGGAAATACCTAAGGTGCATACATCTCAATTGCAGTTTGGTTTGCGTCAACTGGATCTGTCCCTGCTGTCTCAACTTTGGTCGCTGAACGAGTCTATTCAGGAATTTCGACAGCTTCTCCAAGAACAGGAGGATAGGGCGCCATCACCTTCGCCAAGCAGCGAGGAAGGCGACGATACTTCTTATAGCAGTCATCTGCCACCTCCTCCGAGGAGAGCCATACCCGTGGTGCATCATCATAGACCTCCCAGACCGCCAAGACCCCCGAGACCACCTCCCAGTGACGACTCACCATCCAGCGAGGAATACGGCGCCGTTTAGCATCTTAAGCCAGAAAATCTAGACTTGATATGCGCATTTGCAAATTTATCTCCCTTGAACGTGCACGCATTTCTCGTATAAATTAGTCTATGACTTTCTCAATCGATGATTCTCAAATTAATTTACATCTCTTGCTTTAGCAAATGCGAAAGTCACTCCAAGATTATGAGGAAGTCGTTATGCGGAGTGTCAGCTCCTTTTTCGGACGTAGCTATTAGTTTCCGTTCTCTTCTATGAATGGAATTCAGGAAAATGCGACTTTCACCGGTCGGATGAGATTGGAATTTTCTCCATATTAGTAAACTTATGTTCGTAACGTGGTCGAGTTAAGTTTTGCCAAAAAAAATATTGGGTATAAAATTATCTCCAAAAAGCAAAAATGATCTCAGTTTTGGGGAAACAAATGTGTGATGATTCCTTCCTGTGCAAAAGAGATTCGCCTTTCACCCGATAATCGTGAAGATGGCGATGGAAGGAATGACGAAGACTCTCAAAAAGGAGGTGATCGAAGGCCTTCGCAATACGCTCCGGGTGTTGTTCTGGGTGCGAAGGAATGTTGCTATGATAGAACTGCGAGGACCGCCTATTTTTAAGGTGCTCGATATAATGTCCGTGTCAATTTTATACGTAGGTTTGCATCGATGTGCATATAAGAAGTAATATTATAAATAATAAACAAAAGGTAATTTAAGTAGAAAATTTAATGAGCCTGTTCGTACGCGTATACGTTGACCTTTCACGAAATACCGTTGCTCCACTGGGGAACGGAGCAAATCTGAGAGCAGCACCGACTGCGCTCTATTCAAGCAGCCACGATCTGCTTTGCCATATTCTTCGTCTCGCTTAAGACATCAAAGCGACCTACCAGTCACTGCGAACTTTTAGCGAAGCTGAGCCTGCTGTCTCGTAGGTCCAAGAGTAAATAGCGCGAGGCCAACAAGCACAACGGCACAGGACTGTCACCACCGCCACGCTGCGCCGTCTGGTCAGGTGCGGCACAACGGGGCCCGCCTACGGAGCATTCTCGGGGGGCGTACAACGTTTCACAAAACAATCGTTCACATTCACAGGATTACCTCTCTTCTCCTTCAGGTCAAACTTCTTGCTAGTTATTCTTGGGGAAACTGCTAGAAGAAAGAAACGATGCTATAGGATGGTACCTGCATCTAAATGAGATCCATTAAGGAAAAATGGTCTCTTATTTTTTTTCACCTGTTCGTCCTTCTCGATTCGAAGAGTCGTGGTATTTAGGAACCTGGCGAGCATTCCCTGTACGCAGTATACCTGCTTGTTCGACGACTACTTACATACGTTCCTGTGAAAACGCACAGTGCGGAACGAATGAGAAAGTATAGGGAATTACAAGTAGTGCGAGAAATATTGACAATAAGTTGGGTTCCAGGAATCCGATCAGGGTGGAAGGTACGACGATGGTTACTGAAAACTTAAAAGGATTCTTCAATCCCAAAAAGAACGAGAATCGCTAAATCTAACAGGGAGGGAAGTTTACTGGGAAAAGAGAGAGGTGGAAAGTTTCCAGGGCGCTTGGAGCATACCTGACCCAATGAAGCCCTCCCGGGGCCACATTCTATTTCTCCCAACGTGGTTCAGGCCGCGATAGAAATCCGTACGAACAACAGCCAATGGGCGCGCGTTCCGACATTCCCGCGCCGCAACGTTAAAGTCTCGGCGTCGTCCGCAATCACGTCAGACGCTGGCTCGCGCGGTCGCCATCTTTCCTCTGCGATTTTGACGTATTCCTCGTGACTCATTGACTCAGTGTAGACCCGGTGGTGCTTCGGTGGTGGTGGTTGTGTTGCTGTTTGTCGAGTTCCATTCGAAATTCGGAAGGGTCGCGGGACCAGGTGTCTGCTGGCTCTTCTCCACTGAAGTAGGGCCCACTATTTACGTCTTCCGGATGCTGCGATCGTTCCTCCAATGCCGCATTCTGCGTATTTTGTCGAGAAATTCTCCTGTCACAGAAAGGTATAGCCTCTCTTTGAAATTTATACGGCTCCCTACATGCTTCCAGAAGTTCTCAAGCATTTCGCATCAAGTTCCATCTCGGTTCCTTTGCCATTTCGTGTTGACAGGTGCGCACTCTTTGGAACATGTATGCGCTCTAGCCAATCTAAATCAGGAAATGCGATTGCTTGATCGACCCGCCAAACTCGATCCTCACTCATTTGTGTTGAGAGAAAATGTAAGACATGCTGCTTTCCACCTGCTTCGAGCGTTTAGGCTCGGCTGAAAAGGATGCATCGAGGAATGTGCCTCAAGGTTAAAGTACGGAATGCACGCCGCCTCGACGTTGACCATCGAGTCGCCGAAATAACGCAACTTGCCGAAGTGCGTCGTAGGAACGCCGTCAAATGAAGTTAAAGTTGAACCGTCAAAGAAGAGTCAGTGGGACGGATTTTCTAAGGAAGCGTTAGGCCCCGTGATACTCGAATGCGAGAACGGGTCGTGGAGAGACAAAGAGAGACAGCTAGAGGAAGGCCTACAGAGAGAGAAGAATAAAAAGGCACCTAACGTAAGAAGGAGGAGCAGAAGAGCGAGAGAGGGGAAAATAGGCAAGTGTGTAGGAGCAGGAAGAAGAAAAAGAGGAGGAAGGAATTGTACTTTTGTCCCACAAAGAGAGACAGAGAGAGAGACGAACACGAAGAGTGACCCAGATATTAGCGGGTCGAGGGACTCGCGCCACGGGCAGAGTGTACGGCGGATTTTATGAAATGGGACGCGGCGCTGCCCGAAGCTAAATTAGCCGCAATGTCCAATAAGAATAAGTCCCAGCAGCCGCAGCATCCTTCGCACGTGATCAAACCAGTGGACCAGGTGCCACCGCGGTATCAGCCACCTCCGCAGCCGAGTGTCGGAATCCTGAAGAATCAACCTCACTTTTCGGCCTCTTCAGCAGCCATCCAGTCGCAAAGTACGATAGTGGGATCCGCCACTCTTATCGGACATCATCCTCAGGCGCAGCACCAGCAGCAGATTCAACCACGCGTCGCGATCCAGTCCAAAGATGTACAAAGCAAATTCTCCGCAAAGATAGAGGCACCGACTCAATCTGCGAGCAGCCTCCCCAATCCTGCCAATCCCACCAAGAGCACAACACCGCATCTCTATACTCAGCCAAAACTTGCCCAGGGTCAGTTCCTGCCGCCAAACAGTCAATACCCAACGGCAGGTCAGCCAGTTGTTCGTCAAAGGATCTCAGACGAGGAATTCCTGAGACTTGGCCCCGTGGAAATGCTGAAATTCGTCAGGAAGACGGAGAGTGACATCGCACGGCTCGCTGCCGAGCAGAATCGTCAAATACAGAGTTTGGTACGTTTCGTGTGTCATCCTCCCACCTACTGAGGTCTTCCCAGTCGTGATTCATCGTCCAGGATCCCCGAATGTGATCCGCCTTCTCTTTCCCCTTCTCTGCCTCCCACTAAAGAGACTTCCTGTTTATAGCTGAGTGAGCTACGCGCGCTCAAGGAGGCCAATCAGAGGCTCAGTGACGACAATCAGGAACTGCGGGATCTCTGCTGCTTCTTGGACGATGATCGACAGAAGGGACGCAAATTGGCTCGGGAATGGCAAAGATTCGGAAGGTACACGGCGAGCGTGATGCGCCAGGAAGTATCCGCGTATCAGAACAAGCTCAGGCAGCTGGACAACAAGCAGCAGGAGCTAATAAAGGACAACTTGGAACTCAAGGAACTTTGTCTCTACCTCGACGAGGAAAGAGGCGGTGGTCAGAGGGACGATGGCGACGGGAGCAGTTCAAGCACCAATGCCGAGGAAACTGCACCTCCCAGACCTAGACATCCTTCTACCTTCAACGGTAACATATATTTTCTGAATACAGCAATCGAACTTGATGGTCTTATAAAAAAATTAAATCTTCTGATACGTACAGATCAAACGATGCAATACGTGAGGAGCCTGGAGCAGCGAGTGAAGCAGCTCGAAGAGGACAAGAATATGCTTCAAGCCAGGGCGCAGGGCTGGGAGCCTCCTCCAGGAGAAGTCTGGGAGAGCCCCGGCAGCCCCACCGAGCCTAATCTGAGCAGTCGACCCGAAGCTGTTGTGCGTGCCCTGCAAGTGCTTGAGGTCAGGGAACAGCTCGAAAGAGAAGGCGGACACGACGGCGAGAAAGCTCTTGTTCGGGAGATGTGCAACGTACGTTTAGCCTCTCGTTAGAAGCAGGAAACGATACCAATCAATTTTCTAATGATTCCTTTTTAAATGAATTTCGTTGAACTGTTTCAGGTCGTTTGGAGGAAACTCGAGGAAAGTCCTCAAACGAGACACTGATTAAGCCCAACGAGACTAAATCTAAAATACGATGGTATTAAAACGACTTCCATTGCCTTGTAGTATTAATGAATCCGAACCTAATGATATTATGTGAATTGATAAATTATTGTAGTATACATATTTGTACGTGTAGATGAGATATATATTTGTATACGAAGTAAGAGCGTTATTCGTCGGCAATAAGAATTATTTATGTAAATCCATAGAACGCCGTTAGCTTGCCTAGATGACTGTTAATAAACTCTATTTTTATTAGAGCACTGTTTACGCTTTAGTTTCGCCCTCATCGCTGTCTTCCAAGGCTCATTCCAAGCAGTCTGTGTCTATCAGTGTTTCCCGATGCTGCACAGAGTCAGACACATTCCACCGGACCTTACACGCACGCGAGCATCCTGATGATTTACCGTCTGGTCGACTAGTTCCGACTTCTTATTTCTAAATGCCTCTGCTATGATTTATCGCCGAGCGACAGCAATACACTCATATTCACAGTAAGTTCATCCAACGATCCTTTCACGATCAGCCTTTAGCTGCTGCGATATGAAAAGATCAAAGCGTCAAGGCCAATGCATTTCCAAAATATTTCTTAGCTCTTTCAGATGACACTCGGCCCCTTCTAATTACCTCTAGCGTTTGCACTGCGCCCGAAGCTTTTGAACTGCCTCCCGTCAGGGGATGCTATGATGCGCTTTGAATGCACAACTACGACACACATATTTCTCTCTATTTTTAACTTGTCAAAAGATTCGCGCGAGCTTTCAATGCCAGCCTCCGAGATTGTCCCAGATTGGAATTGCCACTCTGGTGATATCATCCTCGACCTCCTGAACGACTTCATCGGATGGTGCCAGTTTCAATCGTTTCTAGAAGTCTATTACGTTTCTCCATAGTAGCTATCGATGGACTCCTGTCAGATTAAAAACAAGAATTATTATAGGAAGCCAGCGGTAGTTTCCGCATTCCGGTAGGAAGAGATTGTCGACGGTCCAGGAGTTCGTATACGCGGCTCTTCCGCGACTCGGCTCTTCTCTAGCACAACGTTTTCGCGGAGCTTGCGCGGCTCTGTGACTGAACTAATAGTGGGGATGAGATTTACACTCTTCGCGTCAGAGAGATGAGAGTCATCGGGGATGTGCGTGTGCAGCGGTCTCGCGGAGGACAACGCACGGTTCATCCTCCTGGCCGGTGTCCTTGCAGCTTACATGCTCGCGGGCGCTGCGCTCTTCCAGAGACTAGAAGCTGATTTAGAAATCCGCCAGGTAGATCCACACATAGCTAGACGATCAGTGAGTTACTTGCTTTATTCCAATTTATTTGTAATTTCCGTCTCTTCTTTCCAGGCTGCTGAATTTTGGAGAGTCTATCATACGTTTCGCAGGCATCACTTGCGGACCAGTCCTCAGGCCCTTCAACGCTTGCACGAACTTCTCTACGCTTACGGAAACGCTTCCGCAGCTGGTATCATCAACAAGAGACGTCGCTGGGACTTTCCTGGAAGTTTCCACTTCGTAGGAACCATCGTATCGACGATCGGTCAGTCTGTGATCAGTTGTCATTTAGAAACACGCGCACACGAGGGACGAGGGAGAAACGCTTAATTCCTTGATAAGGAGATTGTCCGTGTCTCCAGATCGTCGGCCTCGTACGCGCGAGAATGCGTGACTGAATTCCGGAATGTTAATATCCTGGAAACGACCCAGTCTCGCGCCCCGACTACCCTTTCACACTCGAGCAAACGATCTGTTTACCCTACTTTCAGGATACGGAAGCACGGCGCCCCAGACGGCCGCTGGCAGAGCTGCCGTCATTCTTTACGGATTCCTTGGTTGCTCGGGTTGGTGTTCATTAAAGAATCTAAGACGCTTGCGAATTTGAAATAGTCATGTCCGTAATTATTTTCACAGGTGGGATACTCTTCTTCAATCTTTTCCTCGAAAGAATCATCACGTTTTTGGCCTGGCTCTTGCGTGGCTTTCATCTTCGTCGCTTGAAACGAAGACTTCGCAAGACCACTTTGGCGTCGCGACGAATGCCCAGAGTAGCGCAGAACGCGCGAACCTCGCTTCCCGACATTCTAGATGACGAGGACGACGACATCGGTCTGGACCACTGGAAGCCAAGCGTCTACTGGGTTATGCTATATCTTTCCTTGGCTTCCTGTGCCGTCGCCTGTTGCGCTGCTGCCCTCTATGCTCCCTTGGAGGGTTGGGGATACTTCGAAGCCCTGTACTTTTGCTTTGTGAGTTTCGCTACTATTGGCTTCGGAGATTTCGTCAGCACGCAGCAGCCCAACTACCCTTACGTACATTGGTGGGTAGTTTTTTAAAAGCGTTCTAGACCAAAATACATCAATGGAGAAGTAACGAATACTAAGAGTAATTCCATGCGCTTCACAGGTATAGGTTTGCGAATTTCCTGTTTCTTGTGGTGGGATGTTGCTGCATATATTCGCTGTTGAACGTGACGTCCATCGTAATAAAACAGGCGCTGAATTACGCGATACGGAAGCTTCGGTGCAAGGGGCGCGGCATGGCTGGACCACATCTGCCCAGAAGGAAATCTTCCGTGTCAACTATTTATTATTCCAGAAGAAGAGCTACGAGAATCGGTGTGCGAGAATCTGTCATGGCAGAGGAGAACGAAACCGATATGCCACGTAGAATGTCTGGAGAACTTATTTCCATGAAGGATTTCTTGTCGGCCAATAAAGTCTCTTTGGCTGTGATGCAAAAGCAGCTTTACGAAACTGCACAAATGCAGCGGGGTGGCGATTCCGACTCCACGACGCCGAGTCACCAAGCAATTTTCAGGCCCGGAGCTGTTGGGCCTTTGGCCATAGCTAGTGAAAAGTTTGCAAATAAAAACACTGTCAACAGGTAGGGTTCAGATTAGGGACAGTTTACTCGGTAGATAAAAAGAATGACCTGCAAGCAGCGTATAGACATTTAAAGGTAGACAGTATCGAAAATAGAAGTCGTAGGGACGCAGAAATCTTAAAATAAAAGGTAATATGTAGACGGTGCTTTCATTGTACCGATCATTAAATAACTTTATTTTAATGATTTCTACAGTACAGTCCTCCACGTTTTCAATGACATTCACAAACTTACAGCCTGTTTTCTCTTCAACTGCGACAATGTGTACCATACATGTATATAATATGTGTAAAATAAATCTAACATTTCTGAAAATCCTTCTCGTAATTGCCATATTTCCAGTAGATAAGAACAAGTTCCTGACTGCGTAACTTTGTGCCTCTTGTGAGTCGAGATGCTGAAGTTCGAAAGGCCGTTCTCGAAAACGGCATAAAAATTCAGGAGACTCAAACTTCGATGCTTTGCACAGTCTCACCTGAGGAGACCTTGCAGTCTAATTCTGAATGTTTCTCTAAGGTCTTAACTGTGAATTAACAAAGACACGAATTAGCTTCTTCGCCTAGTGGACTACGAAGCTGCATCGATTTAAATCATACAACGCAGAGAGATGATGAAAATAGAAGAAGGTAAAGTCTTGACAGTAAATCGGTATTGTGAATTAAACTAGTTAGTCGAAAAGGAACGCGGTCGGGATTAGAGCCTCAAAGGGCGCAGAGCGTAGAGCCGTGGGCGGACTCCTCTCCACGACGCAACACGCAGAGCGGAGCAATTACGAGTAAGCTCAATTAATTTCTTCAGAGAGGCTTTAGCACTGCCGAAGATCCGGCTGCTTGCATACTGCTACTGTGCTGTGCAACTGTGCGTCTGTGCACCGTGCACCTTATATACCCCAGGATCCCGTAAGAAGCACACAATGCGAAAGCATCAGCACGCTGTGCGGTTCTGACACTCGAAATTGTGTTGATAATGGAGTCGTACGTTACCCCTTATTCCAAACGCATGTCACCTGCATCTCTGGCATCTTAAGCAGGAGGGAAAGACATTGATCAGATGTTGCTTTGCTCGACACGCGGAAGAAGCAATCTGAAAAACGAACGCATTCCGTTTCTGATGGAATCGTTCGCAGCGAGAGAGTGAACGCCTCATCACCATGAAATCGACCAACAAGGTTGCACCCCAGGACTGGCCCAGGGTGAGCGACAACGTTTCGCGTTGACGCCAACAAGCTACGTTCCAAAAGATTCGGACCAAGTATCGTCACTCTGCCTGAGCAACGACGGCCTCGCTTGGTAACGCCAGCAAAAAGCACAGCCAACTGTCGCTGTGCACAAAGTCAAGAGATTCATATCTCGATACGTGTTTTTTTTCTAAGAGCTCGTCGCGCGAGCTTTCCGCAAGTCTCCTCAACGTATGTCGCGCATGCGCACGAACTGTTGGCTCACCAAGTCGAGCCCAGTACCTATCAGATCGACATCATCAGATATTTTAATTATCTTTGGCTTGAGAAAGTCAGTATCTATATCGCAAGCCTGTATGTAGTCAGACATCAGAAAGTTATTGTCGGCGAGTGCGGGTGGCATGTTTTGATTCTGGGATGGACGATTTCGTGCTCGCGGTACCTGATCCGCCGGTTCCATGAGAGTCGGATGTTTCTTGCGCTGGTGTTGCAAAAGTTTTGCCTACGACAAAACACAAGAAATAGTTTTCCACTCCTGCGTCAATACGAATTTCCTTTGAATTTCACTGACCTTGCTGGCGTATTGCTTGTGACACCATTGGCAGCCTTGGGGCGTCGTTGTGATGCTTCCGACGGTCTGGCTAAATGTAGGATTCGGCAGTCCAGAAATATTCGTTTCTTTGTGCCGATTACTTGGTGGTAAAGCAGCACCAGGATGATTCTTCACTATGTGAGCTTTTCTTTTGCTGCTGCTCTTGTAAACCTTCTCGCAATACTGACAATAGTAGTCTCGCGTTTGTCGCAGAATCGGCAGATTCAATTCGGGTACCGATTCTGGTGGAACATCCGGATGACGTTTGGCCAGATGATTTACGAGCATCCCTCGTCTTTTAAAGCCCACCATGCACTGGTGACACTTGTACACAAATCGATTATAGTCCGTCGGGTTAACCTGTCGTTGAAAATGTCATCATTACAAAATATTATGAATTTATCGAATTTGCGAACAAAAAGCAGACATACCTTTGGCACAAATTTTTTCGCCTGATTGCTCTGTGACACCTGTTCCTGGCTGGTCCGCTCCGAATTGTGCATTCTGGTCATGTGCTCCTTTAACTTGTCCTTCCTTTTGAATTGTTTTTCACAATTCGCACAATGAAACTCTCTGTGATCCGAATGCCTAAGCAGGTGCATTCTCAGCTTGTCCACCGTGGGAAATCTTTTCGTGCAGAACTGACATTTGTGCTTTCGCTCGCAGTGATGCGCTCGGATGTGCTTGCGAATGACCGAGTATTTAGTAAAAGTACGTGGGCATTGTGGACAGCTAAAAGTCTCGTCTGCGTTTCTATGAGTTTCGATATGATCCTTCAGCATGAGAACTTGATCGAATAATTGTCGGCACATGGGACACTCGAATATCTGCTTATCCTCCCGATGAGTCTTGAGGTGGCAGGACAGGGCGGAATTGTTCATGAACCTCTTATGACAGATATTGCATGGCAGTGGCTTCTGGTCCTCGGCCCCATGAACCAAGCAATGCTGCTGCAACCTCACTTTGGTAGCAAACCGCTTATAGCACATAGTGCACTTGTATGCAGCCAGAGGTGTTAACTTCGTAGGTTTTGGCAGTTGCAATCGACCGTGTTGCGAGACATGATTTATCAAGTCGCTGCGTTTCTCAAATTCAGAACCACACTGGGGACAGATGCTCGACTGATTTCCAGTTTCGATATTATCGGCAGCATGAATGAGAATGTGCAAATTGAGAAGGGACGCTTTGTCAAAGGTCAGAGTGCAGGTCGAGCACTTCCATTCGGATGAATTTTGACGGCTGTTCTCTTTCTCCTTTGGATTCTCACCATGAAATATTTTCATGTGTCGACTGCGATTGTACGGATGAAGAAAATTCTCCCCACATATGGGACATTCGTAGCGCGGTGCCTTGGCGCCAGGATGTATCAGGAGGTGTCGCTTTAAACTGTAACTTCGTGGAAAAACTTTGGGACAATAGGGACAGGTGTATACGAGCGTCTGCCCATCGACTATCTTCACGAATTTATTCGATGCTACGTGAATCTTTTTACGCTTATTTCGTGACTTTGTCTCATTCTTCGGATTGTCATGCACGTTCAAGTGTTTTTGTAACTTTTCCGAGGTTAAAAATCGCTGATTGCACTCAAAGCAGGGCCAAGCATTGGACTCGTTGTTCAGTTGTTTCTCTTCTTTCGATTCGGGCTCAAGCACCTTCAGATTCCTACGAACGGCGTACTCGACGCTGGGGCCTGCTCTCAATTCCTCTTTGGGAAGGATGTTTCTTGTTGTGAGAAAAACTATCCCATCACTTTGTTGACAAATTGCGAGATTCTGTTCTATATATGATACAGCAGGTCTGACAAAGCGCATCCAATTCGATGCATTCTCGTTGGAAACGTCAATCTTTAGAAATTCACCATTTTCAGATTCATAAAGAAGCGGCAAAACATTGTCGAATGGTGCGCCGTCATAAGCGCACAAAATTCCTTCTATAGGACCAAACTGCGTGCGCCTTCTTATGTTCCGTTTTGCGAAAACTCCGTAATTATAACTACCCGTCGCAACGTTGGGAGCTGAGAGCTTATTTATGGATAAATATGATCCTGGCAGTGTTGCTATTGCGCGCGAGGGTACGGGTTGATCAGCGATGGTACGCACATTATGTGAGGTGCATCCGTCAGAATTTACACAGACGCTTTCGCATTCTTCGCACCAAAATGTCTTCTTATCATTTATTTGCCGTTTTGATCTTCGCACGTTCTTCTTCTCTGTGTCGATTTTCTGGTCGATCTTATCCGACATATCCTTCATTGATTGACACTTTTGTACGGTTGTACTTAGTCGTGTCACGTTTCCTTTGTTCCTATTTGTTAAAGGAGGGGTATTGCTCGTGTGTCCTTCGTTCAATTCGACGTTTTGATTCTTGAAAGGCCCCATTACATTCATTTGATCATCGTGCATTACCAGAAAATCACGAGTGAGCGTGAAATCAGTTGCTGGTATTTCTGTAAGCATCAGTGGCGCTGTAGACGGCTCTAACTCGGGCGTAGACCCTATGCATGAAAATATGTTACGTTGAAATACAAGAACAATAAAATATTTTCAAATATTACGTCAACATCATTATCCTTACCCTGCATTAAAATTAATTCACCCCCAACGCCAGGAACAAGCCCTTCCTCGTTTCCAGCCACAACAAAATCTGGAGAATTATCGGTTTGAGGAACATTCTGCGTAGTGGTTTGATGAGCCAATGGTGTGGTGTAATTAATATTATTTCGAACGTTTGGTTCAGGAGGGGATATCAGAGGTGAGGATGGGCCTTGAAGAACAACCACAGAATTATGAAAAGGTGATGGTGGTAGCTGAACTGGAGTTGGCGAGTACCTTGCTGCAGAGCTCATGTTGGGATCCAGTGGACTTACACGATGTTCGAAATCAGAGAGAGGAGATGTTGCACGTGGAGAGAAGGAAACCTGTTCATAGGCTGGAAAGATTCTGGAATAATCTCGAGATTGATCCTCTACATATTCAACCTATAATAAGAAAAATACATTACTCGTACTACCGATTGGTTGTCCAAGTTTACTCAAGTACTTACAGTCAAGAAAAGAAGTCTGTTGTTAGTTTTCCTAGACTGATCAGATATTACTGTAGATCCTGTGTGCTCCGTAGGCCAGGACTCTGTGACTTCATTTACCTTGTCCATAAGTGGCATCTCTGGTGAGTCGACAGGGGCCCCCTCGGGAGGGCCCCTTGGATCCATTTTGCTTTTATAAATTCACCAAGTTCAGTACTGCTTTTGGATGGCCTATAACTGACAAACAAAGATTTTGATAATAATATCGATTGCGTATATATAACGGTAGAGAAAATAAAACAGTGAAGAACTAGGTTTGTCATGAACAATGCACTTTCCTCTTTTGCACAAAGACTCACAAAGGTATAGAAGTGTTTTCGAAGACACAAGTATATCCAAAGCATGTACATTTTTACGACACTACTATTCTGGCAAACCAAGTCTCACCTGTCTCAAAAAAAAACGTTTTCGCAAGTCGTTATACTTGCTGCAGTCAGCCAGACATTTACTAGTCAACAATCGACTTTATCGGCTTTCACATCGGCAGTTGAGAACCACTGGCAGGCGGGAAACCTTTCGAATAAGAATCCAAATCTCTGAAAACTAGGAAGAAACTTTGTTCCAAAGAAAACTGTCGGACGAAATATTGAGAACATGAACATTTTTTAGAATAATAAGCATATTCAGTTTATACAGTACAAAACGTACTGACGTATGATAACAATAATAGAAATACAAATGCATTATATTAAGCATATTTGATTATTTGTTTAATTGATTTTACGAAACTTTCATCATGAGAAATAAAAATTTGTCATTGCAAGATAACAATAGAAAAAAAAAAGAATTTACAGTGCTTTTAAATAATTGACATATGATGCTTATGTATACACCGTATATGGCGTCAACTATATACATTAGCAGCTGCAACTACTGGGGCACCCTGACAATTTTCCCTAACGACAAGTAACGGGGCTGCAAACAAACGCCGTATCCATTTCATGGTTTCGTCTAATCGATGCTCCATCAATTAACAAATAAACAGCAGGGCGCATTTGGTCCGAAACTTACACAATTCACGCAGTAGACGCAGCAAAGAGAGTTCGGAAAATGAAGAGCGTCCGTTTTAACGACGCAAAAGAAGTGATGGAGCAGATGCTGCGAGTGCCAATTTTCCGAATTTCTGAAAAACGGGTGATGGTTATGGATGGAATAGAGGATTTTACTGGTCCAGATCCAAATTTGATTATGGACGCAAGACACAAAATATTCAGAGAACCATTGCCGATGTCACCATCAAGAAGTTCCATCCTAGCTGAAGCAAAAAGGTACGAAAATTCTTTTGGGTTTGAGAAGTTGTCATCTTATAAGTCTTTGTTACCTGCAGATTATTATTGGACGAGGAATCGGAGGTGTTATTTCGAAAAAAGGAACAGAAGCTCCTCGAGGCGGAATTAAGAAAATTTCAACAACAATTATGCAAGTCCCGTCCGAAATTCCGCACTAATTACAGCTGCACCAAAAAGATCCTCGTAAATTCGGATAACGACAATTTCTGGCGGGGTGCGTGTCCTGTCCGAAAGAAAAACGAATCTAGAAAATGCAAGGATGAATCTATAGAGGATGATGCGCAGGACGAAAATGATTATTCGAGTAATATCAAAATTACAATAAAAGACAAACCGGTGTCCGAATGCAAAGAACAAAGACTGGAGACGTTGAAGAATTCCTTTGAAGCAATCAGGCAAAATGCTTGGCAAGAGAGGCGTCTTCGTGACATCAAAACTAAAATACAAAAAAACGTTGCGTGTCGAAGACTTCGCCAATATTTTACACTTTGGAGAATGCAAGTTGAGAGAAGGAAGGAACTGGCCAAGAAAAAAAAGGAGGAGCGCGACATGACGAATGAAAGGAAAATAGAACTGTTCGTGAACGCCATTACGGAGAAGCAAAAGGAACTGGCGAAAACTAAAAGATTGACAAGCAAGGAACCAATGGTGGAAGTGGTGGGTCGTGCTAGTGAACAGGAGGGTGAAACGCGAAAGCTTGTGACAACACGCTTCTTCACAGTGGAGCCACCGGCTCATAATCGACTAACTGCCCAGAAAAAAATCATCGCCGAACAACGAGCAAAACTCGCCGAACAGAATAGAATAATAGAAGAGATGCGATTAAAGCAAATGGAAAGTGAATCGCGGAAAGCGAACAAGGAGACAATGAATGCAGCCAAAGAAGCTCTGGCGCACTGTGGACGGAAAACTAGAAGGACTTTAATACAGCTTATGCGGGAAGAAGATTGCAGGTATGAATTCCACTTTCCATTTTGTCGATACGATCCACGTTCTTCTTTCTTGTAGGAACGAACCCTTGGTCGAAGCACCGAGATTACCCAGTCCACCGCAGTTTCTTCTAAGAATGGAAGCACGCGCAGAAGCTCGGCGTGAAAGAGTCAGGATGGCTGAAGAAGCTCGTCAGCGGAAACTAGAAGAAGAGAAAAGGAAGAAAGAAACTGCCAAGAAGGAGGAGGAGCAGGAGCGAAAAAGAATTCAGTTAGAGGTGTGTTGCACACATCAACATAACAAGTTGAATGATCTTAAAATCGTGGTTTATTTGCAGGCCCAGAGGGAAGCAAAAAGATTGAGAGAGGAGCACGAACAGCGACGTGTCCGCGAAGCTGAAAAAATAACAAAACTGAATGCGATGGCCGATCAATTTTACAGAACGTATCTCTTGCGTCGCTATGTTATGAAGTCCTTTAACATACTCATTGAAACTAAGTACAATAATATTAAAAAAGCGAATGATCATTACGGACTGACTATCCTCCGAAAAACTTTCACGGCCTGGAAAATTGAATCGCAACGTCAGTATGATATGAAAGTAGAGCTGGCAGAAAGTGTCCATCATAGAAACTTGATGTGGCGTATGTGGAAAGCATGGAAAGAATATACGGAAGACGGAAAGCATAAATATCAAGTAGCAGGTGACTTCTATGAGATGAGACTTCAGCAGAAGTACCTAAAATCTTGGTGCACAAACGCGTTTGAAAGTAAAATGAGAAGTTTGGAGAATGAGCAATTGGCACAGGATCATCATCGTAGAAGATTGAGAGTAAAGTACCTCGAGAAATGGAAACGATATCCAGAAATCGCAAAGGAAGTTCAGGAAAGTGAAAGAAGAAAGGATAAATGGAGAGAATTGGTTCAAAAAGTTGTTCCAGATTTTGATCCCAAGTACAGGGGAGTCATAATAGACAATTGAGCTATGATCGGACTACAGAAAATAGGTGTAATTTGCGAGATCTTAGTTATTACGAATAAATTTATACAATTTATTAGTAATTTTAAACGTACAATGGCCATTTTATCACAGTTACAATAAATATACATTTTGTATGCACGACAACTTACTAAGAGTGAATGAGATTTTAATAGAGATCACTTCTTCGTTGCAATACGTTGCACCAACGTTCACTATCAAATCATCAAAATATTGATGAGCGCTCAAAATTGAATATACCTAAGGAAGGGAACAAATGAGGCAGGTAAAGAGGTAAGAGAGGGCCAGAGGAAAGTTACAGATGCAGCTAGAGATGAAAAGTTTTATCGATCGGTCGTGATTGCAGATACCATAAAGTGTAAAAGTATGTACTTGGCATCGCATAATATCGTTTTTTTTTGTCTCACTGACTCGTGAGAACGATGAGCGACATTAGGCGTAGGAGATATGGATGCTCCTCATGCAGAGTGCTTCCAATTTTCTAATATAGATCCATTACAGTCGATGTCTATGCTTAAACTTTACAACAGAATATCCGGGATAGACTCTTCAGCACACCCTCTTCGTAGTGACTGCTCGAAGGGAGTTTCCGTCGTTCATTAGACGTTGTCCCAAGATATATCAACCAAAGATGATATATCAGGTAGCACAAGAGCACTAGACCAACAAGGAGACTGTAGATTGCCGAAACGAAGCACAGTGCGATGCTGAAACAATGTTGAAATTTTATTTGTAACGTATGCTATATAATTCTTTGGTCGGTTCGAGAAAACGTTCAAGAGAATGTTTATCCGCCAGGAATAACTTTTCTTGTGTCAGGCGGCAAACAAAAGATACCATATTTACAATGTAAAAAGACATTCTTAACAATTATCGTTATCTTGTGATTATTCAAGTTAGAACTATAGATTCTCGCGTATCCTTTGGTAACTTTCCAGATGGATATGTGGAGCAGTTGTCATACACAAACATTTTCCAATGCTGATGGTGGAATTTTTAAATAATTGAAAAACATTTGATTAGTAGGTGCAAAACCCTTCTATGTACATACTCTAACTGATAGTAGACATCACTGCAGTCGTCCGGTAACAGAACTGTTGCAACTAAAATGTATGGATGGCAGACACTAGTCAGTGTCAAATTTGACCCATAGATGAATGCTATGGCTGAGAATAAAAGACAGGCTAAGTAACACCTCAAGTTGCTAGATCCAACACAGCAGTCCAACCTGTAAAATTTATTATTCATATTGAAAAATAAATACATAATTTTGATAACAGGTGTTTAGATTTAGCTGTTATAATAAATATTACCATTTACAATGATATTCTCTGCCAAGGATACAAGTCTGACATGTTCGACAATGATATGCCCGGGGAGGTGTCCTTCTTCTGCAGCTCACACAGAGCTCTCCACTTCCTTCGCCAAGCTCTAAACCTTGACCAGCATTTTGAGTCATGCGATCTGCTTTGAGTCTAGTCAAGTATCCACACCATATCCCACCAACAACACAAATAATAAACACTAGGTTCTCGTCAGGTAAAATCTCCAACAATGGAACTACAGTCACTTCAAAGACTAGCATGAGTATTATTACACTGACAATCGTCCAAACAAAGAAAAATTTCGTTCGTAGGAGAAATCGCAGAAAATTGTGATGTAAGTAGTGGATGAGTACTGGTGTAGTTATGAAAATAATAATAGTGCAAAACAGCGTCTGAGCCGCGATTACCGCTAAAGCTGGCACCGCGAAGAGCGGAATCACAGCGTCTACGGATATTTGTTTGGCGCTTCCTCGCCATGCACACGGCATCCGAAATTTCTCCAGGATATGCATATTCGCTAGATGTACTCCACAAGAAGGGAATATTAACTCAATTCTCACTATCGTAGACGAAAAACGTAAATCAGATTTTCAACGTTGATTTGAGGTTATGAACTAACCTCTCCAAATCCTACTACTATTGTTTTTTCAAGTCCTGAGTATAGATACACATATGGATAATATAAAAGGTGGCAGCACGAGACACTGAACGACGACGATCGTAAAACCAGAGGTAAAACCGTACTGCGTGATTCTTTCTTTTTTCTAATAAAGCTGACTAGAGCAGGGCTCACAACTCACTTGATTCGGCTAATGTGGGCTTGTGTATCCGTAAGCTTCGTGTCAATCATTTCAGAAGGCTTTTAAACGGAGTGTAGAACTTCCCGGAAAGATAAGCAAGTAAAACGAAGAAATGAAGAGAATGTACTCTGATGGATACACGTTTGGTTCGTCTCTTTGATTTCCCGCTTGGGCTTAGACAGAACCTATTTCTATTGGTGGAATGTTATTCTCGCCATAAATGTCTCTTATACGACTTCATCCCGCGGATGGAAGTTGTTGTCATTGTTGCTGTTCGCAGCAAGAGAGTAGGTCGCGCAAAGTCGATATCATTCTTTATTCCGAGAATGTCCGTACGAACGACACTCTCGGCCAAAGAGATTGTTGTGCATCTCGTAACGGTGATCCACGAGGAGCAGTAACAGAGAGCAGTAACAGCAGCCAGAAGTTAGAGAAAAGCGGCAGTCGGTACTGGATGGTGCTGGACGCAAAGGTAGAACGAACCAGAGGTTGGAACTCCGTCAGAACCGTAAAGGAAGAAGCAAAGGCCGATAGAGTGTAGTTGTGTTGGATGGTGAAACGGTCGATAGGCGCACCTGTCTGTATATCAAGTAGCAGCCAATTGCGAATGTGTGGCGGGATCGTGACGTAAGTTTCAACTTCAATTGAACTACAAATAAAAGAAGGAAAATAAAAGAGAATATTATCATGTTCGCGAGGGAAGCATAAAATTCTTAATTATCAACATTGTAGTCAAAGCCTGATGGTTGTACTTCGGCCTTATCGTTATTGGCTCGCAACTCTACAGATTGCGAAAAATCTAATGATAAAATGGCTTACATTGTGATTGAACAATCCGCTTGCACTTGGAATCATCGTTTCCTTCTCCGGATATCACTCGCCATTTGAGATTGTCAGTGGGAACCACCGGAATGGCGCTTTCATCACGTGTAGATTTTTGACATTCACTTATTCTTAATTATCGAGAATTGACTTAATGGTCCCTTTCGGCACGTGGCATTAAATTAATGAAAAAAAAAAAATGAAATGACATGACTGAATTTTCGGGAAGAGTTGGTAGCTTATCATTGACGACTAATTAAAGTGCGACTGGAGAACTCTAGATAAGAAGAAGCATAATAACGAGTAGTTATCAAAGAGTCAAAGATTGATTGACAATGTATAATATGCCGTCAAACTGCGTTGAATTGTTTGCACTTGTATGATGCGGTTATCATTGTTGTTTGCCAGCCTGGCTGCTGAGACGCTTTTGAAGACTTGCAACTGGGGGGTAAAGTCGTCAAGAGCACATACGATAATTACGACAGTATTTGTCTAACAATTCGAATAGATTGGCGTTCGCGTTTGGTCGGCCGTAACGGATGGTTTGATATTGAAAAATTAGAAGCAACGTTTATTTGTCTACTACAAATGAGATAGTGCAACATACAAAATATTGTGTCAGTAGCCACACTATACAATCCCTGCTGTAATCAGCCAGCCCTTCGAGAACTTTCAGACCGACTTATCATCGTTCGTTCGCGCGTTCCTCACCAACGCGAGTCAGAAAGCATTTGTCTAGATAATAAAAAAGAGTCATAGAGGATCCAAGCAATCAAATGGATCTCCTAGTATCTAATAGATGACAATAGGGGATATCGCCGCGACGAAAATATCAGGGTTATCGATGACTCATTCTCTGTCTCCTCAACACAGCTCCTGCAAGATTACAGGAGTGGTTGAATCCTTATTTTCAATCGATGAAAATTGAATGGAGTAGTGGGCTATTCTCGTTGGCCGACATGTCTCTCCCTAGAACCACTGTTAGCTTTCGTAGTCGATAATTATTGAAGAGTTAGAGTCAGAGTCAGAGGCTAAGGCAGAGTAATAGTAAAAGAAGGGCAGGGCGTCGGGGCAGCTGGAACTGGAGTATTAGTTACCGTGGCTTCCGAGTGTCGCGAAAAAGAAGAAAATTGAGAGAGCGTCACATGGTTTTTACAATGATAAACTCAATCCGTATAGAGTGGAAGCACTGCAAGGCAGGAGTAACCAGCCGATAAGTCGTAGTCGTTCGTTGCATTCATATATAGTCGAGTTGAGGTTAGTGCTCTCTCTCGAAGCTTTCAGGCTTCTCGAGGATAGAAACTGGTCAATCGAGAACGTGGGGATGTTATATAAGCTAAACACACACACGGCAGGCGGTCACAACACATTATCGAACCGACAGATCCGTTCAGCACGTTGAGCCTGCCTTGATCACCGATCGTCTTACTTTCAGGTGATTCTCTTTCACGTTCTCTTGAGCCGAGAAGTCCTCACATTCGTCCTCGGAATCATGAGAAGCTGACACCACGGTCGGCACCACTCATCAGCTGGCGATGTCTTCTGCGCCCTTGAATAAGTTGCAGCTCTTGTGGGACCACTTCATACACGCGGAACCCCAAAGTTATGAGGTACGTACTCTCTGCCAATGAGTTCCTCTGATTCTCCCGAATCTTTTAGTAAGACGATAAGAGGACTCGGACCACACTCGCTCTGCCTTGTTGTGGCTAATGGATTTCAAGAGGTAGAATTCGCAGTTTTAAGCAGTCGCAGCGTAATATTTTAGAATCGCCAACAGGAGTTGCCAACAGTCAAATGCAAAAGCTACAGCAACTGTAGGAAAGGAAACTTATGTTCGCAAGAGAGCAGCATACATCATGGGTCTTTCCATGCTGATTCACGTGTTTATGCAATAATGCATGCGATACCATATTGAACGGCAAGCAGGGCTTTTCTTTATTGGCTTACCGGTGCTGAGCATCACGCAATGCAAGCAAGGTCTATTGGGGTCTGTACTTGTACTATAGGCGCGACACTACTATGCTGATAATGCACGTATGTACGCAGTCTCTCGTCCCGCATAGAAACAACAAGTTTTCTCGGAATGCTTACGAGATTTTCCAGTGGACATATGGACATACGCACGACCGTAGATACATACTTTAAATAGTTACATCATCTATAAGTTATCGCCATTACAATTTTAGACGTCACGGGAAAGCGCATCCATCGTTTGTACACGCTGATTCTTTTGATTTTCATTTCAGAAATCATCCTGGCTAGATCTGTTTCTTGCAGAGTTACTTGCGCAAGTAAACGAGGGTCAGGATATAAAGGAGGCACTTTCTTTCTGGTAAGTGATCTTTAAAACTTCAGGAGAAAATACTCTATTGTATTTTCCTTTATTGCTGTTGGCGAATTTCACGAGTTACTCCTCGCATCTGATCCGTATGATTTCGTCTGATAGTACGTGACTCTTGCATTTGTTGACATTTGCATGCATGGTCACTGCACGTATGACTTGATTGCTTTGAGTCGAGTGTTAGTCAGTGTGTACAATAGAACAATTCTATATAAATTGAGGAAAAAAGTCTTCCGCTGAGATACTCGAGTTTGCTTGCTATGACAAATAAAGTACATCTGGAGTAGCTATGAGAAATCGAACGCGCACCTTAGGACGCTAACGGCAACCGGATTGCTGGAAATTTTCCACAAATGAAACATCAGAGAAATCTTTTGCAGCTCGGTTGGTGGTGGCGGCGTCTCAACTCTGGTCGCCTGTGAACTACTTTCCGACGTTCATAATCTCTGTGCTGAAAGAATCGACGGTGGAGAACTTGTAGGTCTACGGAAATATCTTGTCCAAGGTCGAGGATGGCGATGCCTCGCGGTGCTGCATCTCCTTGGTGTACGTGGACTTTCCTGTGGTCGAGAATTGGTGGCACTTCTCGTCGCGCTTTATCCAGTCGCCTTTCAAGAAGATGCTGAGGCTGTACCGCATAATCCTTACATAAAGTTTCACTGTAACGACGACACAGTCGATACCGTTGATATAATTGCTCACACCAAGAAGAAAAATGTTAAAAACAGAAGCAACAACGACGCTGCGATTTCTCAGCGCAAGTGCATCAGAAAGCACAGTGTTGGAACGAAGACTCTTCTTCAGAAGCAGAAAACTGAGGCGAAGAACTCGGCGGAAAACGCAAGTAGCGAATCCGAGCTGTTGACTGATGGTATCGATCAGGCAAGATCATTGACACTAAAGATTCGCCTTAATCCAATGGATTTCGAATACTTTACGTCGGTGGTGCGAAGCGACGAAGAGCAGAAATGGGATGCAACTCTCTATCAACTTCCTATCCGCCCAGCCAGGAAGAAGCCACTAGACTTCATCGACGCGCGAATGAAGGCAGTGCTCGAGCACAAGATCAACCACTTTGAGACTAGTCTTCTCATCGTGCAGCTGTTACAAGGATTGCGAGATTACGATACGCCTGCTGAGCAAATGCCCGCGGTGCAAGTCCTGAAATTTGCGTTGGACACGCTCTGGGCTCTGCAGTTTGGAATCGACGGCGCCAGCCTCACGGGTACAGAATGCGCCACGCTCAAGGCAGCAGCTGCTAGACTCATGATCACCGCACTGGAAAGAGTGCTGAGAGCGGATGAACCCACGACAGCTGTGATTCATAACGGATTACTGCCTATGACACTGAGATTGCTGGAAGATGCCTGCAGCAAGCCGGTTTCAGTATTGACACCGGAGGAAGGATCATTACTGCAGGAATTTATCTTTGCCACCATTTACGGAATCATCACATTCCTTTATTGTCTATTGCACCAGCGTGGTACTACCGAGAAGCTAAAAGATTTTCTTGAGCTGTTTCAGCTTTTCACTGAGAGTCAGGATGGTAGACTCGTAGAGAGAACGATCTTGGCGATCGTACATTTGCCGAGTATAGATCAGGCGAGATCCGTAACTCGGGCCAGAAAAGTCATTGACATGATAGGCGCTCTGATAAGCGCGCTCAAGCGAGTCCGTCAGGAACTATGTCACATGGGGCAGTGCCGCAAAGTGAAGCATAAATCCTGTGCGGATAAGGCCGAGACTCACCATCATTTTGACATTTTGGGAGTTGCGTACTCCCAGCCAATTGTTGGTACAATAACCAAGCAAGCTTGTTGCATTTCATCTCTTTTTATGACTTTAACAACCTTGCTGAAGGAGTCACACTCCTTCATTTGTGATCTGCAGGTACGATTGCTCAAAGTTATGACAGCTGCTGGAGCGTGCTGCTGCTTCCCACCGAAAATCCTGGTGTCGAATATTATTATGTTTCTTAAGAAAAGGAACTCGTACACGTATGCACCAGCCGTCGCTCTTTTGGAACGGATTCTATTCAAGGAATTTGGCGCATATCCTGGTCCTGATATGTGCAATACATGCAGCAAATCCACAAATTATTCCTGGGATTTTTTAGGACTTTATAACGAGTTACTCACGCCAGACGACCCTAAGATGTGCTATGTGATAATGGCGCATTTATTTAAAGTCACGCCAAACTCTAGCTTCTCCGTGAGACAGGAATTTCTCTTCAAAGTCTTCCATCCGACGTTCATCAGCGCTAAGAGCATTTATTTAACAGACAGTGAAAATGTCGTGGCGAAATTTCTCATACAATCTTGTCTCTCTGTGATCTCCAGTTTGATAGTGAATGCTCCAATGTGCGAGCGATTCACAGAGAAGAATGGAGTTCGCGACGCACTGCAGCTTCTGCCAGAACCAGCCTTTACGAGAACTGTCTACGCCTTATTAGAAGTAACAGTGATTATGGAGATTTGGAAGACTTGCTGCGAGGATCCTGCGGATGATCAGAAAACAGAAACTCCAGCACTCACGTCTCTCCTTAACTTGCTTGAAAAAGAGACACTAACTCTACTTGAAATCCTGGAACAATGCAAGGAGGAAAAAGCGCAAATCGAAGATACAGCAGAACAAAACCTAAAACAGAAGAACAAAGTAGAAAGCAGTGATGGTCTTTATAAGCAGAACGATACTCAAACTGAAGCTACAACGCATAAGACTGTTTCAGGAACTAATAATCATGTTCCGTCCGAGTTTAACGAAAGATCAAACTTTCCCAAAGGTGACTTTTTACTACATATGGATAATTTACTCAAGAGTAATCTACAACAAGCGAGTGCGGCGTGGAGAGCCGCAGCAGGAGTCTGCCTGTGCAGTCCGAAGGTTCGTCTGGAATTGTCGAAACACTCGGTGTCTGAGAAGTCTTTGCAACTATTTAAGTTGTTGGCAATTTGCATTGCCTCGGATCGAATAAATGGTAAGGCGCGCACTAGATTTTACATTATAATAACTCCAGTGATAATGCAGGAAATATTTCTCTTTTGATTTCTTCAGGTTCGAGTAAATGTGCTCACCGTTTAATTGAAGCCCTGATAACGTGTTGCCTGACATCATCATTGTGTAAGTGTCTCCCTACTTGGCAGAGCTAATCTGAATCTGAGTTACAACATAATTTGAATAGCTTAAGGCATTGTGATATTCCGCTGATCCGTATGCACCTGTGGATTAGAAGACGTAGAAACGTGCTGTTGCATCTGACGCGAAAAACAGTTCGAAGAAAATTCTCAATGATTGAACACCGTACCGAGAAGAGTATTTCTCTAGGAAAAATTAACGAATAGCAAAATGGTTTGTGGTGCAGGTGGCTGGGAGGTGGTCGCAGAGCTGGGGAAGGTTCTAATGGATGCTGGACTAAGACTGGGCCGTGGACTAGCGATACTTGTAGAAGCTCTACTGCGAGTTTCAATGGTGCGACCGAGTTCAGAGCAAACTGTACCGCAACAATCACGACCAAGAGTACGTTCTGTGGGTTTTGTTAAAGGGAACGCAAAGCTGCCATGACAAAACGGATATTTTCTGCATTGCAGCTGTCAACTATGGCCTTAGATACATTTCCGGATTGTGGCGGTGAGGACAGTAGTACTGGGGAATATGTGACAGCTGATGATGGATACGAGGCCGACGTTGAAATTCCTGGAAGAAGTCCCTACAGTGGGACTCCAAAAAAAATGAATCCGTTGGGTCCCGTTGTCGAACCGAGAGGACACGCCAATGCACATCCTGCCTTGTGTTCCTTGGCCGTTGATCTTCTGATACATTTTGGCGAACAGTGAGTAATTTTGCAATTTTAATGTTGCAATATGACCAGTAAAGTGTCATTCAATTGTTCAAATATTTGTCGTTTTTAGAGGCTTAGATGGTGAACGTAGTAATATTGTGACTGGTGGATTGAGACGGGTCGCTGTTACCTGCAGGGAGAGTGCATCCAGTTGTGCGGCCCTCGCTGGCTCAGGAGCAATAACGAGAATACTGAACGGTTTCAAGGAAACCCTCACCAGCAAAGATCCTCAATATCAAGGTGCTTTAATTCACTAGAAGGTGGATTAATGGGATTTATGGATTGCTGACTTCTAAAGAATTACTGTTTAGATTTACAGCACGCTGTTCTCGAAGTTTTCACTCTACTAGCGACTCAGTCTATCTCACCAATGGAATTGGTCTCCTATTTGTCGTTATTTAAAGTCTCCGCACCGCCACTGCAATCACTTCTGGAACCACTTTTTCGCCTAGTGATGACTGCTAGACCGCAACCAAATTTTATTTTATCGTTCCCTGTACTATCAGACGTACAGACGATGGTGAAGACGCAAAACGAGGAATGCAAGAACTTGGAGAAGGTGGAAAATTTAGTAAACAACTTCAGGAAGGGACATCTCACATCTGGAATATGCAGTCCGTGGTCAGTGCATGCTACGTGTCTTCCAGTTGGACCGGAGCTGGCCTGGCCTGTTTGGCTCCATGGGTGTTCAGCTTCTATGTGGCTCCGAGTCGAAAGAGGACTTTCAATAGGAAGTAGAGGACATGTTGCTACGACGTCTACTTTGCTCGATTCCGGAAGTGAAAGTCTTTCCGATTGGGGCCTTCTTTCTGACAATTGGAGTCGCGAAGGTTTGTCTCTGCAGATTTGGATCATTCAATATCTAAATATGGAGACACGTAGAATTCACGCTTCGATATGGTAGTTGTTGCAGGTTCAGCGTCTCCGCCTACGCCGACGTCTATTATTCATTTAATGTCTGTTGGCTTTGAATCCCTTGTATTGGAAAGTTGGCTCGATCTTCGGTCAGGTAATATTATCCATGCTGGAACGCTATTTCAATTTCTTGTCAAATTAAAGAAACAATTTTTTTAAATAGACAAATTGATTTTACGCCTGACACGTCCGGATGACAAGACGAATCGTACCATTTCGGAAACCTCGATAAGTGGCATGTTTCCTTCGGGACGCTGGCACCATTTAGCACTGAACTTTAAAGATACCGTACTAAATAAACGTAGTGCCGTCGTGGAGGTGGTTCTTTGGGTTGACGGTTGGCGCGAAGCACATGCCCAGCTACCTTTCGACGGTCTTCTGGTTAGGAAGCCAGGCACTAACTGCATTCTGCTAGGACAGATCGGCCCGTGTGGTATTGGTGCTTGGTACCTTGGAAACTTAATGCTCTTCAGGTGTCCAGTCTTCACCAAAGAACGAGCGCTTTATCTAGCTAGCCTTGGCCCGAATCACACGAATCTTGCTGAATGCATCCTGAATACTGCTAAACCAGACTTTGCACCGCTCATTGCATCTGGTGCGCTTAATGGTGTTCGAGAATTGAAATTCGGTTAGTATCTTTTTTATTAAAATATTTTTGTGTTTGCATGGCGCATGTATGCTGACTATATTTACAGAAGGAGGCAAGTTCGACACCAACCGAAGAAAGTCTTATGGTGGAACTTACTTAAGGCACGCAGTTGAGACCAAGGTGTCTGATATCAGAATAGATTGGGATACTGTTATGGATGCTACCAATTCGCACTTGGGAGATCTGCAAGATAATTTACTGCTCAGTTACGAAGCGCAAAATCCAAACATCGTCCATCTATATCCACAAGCTGTGGCGAATCCTGGTGGTGCGCAGTAAACTTGCTCATCAATAGAAATAACAATTTGACGAATTTTCAATTAACTGACTTTATTTGTCCAGCAGTCGTGCGAAACTTATTTCCCGGGCAACCTGGATTCAGAGTAGTCTCTGCACCGGAGCACAGAGTGTCCCAACAGCCTCCCTTATCTGTACCGCCAATCATGTCAACGCGATTGGAGTATCAGCAGTATAGAGGCCTTGTACCTGCAGCGAGCCTGGTTGGCGGAATACCAGTGTTCCTCTATTTATTTGCGAGGGTACGAATGCTTTAATCAAATTATGATAACAGTTTTTTCCATAAGGATGATTAACTTTTTCATTTAGATCGTAGAATTGAATTCAACTGAGGAGGAACAATCATTGGCACTATCAATAGTATTACACTTGGCACGCACTGATTCAGAACTTTTGAATCAATATCGATCAGAAGGTGGACCATCTTTGCTTTTGCGTGTCTTAGAGTCTTCGCGATGTCACGCTGGTCGGCACATTCTCAAAGCCATACTAGATGCTGCTTGCGACAGTTCCATTTTAATTAAGGACATCAGTAGCGGCAATCATTCGATATCGCAGAATTGTGAGGCTGTCATTACGGATCCAGAACTTATCAAAGGTGCTGTTGGAGCGTGGAGAACGTGGGCTAAGTCCGACATGCTGCACTTACTTCTGCAGTCCTTATTATTGTTATTGAGAGATCAGCATTCACAAAGAGAGTTCAATGCTTCCCAACTGAATAGAGTTGGAATCGTCAATACCATTTTGACTCTCTGCAAGGAACACTTTATGTACGAGGATCTTGGCGCGTCATTAGATCCAACCATTGGGAGCGCTGTTGTAGAATTGATACGAGCATTAATGGGTGCTCCACCGGAATTCGCACATTTAGTCGCCATTACCGATTATTTAATATTGGTTCATCAGGCTGCTGAGACGTATGTCACTCACGTGAGGCACAATATTTATTTCCTTTTACCACCATTAGAAGAAAAGAAATCCAATACAGAGGGTAATTGCGCAACGACTGGAACTTCTTCTGACGAATCCATTGGAGTTTTGGCCACGAGCAAGTTGAGCAAGGCCATAGCCAATGTCCAGGTAAGCTAGGAACGGTTTGTTGATCAGGAGGTTTGGCATTTGAATTGTAAATAAGAGTTACCGTTTGGAATATAGATACAAAAAGGCAGAGCATCGAGAAGAAGAGAACGTCGAAATGGTCCATCGAGAGAGACCAGTGCTGGAGAAGATTCAGGCATTGCAGCTAGCGATGGATCGAATCATCAGCTCTCAGTACGATTTGCTACATCTTTATTTAATTTTCCTCACTCTCACTTAATCAATGCAATTTCTGTTCAGGAAAAGCAGAACGCATGGACGGATGAAAGACGAGCATGTCAAGGATTGGTATGCGAGGGATTACTCTTACTCCTAAGAGATGCTCTCAGAGTGTTACCAGACAGCCAAGTCGGTTCAGTACTGAAACATGTTTTGAGAGCCGAATTGTTATTGGTCTTAGCCAATAATCCAGATGCCAGGGCCCGCACTGCACTAATAAAAGTCGTACAGACATACCTTCAGCGAGCCAGCGATGAGGAAGTCAATAAGTTCATAAAACAAAAATATTTCCTGCATCTGGCTAATCAGATATCTTTGTACCCTGGGAGTGAGCCGTTGGTAGTAGCACTAGAAAATTTAGCTCTACGTGGTCCAACATTAGCAGCCATGCCACCATTGTTGGCCATGATTCCGAAAGCAGCGGCGACGGATCCCAACGTAGCAAGGCTAATGGTTTCCTTTGTGATTGACATGATAAGCAAGGTAAAACGATTATACATTCATGATTAGAACGGTAACATCAGTGTTCTTGACTTCCCTCAGAATCCAAGTACCCTGCGAATGCTCCTGGAGCAAGGATTGGCAGAGTCCTTGGCTCGAGCCTTGACTGGTGCTGCTCATAAAAACAATTTAGCATCCCTCTTTCGTGACATTCACGTACTATTGGTCGCCATAGCAACAAAATTACTCGAATCTCCAGGAAATCATCAATTGCAAGCAGTAACGGATCTGCATTTGGTGTTGAATCATGTAGAACTGAGAGAACGCTCACAGTGTGGTGCAACGACCATTTGCGTCACAGTAGTGCGAGATGCTCAAGTAGCTTTATTCGATGGAGAATTGGATGCACTTACCGCAAGAGTTTCTACACATCACGGATTCAAACTACGTAGCACAGCTTCATATCTGGCCTCTGCATCTTACTTGACATCAGGTAGTAACATTTCGAATATTAGAAACAATTAGAAGTGCATTATTTTTAAAGGATATTTCCCTAGTGCTAACAACCTCCAGCGAACAGAGCGATCATGGTTCCCGTTCCTCGAGCTATGGGAGCTTACAAGGCGCATCGACTTCTATGACAAAGGAACCTGGAAAAGGGGAGCTGAACGAACGATTCCGAACTATTCTAATCCGCGCAGTGGAGTTTATCACGACGGCAAATCAATCGCCATCAGTCAGCGAGTTGGAATTGACCAGACGACTATTTGCCACATTGTTGCATGGACTTGCAGCGCCTTTGGAAAGAAAGAGTCAATGGGGTGGCTCGTGGTCATCGAGGCCGGCACTGAGGAAAAACACGGCGAGAATCATGGTGTGGCTTCTGGGTCCACATCAAAGTAACAATACTAGGGTATACGCAGTCAGATCTCTTATGGAAGAGCCGAGAGTTCGAGACATCCTGACTTCACTCTTAGAAGTCCACCCTCACGTGGAACAGAAATTCACAGTTTTCCTGTGGGAGTTACTTCAAAGACGAGACGAAATGCCTAGTGCCGATGCCAGAGTATGTGCGGAATTAAAGGAGGCTTTGAGCATCTGGGGATTGGCCAAAGGTATGGACCAGGCGACTCCTGGATTATGGGGTGAAGAACTGGCTCTTCTTCGAAGGGAACTGATGAGGGACCGTGACATTTGGATTGAGAATAATCTACCTGCGATATATCGGTAGGCATTTTACAATATATTCTCGTAAGGTGTATCAAGAAACAGTAATTGATTTTTTTTACAGAATTGGCAACAAATTCGATGCACTGGCCAAGCAGCTTACTGAAAGTGCGATGAGCATAACTCGAAGCGTAGTGGACGAACAGAATCGTGAGCGTAAAGTTTTAATGGAATGCTTAAAGCATTCGAGAGCGATGGAAGCCCAGGCTATGGCCAGGTGGAAAGATCTGGCCAGACGTCTTACGCATGAGCGGGCCCCATGGCACTTTCCGGAAAGTTATCCCAGCAGCTGGGAGTTAGACCCTACGGAAGGTCCCGCTAGGGTCAGGATAAGGATGCAGAGATGTCATTTAAAGATAGACAAAAGATTCTTTATGAATGAGCATCAAGACAAGCTAGAAACAGTGAACGTGGAAGCACCGCTCTCGTATCTCTTCACGACAGATCGACAGGATACGAATGCAACGGCCTTAATCGAGAGACTTCACACTACCGAGAGGATTCGCAAAATGTCACAGGCGAGGATTGTTACGCCTGGTGCAGAATTGCCTGGGGAGGTACTCATAGGAGAGACTTGTCTTTACTTTGTTCCTGACAAGCCTGATATGCCGTTGCATACAGACGTGAGTGAGCTTTCCTATATTCGCATTCGTGTAAGCACTGCTCCCGTAACCAGTGGTTCAATTCCACCATGCTGCAGATCGCCCTCGGTGGATTGGATCTCGCCATGGTTGGTGGAACTGCCTGGCGTCTTGAGGACATCCGAGAATTGCACAGGAGAAGATATCAGCTGCAAGAAAGAGCTATTGAAATATTTATAGTGACTGGAAGAACGTATTTGCTGGCATTCAATTCTTCAAAAGTACGCGGAGGATACAGTTAACTAGAATGAAGACGATAATTATATTGTATTTTGCAACCATTTTTTTTAGGAAAGGGACGAGTTTGCTTCAGAATTGTCGGCTTGTAATTTGCCAAGACGAATTCCTGGAGACGATCTTGGCGAAGCACTCGCGTTATGGCGCGGTGGTACTTTGACTAACTGGGAATACATCACATGTTTAAATAAATTAGCCGGTCGGTCTTACAACGACCTCATGCAGTATCCTGTGTTTCCATTTGTCTTGGCTGATTACGTCAGTGAGAAACTGGATTTGGACAATCCAAAAATTTATCGGTAAGCTGCGATAAAATCGATTATGCAAATAGTCGGACATGGGGATATATAATTCAAGGATTATTCTACTTTAGAAATTTTAAACGTCCCATGGCAGTACAGGATAAGAAGAATGAACAGCATTACATTAACAATTACAACGTAAGTCATCCTTAATTAATGATCCTGATAGACGTTCAAGCAATGTCGTATATCTGTTCTTTTCAGTATCTGAAACAAGCTCTGGCGGAGGGTTTGAATCTAATCGCGCTGAATCAGGAACCTTTCCATTACGGATCTCATTACAGTAATTCAGGAACGGTGTTACATTTTCTTGTGCGACTTCCACCATTCACAAGCATGTTCTTGTGTTACCAAGGTTAGATCAATATATTTTTTAAGGCCACAATAATGAGTTATATGCGACTGATACATAGCACATCATCTGCAGATGATAATTTCGATATGCCTGATCGAACGTTTCATGCGCTGGCTACGACCTGGAGATTGACGAGTTGCGACTCTACGACCGACGTCAAGGAACTTATACCAGAGTTTTTCTATTTGCCTGAATTCCTGCTGAATTCCGAAGGATTTAATTTCGGAGTGCGACAAGACGGTAATCGGGTAGGGGACGTAGAATTGCCACCTTGGTGCGGCGGCGACGCACGTCTATTCATTCTCGCACACAGGGCTGCTCTTGAAGCAGATATTGTCAGGGAAGTTCTGCCGTATTGGATCGACCTCGTTTTCGGATTTAGGCAAACTGGAAGGCCAGCGGTAGAAGCGATAAATGTTTTTCATCCAGCAGTAAGCAAAACTTATAATTCTTCCTCGCTATCTTTAGGTAGTATCTTATATCCAACAAGTGACGTTTGCTTCTAGACATATTATGGCTTTAACGTCGAACAAATAGCAGATCCTTTGGAAAGACAAGCATGGGAGACTATGGTGCGCACGTACGGTCAGACACCAGCCCAATTATTTAGGGCTGCGCATCCATTACCCATTCAAAACCTTGGTACAACGATATCGTCGAGTACTGTACCGCAGGTTATTGAAGGTGTGGATGGCATTAGGTGGGGTATCTATGTTGGAGCACCTGGAAATGAGCCAGTTCTGTGTTGGAAAAATAAACACAGAGCACCATTGGCTTCTCTCATTCCATTGACCACGGGCGATGTTTTCGGATTGCCAATAAACACGACTTTACTGTTAGGCTACAGCAAGGAAAAAGGTACTGAGGAATACATTAACCTTTCAATGCGTGCAAAAGAATAGGCTGCAATACTTGTTTGCCTCTAGGTGCAAGCATGCTCAGTGGTACTTCCGTTTTGGGAGCTGCTCTTGCTTCCTGGAGAGGTACAGATGGAATCGCTAGAATGAAATTAAAGAAAGAACAACCGCCGCGACCATTAGTTAAATCTTCTGGGCTGGATCCAGTAAGTTGGTATCGATGTAAATGCAAGCAATTGTCGCGATTAGTATTATCATTCTAATTTCTCTTTCAGATTACGACATTAGGATCTGCTCCGGACTGCGGACAGTTGTGGATTGGACATTTATCCGGTAGAATAACCGTTCATAGTTATAATGTTGTGACTGCTGGAAAAATTGAATTTTCCTCTGCACCAGCATCCGTCCTCTTGGGTCATAGAAGTTCCGTGACTGTGATCGCGTTATCGAGAGCATTTAGCATTGCCGTTTCCGGTGATAGTGAGGGAGTCATTGTTATTTGGGATTTGAACAGGTAAGAATTTAAAGATACTTATTTGGTACAATGATATGAGCTGTTTAGTTGTAATTTGCTTTCTCTTTCTGCTTAGTCTGTCATATGTCAGAGCCATCGTTTACGATCAGGCATATCCAACAAGTCTTCTGTGCATCAGTGAAACTCTTGGCGATATAGCAATAACGTATGCAATGCCAAATGGGAATGAAGAGAACAATCCTGACAGTAGATCTGAATTGAAAGTATACACTATAAATGCTAGGCCAGTGGGCACCGTTTCATCCAGAAAAAGAATAACAGCGTTGTGTTACAGCAATGCCCCAGAAGGCATATCCGTCAATGTTATTGCTACAGGATTGGACAATGGAGTCATACGGTTTGTAACTTTAATACAGTATTTTAATCTAGCGTCCGATTTATAATGAGGGATGTTGTTCAATTACTCAGATTATGGAGCAGTTGGGACTTGAAATTAGTGAGAGAAATTGTTAATGGCAGTAAAGGTTGTGGTGCAATAATAGCTGTAGCTTGGGCGCTGGATCAACATCATTTGTATGCGGCTACTGAAGACTCTACTGTACTCATTTGGGAAGGAACTAAACGTTTAAGCAATGGAACACCGAAATTCGTTAATCTAACGTCTCTTTGATGGAAATCGGAGAGCGATCTAGTAGCCGAATCGAACAAAAATAAACTCCTGTAAATAGGTTGCATTATAATGTATTAACGCGAGGAAGTCGAGGAAACTTGTATAATTATCAAATGAGAAAAGTAGCATTACTTATAATTCATTTTTTATGAAATATTAAAATCCAATATCTGAAGTAAGATGGACAAAACACTTAAGTATTAATGTTTTTTTCTTTTGTAAACCAAATAATACTCGTGATATTTGTAATGATATTGCAACAGCAATACTTTTATACTTCGTTATATTACCTTATAAAAATTATATAGCAGCATAACAGTAATTATAATTTTTTATTATTACATATATTTCTAGTCAAACCTTATTATATAATACGATAATTACATTTCCCAAAGAATAAGTTAAATTTCATTCAGACATGGTTCTGCAATTTCAAAGAGAGGGTAATATTTACCAGTTCTTTTTGCTACTTGTTCAGCTGTATCCCCACTAGAATTTATAGGTCTTGGGTCAGTGTCCGGATGAAGGAGAAGAAGTTGAAGCGCAGGAGAATTATGTGAGCTGGCAGACACTAAATGCAACGGTGTTTGATCCCCTTTAGTTTTCGCATTAACGTCTGCTCCGTTGGCAATAAGAACCATAGCACAATTAACGTTGTTCCAGCAGCAAGCAGAATGCAATGGTTGCCAACCATCCATGGTTTGAGCATCTATCTTTGCTCTATTTTGAAGTAGTAATTTCACCATGTCAACATGATTCCCATAGCAGGCTCTATGAAGCGGTGTATACCCATCCTTGTCAACACAATGCAGCAGTGCAGGATTCTTGGTCAAGAGATTCTTCACATCATACAGCTTTCCTTCTTCGGCAGCACTTAATATTGCCTTCTCGTCCGGTTCTACCGTTAAAAGCCAAATGTTCCAGATTTTCATAAAATTAGGAGATATAGGACAAGTCAACTTCAGCAAGTCCTAACCTTTTGCATTACGTTCGGCTTCGATTCCATCGTCATCGTCCTCCCAGGCACTAACTTGCATGCATTCAGTACGAGGTGAGCTGAGAATCTTGTCGCGGATCGTCTCCAGATCCATCAACTCATCGTTCTCTTCGTCCGAGGACATTTTCACAGAATTTCGTTTAGAACGAAGTCAACATACACTCTTCTCTCTTTTATTTGCTCTACCGATGCAGATGACTGTGTGTTGGGTAGTCTGCGCACAGGGGCTACTCTATACTCACAATTACAAATTGAATAGCGTCACTTTCAGTTACCTTACATACATTCGTATTTATTTTAGTTTTTGTCACTGGTTTGGTGAAGAAAATATGGACTGTGAGAAGCTACTTGAGAGTTTAGATATTCTGGGATATGTAGGTGTTTGCGTCAGCACGGAAAAATCTCAACTTCTCAGAAATTCTTTGCTGATCCTGCAGCAGGAAAATCATTTTCGAAGATGTTTCTATTGGGGACGTATCGATGGTGTACAAAAAGACTATCATATCGCTTATGGTTACAAAAAGGATTGCCTCAAAGATAATGTTTACTACTACAGGTGAGAATTGCGTACATAATGAATTATTACTCGATGACAGCAACATTAATGATTCGTTTAATGATCCTCGTATTATTCCTATACAAGTCACGATTGTTTGGAATGGCTGCTTATGCCCAAACCTACTCAATGGGGACGATTTTTGGCTCTTTTGTCCATTAATAAATTCGAAGGTGAAGCATCAATTGTAACAAACGTTTACAACGTCAATCCTCCTTTTCCACCCAACGAAGATCCAAAACGACATTATGACGTAATTGCTACATTTGTTTCCCCCTTCTTTTTCCCTTCGCGGCCAGAACATATCATTTTCATAGATCGAACATATGAATCATAGGGTGCCATACCACGTGAATTGAAAGAGGAGGATCGTCTCGCAGCCATTGTGAGTTCTATCAATGAAGATGCGATGGTCATTCCTCGTGGAAGTTGGTCAAAGCGTCCCGACGGAACGATTCTCGAAAATCCTGGATTCGAAGGACTCGCCTTGACGGACGCCGAGCATTTAAAGTCGTACCTACACGCGAGGTCACCTCGACAGAAGTGGAATAATAATCTCCTCACTCGAGCAGACTATAATTACGCTTTCGATTTTCTAGACACGATAGACACCGACGTCCCGCAGGGTAAAGGAGAAGATTAAGGAATTCGAGAGAGCGTTTAACAATTTGTGTTCTGTGTTCTTGCAGGATGCTGGGACTTGCATTTCTTTCAAGGAGGACGCTTAGGAATACTGCAGTGCTTTTATTGGCCTGGAATGACCTTTTATCATAAGATCGGTACTCCGCATTATGGAGCATTATATGTAGGACATGGAAAGAAGAATATGGACATACCATTTATGATTTAAGGAACGCAATGTTTTATTTATGTGTCATAAGAAATCTGTTAGAAAGACAGAAAAGTGAAACAGAATTTTTTTATTACAATAAATATAAATATGTAACGTGAGGGTACATCTGGGGAAGCATATATTGATCGTGGTAAGCGGAAAACTGATGAAACAAACTGCAAGTCATAAAACGGTGACATCATTTCTAACGTCCGTTATGCGCCACTAATTATACGTTCACCTTTGTTGAATTCAGAGGTCCTCGGGTGGTCTTCTAGCTCCCAATTAATCTATGTAATTTTCATATTTGTAAATGTTACTAAAGTATTCGATTCTTGAGATGAGTTCTATGAAGAATTTCAAGGTACAATTATATGAGAACATTAGGAACCTACAGCTTGGATAATCATGTCTGAATTTATAATCTGACGATATCACGATACAGTTCAATATAACGTAACGTAACATAACATGACTGGACCCTGCATCTCGTGAGAACCATGAGGTGATATCATTGCAAGGCCAAGTCAAGTTTAAAGTTGTTTTCGAAGTCCGGTTATTCAACGCCACCATGGAGACGGCGGGGGTCTGAGGAAGGTCGTTGCGCACGCATGAGGTTTCGGTGAAAGCCCGTCAGATGGGGATAGGGTCGATGGTCGCAGAAGCCAAGGAGTATGAGAAAGCTCGTACCAAATGCCCGGCATAGTCGAGTGAAGTTGTCGCGTAGCTAATACAAGTGTATCTTCTACGTGTATTTTAACTCATATCTCCAGGATATTTCATCGAAAACGGTGAGTAAGCTGCTTATTTGCTTTCCGGAACCTTTACTTGAGTGAACCAACGACATTTCCATTGGTGAATGATGTACTTTGCCGGTAATAATCGTTAAAGGGCTGAGAACAAAATTCTGCCGTCTGGAGCTCGGAGACGCCGGTTTCAACGAAGCGCCCGTTTTTCTCAGCACGTGGCTTTGATTAGGAATCGAAGAAAAATTGTACGTTTCTTTATATTTCATATATTCCTACCTCGTTGTATGTTCAGTGGCAAATTCTATAATACTCGTACATACGTAAATTGCAAATCGACAGGTTGGTAACTGCGTCCATGACTCCCACCCGAATCTGTCAATAGCTGCGCTGTGAGCGAGGGCCGCGTCCCTTTGACGTTGTTTGCTAGAACGTTTGTGTTCGCGTTTGCTTTTCTTTCTGGGCATATGGTTTCTTCTTTCTGTGAAACTACGCTGTATGAATCACGCTGTACAATTCCCGTTGCGCCAGGAGTCGCAAACTCCGGATGACTGCTACGCGTGAAGCTTCAACTCCCGTAAAACATTAGTATTAATCGTCGGACGGCCGGGATAAGAAAGATGAGAAAGAGGAAGCAGTTTACACTATTCTCGTGATCCTCTCGGCGTGATGGGCTGAAACAGAGAGAGAAGGCAAGAGAGAGTGGAGCCATTGGCGGATCCCGCGAAATTTCAGGGCTCAGACGACGCGCAACGGATCCTGGATGGCTCCACTCCTCTCGCATGCTCTCTTGCGCATTTTTATTTTCTGTTTACATTCCATTTATGCCGAACCCGCTGGCACACACGAGGCTCAAGGTTAACCAGAGTCGCGGATTGCAACCCGTTGATCGGGAGAACGACTGCCTTATCTTGTGCCACCCTTAAATTTCACTTCTAGAATGTTTCTGATGGAGGAACGTAGGGGTCGTGGATCATGACTCGTTGCAAGGGGCCATATGGTTGCCTCAATGGACGCATGCGATGACGCAATTCTCCAAAAATCAGCATTGTTCTTGTTTTGTGGATGTCGTCTCTATTCTTTAATATTTTATCTTTTTATTAAGTGAATTCGATGAAGTCACGAAACAAAGCAATTATACTCCAAACGAACCGGCAATCTATCTTGGCTCTACAAAAGCTACAATTCCAAGTATGATTTTCAGGATAATCAATTAATCTTATTCTCGAATTACGCCGCGAGTTTCGCGACGGTCGAGTTCATCGTAGTGCCCAATTTCTCAGTTGCCAAGTCAAAATCGCTTATGTACATTGTTCTTCCGACTTCCTGCCTTAATTTCGGATCTCTTCCAGCAGGTCAGTCGGCCATCGTCAGTCACCTTATTTCAGCGAACCATCTCGTTATCCCGAAATTGGCAGAAAACATTCCATCGATACCATCTTCTGTATTCCTCAGTTTCTCTGGATTCTCGAGGACACCTAGTGGCACTGGTAACCTCTCGCTGCTCCTCGTCCGAGTCCACTTCCTCTCCAGGAGTGCCCCCTCTTCGTGAAGATTTCCCGTTAGGGAGAAATCAATGGTGTGGCAGCACTGTGGTGCCTTCTACGCTTAGCGGCTTTTGGATTCGTATGCATGGCCGGACATGTACAGCCCTCTAGTCGCGTAGTCAATTCTGCGCACGGACCTCGGGTTCCGGTTCCTATTCAATCGCCATCCTCTCGAGTCTCAACGTCGTCGTCGACCTTATCGTCTCGGTTCCCTTGCTCGTTCATAGAAACTCGTAGAGCCTTGCAAGGCTCGTCGATTTTCATCGTGTTTCGCGAAGCCATCGATCAGCGAGAGAATCAGTCAATCTTGCGGCTTCGACACTCGAGGCACTTGAACGACGCGTAACGGTATTCAGCGCCCATGCAATTAAGTCCATAATATCTGATACGAGACAATGATGCCGGTAAAGAGGGTGGTAACGTCACGGGGAAGATCATGTCACGCGAATGCGCAATGATGCACTCGCTCTCGGGTGATTAACTCCTTAATCGTAGGCCAAACTGCGCTCCTGGCATTTGCTACGTCAAACTCACCTGGCAATCTTTCTTTCTTTCTCTCTTTCTGTGTTTCGGCCGACACGCTTTGTCGCACCGACTCGCCTCGCAATCTATGGCTAGCGAGAAGAAATCCTAACGGGATCTGGAGTAAAGTGTAAAAAGTCGAGCAAAGTACGTCGCTCGGCGGAGTACTACGAGCCGATCGGCTTCTTTGTCCAGGTAGATCAGGCTTTTTACACGAGAATATTCGAGTGTCGCGGATCGATGGAAAAATTGGTGCGGAGTCACTTGGTGAGAAACTTTGGGCTCGCAAAAAATCAGAGAGTTGTGCTCATTTTTGTCAGTATGGCCTCTTGGTACTGACTCGCGCACGCACGATTTCTCCTGCCACTTTTGCTCCCAATGGATTTCCTAAATTTTCCTGATTTCTCACGGCTCCTGGCTCCTGATTTTATAAAAGATTGAAGGGCTGATCCAATAGCGATAGGACGTTGATCGGGTGGCAATTTTGTTAGCGGCAGCCGGTTCACTATGGTTCTTTTCCGAGCGAAGGATGAGAGATCAGGGATCTGACCGTTCCCGGCTCGATGAAAAAAGATCGACTGCGCAGCGGCTCTCCGACGTGTCGCCGCGACGCACTAGGCCAGATCTAAACAGTGCTTGGCGCGTCGCGACGCTCCACGGTGTCGCCCGATGCGCCATCCTGTGGCCTGGCCTGGCTCTTTCGACCTCATCGAGCGTGTAATTACGAGGAACACAACGTGGCGTACCGTAACGCGTGAGAACCGCTCATTTAACGCGAGAACTGGTTCTGAGGTAGTTGCGGCTATCCTCCAAGACTCTCCTGTGCTGTAAGATCGTAAGCGTAAGATCTAATAAGCCACAGGGCTACTCCAATGCGCGCAGAGACAGCTCTGCCAACTTTGGACTCTTGCGCCTTTCTCTTTCCTACTCGAGCGCATCACAATTATCTCATTTGCCTCCCTAATCTCATTCTCTCTCTCTCTCTCTCTCTCTCTCTCTCTCTCCCTTCCTCTCCCTTCTTTCCCTTTGATCCATATCGAAACGCCTTAAAATTTCCCGAATCTCGTGGAGCCGGCTGATTCAGTCGATCGTCCTCCGTGCCGAAGCCACGTCTAATCGCGCACTTTATTCCGGAGATTTCCTTTCTTTCTTTTCCAAGAGAGATTTTCATCTGCCGTAGAAAAAGGTCCACCAAATTTGTCAAGGCACTGCGCGGGGTTTGAGGACCCCGCGGCTGCATAAGAATGCTATCGGCCATCACGTGCACTTGGAGTGCTTTGCTTCCACACGGTGGCTCCGTTGTCAAGTGGACAATATCTTCTCGAGTTACAACAATGTTACCGTCGCGCCGAATAAAACAACTCGTTTGAATCCTTCTCAACTCCCCCCTCCCGTCCCTCTTTGCCCGGATCGAGCCTCCTCTCCGCCCTCTGCAACTCTACACTCTGTTGGACCATCCGCGCTGTCGCAGATATCACCTCGCCACTTGTTATGACGCCGTCGGTAAAGTTTCGCTGGAAGTTGGTCATTTGATCGACGACGTGCGAACGGAAAGGGAGCGGAAGCGAACAGCTCGTGATTTCATTTGCGAATTTTGACGTTGGCGCGTCCGCCACGACTCCTGGTCGCTTTGGGTCTTTGCTGGTTGTATTGTTGCGCAACGTCGCGTGGACGAGTGCGAACGAGACGGCTAAAATTATTTGCCAAGCCCAACCGACACGGCGTTCCTCGCGTCTCGTGGCACAGCAGGAGTGTCGATTGTTCGCGTTTCAGTATGTCCCTCGTGTTCCGTGTGTTCTGCGCCAACCACGCGGTCATCAGATTCCAGAACGATTATTATCTATTATCACGCAGTGAGACCCTCGTCTGTTCGGCCTCTTTTTTACCCGTACTAGAACATAAACTGCTTCATAAACGCCACCACGGTACATGAAGTTTAAAGAATATAGAAAGCATAGACACGGCTTCACAGGATTCCAAGGGGGAGGGGCGAGGCGCGACGCTGGCCTGAAGAAACAGGAGGGTGTGGAAGAGGGGGCAGCATGAGGTTATCGGCGATAATCCTAAGGAGAGGCAGGCAGCGGAGTCTTTGAGGAAGAGAGCCGAGAGGGCTCTCGGCTCTCGGTTCGGGTAACGCGTGGTCGCGAGTGTGCCTTTATTTGACTAGGGCGATGGATGGTTCACGGTTGCATGGGGGTTATATGAGGGTTATGGGGGCATACGCACACAAAACGGGCCACCGTAGCTGGCAGCTGTTCACCATCCGTGCCCTAGTACACGACTCTCCCCCGCATTCCACGCTCTCGGGAGTCCAGGGGTGCACAAAGACTCTGGGCCCTTTCCCCCTCTTCGTCTCTTTCTTCTATTTTCTATCTCGCTTTAATCATCGATCCCCTCGAGATCAAGGGCGTCCCAGCCAATGGAGTTTACGCCGATGAAAAATCTCGGAGATTCGTCGGGCGGCTGGATTACGCCGAAGAAGGGGACCTCCGTGCTTTTCCCGTGGGCCAGCACGATGGACATTTTTTTCCCGAAACGGCTTAACTCCCTCGTTCCGAAGGAAGTCTCGGACGTGGCCCAGGGCCATTTGCGGGAGCTTTGACTCGAGACATTTTCTAGAAGCCTTTTCGGATCTGCATGCCTGTTGCAGACGGTTCAGGACTGGTCTAAAATGCAGATTACGTAGGAGGTGAGCACGCATCGTTGCTGGCGATGTTCCTGACGCGGTGCCACGCACGCAAGGGCCGTGTGCGCAGCGGCCTCCGCTATTGGATGCATTGTACGAGTAGAGAGTGGTCCATTCAGGGGCGCCTGCTTCTATAAACTCCAACGTGAAGTCTCCCGCTGGTCGTGGTGATGACGACGGTGGTGCCAGTGCCACCGGATGTAGTAGTGTAGTGTAGCTAAGGATAGTTCTGCTTGTGGTAGGACTTGAATTCGTGGTCGCATGCAAGAGGCACGCTTCGGAGAAAGCAGACGCTACGCATAATGGGAATTACGCGTACATAGTACTAGGACGTAGCAATGGATCTTTGTCGAAGGAAGACTTTTCAACTCGGGTGCCGTCGATTCCTCGCAATTACTTGATACTGTCATTTGCCCCAAGTTTTTTTCATTAGCTAATTGCTTATGGTGACGCGATCAGCTAGCGTCCACTAGAGAAGCGCCGCAGAGGGAACTGCGGGTATAATGAGTCACGCCAAAAGAGAATGAAAATTTTTATGTGATATTAGACGAGGTTCGGTCATACGAGTTTATTAAATTTAGCAAAAGTACTGCACCCTTCCTAGGCTCTTCGAGTGATGCAGTGCGTGCAGCGTGCTTTCGGGGAGTCCGTCCTTTCCGAGTGAGCTAACTGTCGCTATAAATAAGGTGGAAGAACGTAAAACGGTCGGAGAACGTAGGGCTCAAAGGGAAAGGGGCAAGGGGAAGGACGAAGAGCCGGTTACACGTTGTAATAAATTTATTAAGAGCTCGTTTTCGATGGTTGAGGAAGGTCTGGCTCGGCGGGGTTTGCGTTGCGGGATTCAGTTATCACGGGTCTCTGCAATAAATGAAAAATAAATCAGTAAGAAGCAAAGCCGTGCAAGTGCATCGGTCATACGTGACGCTCGTAAACGCGTATAAAGCACGTATTTAACTTAGCAAGAGAAGAAGTCGCGCAGCCGTCCCAAGAATAGCATTTATCTCCACGTAGATTTGCGCTTCTCCTCGAGCGACAAATATTTACACGAGATAAGTTTCCATTCTCTTTGAGATTGCTTGGGGTTTTGCGGATGACTCCCGGACCTTCGTACTGCGGGTCGATCGCAGTCGAGAATATCATGGGACGCGGGTCCACTTTTCCGGGCATCTCTTCAGTGAATAAACGATCCTCCATTGGCCCTGTTGCCGGGACAATGAGGCGACTGTGGGCTGGTGTGCGCACGTCTTTGTGTTCGACTTAACTCGATCAATTCGACGTGAAACGTGTTGAGATTGCGACTGGCCGAGTAGTGCAGCAGGCATCGGCAGCTACGTCGGCAACTGCCATGGCCTCTTGTGCCCCCCCCCCCCCCCGCTATCTCTCTCTTTGCTCTCCCAGGTCCGAGCTCTGAATAAAATGGGAGGCCTAGGTCGAGGTTAAGGCCGCCTTGAACACGTGAGGAAACTCCTCTTGCTTTCTTTTGCACGGGATCACTTTCCTCTCTTTCATCATTTCCTCCCCTAATCTTTATCCCTTCTTTCGGCTAGCACCCTAGTCTCTTCCCCCGATTATCAAGTACTAGTGAAAAGGACTTTCTCCTCGCTCGAAGGATTTCATCCCTTTGGCGATCTTAATCTCAATGCTACGACGCTCGTCTACGTCTCGACCGAGGTCGCCGGGACGCCAATCGTTTTTCTCATGGACTCATTTCCACGGAGCCCCGGAACGTAATGGAGCGTTTCTTTAGCCTTGTCGGGGCTCGGTCATTAAGATGAGGGAGGCAGCCTTAAAGGATGCGCGAGTGATCCTTAGGCAATCAGCGTTATCGCGCCCAGAATGCTGTTACGCATCATCGGGGCTTCACGGTGAAGAATGCGCTGGAGGCAGCAACGCTAGCAACGAGAGTCCGCTTTCCTATCCTGTGGAATCGGTTCTCTCCGTAGGTCGTTTATCCAGGCTTCTATGACGTAACATCACCCGAATGAGTCACTGCAGGCTGCACATTATGCGCCGCCGTTCTTTCTCTGCAGACAGAGACAGACCAGTATGAATTCTGCGCTAGAGAAAGAAATAGACTCGCTTGGAAAGAAAAGAGTAAACTGCTCGAGGGATTCGGTGAACGTTGCTGGCTCGTCGCTGCTATTGCTGCTGCTGTTGACTTGCGGCGTTCACGGTTGCACAATGCACGGCTCACAGTGTCAGGTCGAATGCGAGTGCGAATACGAGTATGCGAGATCAATGGGCGATACGATATTTCGGATAGGCTGGTGCACGTGTGGATTTAGAACTGCAGGATCGAGGATTGGCCTGAGGATCATATTCGGGGATCGAGTTGCTCTCGCGGCGCTAGAGAATCTATTTCCAAGGTAGAGACGATCAGTGGAAGGCAGCGTAGACTGCGAAGTTATGGCGTAGCCAGTGTAGCTGTAGCGAGGGAACTCCTTGGTCCTGGTAATTAAGGTGTTTCGCCAAACAGACATCGAAAAACCGGTTGTCCTGCCCGCCGACTTGGTTCGCCTATACCTGCAGCAGGAGGGCCCACGGTGGTCCGATTTGAAGGTTGCCGAGCTAGTCCCATCCTGCATAAGCCGCAGAAGCATGCATAATCCTGGGGCCCAGGAAGAGAGGTGCGCGAGGAATTTTATGTTTCCTGCTTAGCGCACAATCCCATTCGATTGCTGCAGGAGACGCTCGCAGGAGCAGCCGAAAACCCTCGTGTCCTGAGTCGCGGAGTATGCAGCCTAGGGAGCAGAAAGTACCTGCTGCCAGTGCAATCTTTTTAGCGAATCTCCGCGTTGAGCAGGAAGTATCGAATGTACAGATTCAGTTCTCGTTGTGTCTATGCCGCAGCTTGCCAGTCGCTACTATCTCTCTCTTGGTTTAACTTACAAATCGACTGCGTGCAGCGACACTCGGCTCACACGTACTCTGACTCCTTCTAACGTCGAACGTCTAATGCGCTTTTGGATTAAGAGAACGAGTTGATTTGGGTTCGTCTGGCGTCACGTCGTGTTGGCTTGGCTTCGGCCACTTTTTTTTTTTGGTAATTCAATACGGAAGCCACGAAAGACCGGAACGTGGTATCGAACCTATCTGGGGATCGATTCTGACCCTTATGCTTACCGGCTGCTTACGTTAGTTTCACGTCTGCTCCACAGACTTATTTTTGCATCCCGGGACAACCGTCGCGATTATTCTCAAACGCATTTCTGCATGTGAAATCGATAAGAAAGACTCGTTCATCTTTTCTCGTTCTCTCAATCTTCTCTCCTCGGATGAGAGAGAACGACAGGATGATCTGATGCACGATCGAGAGACAAAGACGGTGACTCGGTTGAACTTTGATTTTCGGACGTCGTCGCAGCGACGTCGGCGTCATTCACGCCTGAATGAAACGCGTCCCATGTGTTGCCTTGCGAATGACCTCGATTGATTTCGAAGACGCTTCTTACTGGGATAGGATGTACTACGCGCGGAGCTTAGGGAAAGGGAAAGTCGCAAGTTCCTTCATAATGAAGATATAAATACCCATCGAATCGCGAGTCTTGTCCTTGGATATGACGATGGCGAATGCGTGTGCGTCCAGCGTGTGCAGTGCGTGTGAAGTGCGTGGAGCCTGAACAATCTCAGTGGGTACTAAGCGTGGTGCGTGTAGAAGGCACAGTACTAGCGCACGGGAATGAAGTTGATTGGCCGGCCTTGGATGTAGCCAGATGTGCCAGCGAATACGTGTCGCCTCGGTGCCGAAAGCACAGCAAAGCCTCGGCGTGAGCTGCAGTCTCTTTGTCCTCGCGGCTGCTATTTTTGATCGTGGAAACGAGAGAGAGGGCTAGAATGGAGGGTAGAAACAAGAGTGGCATCACTGGAATTACAAGAATAGAGCTACCCTCGCATCGTCTTACCACTACTCTCTAGCCTCTATACTTCCCTCTGTAATTTTCTTTTACATCCGGACTTCCTGTCCAGTTTGCACGATAGCGCGCTATTTCCTGTATACGTCATTAGATATCTTCATTAGAAGGTCTTTGCATACTTGGTCTCTCCGATCCGGTCCGAGTATTCGCACGAAGGACCCTACGTAACACAATTAAGAAGGAAGGGCAAGTGCGCCAAACGGGAAGTCTAACGGATCCAGGAAGGTGTCCCTGCTCGTCCCACGCTGTAGCCGCAGTCTTTCTATAACTCACAATCGGTAGCAAATTCAATACCTTCGTCCTGCTGCCGCTGCTGATGATCCTTTTTTGGTTTCCCAATATTCGCGACGCTGCGAGGCAGCTGCTCGAAGCGCGTTGAAAATAAGTTGGCCGCAAGAGGCAGGCAGGTGCGCCAAGCATCGTATCGATGAGATTCATTTGGCCTAGTATTCGTTATACCTTAAGCGGAGGCTGTAGTTTTCATGAGACGATTTTCTTCTTATGCTATGAAAGAGTGACAGGGACCGTACAATTCCAGTAGAAGGAATCGCGTGTCCCGACGAGAACAGACTAGATCGTAGCAGAGTGCAATTGCGGTGCTTAGGGCGGAAGGGCAGGATAGCAGCCAGGGCGGAACGCATGTCAAATAGGCGCAGCGCGCACGTGACTCACCTCATAACGCGATTATCGGGAGCGAAGGATCGTCTCCAGAGCCTCCGTGACCCAGCGTCCTTTCAGCCGCACGATCCACGATTGCATTTGTAATATTAGTTACGGCAAATTGGATTTGCCAATTGGACGAGGGTCGCGAGTGACGTTCTTGGCTGCCGGGGGAAGATGGGTTATTTCTATTGTTATTATTATTATTACTACTGCTATTGAGACTACGACCTCTGAAATCAGGATTCTCTCGAGTCAAATGCGACCGAAGAGCACAATTTTCTCCATATGCAGATGCAAATTTCAATTGGACTCTGTCGAAGAATTTTAAGTACATGTACATACGTGTCTACGTTGGCAACGGACAAGAGATGTGGTCAGCACGGGGACATTGAGCCACTTGGTACGCTGAGGGCTGGTAAAGCAAGGTCGGCTAGGTTCGACTTGGTAGTTTGTGGAAAATGTCCGGCTGTCGGCGACCGATATCTTCCCCATCGGTCTCCCGCTTGATGTATGTGGCACCACCCCTCGTGTATTCGTAGCCTTCGCACCCTGCAGGTTAAGCTTCGTAGAAAGGGGTCGCTTAGAATCGCGGGGGCGTTGCTCGCAGGAGAGGGAAAGCGAACCCATGAATCATCCCCTGTACAATCAATACGAAAGTAACCCTCGGTGTTCTCTTGGAGCAGACCGATCTGCACCGCGAGTTGTCGGAATCAGGGTGATGCGATCCTGATGGAGGTTTCATCCGCGATTTACAGTCTGGCCGACTCGGTCGGTAAACTCATTTCCTTTTTTTTCTGCAGTCTTCATTGTGACTAATACGTATGACGTACTGCAGCTTAGGGATAAGAGAACGAGACTCTTGCTTTGTTGACCTGCAAGGCCAGTGTGTACTTTCTACAACCGGAAACGCATTTCTTGCTACCCTGGTCTGTAAGCAAACATTACTAAGTCTATTCTGTGGCCTTTCTTTCATCAGACTAGGATTATTTTCTTAAGCAGCGATAAGACCAAGCTCTGTCCTTTCAAGGATTATCTTCGTCTTTCCATTTTCTATCTTTCGCTATATCTTTAGTAGTCTACACTTGGCCTTCAGAAAATTATATCGTCTTGTGAGATCGATCCTTTGGAACTTTGTCGTCCTTCCTCAGTATCATTGTTAGGGGTCCCATACACTACATTTCCTAAGCATAACTTAAGGCTTACGGCAACAAGTGCACATCCACAGGACCTTGTGGATTTTACACGTTTGGATCTGCGTTCTTCTCATCGCGTTAGTCATACTACATTTCTACTTCTAGCGAGACTGATTCTTCCCAGCTTCTCCCTCGTTCCCACACCGAGCCCTCAATGCCGACTACACTTTGCTGCAATTTCATACCGATTTGTGCCCTTTTCTTACACTACGAAATATTGTGTACGGGATCCTTTACAGTCTAATTCCATGAAAATTAACCCGAATTTCTGGGTTTCCATCGGTTGCGAATTCGTCAGCAGTGGGTGATGCAATGAATTCACAAGATTTTTCAATTTCCTGGCAGTTCCGTTGACTGCCGCTGAATCTATAAAAAAGCAGCTACGAGCAAATAGAAAAATCCCCAAGGCGAGACGCCGTTGTCACTGTAGCTGGGTGCCTGAGCCTTGATTTGCGAAATTCAGCTCCGCGTAGTTGCGCTCAGACATTTCGCAGCCGACTGTACTTCTTCACGTGCAAGACGTCAGGCTCACTCGGTTGAGCGGACTCGTAGGACAACCACGCAGGGACGAGGAACGTCCGACTGAGCGAGACTTCATTTTCTGTATTCATTTGCTGTAGTGACGAGTAACAGTAGCGACCAGGTAGTATAGGACGGTGCCTCTCGATGAATCGACGTTAACAAAGTGTCCTTCTTCTCTTCCCTTTCTTGCACTTCTCGTCGACTAGTATCCTCATTAATATGCCGGGCTACGTGTTGGTAAACCTGTTTACCAGCAGGTAAAGGGATAATGACTATTTCCGTTTCCTGTCGCTCTCTGACTCGCGGAGACGGGCGTCGCGCCAGCGGCGAAGCAGGAGCCTTCAGGACTTCACAGTTCCTATAAACAAAGGACATGCGGTGGTCCACGGAATCAAGTAGATTCGCCGAGGATTGACAGTCTATTAAGATGGGCTTAAGGTAGTAGGTGCGAAGAAAATGTCAAAATCGTCCCTTGGAGGATCGCGTTACGTCCTTTGCCTTCCGAGAGTGCGACGTTGCCGACGTGAGTAGACTCGATGCGCTAGATTCCGCCGCCCTGTATAAGGCTCGCTACTTGCCGCCACGATTTATGAATGAATTCCGAAGCGAAGCTCGCTTAACTTCATTAGAACTCAATAGGTTCGCCCGTGCCGTTGACGAGCTGCGACGTAACGGCAATTGTCCTGTGCCAATGTCAGCCGTAATAGTTTGCCCTAACCTGCCTGTCTGCCGTTACCGCTGCTCCTCACGGGCAGGTACAGTCCGCGTCCAAAGCGAGTATCGAGCGAGTATAGGATTCCCAGTGGGCACTACTGCCAACGAAGGTTTTCTGGATCCTAGGATTTGTCTAACGGGCCAGCAGAAGCAGCAGTAGCAGCAGCAGGTGCCGCTTACGAGTGTCCTAACGAGCAGTCTGGACTCGTTAGCCGATCGCCAGCCGCGCACTGTCTCCATTAAAATTCGTCAAGGCGCTCCACGTGCGATTACCTCCTGGTACAATTTCGCGTCTGCAGTTGGAATCGCCAATCGGCTTCCTCGCTGTCGAGCCATGCTGTGGAATTTGAGATGCTTATCGCGCGTACGCATTGCGTTCCATCGAGTGTAGAGACACGCGTGCCGTGCATAGTTGCGCCTTACGCGTAGAGTCTATATGGCGCGCGAATGTGTCGCTAGACGTAGAGAAATAAAGAAACAGAGAAACTGATTACGAGACTTGGATCGGTGACGCTAGTATCGATCAGGCCTCCAATTTCTCCAAAGTATTTCTTGCCTTTCTCCTGATAGTCGAAATGACTACTTGCCAATTCCTCCTGACCTCTTGACTTCCGATTTATGGTTCACCTGCTTGCTGTTACATACGCCAGACGATAAGGATCTCGAACACACGTACGGCACTGGGGGGGGAGTGGATACGAGGGCAAGTGGCGTTAGTGTGCGCCTCTTCGTGGCTGTAGATTTGCCATTGCGTGTGTGTGCACAATACGCGACTACCTACGAATATTATTTTGGGCGTCAGTCGGCCTCAGTTCCGACGGATGCGGGGGATTCGTACGCCTCATGAGTTTCATTCGGAAGTGGAAGTTTAGCCGCATTAAAATGGCGATCCGGTCTCGCTCCGAGCGCATAATTTCGGCAGCGTCGACGTTGCCAAATTTATGCGAGTGCACTTGCATCCTTAGAAAGAACGTGCAGACTTCAAGCAAGGAATCTCCAGCAGCTTCTCGTATAAACACGGGCAGGGTGGACTGGATGATGACATCGGTAGCCTGTAGGACTGGCTCTGCATGCATGCTTATTCGGACCGAATAGTCTTTGTACGGTATTGCGCTTCCAGTAATCCTAGTCACTACATTGTATCACTCAGTACTCGGTGAAAGCTCGGTAATCTCGAGTCAAACGAATGGAGCTGGTGTGGCGCGTGCACGGAAACTAAATGGCAATGGCCTTGTACCCGATTTGGCTGCATTTTTGCGATACTCCTTCGAATACACGTGTTAACGACCTCTCGGTCCTTTCCTGCCCGCGACGAATGGCTGGACGCGTCGATCGCGTCGGTCGCGTGATGACGCAATGACGTCCATTTCCCCCGCAACAAGTTTCGATTACTCTTGATTCTATCGTAAGATCACGAGGACGATTTGAAAGGATCACTCCCCTTCCGAGCCGCGTACAATTCCTAGTGGCTGCCCGGTCACATACACTGAACGCGGGGCAACGCTGCCCGCTAGGGTGGAGCTTCCGTTTCCGGTAATGGACGTGCCGCGTACAGAGAGGTCGCCCGTGTCCGGTTCTATGTGCCCGTTTTGTAGCGCCCATCGTGTCGTCTCAGGCTCCTTCGGCAAGCATCACTTTTCATTTTATTCTTTGCATTTTCTGCCTCCTTGGCATTTTCACATCGGCTCCCCAATCTCTGATAGCCATCCCTTTGCGCACAAGGAGTCTTTCGCGAGTACAAGAGAATATTAAAGCAACCTTCGTTATTGAGCACTTAATTAATTTAGCAGGCATAATCAAGCCAGTCAAATCGTTACAGAGCTTAATGGCGCTTCCGCAGCAGGATCCTCTCCTACCCGATAATAAGCTCCAAGCCCTCAAGTCTGTGTCGCCTGGCTTGCTTCTTTTTCTTCCCATGGCCTCTTGGTTGGCTACTTCCTCCTCTTTGGTAGCCTCGCGATGGGCCCCCTAAATGTCGGAGCCACGCTGCTACTTATGATCGGGAAAGACGCTTGCAAGAGGCACGTCTTGCTAGCTTCAGTAGTCGTGCCTACTTTACTCCTATCTGCTCTGTTCGTTACGTTGGCCAGTTTTAAACGTGCGCAGAGCGTGTAACGTGTGTAGCTACGTGCACAGATAGCAATGCCTTCTGGCATCAGTGAGCTATCGACCAGTGACTACTCTTACTCAAGGGAATTTATTTTTCTAGTTAAAACTAACCTCCTTCCGGGACTCACGATTAAGCCTCAACCTCCACTTTCGTCTCGCAGACTGAAATTATACTTTGTAGATCTAAGCGCGAATACGCAAGAAGTACAGTATAGTCTCGCTATAAACTTAACAGTGCAGGACCTCACATGGCTCGTGTAAAATGATCTACCATTGATCCATTACGTATCTAACAGTTAATAGATTTCTTGCCCCACTCGATCGCACTCTACCGCGCTACGTCGATTCATCGGGCGAATAAAGCTCCAACCTTAAGATCCCCTAGCGCGCAGTATTTTTCAGGATTACCTCAGAGGTATCGTATCTGTGCAATATATATATATACACGGATAGTATACTACGTGTACACTGTACACGTTGTATTTCGACGGCTAAAGCTTACAGACCGGCCGGGATCTCGCTTCCGGTCAACAGCAAATCTCAGGAATAGGAAAACAAGAAAAATGGCAAAACAAAGCAAACGTTAAGCGCTAAGTAGGTAGTCGTGTAGCCGTTTAAGTATTTGTCCAACGTTGATAGGTAGGTAAGGTATCAATGCGTACAAGGTAGGCATGCATGTATGTGGTCTAGAGACAAGTAGTCGTGTTCCAGTATTCCGCACAAAAGCGTCCTCGACCCGGTATGCCTGCACCCACGTCGGTCGACCAGTAGGAAAAACATCTCTCAACCTATCCGTTACTGGTTGCGCGATAAGCCTCTGTCGATAACGGATTTCCGGTAAGGAATGAGCATGCGGCCGTGTGACTGATCGCTTACGCGGAAGAGAGGAGAGAGAGAGAGAGAGAGAGAGCACGAGTTAGAGGGTGGCGGGGGTGGGAAGGGGAAGCATGCTAATGCTGCCGCTACCGCGAATTGTGCTGCATCGACGAAGTAGAACCAAGTGCGACAGGTACGCATGTTCCTGGGGGATTGCGACTTGCGTTGTGTTCACGTAGTGATCGGTGCGTAAGCAGTTTTGCATTCCGCGCGGAGACACTGCTAAATATTGATATCTCGAGTGCGCATACCTGCCTTCCATGTTTCCTATCAGAAGTAATGACCTCATCCTTGAATCACTTCTGAGAAATCTGCCGAAACTGTTATCGTGCGCAAATCATATCTTAGCGTTTCTTTTCGGGCTATCAAAGGATTTTCGACTTTTGCCTTATCAGCTTGAATTCTTGAAGACTACTCATATCTGCATTCCGTATAAGATATTAGTTAAAATATTTATTGTTATTTGAGGAGATAGCTGCAAACACGTTGCCTACCGATGCTCTCCAATAGCAAATTGAATTTCGCTTGTGCCGCACGGTCCTAACTGACTGAAAACATTCGAACCTGCAAGGAACGACACGACGCCCTCTTGCCCCCCCATTACGTCTCTCTCAGACATGCACTTTTCCCTATCTGCTACGCAATATTTCAGCAGACATAAGACACTCGGATTTCTATAAATCTTGACGCGTTACTCACCGCGGTCTTCTTAGAAACTGGGATTGACTGTTTTACTTCACTCGTTGCATATCATCCGAACATCGCTCATTCCGGGTAGTTTACAATCTCGCGATTAGAATGAAATTCGAGATAGTCGTGTCGTTGTTCGCAACCGAAATAATAACTACGTTCCATGAGATAATATCGAGGCACGGCGACACGACACCAGAATGCCAGGAGGCCTCTTTGTGCTTTTCCTTTACACGTTCAGCATATTTTTTGAGTATGTTAGGCACACACACCAGCAATGTCTAGTTCACATTGGAATATTCGGTAATGTCAAATCCAAAGGATTAGCAAGTTCTTTTGCGTGGCAATAAGGCGTATCCGTACGCGTGGCAGAGCAACGGTGATAGCAGTGGCGTAGTAGTAACGATCGCTTAGGTAGGAGCAAGGGGGATGACTCTGCCTTACCAAATGGACAAGGAAAGCGATAAAGAGGGTGCTGCGCGGGTGGCTGCAGCGCGAGGAAGAGGGAGAAGTGCCCCGAGGGTTACGGTTAGAGAAGAGTCGAGTCGAGTCTAGGTGGAAACAAGGGACCCCGCCCTGACGCTACCAACCGAAGTCTCCACGTCGAGGTTTCAAACGTTTCGAAGGAGTGCAGAGTCCCGCGCAGCAACGACGCCGGCGTTCGTCGGCGCGACCGTCACGCAGGGAGCAATTCAGCCATCCAGCACTGAGAAGGAGCGAGAAGCACTGAGCCTGCCAGACTCGCCCTTCTGCTCGCACTGGGCTTTGCGTTCTTCCCGGACCTCATTCTTTCCTTGACCGGCGAAGAGTGCGCATCGAGCTAACCGTCGTGCTCGCTGTAACTGCGTTGTCCTCGCGATCGGCACAACCGGCGTTGCCAGCCTCCGGGTCATATTCGGTATAACAGTGAATTTACTGGAAGAATCGAGAATCCGTTTTTCCTATACCGACAGCCTCTGGTTTCTAGTGCTTTTTACTCTCGCCAGACGTTTCATCAAGATTCGAATGTGTTGCCGAAGTTGATGCGCCTGGAATACACCTCTACTAGCCTGACCATCCGCAGCCCGCCGTAGCGTACATTGCGGATAACGGAAATTACACTCGTCACAGCAGTCCGAGGATTTGAATTTCTTGGCTGCCGGGCGCTGGTAGCGTTGAAACCGACAGCCAAAGTGACTTACGATAGAGGGACTACGGAGCAATGTGTTGCTGACAGAGGGACAGATAGAGGCTGCAGGCTGCCGGACAGAACGACGAACACGCATATACAGCCGAACACGAAGATAGGGAGACGGAGAGACGCCGCTGTAGTTCCCCTCTCCCTCGCTCTCTCGCTCATTCGCTTACTCGCTTGGCAGTTGCTCGCGCGTTACCGACCCAAGTGGACGAGTGCGCTCTCCGTGAAAAAGTTCTTTGATACGTGCTGCCGGGTTTGCTAAGCCGTATTCCTTAGCCGTATTCCTTGTATTGTTTTATACGCAAACTGTGTTCAGTGCTGGAAAAGGGAAATAGCCGTGTGCTCTGTACGCCAATCTTTTTCCTGGCTGGTGAGTGTTCTTTGTATTTTGTTGCCTTTGACGTTTACATGAAAAACCGTTTGTTCCGATTAAGGCCGTGCATTTTTATTGGAGAATGTCAGTGATATATATTGCAGGCTTTTCGTGTTTGATGATATTTTCAAGAGTACTCGTTTTATGCGTCGTAGAAATTGCCAGACTCCGCACGTGACAGCTGGACTACTTAAATTATTCTCTCCTGATGACAATGGTGGCTTGATCTTTCGAATCTCGTGTTGTTTTGCACCGGGATACGATCCAAATGGTACATCGAGATGGCCCTGGGGCAGCTTCCTCGCCATTTTGGAAATGGGCACCGATCGATAACAGCAGCGCACAAGAGTATTGCGAAAATCTTTGAAGCTCTGCTGGAGCAGGTCTCTTGTCGCCGGTCTTCAGCTCGTTAATTATTTCTTCGAAAAAGGTTACGTGATTTCGTTTCTGTCAGGTATTTGGTCTGAATTCTGTATAGACTGTGTTTCACTGCAGCGTGCTACTAAGTTATGTACTATACGATGGGCACCCTGTATCCCATGCTCTATTGTATCACGTGTAAGCCAATACCGGTATGTTCAGACACGCTGGAAAGTAGGATTGATCGGCTGTAGATTATTGGACCCAGCTAGGCGATTGAGTTACGCCATCTTGTGGTACTCGCTCTACCATTTAAACGTAAGTTGTTCACCCCAGGCTACTTCGGAACACGGCCCTGCATCATCGTGCGCCTATACCTATTCCAACTTCGGTCCTTCCGAATTCGCTCTTTTTATCCATTGAGTTGAGCCACTCGAGCGCAGAATTAACCCATATTGGCCAAGACCCGTATGTACGTGTAAGCAAGCAAGAGGCAGACAAGGCAGGTACTTTCGATTTCCTAGCGAGAGTTCAATTCCCTTTCTTGAATCGAAGGTCCCGGCTGAGAGGATCAGCCTGTAGAGGAGGAGGAGCGACAGGATAGAGGCTTCGGCATTTTTGTTGCACTCTCGCGCTCCCGTCAAAGCTAGCGAGAGGCGCTGACAATGAGAGGGAAAGAGAAAATGGAGTCTTTGTCTGCTCGAAGCCCGGATTTACTCTTTACAGTTACGCCGTGAGTCGGCTCTGCGTCTCTCTGCATCTCCCTGTCTCCACGCCTTTGCTCGGGTGCCAGTTTTCTTTGTGCCAATTTTGCATGGCCTGCCTACCTGCATCGCATTCGAAATCGACTCGAGCTCTCAGGTACCTTTGGCTTGGGAACCATATGGTTTCCTGGTCACCTCGGATATCTGTTTCTTTTGAAGACAGTAGTACGCGAGGAAATAGGAAGGAAAGTTTTCATCTTTGGTGGAGCCGACTATTTAGAAGCGATAAGAAATAAAAGATAGCGAAGTTGCGCCAACTGATTGACAATTTTTTGCCCTCTGACAGTCCGCGTTTATCCATGTTTGTGATTCCGTCGCGATAGATTCGCCGTTTGGGGAGGCGATGACTTCTGGGACAAGAACATTTATTCTGTCGAAATATTCGTTTCACCGTTGCACTTCGGCGAGCCTGGCGTAACAGGTTACCAGACGGCTTTTCTCTCTTCTCCTCCTGTGCCTCCTGCACCGGTGGAGCCTGTTTTCCCTCCATCTACTCTCCTTCTATCTCCTTCCTGCGAACCTTTTGTGATTTGCGCTGTTTGCGCGATGGCTGCGACACCGGCTCGCCCGTCTCTCCCGTCTTTCGCTCAAACAGCAGAGGCAGTGCTATAGTTTTTCGCAATTAACCGAGCGGCAACCAGTTTGAGCAACCGCGGTCGCCGCACCACTTCTGATAGCGGGTCGTTAGCTTACCCACATCTTCTGTCTTCTGCCTCCGACTCTTTAACCCAGAGTCCGTGAAGTCAGCCAACGCGACAAGACGCACGGGGATAGCGGTGCGCTCGTTAGAATGGCAGAGTGGCAGAGTGAGAGGCCTCCCAAGGATCAGTGGAGAGTGGCTGGGGGATTGGCAATCGACGATTCTGCAAATGTCTTTCCTCCTGCCGGGGCAGCCGAGGGGTACTTGGTGGACCCAAAGTTCTCTCGTGCATTCCTATGAATCTGCCCCTCGTAGTGCTCAGGGTCATTCGTGGTTGACGTACGAGAACGAGGTAGCCTCCTGGTACAGTCAATCTCACGCAGCATCCCTGGGTGTACAGATTAGACGTGCGTATTTTCAGTTTTCCTGGAGGACGAGCATGCTCGGCGACATGTGTCCTGTCGGTGTCTATGGCATTTTCTTCCTTTAGAGATTCTCACGGCAACACTCGCATGCACGCGTGCATTGTCGGATGCATTTAATCTCCACACCGTTCTCCTTACGATGCTGTTGAAGCTCAATAGAGTCAAAGCGGCAGTGACCCTTGAATGCGCCTATTAGTCTATTGAACGGATTGATGACGAGGAATCTTATTGTCAGCGTTATTCTATTTATACGCGGAGCGTCAATGGGAAATTACTCGTAGGTTCCTGCGGGACGTGTGTTCTACAATCGCCCACATGACGGGAGTGTCCATCCATGCGGTGTCTGTGCATTATATTGGCCCAGTGAGATTAAACGCTGAATAGAGAATAAAGTGAAGCCATTAGGACCAGCAGAAGGAACAAATGTTCGTGCCCAATCAGTCGTGTAAAAACATGTCATTGCAAAGAGCCGATTAGATATTCTCGCAGGAAGATCTCTGGGATTTTTTCGTTCCCGTAGCTCGCAGAAGCATTTGTGGGTATCTACCACTTCTTATCTAAGGATGCAATATGGCCACATCACTTATTGCGTGACACTTCTAAATATAGCCTGTTCAGTGCGATATGTCGCGCGACCTTCGCACTGGCAGAATTTCGCCACTTGAACCAAAATTTACAGTTGACATTTATTTAGGAACATTAATTTGCTTGATCAACGTAGGGTCGCAAGAGTAGTGGCGTACCTGCAGCCAGAGTGCAATGCACGCAGCATGTGCTGCCCAGAGACAAAGTAGGCACAGTTGCAACTATATTCATCCTGCACTCGTAGAACGTTGCAGTCGAGCAGTCGAACGGTTCTCCCTCCCACCACATAGCTCGAGTAAACACGCGCACACGAACTCACCCGATCAACTCTCCTTCGAACTGTCTCTCTCTTACTATGTGCCAAGTAGAGTCGAATTATTTGCAAATCTCTTTCACGGAAACTCATTCGGCTTTCCTTGAAACGGCTCGTCAAGCCAGGAAATCGTTTTCCGCTTTCGGACTGTTCTTTACTTTGTTGTCTGTTTTTCCTCTGCGGATTGCCGACTCGTTCAGCGGCGGCTCTTTCGCCAGAGCTGCCTCCGATATACGCAGTCACGCCAAAGGGAGTCACGGGGCGTTTCTATGGGTTGGTTTCGCATTGACCAAGAGAGCAGATGTGCTCTGTCAGCTGTTGGCAGGCAGCAACGCGCGTACAGACTAGATGGAAGGACACCACGAGGGCTTTAAATCCGTTCCCTCCTGGGAGCATGTTTACCTACAGTGCATGCAGGAACTCGGGAACACCACAGGCACTGACGCAACAGCGCTGCGCGGGCCTTCCTGGAATAATACGCCGCCGAGCGGCAGTTCTCCCGTTACACGTCGAGGAAAGACACGATTCGTACTGTGCAATGCTGCGTCACAACGGGTCTCCGACTAGCTTGAGGTTGACTCGCGCGGAGATAGGAATGAGCGCCTGTGATTCTGGCGACGTGTACTAGGGAGTTGATGTGTGGTTCAACCAAACCACTTTTTGTCGACGTTGTCGATTAGCCGACAGCTCCTCTTCCTGGCGGAGATTCATCTAGATTCAAGGCGAATCGTCGGCAGGGAACAATGTTTGTCTTCGTGAACTTTCGTCACGTTTATGACGACCTTATGCTTTCTGTTTTGCAGTTGAGGAACGCCGTGAGTCTGGGCTGCGTCGAAGTCAAGCGGAAGACTAGGAGTCAACGAGTCCTCGTGCTACTAACGAGAGGAAAGCAGTCGATAGTAAGGAGGCGGAAGTAAGACGTAGAGAGAAGATGGGTGCGCGTCAAAGCAGAAGATCCGTCGATATAACGACGACGCCGAAAAAGGACGGCGTGCCAACCGAGGGTGGAGTCGTCGGCGACGCCGCAGCACCTGGTGACGGTAAACTCGAGAGGATCGAGGAAACCGACTCGAAACCGATCTCGAACGGCGTCACGACGCACACGGAGGTTGCTGCCGATAAAGAAGACAAGGATAAGGATAAAGATGAGAGCAGCGAGGAGGATAAGGAAAAGGTGGTAAGTATATAAGGAAAAGCAGTATTGATTTGATATAAATGTTGACATCTTGTCTGGTATTTCTTAGGGCAGTTTTACACTTGACGTTTATTTTTTTAAGACTTACCGTCGGGCTAGAATTCTTGTACAATTAGTGAGATTCTTCGTCGGAATACGTATTCAAAGTTCGTAAGACTCGTAATCTGCCTATGAATTTTGAACCTGTATGACAGTGCCTATACGTCGACGTGCCATCTGCAGGTCAGTCCCCCCTTCTATTGACAAATAGATCTAACGCGTCTCGAGTTACGCAACGAATCGAGAGACGCCTCTCTCGCTGGCTTACGACTGTGCTCTCTAGCGTTTGTGTCCCTACGACGACAGCTGCAGCCGTACTATTCCGAGACTGACCTAGGAGAAGCTGACTCTGTCTATCGTAGCACGCAGAGTGGCTGCTCGTAGGTGTAGTGTGGCGTGTGTCATGCGTACGAGTCGACTGACGCGCGACGGCCGTACTACTCTTGGATGCTCCTCCTTGTCGGGAGGAAAATCGGAAGTGAAGACGTCATTTCGCCTAGTGTCATTGATGAGAGCAGTCTGGTGGATGCGCCGTACCGGGGATGGCAATGCAGCCAATAGTCGTCTCGTATTTCAGGATCAGCTAATTATGCTCGCGAGAAAGCAAACTAGTCTTTGCTCGACTGCCGATCTGCTTGAGTGGCTCAACCGCGCAGCCTCCGCTTTCGAATGAATCATAAGCGTTTACTGCCACTGTCGGTTCCTTGGGCCATTGTGTGGTCACATAATATCGCAGCGCTATTGGCTACTGGAAATGCTGCCTCTCGCAACTTCGCCAGTTGGCATCTTATGTTTGTGCAATCTAGCGCTGCTGAGGCCGACTCCTTCTATCTTGAAGTTCAACACGTGCAATTTGTCGAGGATTTCAGTGGCGAACCTGCACTTTCGTTTGCCGAGGAAACAAAATATTTCCGTGATTGACTAACAGAATTTGAGAATTAGAGGTTGACGATGCGTAGAAAGCAGGACGAGCCGAAGAGTCTGAAAGACCTTTGCCAAGCAACAAGTGGAGGGATGTGTGTCCGTTTCTTTGGTTTCTTTTCTCGGTCCGTGTTCTTTGCTTCATTTAAATTACAGCCGTTACTCGAGGCGTGCATGCACTTTGGCACAATCTTACAAAATCGTGCAGCAGGTGCGCTGTCGGTTCTCAGTTCTCAGTCTCGGTCGACCACCTGTCCCTCTCACGTGTCAGATCCAAGAAGCAATCCTCGAGTGTTCACAAAGTTGCTCTCCGCTGCCATCTCGGGAGGCAGCAGGTAGTCCAAGCATGCAAAGATACTTGGTGAAATTAGAATTTGAAGGAACGAAGGTTTAAAGTGTAGACGATAGACGGATCGGTGACGTCGGACAGTCCAGTCGAGCGACCCTGAGCAATCGCCAATCGGGACATTCAGTTAAGCTCCGACTCTCTTCGGCTCTTAGAAAGCTCCCGAGTTAATCCCAAAGCGGCGCAGCCTTTGCTCTTTCGGCTACTTGTGCTTTCGATGCTTGCCCGTCGCCTTCGCACTTGCTGAGCAAACCGAACAAGTCGCGTGTCTCGCTTGGAAGACTTTTCTGTCGACCATTGCGGTTCCCTTTAATTTATTCCCTCTACGTTTTTCCGTCATCCTCGATTATCGACACGAAACGTGGAATGTTACATAAAGGAGAGAAGCCTGTCTATAGAAAATCGAGTTCCTTTGAGTAAAAGAGGCTGATGGTTTTGCGTGCCTCGAGGTCAATACACATTCCCGAATAACCACAGACCATAGAGACGATATCGACGAGAGGCTGTTTCTTTTCGGCTTCCCATGAAATTCAAACGGGAGGGAAGAGCATTGGATTCTTTTCTCGCAATCGAACTGAGAACTCAGCTCGTTCCTTGAGCGAAAACCCTGTGACCTCCAGCCGATCGCCGCACGTACGATTCGAATGCTCGATCGATGATTCAGCACGGAGGCATTCGCGGAACGCGTTTTTCACCTGCGCCAATCGATTCCTCTCTTCCCCTCTCTTGCCAGCAGCTGCGATCGCAGATGAGGATTGTGCGGCTTCTCCTATCCACTCGCTGCTCTCTTTTACCTACGTTTCTCTTTTTGAAAATGGGAATCTCTGAGCGGGTGGAGGGACGGCGATAATCAACGTGAAGCCTAAAATTAAAGACCGTGATAGAATTCCTCTGCTATGAGGTGGGCCACTGGTTGATTATTTGTTATTGATGTATCTGATCTGCCATGTGCAATAGGGCTTGCATAATAATATACGATACATAATTAACTCAAAGCTATATTTTATATTGAAAACTTTATTCCAACTTTTACTGGAGGAACTTTAGACCGTAGCTGTGGTATTCGTATGGCGCAGCGGCATAAGGGAATAGCGAATTAGAGTGCATGGAACGTACGTTGCGACGCGTCCTCGACGAATGCATCTATCTAACTCCAGAAGCCATTGTACTCCAGGCGCCTACGCATCGCGCACTGCCCCCCCCCCCTCCCTCCCCGCACGTCCCTTGCCACGATCCCACACCTACATGCACCTCGTCGCCGAGGAACGGGCCGCGCCGTCCGGGCTTTATATTGTCTAGTGTCGGGCACAAAAATAACTCGTTATTTACATAATATAATGCGCGTATAAGTGGCTCGAAGAGATTCTTATTGACTGGACAAATAGTCGGTATCGGTTTTTATCGCGAGACATGCAGCTGCTTCCAGCCAATTCTTTATTTTCCTGTGTTTTCTCTTCCTTCGCATTTCTCGCCCCTGGCCTCTCGCTACGCTACTACGCTCCACACTCCGCACTATACACTCTACACTTCACGTTGCCTACTATGACGAACGCGTTTCCAAGTTAGATCCATAACGCGTTCTTCGAGACATACTCAAGTTTTCTGTAACATTAAAATTATTCATGCGCGGATACGTGTTCGGGGCAAGAGCATTCTCGGTATTTATAGCAGGGGGGGGGGGGCAAAATGACTCATTGCTTTTCCTTCCTCCAGCATAGAGGCAGGTAGAGGATTTTCGGACTGTTTACGACCTAGAGTCAAAGAAGAATAGAGATACTTCCTAATAGGGTCTGCGTTTGGTTCGCGTTTCTCGACTTTGTTTCGTAAACGTAACACTTCCAGTCCTTTCTCTTTCTCTTTCTCCTGTGACCACTTCTCTGTACGTAGATGCAGTCTGAAGTGCCATCAACGCGAGAACAAAGAGCGTCGTGAGAGCTCGACGGTAGTGCAATGTGTAACCGGCAGCGTGTAATAACATACACTCGATGAAAGCGGCTTCAGGGAATTCAAATCATTAAATCGTTAGCGTAATCTCGATGAGTCGATGCCGGCCTGAAAAATAGCTCGAGGTAAATGGGTCTATTGCAACGAGCGACTGTCGTCGGATTCTTGACCGTCCATTTCTACGAGATTCTTGTATCTCCGCACCTTCGCACAGAAACCGCATGGCTCTTTTCTTCTTCTTCATTTTCTTGATTTTACTATCGCCAACCTTTAGATCGTCCGCTGGGACCGAGGATGCGTCACGTGCTCCGTGCTTCCTATGGCACTCCGGTCGAATGGCCGCCTCTGCCATTGCTAAGGAATCGAATTGGTCGTCCGTCGTACGTTGAGGAGTCTCCTTTGCGCCTCTTATACGAAACTGACCTTTGGCTCGAGAAAATTCTCATGGCATTCTGTCCGCGCGCGTTCCTTCCTCCTCTCTTCCCCTCGCACCACGCGTACTCCCACTCAGTCTTACTCGCATCGTGCAAAGTTCTGCTTGGCTGCAAGCGACACGGCGTCAGGTTAGGCGAAAGTGTCGCCAGTACAATCTGCAGAGAAGCGTCATCGCAGTATCTCTCGCTTTCTCTCTCATTCTCTCTAGGGGTAAATTGTGTCTGCGACATGCATATAAACTAATTCGAAAAACAATGTCGTCTGCGCGACACTGTGGCCCTGACGTATCGACAGCTGCTGCTGGCTTCATTGTCTCAGGTTCTTTTCCTCCTTTTTTGTTATGCGTCGCGACACAAAAGCCAAGAGCAAAACTGTCGGCGAGTCGACGTGCGACTCATTGAGCGCAGCCAACGATTGCGTCTCGCCTTTCGCGTGTTGCACCGTTGACTCTTGATCTTTTTGTCAGGCTCCTCCCTGCTCCCGTTCTGCTTTTCACTTGCTTCTTTCCAATCCTCCAACCGGAGGTTAGGCTTCTTCCTTGGGTCGTGCGGATTTCGCGGCCTAGATTCGAGGTTAGGACGTACGGCGTGACACTAGTGTCCGCTGCAAATTAATTTGCGACCGCGGCTTAATTCGGCCGGTAATTCTGCCAGTTCGGCCAACAGCAACGCAGCAGATGCTCATTAACGTTAAACGTTGGGACAAATTATTTCTGGGGAATTTTTACTCTGACGAATTGCCTAGTGCCTGCGGCTGGGGATATGACGACTCACTCGACGCCGGTATTTTTTCTCCACTTATCCTTCATAAGTGCATTGCCATTTTGCTGGTTTTTTTTTCACACACTCGTTAACAGTGCTAATTGGGACAGATCATTCGCTAGGAATTCTCGGGAAACGTTGAATTGCGTTCGATCCGCCGAGGTAAGATCTGTGTACGGAATGGCGCCTGCCAGGTGTCCCGTTGACTGAGACAACAAGTGTACGAAGAATTTGAGAAAACAAGCGTTACCTGGCCGATGCATTCGTCTCTTTCATCACTGCTCGATGAAGTCTCTCAAGAAACGATTCCGGGAGTGCCCGAGGCGCCGCCTCCATTGCGCGTCGCGGCGCCTCTCGGGCTCCTTCGAAATTCCGCGTTTTTACGACGCTAAGGAAGATTACCAAGTAGCGGCAGCTGTTAAAACATGGAATGCGCTGCCTTGACCGGACTTGCCACGTGACGTGCAGAGCGCACGCTGTGTGATGTCGAGTAGTGGAATCGCGAGCACTTTTCGAATGATATCCAGTGTCAAATACCAGATATTAACCTTTCGCTTGTTTTGCTTCTCTTTCGCAGCAGTCAGAAGATACGAAAGCCGAGGAGGCAAAGCCCGATGGGACGCCCCAGGACGCCTCTGGAACCGAGGGTGCCGACGTGACGACGCCAAGCGCAGAAGCCACTTCTGCTACTCCCAACGCAGCGACTTCGCCCGAATCCAAAGAAACCAAAAAAAAGGATAAGGTCGGTACACATAGTGCGGATTGACGATTATTTCAAGATCCTTGCGATCCTCCTTTCTCCTCGCTACTCGATTACTTTTTTTTTTTGCGAAACTAATCGGTTCTGTTCCTTATCCTGCGTCAACATTAGCTCAAGAAGAAGTGGTCCTTCAGGTCGATCAGCTTCAGCAAGAAGGACAAGAACAAGCCGGCTCGCGAGGATACGCCCAAGAATGGAGACGTGACCAAGGAGGAGCCTCTGGCTGAGGTGAGTCTCTTGAGAATTTTCGCAGCTTCGCAGTTGCAGCGATGCGATAATCCTTCTCCTCCTTGCGAGGACCGCGTGGGCGTCTGGACGCTTCGCGTCCCAGGACAACACGTGGTCGCAATTCTTATGTCTTCTCGCACGCTCTGCCTCCTGCGTATTTCTCTTGGTTTCTCGTTTTATCTCTGCACCGGCGGGATGAGTATATGGCGAAGATAAGAGAGCGGCTGAGCGAAAGGATCAGAGACAGGGAGTGCTCTTAGGCGTGACTCATCCTTCGGGGCTTGTTCGTAACTCGCGACTTTCGCGAGATACCAGGACGTCGGTTACTCACGACGGCAGTCCTTGTGGAATCAGCATCACGTGCAGAATCTCGATGCTCGCACACATAACAAAAGCAGAGTAGCGGTGTGTCGAACAAGACAAACAAATGGAGGACATGTAATTCGAGCGTGAATGACAAATAGTCGCTGCACTTCCTGCTTCCTGCCTCGTCCTGTCTTATGGGGGCATCGTGTCCTCGAGCCGACCCATCAGCTTTCTTCCTTCTTCCCTTCGAATACCTTTTTCCTTTTCTCCTTTATATCCTCCCTCTCCCCTTTCCTTTCTCTACCGTCTCTATCTCGTGTTGGCCGCGAGCGGATTTGCGTGTGCGGAGTTTTTGTAGACGCGACGACTACGCATCGCGTGCTAAACTGTGTGCCTTGCATATAACGACTCTACGCAGACCATAGGTAGGTAGGTAGGTAGGCAGTAGGAAAGTACGTACGTACGTACGCGTGCTGCGGAATGGCAATGGGAGTGGTTGTTGCTCTCGGCCGAACACGAGAAACAAGGAACGCTCCTTCTCTCCTTTATTTACTTATTATACTCTTCGATCGGTTTCTGTGTCCTGCAACGTACATCAGGGAACCATCCTGCGCCGGAAGAAAATCTCTGTTGGAGTGTTCGCCAAGTGAGTCTAAGAGGGTTCATGGCTGAAATATTGACCGAAACGCCGGGGATGACTGCGACTGTGACTCTGCTCTCGTCCACGAGCCGCATTCTGCATCACGGTTCAACGGCTCAAACTTCCCGGATATACCTACGTTCTGTCTCGCGAGCGCGAACGCGTTCACTCAACATGACGCGGACGCTCGAAAAACGGAGCTCATTGTTAGTGTCACGGCTGGGTTAGTGTGTTGGGGGTTTTCCATTGCGCGGCGCGTCGGTCATTCTCAGTTGTCCGGGGTCATTCTTCATTTTCTCAGCTCTCTTCCTCATATCAACTTATTACAGCTTCTTTGTATGCTACTATGCGTGCGCCAGCAACAATCGATTTGCTTTGGCGTTTACAACACCGGCGACGGGACTAGGATATAAAAACCGGTTTCAGTGTTGGCTGCGCGGAAAGCGTCTCGCTAGTGAATTTCCATTTGGCCTGGTTTCCTTCCTAGCGACAGTAATGACCCAATGAAATCATAATCGACGTGGGACACGCTCTTTCGATTTTATGAGACTTTTCTGCTTATCGAACACTGAGGAAACCCGACCATCTTTAGGGTGCGGGGCAACCGCGGCGGTTGTGCCCGGTACGTGGTGATTCACGGGTCGCGGACGCTGACTTCTCTCTCGTCCCAAGGGCATTCTGGGAGATAGATGGTACAGGTGTGCTAGTCACACGTACATACTATGATATTTATGCACACGTATGGCGTATATACACGTTGGATAATAACATTACTCGACTCGCCAGTTAGGAGTTATGGCTTCACAAACCACAAACGTCACTCTTCTCTCTCAACATATTGCAAACAAAGAGTCGAGTCAGCTTCATTCGACTTGTCTCCAATGTATGCTTCAACGTCGACTCGTAATATTACACACGAGGAATGTGTGGCCAGGTAAACATTACATGGTTTTCTCTCTCTTGAGTCTTCGCCATACGTTAACCCTGTTGTTACCAAGGTGTGGATCTTTTGATCTTTTGTCTTCTACGTCAGTAACAGAGCCCGGTGGGAATAGGGTTAAATTATTCTAGACGAATAACCGAACATCAGAGTCGCTATATCAGAAGGCTGGCTGGGCGATCGTCTTGCCAGTTGACTCTGATGACTTTCTGCCTGAGGCGGTTTTCAACGTCATCTTATTCGAGGCGGAGAACGACAATGCGCAATTACGAACTAATCAGTCTCGAGGAGAAGTCTTGGCACTTGGCCAAAACTGTTGAGTGCCGAGGAAGAGACGCGGGCCTCTCCGCAGCGGCGTGGGAAGGCTCGAGATGGGTTCACGAGGGTGGAAACCGATATCGACGCGTCCCGGAGTCCTCGGAAGCGACAGATTGAGAGTCTGTTTGGATTAAACGGATCAAACGGATCGAACGCATTAATGGAATTGACTAGAGATATTCGATTCTCCTTTCTGTTTCCACTTGCATCCTGAACTTCTTTTGACACTTCGTCCCTTGGAGTCCTGGGACAACGAATACGTAGTGAATTGCAGGCAATCCAACTCAAGCACTGCAGAACAAATTGCCAGTTGAGTTCTCGCGGGTACAAGGAATAGTAGATTGGTCCAGTTAGAACGTCGTGGAAGATGGTGGTCCGTTGCCTCTCGATATCTTGCGCAGCCAACGAGATAAAATGGCGTCATTTATTATGTACGTCAGGTCGTCTCCTATAAGGCCAAGTATTGAGAAGAAGCCTTCGCTCGTATCCTGCCCATTTGAAGCGGCTATGAAATATTGATTTTTCAAACACTTTGCAGGGAGATGGAGAACTCATCGTTCTCTAGTCGAGTGCAATTTCGCAGCATTAATCACGTTTGTGCTTCTCCTTTATATTCTTAGTGTGTTAGTCGCCTCGAAATTACAAGCCAGCAAGTGAACGCGTGGCAAACCGAATGTTGATTTCCGGATTTGGGCGTCGTCTAGTATCGAGCGCCGAGACGCCGGGACGCACGGAGCTGTTGCCATGCCGACCGACAGACTCGTGGGGCTTTTCGCACACCCGCTTTCGCCCAGCAAAAGCTGCGAGACACTCGCGAATCGAGCAAAACCAATTGGGCAATGCATTTTCGAAGTGATGCGAGAAAGACAGGCAGAGAGAGAGAGAGAGAGAGAGCGAGTGTGAAAGGGGCGAGCAGAGCCTAGATGAAGCGAACACGTGCGTGCTGACGCGGGCGTCGGTAACGTCTACGCCTCGACGCAGGAGACTATTATGCTTTTCTATTAAAGCGGTGACATCTCTCGAGGGTGTATTGAAGTTTTATATAGCGAAGCGTGATAGGTCAAAATCTCCAGCCGACATCCTGACGCCCGAACGTTGCTTTATGTCACGCGAACACCCGCTCTACGATTAGGAAATCATCGGATATTAGTTTTTGGGTACAAATACGGAGAAAGGGTGAGTGTGCCGTGGCAGGGCTGTATCAATATTTGTTACACGAAAACCCTATTGGATACGAAAAAAGAATCCCGATGGATAAGGAGTTCTCCATTTCTTTCATCCGCTTCTGCCCCCTAAATTCAGTCGTGTCGAATGACGAAATTCGTGTATTCCCTTCCTCGCATCCTCTCCTGCCACTTTCGTTATCGCCGTTACTACCATCTCTCCTTTAGCTAGTTTAGCTTTGATTGAAGAGAAGGTTAAGAAGGGTTCGGCAAATCGCTTTTATCAAGCAGATATCCATTAGTTAAGTCACTTAATGCACTATACGGCCACGAATCATGCAATTTCCATGGAAAGTCAATAAAATTAAGATGCGAGTTTTTGACACTTCAGTGACGTACTCAAGGGTTTGGCAGTCGTGCGGTATGTAGTATCTGCCACATGTATGCGTGTTGTGAGCGAAACTCGGTCGAGTCTCTTGGCTATACGTAAGTCTGTACTGCCGTTGAAAATTCACTAGACGCTGCCGACGTCAGAGATATCGTCGGACACCTAATTTATTTTCATTTTAAAAACTGCAACCAGGCAAAGAACGGCAAAATCTCGGATGGTAAGCAGAGCAGTCGAGTGCTTGAACGATAAAAATAGTGAACAGCGTCCGATGCTGCCATCGTTGGTTGATCGCAAAAGCTACAGCATCGCGTCGTCGAGCGCCAAGGCGCCTCCGTACCGGCGCTGTTCTATAAGGGAATTCTAATCTCCTTCCTTCGGATCTCCATGCGAACTTCCCTTTCGTTCCAAAGCGAAATTCTTTCGCAAAGGCTTTCTCGAGAAAAGACACGAAGAAAGGAAGCAGAGTCGCCGGCATGAGATGCGCGTGTGGTACCTGCGTTATGGCGCCTGGCAGTCAACTTTATCACTGTGACTTGACGTTTAACGTCAAGTGTATTAAGGTCGCCGAGCTTCCACGTGTCGTCCTTGTAATTAATTGCGCAATTTCGCAAGGATTCATCTTCTCCTTCGACTCTGTACACTGACGGTGGCGACTGAATTTTCCGAGTTTATTATTATCTTTAGCATTGTTTTCTGCAACATACGCTTCCATCATTATGCTATTACGATTGCGGCGCGCGAATGTAGCAAAAAGATGCAAAACACTGGAAAACTGATTTCTGGTCTGAGTTCGCGTGTACTTTGAGTGATTGCCAAGAAAACAGCGGAGATGACGCTTGGCCTTGCGGTGTCACCAGGGGCGTCGCGCAGTAAACGACGTCACATCACCGCCGCAAGTATAGTTCAACTTTTAACCGGATTACGGCAGCCGAGGATCGAGTCTCCCGTTTGTGCAGTTAAAACGACCGATATCGAAGATTCACTGGAGTCGAGTGTCACCTTGAAGATGCTGCGCGACACAAGGACGCTGGGGACGTCGGAGACGCTCGGTGTCGCGACGCACATTGCCTATCAAATAATCGTATTGCTAACTGTCTTGCCTGAGGTAGCTTAGTCTGGGTTTTTCCACTGGCTAGGCTTGTCCTCATCGTAGGGAACTGCGATTTGCACTCGTAGCTCGCACATGCCTGCTGAAAAATGTCACGGAGAAGAATGCGGAAAGAAGAAAGAAAGTTGCGTAGGGTCGTAAGCTCTGCGACGCGTAGGTCGCGCAGCGTAGGACGTAGGGTCTCCCAGGGCGCTCCTATGAGATGCTGACTCTATGTGGGAGTGCGTATCGGAGTATTCATGTGTGCACTAGCGTAGATGGGGATGACGTGGAGGTAAGAGAAGGCGTCGCGGCGCGTGTTAGTGTCGTATTCTCGTTGTCCGGGGTCCAAGAATAGCGCGTGGTTTGCGGCGTGAATTTTTCTTGAGCGATGCTGCCTGCGGTCAATGCGAGTATGTGGGCAAGGCAGTGCACGATGTACGAATGCACGAATGCACGAATGCACGAACGTATGAGTCGTGTGAGACCTATGTGCAGGAAGATCGGCGTCGCAGGATCTCCTAGCGAGCCTCCCCGCTTCTCTCTTGGAGCCAATCGAGCAACGGCACCGAGGGTTCTCGTTTTTCTCGTTGCTCTCGGATCTCTTGGTTCTCCTGGTTCTCCCGGTTCTCCCAATTCAGCGACGCTCTCCGTCGTGGGACGATCCCTCGAGGTGTCTATATAAAGCGGACTGCCGTCGCGAGCCGACCCGAGTCCGTCCACGTTCTTCGCCCTGAGCAGTGATACTCGTCGGCGCTCGTACACGTCCGAAGGAAGAGCCAAGCTTGCCAGAGAGTCGCCTCGCCTCCGTTTCGCGCGAAGGGCAAATCGAAACTCGTAAATTGGTCGACGAGTCGTCATAATCGCGTCAGTGGGTTGGTGGTGTAGGCTGCAGAGGATTGACCAGCAGCTATCGAGAAGAAGGAAAGGAAGGAAACGTGACGCAGGAAGATAATCGCGTGAAAGTTGAACAAGTAGAAAGTCGAGGGATAGGGGGTGAAAAGGCAAGGAGGGAGAGAAGCTAGTCGAGCCGTTGAAAGGGAAGAAAATGGAGTCCGTGCTGAAGGTAGGCCGGACGGTGAGCGGTGGGGTGTGCAGGGCTGCCGGGGCCTTGGCGCGAGGGGCCCGTCGCATTTTGGCCTCGATCCCGCTGATAGGCATAGCTGGGGTACCCCTAAACCCACGTGATACACCTTCGATTGCAACCACCACGGTACGGCAACCTTTCTATCCACCTCGCCCGTGTCCTCCGGAAGTCCTCAAAGAGATACGTGGGCAAACCAGTGTCAGTAGCGCCGTCGGAGCTCCCGACGCTACGCGTGCGTGATCCTTGGGTTTCGCTCGTGCTTTTAGCACTGCGCGATTCAGACTCATTGGCTCACGCACGCGCCTTCTACTTTCTTTCTTGAGTCGTTGTCGAATTGCGATCGGCCGGCAAGGAGCAAATCACCGGCTGCTTTCCACCTGATCCAATGGAGTGGATTGGTGAAGCTGCTGATTGTCACGCAGTCGTGAACATTTCTTTTGCTCATTTCCGGCCGGATGACTTCCGGACATATCGGCGCGAGCTTAACAACCTTGTCTGTAGATTAACAGCCCGATTGGTTTGTCCTAATCACGCTGCATGGATTTCCAAAGCCGCCATATTCGCTTTGCTTGCGAGCTTCACGTAGACCAGCACTTGTTTCTTTCTGTGCTTTGCTTTGCTTTGCTTTATTACTTTCTGCACTTTGACCAATTCCGATTGCGCTCACAAGTGGCTTCTTGGCTGTGCATTTAATTGCTGAATAGAGCACAAGTTGTGCGTAACGGTGAACCGGTAAGTCGACACTGTGGTCACGCGCTACAATGACGAACAGGAGTAAAAATAGGATGGCGAATCGTTCCTGAATAAAAGCAACGCGTGCTTTCTAAGCTGTATGATTCCTTTCTCTCTCTCTCTCTCTCTCTCTCTCTCTCTCTCTCTCTGTATTTTTCTTTCTTTTTCTCTTTCTCTTTTTCTTCTGCTCTCTCGGATTCCACTAATGCCAAACTCAAGCAAAAATAGCGCAGTGGAATGTCCGTCGCCGCCGCGTGCTGGAGCAACCACGGGAACGGGAAGGCCAGAAGATCCACGAGCGAAGGAAGGAAAAAAGATATAGATATAGGCGCACGAGACAAGAGCTTTCTTTGGTAACGATTGAGCGACCAGTAAATTGTACCCGAGAGAGCATTGCAATTGGCACTGGTGGCTGCGTGTCTATAAGTCTTGGAGCTGGTTCAAAAACGATACGAATTCGATCGCAGGTGTAGCTGCCTCTTCCGGTCTCAGTGCGGCTGTCAGTACGAGGATCCTCGAAACTCGAGTGTTTCGAATCTATCGAATTTCTGTCTTCTTTCTTTCGCCTAAATATCGAAGGTTTAATAGGGCGGTTTAAGCGGAACTATCCCATGTTTCGCAACGTCAAAGTTTTGCGGGTCCACTCATCTAGTTGGACTCTCTAGAGAAAACGAAAACGGGTTACGCGACGCGTGTGCATCACGTCGATGCGTTTCGGTGAATGGCGCCAATGCGAATCTCTTTGAAAGAGTTTCTGCCTTCCTTGCCTCCTTCCTTACGGCATGCTTCTCTTGAGAGGAGAGGACGTCTGCCCCAGCAGCGTGTATTCCTGCCTAAATCGATCCTTGGCCTGCATCGCGAGGTGGGAGATGCGTCATAGAATGGAAGCGTGTAACGAGGGGTATTCGAATCGGAAGTAGATTGGCGGAAGGGTGGAGAAGTGGAGAAGGGCAGCATAAGTAGCAGTAGGTAAATGGCCTGACGGTGCGAATCGGCATTTGGCCAATTTTCGAAATATGATGTCCCATTTGGTCTTCTGCCAACGACGCACGTCTCGATCTTCCAGTATTCGATTATTACGCATTAGGGGATTGCTCGAGAGTTCCCCTCAGTTCTTACGCCTCGTTCGTTTTACACCAGGTAAAAATAGGGACGAGAGGCGTGTTGCATTCTTTCTCACAATTTTATGCGACTTGTCGAAAAGACAGTTTGAGCCGTTCTTTGACGGATCGATCGTTTATTCTTGTTACGATTGAGTCGATCGCTCGAACGTCATCATGTAATTTCCAAGAGTTGGATCTTTCAATTGCATCGTAGTGTTTCTATGAATTTTTAGGGGGATGATAAGGGTTCCACGTCGTAGTGAGTTTGACGAAGCTACAAAAATGGACATCAACGGTGGGGGTCAGTTTGGTTGCTGGACGCGCTAACACTGGAGACTGCTGGCCTGTTATTTCGATCGGGTGCCTGGAGCATAGAGTTATCCAGAAGGCACTTTGCCTTCCGCTAGTTTTCATTATCTACCTTAGAGATGCTCATATTTTAACTGGTCGCGTATTAGCGACGGGCGAGAAGGAATCCTATTGTTGTTCTGCTCTGTTTTCATATTTCATTCGTAAAGGACTTCTCTGACTTGGAGGACTGATGTGACCCGATTGATAGCAAGCCTATAGTCAATGGAACCGTACAGTTTGGTGAGCAACCCCTCGATGTTCAATGGGGGCGTTTCCAAGCGTGTTCGTGCGATCGATTTTGCAGTCTAGACGCCAGAAACACGATACACGAGGAATATAAATTCGAGAAAAGTCGGTCTTGGCTGACACAGTGACACGGTTGGTCACCCCTGAAGGGCGCGGCAAGTCACCCTTCAGTTTTCCAACCTCCACGATTCACTGATCCTCTCTTCTGTTGCCGCGTTGCTTGTTCCTACCCCCCCCCCCCCCGATTTCTCTCTCTCTCTCTCTCTCGTTAATGAGGGTTTCTCTTTTTTTCTGTCTGACTCTCCTGTTCCGTCGCCACGCCTGGATTTAGACATCCCTTCAGGAACGAGGAAGCCCGCAACCCAACTCTCTCATATACGGTCTACCCTTCTGTCCAACACGCTCACCCTCGTTTCTATTTGCTCTGCGAAGCAGCCCTTAGCTCACTCAACTGTCGTCCCCCTACCCCCCATGCCAGACAAAAAATAATATCACGCTTGACTGAACTAAGGTTTTTTGCGTGGCTGTGAACTGCTTTTCTCTGCTCTCTTCTCTTTTACTCCCGTGAGGTCATTCAGTCATTTACTCGTGGTCTGCTAGTGCCTCCTGCGACTATAGGAGACTGGGAAACCCTCAGAGAGGAAGAGGATAGAGTCGGGAAGATTATCGCGTCAGCAGAGATACTGCTCTTAAAAATGAATAAACATTCTAGGAAATGATGCCTCTTGACTTACATATTGATCTTTTGTTCTTAGAGTGGCGAGGAAGTCGAGGGTGCAGCTGCGGCTGCGGGCAGCCCTGCCGAAGAAAAGTCCGCTGTGAGCAGTTCTGTTGCACCGGAGGCTGATGATTCTGTGCCAGCAGTAGCAACAGCAGCAGCAGCAGCAGCAGCTTCACCACCACCAGCTGAGGAAGCTGCAGCAAAACTGCCGGTATCTGAAAGCGCAAGCGCAACAGTGGATTCGAAGAAGGAAGAAGAGAAGCCTGCAGCAACGCCGACGATGACGGCTTTCAGCGTTCCGAGTGGCGAAAGCTCTTCCCTCGTGGAAAAGAAAGAGGAACCCAGTCCCAGTGCTCCTACTCCTGTCCCTGTCGAGGAAAAGAAAGAGGAAATCGAAAAAGTCGAGGCTGTGGCCGCTGAGAAAGTCGAGGTCAGTCCAGTGCAGACCATTGCCCCGGTAGAAGTCTCCCGTGCTCAGCCAATCGCGACGCCGTCTATCATTGAGAGGAAAACCAGTGAGGATCTCCCGTCCCTGCTTCCTTCGAGTCCTCCTCCGACACCGATAGACCCCTCGCCCCTGCAGCAGGCTCAGCAAGCCGCAGCAAACGCCTCGGCTATCGCCGAGGCGCTCAAACTGCCTGCCGAGGCTGCACATGAGGAAACCACTATAGTTGCTAGCGACACTATCATTGACACCACCACCGTCATTGCCATCAGTCCCCTTGATCCTTCCACATTGAATACGCGCTCGGGCACCACCACCACCGACACTACTATTACTGATTCCATTACTGATTCCCTTTTAGCCACATCCTCCTCCCTACCTGCCGGTGATCGCGCACCGGTACCATCCGAGAACTCGTCGGAATTCTACCATCCTGAGGGAATCACTTCTCTCGAGGAAATTTCGAGCGTGTCCGAGAGCGGAATGGACGGGATTTCCCCGAAAGCATCCAAAAGCGTTGTTTCCTCCTTGAGGGACAAACAAACCGACATCCCAACCACGTTTCCGGACGAATCTGAGCCTCCTGTTGCTAAGAGCGTCACGAATGAAAAAAGAGAATTAGCTATGATAGAGAGTCAGGAGGAAAGTGATAAGTTGCCGGAGGTAATCAATCAGGAGCCCCAATTGATTTTTAACGAAGAATCCCTTCCGTCTCCACCTCTAGAGGAAATTCAGTTGACAGAATCTATTGACTCCAGAGGCGATTTAGTAATTCGATCAGAGGAAGGTCCGCTACCGATTTCAGGAGAGATAATTGTTGAGGCTAAACCAGCTCTCGTTATTCCGGAACACAACCTCGTCTTGGAGGATGCTCAGAAGAGTGTGAAAGAGGCAAGTTTCCTTGAGAAAAGGGATCAACCTATCGAGGTAATCCTGGATGTATGTAAGAAACAAATAGTAGAGGTCAAATCTGAAGCGGCGTGTCCATTACCACCCAATGTCGAGTGCCTTAAAGAAACCATAGGTGCGCCGATCATATCAACTAAGGATGTCCTTGAGGATGATGTTCCTCCCCCTCTGCCGGACTCCCCTGCTCCCACTTTGGAACCGACATTGGAAAGCTTCATTCCCGATGAATTTCCAGATAAATTGATCGAATCATCCAATCCTCACAATCAGGAAGTCGAGGAAGAAATCACGCTCTGTCCATTACCATCGAAGAATGTCTTGGAACTTACGGAATATCCTCTACCTGGAGACATCTCTCAGGATGTTGACTGTGCAAGACATGAAATTCCTCTCGTTTGTCCAATTCCATGCAAGGATGCCACAAGTTCTACGACAACAATTGAAAACCTTCCAGAAATTTCTGCATGTCCTCCGTCAGTTGAGGGAAATTTCGACCTGCTGGAGGATCTGCCAATCCGTCTAGAAGTTCTGGATAAATTATCTGAATATCCTGCACCCGTCAAGGCCGAACTTCCTTCAACACCAGTTTTAAGCAACCGTACAGAAATTCCAGTTGAATTAGATGCATCTAAGACACCGATTGTGGAGGAAAAGAAAGAGGAGGAAGTCACGAAGGAGAACACTCTTCCAACTCCTCCTAGAAGTCCCAAATCCATTCCTACTCTAGACACTTTCGCTCCAAGTCAAAGCTTCCCATCCGCGAATGCCTCCAAGACAGAATCCTCGCAGGCAGCACCGATCGCTCAGCAGAATACTGAAGATTTCAAGGTGGAGTCGTGCGATGTGTCGGATATTGAATTGAAGGAGAGATTAGCCCAGTCCGAGGGAATGAACGGGGAGGAAAGCACCCCCGTTTGTCCTTTCTCGAAAACCTCATCGATTGCAGTCCCGGAGAACGAGCAGGTGACTACCATGCAACTCCTGGCATGAATCAGGCGGCCAAGTCCAAATATTTCGTCATACGGTCCGCAAAACTGTCTCTGTGGTAGCCCGAAACGTTCAACGTCCCCGTGACTCAATTCATCTTGAACCATTCCGTATTCCCGTCATTATCTATACTATCAAAACTTGAAATCTTCCCAATAGAAGTTCCTCTCCTTGGTTCATGAGCTTCTTTGCCAGATCATACTCGCAAATCATCAATCATTTGAAACGCTCATAGAGGGCGCATCCGCGAGCCGGAAGTTGTTCGCGGATCTTGTCACCAGCATCAGCAAAATTCTTTCCAGCCTGCTCCTTAAAAAATGTCCTCAGGGAAGGAAGCGAACCATCCATTCGGTTGCATCGTGTCCAACGTCCGGCTTCCTTCCAGAGCACCTCTTGTCTCTATCTTTTTTTTTGCTCTTTTCTTCCGCTCTTTTGCTGTCTCTTTATCATCTCTACCTTTCAATCTATTCTTAAAGCTCTTTACGTGTCGTCGTTTCCCGTGGAGTTTCCTAATCCCAATTAACACGTCTCGAGTACTCGATATCCCTGATTACACCAGCCCTGTGTTGTTTGCCTCTTGGTTTTCTTGAAACATTAACACGATTTTCATATCGGATTCGCTGCACAGGCAGTGGCCATGTAGCTTGGTCCTAGTCGAGCTAATGATGGATGGTTCACCACCTGTCTTTTCAAGTAGAGCGACATCTGTCTTGAACGATTCGCTGCCAACTAATATAACATAGCCATTCGTCACAGTATACTACTAGAGAGAATCTCATTGATAGACGTATCTATAGACTTATTCATAATTATCGATATATTCTTATTGATTATACTTATAAACGTTGTGCATCTATAACTTTGTACGCGCATAGTTGGCCACGCTTTTGCCGCAGCAGCAAAGCCCGTACGTTGTTCTAGAGTCGCAAGGGAGATATCTCGCACGGGTCAATATCCTCATCCTGTAATGCATCTCGTAAGCATCTTGTATGCCGCATGCCAATTGTCTTGTCCACGAGGGCTAATAACAGATCTTCGGGCTTATCCAAGAGGGATTATATCTTCAGAGTACACAGAGCATGTCAAACGATTCTTTCAAGGTCGCGTGACAAAACTGCCACGCGATTCTGCGACAGAATTCGGTTGAATATCGCTCATCTTTGTATGGCGCATGTTGGGATTAGTCTATGTGGGTCATGACACGTCGACCGATGCAGTTTATCTAACAAGCGGATCTTGTTCTACCTCTTTCAGAGCACTCCGGAGCCAGAGGCTGCCGAGAAGGAAGCAAAGCTTAGCGCAAACGAAACTAACACGACGGAAAGTGTCGATGAGGCTCCGACCAGTCCACCTCCTGCGGTGCCAGTCGAGGTCTCGCAAACTCCTGCAGCTCCTGTCTCTGCACCAACACCAGCACCAGCACCAGTAACAGTACCTGCCCCTGCACTCGCACCCGCGCCCGCCATTACTGAGGACGTCGCTTCGGTGACCAAGGTCAGTTATCCTTCGAGAAAAATCACTGTAAATAGTTGTAAAGAAGATAACGAGAATGATGATCGCCCGATGACTACCTACGCTCGCCGAGCGTTTGTGGTTCTGAAATCCTTTATTTAGGACGCACGATGACCATAGAGCGAGGGGCCATCTGACTCTCTTTTTCTACTTTCATGTGGATATAGTATACGTAGGCACAGACCACTCCTTCCTAGAGACATAGCGATTCCTGATCATGGAGAATTTTTTTATTTTTTCAGGCTATCGAAGAGATTGACATAAATGAGAAGGCCGTTGCAGCAGCAGTTAACGAAGCCATGGAGAGCAACACGAATGTAAGTAGCCGAATGTGAATTTAATCGTATGACAATTACCATGCGTAGTTGCTGGTAATTGGGCAGGTGAACTTTTGGATTCAACGGAGTGATTTTTTTTCTTGTGTTTCAGGAGCTCGTCAACGACTCGTGCCACCAAAACAACATGAATGAATAAGCGTCGCCAACACAAGCCGAATTGTATTTTGGGAAGAAGAAAGTTTTTTCTCTCGTTAAAACCAAAAAAGTATATTATATATATATATGTGTGTATATATATATATATTTGGACCATTCCTACAACTGAAAACTGAAAAGGTTCTTTCATTACGAGCAGCAAAGGGGAGACGAGAGCAATGAGAGAAAGAGAGAAAAATAGGGTGAGAGAGGAGGCGGGACAGGAAAAGAATAGATAAAGATGTAATGTATTATCGGGCGACATCGCAAGAAGAGCACCCATACACAAAAACGTATACTTTATGGTGTGTACCTATTAATTATTAGGTGGTAGAGAAAGAAGGATTTGGAGAAAAAACCGTTGAAATAATTTAAGTGTCGCAATGGAAATATTTCGAGGATTTCTTTTGATAAAGTGTCGTTCACGCGACGACCGTTTCTTTGATAATAAAATGGTCGATAGAAGAGTTTTAACATTGGGCCGTGCCCATGGCAGGTTGTACTTTTCCTGCTCTGTAGAAATTTTAAAGTGTCATTAAATATTATTAAGGTAACGAAGTACGTGATTTTGCGTAACGCACGAGCGGCGAAAGTTATCGCGAGATCTGAGAGGTTAGGAGCGCGAGTCAAGGAGGTTACAGAGTGGCAGAGAAATTGATAATAAAAAGGAATGTGTGAATAAGAAAATGGTCGTCGAAGTAACGTACGCGTATTTCGAAGGAAATACTCATAGGGTTATCCCCTGCCGTTACTACAATACTATCGCACACGCACTGAGAGCGAGTGAAAGAGAAAGATAGAAAGAGCGAGTGAGAGTGGATAAGAAGGAGAAAGAGGGAGTGGAGAGCGTCTGTTGGTGTGTGTCTTGAGTGAGTCTTGAGACACTTTGCGCTTGCAAAGCTCGATGAAATTGAGATAATATAGAAAAGCCGATACGGAGATTCAAGAGTATGGAGTTTAATAAAAAGAGAGAGTGTATTTGGCTGGAAGAGAGGGAGAAGGGAGTATGCGAATGAAAGGAAATGAAAGATGAAGAATGAAAAGAGTGAAAAGCCGAGAAACATTATGTATACATTCACTATGCAATTTGGAGAACAATCGATTAATTTGTTCTTACTTCTTTCACCATCCTTGGTCTTGTTTTATACAATGAAAAAACGTTGTATGGTCTAACGAAGAACTGCACCCCCACCTCACACGCACGCACACACACATACACACAGCCAGCCACACAATACGTGCGGATGGACCACGTGAGATACGTGCTCGTTCATACAGTCACATAAAGTTCAGTGCGATATGAAGTGTACGAAAAGAAACAGTTTGACGTAGCGTACTAAACTGCAGATCTGAAAAAAATTTGAGATCCGAGAAATACCATTCATCCGTGAAGCCAGGACGTAGCTCACGTAACGTAACGTAACATGGATGCACGAAATAAAATATACAGTAAGTCGAGCAGTGTAAGTGATATATAATCTAGAAATAGCAGCGCGCGTTCGTGTAAATTCGGCGTTAGTTCGAGATGCTACTTCTCCGTATGAGAACACTTACGAAGCCTATCGTAATTTTATGATAATCATTAAATATCGCCTAATTACAATTACGTGACTCGCACAACTACCACCCAAACGGTACCTTTTTCAAGTTTTCATACGATGTTTCTACGTTTATACGGATCTCCAGAAGTAAAGAGTAATTAATTATGACGGAATTTATATTAAGGTCGTAGAGTATAAATTTGAAAGGAGAAACGCATATATATGCCCTCAATCAGAATATTTCTAAGTGTTAGAGTGGAAGCGAGCGGCCATTGGTTTTAAACGATATATTAATGAGAATAATAACGAGTAAGGAGAGAGAAGTAAAATTAAAAGTTGTATAGTAAATCTTGTTTGTCTGGAACTTCATTAATTATATCGTCCGTAATAATATTCACAACGAAATTAGCCGTTTCCATCTAACGAGACACTATTGAAATATGATTCCACCATAAGGTGGACTTCATATTTTTTCTTATCTAAAAAATTCTTCCTCGACCAATTTGTGCAAACTGTCATTACCAATGTCACTACCGGCGCCACTACACCCTCATACTTACCCTGTCAATTGTTTTCCGAAACGTCTTTGAAGCAAAACATCTCGATTATAATTCAATGCGAAATTTTGAGTCAAGGACGTTTACTCACACGGGAATCCAGTCTTCGGTATCTTTGATCAGCAATTATCATAGTAACTAAACTATTCTACATTTATCTATAATCTATAATAAACTGTGAAATAAGTGTACGATCCCAGAGTCTCGATCGTTCATCCTCCTGCTGGTTTCCTCGCTCATACTTCAAACCCACTAAAACATTTCTATGAATTGTATTGTTACTGTATATTAGTTCCTATACAAAAAAGTGATTCTCTAGAAGGTAAGTTATCAATTAGTTACTTCCTTTGTAATTCAAGACTTTATTCACAAAAGAAATTAATCTGTTATATAGATTCTAAAACATTTATGAGAGAATCCAGTTCATCCCTGTTTAATTCCATGCCTACAATACGTTTACTTTGCTGATCTTTTACAAGCAAGTCCAATTGTAGTACAGGCTCTTTTAAACTAGCCATTTTACTGGAACCCATCAGCAACTGAAACAAAACAAGAACATGTACGAATAATCGTAATTACTTGCAACGATTAAACAATTTTGTACAACATACTATGAGTCTCCAGTTAAAGTCCATTACTGTAGATGCATATTTTTTGGCCTGTTTCTTGAAAAACGCTTTAGACATCTGGTATTGTCGTGTTTTTAAGCAATTTAAGAGACTCTGTCGCATTTCAGGTAGAAAGTCTTGATAATATTCTTGAAGTATCTGAAATGCAGTTTTTTGAATAATATAATGCGACCATAGCATAGCAGCGACTTGGCCACATACCTTTTCTTCATTAAGCTGTAATATAGCAGGATTGTTTAGAATTCTCATAAATAATCCATGAACAAGAGTGTACTCATCCTTGGTCAAATCGACGCTGTTGAGAAGAAGCTGATGAGATGATCCAGGGTAGCCACAGATTTCATCGATGCATGCATGTACCAGCTAAATGTGAACAGTTAACCTCAGATTCAATTCAATATACCGTAAAAAGGAAACACACAGGTTGCCCTCAAACCTGATTTAAATTATCTTCATTGATTTTAGCCAACAAAGCTCCGTACGAGGCTTGGTTGTCACTCATGATCTTGTTGCAATTCTGTTCCAAGATTTTCCAAATTTTTGTAAAACTGTTGACTTCTGTCGCACACAATAGTTATGCTACGTGTACACGACTGTTGTAGCAAGCATTGTGCTTCTCCTTAAACGATTGAGACACTCTATCTTGATTCTTGTCACTAGCTCTTCTTATTAATATTAATTTTAAATGATAGGTTAAAAGTTTTAACTCGACATGTCAAATCTAGTATTTTCAAGACGCAGTCATTTTGAACCGTCACGTTGCCATCTATACGCACAATTGTCAATTATGTAGCGGGAAAACTCAGATGGTAACGAATCTCTTCAGGTTAGCAGTAAACGTTTCCTTTCCAGGTGCTTCGTGTCGCGACCGTCAAAGTAGTGCGTGACGTCTTCCATGGTCGGAAATACTCTCAGCTAGTAACATTTAAGCGTTTGCATAGCAGTGATAGACTATGGCGTAGAGACGGTTTGTGAAGGAGTTTCTGGTACATACTCTTTCGACTATTCACAATCTGTATACTATTATGAAAGAGATCCGTTGGATTAGGCCACGTTTGTCGCTCACACTGATTAAAGTTTCTTCGTTTCGTCCTACTCTCCGACTTTTAATCCCTCGCTATACGCTTCTTCTACCGAGAGGAGGTCTGTCTAATTGATGAAAGGGTGTAATGCAGTGCACAGTTATCCTATCTTCTATCGTGCAAAAGTAAACGAGCGCGTTTTAGTCTAGATGAAATAAAAAACGTATACTATACTTTCATTTACAACGTATTTTATTTCTCAATTGTCTTAATGCGATAGAACAGTATAAAATTTAATTAGTACCAATTATTACACAACGGTAGACAAAATAGTGATCATGAAAGGAGAGGAAATTGAGAGATAATGGGTCATGCAAAGTGAGGTTCGTCTTTGACTTAAATTAGTTCTTCAACTGTTGCAACATAAGAAAATGCATTAATATAAGAGCGAACGTTAATATTAATAACTATAGTAATGCTGTAAGCTGTTCTAGATCTCCTTTGACTGATGATGTTCCTTGAAATTTTCTCGGATACTTTGACGTTTTCTTTCTGCTTTCGCAAGAGATGCGAGTCTTTCCAAGTCAAAAGTTGAAGGAGCAGAAACCAGTTTTATAAATTCACTCCTTCTGAAGATTCGCAAATGACGAGAGGGGTTGTTACCCCCCGTGTTATTATTCATGGCCACACAGAAATCTTTTACGAATCCTGACAGGGGCCCGACGCATTGTCTGCGCAGGCGCATCTTCTTCCTCCTTGCCCGTCAGGGAGGCAAAGCTGTTCCTTGCTGCATCCACCATTTTGATACTGACAAACGTTCGACACTGCAATTGTTACAATAAATATTTATTCTCATTTTTGAAATATTAGTAAATATTCTACCTTGAGGACAGACTTCCGGCACCGCCACGATTCCATATATTTTTCCTGTTCCTCCTAGTGGAATTGGCAATGGCGAAGCAATTTGGCCTGAACTCTTTCTAGCGACTTCAATTGTTGGCCTGTAAAATACAAGTCTCATACTCAAGGTCTATTCATTTCTCCATTATTAACGACTGCTCTTACGTCTTCCAGTCGGTCCAGTAGTAGTGGTTCTGCGAGATGGCCAATCCGAAAGGATAAGACAATCCAGCGATGACAACGCGCACTGTTCTCGCATCAATCTGGGCGCAGTCTGAAATGAGATAATTTAATCGTTAAAGCGAATCAATTGAAGGACAGCAAGGTAGAAAGTGGAGCATTAATCCCAGGAGAGGAAGTGAAGAGGACGAACTAAGGAATTCCTATATTTGACTGACTTATTGCGAGTTGACCAGCATCCGCCCAGCAGAGTTCATCAGTGGCCCAATCGATGCTTAAGGAATTCGGCAGCGTGACGTGTTCGCCTTGGAGAAAGATCTCACGCTCGGTGCCATCCGCATTGGCCCATTCTAATTTCGGAGCTGTCCGATACCAGTCCGACCAGAATATTTTGCTGAGAAATTGTTGTATTTCATGAAAGCATACTTTGTAAACCGCGAGACATACGTGGAACCTATCTTACCCTCTGTATGGGTGAACCGCCATTCCTCTGGGGTTCATGAGACCAGCGTCTATCAGAACCTTCCGTTTCTTGGTGTCGAGGTTCGCCACTTCGACAGTCTTTTTGATGGAATCGGTCCAGTAGATGTTCCTCGCGACCCAATCAACCGAGAGTCCCTCAGCCGCGTTGATACCGGAAAGGAAAGTCTCGAGCAGAGTGCCGTTATAGAGAAAAGCGGAAATTTTGGATTCTGCAAGAAAATTGGCAAGCTGCAATAGTTGCCGCGGCAACTTCAATGGCCTCTGTCGTGATGATGGTCTTACCGCTAATGTCACTCGAATATGCTATTCCGGATATACAGTCGATATCTATGGCGATGGCCATCTGCGTGTAGTGAATGTAAATCGGAGTTCCTGGATTGGAAGGACTAGGGACGAACGGTATCCTGTGTATAGTCGTCCCTTGGTTCACCAGAAGAATATTGGCATCGTGCTTCGGGACTCTTCTGCACTGCGTGCCATTTCCAATGAATCCATCCCCGCAGACGCAAGCGTACTCATTGTTTCCGGTTGCTACGCAGGCGGCATCTGGAGAGCAAATGTTTGGATCTCGGGCGCACGTGTGTTTCGGGTAGCAGCTGAATCCGTCACCTTGATAATCCTGAAAAAGAAATTAGCCCGTGCTTCAAATTGCAGCTGGCATGCTGGAGACTTTGCGCACTTTTATTCGACACTCACATCCTGGCACACGCAGCCGTAATCATTGAGATGGTTCAAGTAAACGCAAGCCGCATTCGGGTCGCAGCTCCTCTCGTAGAAATCGCAATTCAGGTGCTCCTGTTCGCACTGCCGGATGCCGTCGCCTTTGTAGCCACTGATGCACGTGCACGCGTAACTGCCCTCGTCCGTCAGGATGCACTGGCCGTTCACGTGACACAGGGAGGAATTCATGGAGCAGTCGGAAGTGGAGGATTCACAGACCTCCGCGACGCAGATGCATTCGTACCGCGAGTTCTCCGGACTGTATGTGCACCTCTCGAATTCCTGGCAGTCCGAGTTGTCCGAGCATTCGGCTGAGAAAGAGAAGATCTTCGTCAGGGCGGGACGTGGCTCTGGGAATTCGACTTATCATGCAACTGGCGACTCGTCAAAAATCGATCAGACGCAAAAGAGGATGGCAAAGTAAGTTTTCAGAGCACCGATTGGACTGCAGGTTGAGCCGTCCCCTGTGTATCCGGGATTGCAGACGCACTTGGCCAGTGGTTCCTCGTGCTGACAGGAAGCGTTCGGATCGCAGATGTCCACCTCCAGGCAGGATACTTCTGTTCAAGGATCAGTCAGCCATGCGGCTACGTTAGGTCGGGTGCACGACTTAAGCTCGTTTTGCAGTTCGCACTTACAGAAACTCACCGAATGATCTGGAAGATCACGCGGTGCAAGGGGTAATCTCATACCTGATTTGGTGCACTCGAGACCATCGCCTTCGTATCCTGAATTGCACACGCACTCGTATTGTCCACTGTAGTCGACGTGGATGCACTGAGCGTACGGGTGACACGTGTTCATCACGTCGCAAGATACTGAACAAGCATAGGCATTATTAGCTGAGATGCTTAGCGGAGTTGAAGAATGAGCGAGAAATGCAGAAGAAAAACGAAGGAACGTGTTAATTGAAAAAGTAAGCAGCAGGTTCGGCATCCCCGTGGAGCGACATGCGAAACCTCGTGGATACGTAATATATGTTGCGTACGTATTTGGTTAGTCGATGGAATGATGTTAAGTGATTGGATGGATTGATATTGGAAGAAATAATATGAAGCTTGGAAGCTCCGTGCTGGGACTCGTACATTGTGAGCCTGAAGGACCCATCGTCTCGTGGCTGTATCCTGGCTCAGGAACGCAAATTTCGTCGTGGCGATCGAAATCGTATCCCCAGGGACACACGCAGTTATCCTCCAAACAATTCGGCAGCGGGACCGCTGATACTAGAATGCACGTTGCAGGGATTCAGCACAAGTTAGTTCGTTCAATCGATAATTGAGCAGCGGTGATAACGATCATGATAACACTGCTGCTAAGGCTACACTAATCGCATGTGCAACACGTGCGAGTTAGAGACTTTGCGATGCTTGCACATTCCTAGTGGGGCCCTACTGTATTTACATTCTATGATTAATCCTAATGCCGCAGCGCAGATGAACACCGCGTGCATTTTTTCGGACTTTCAGACTTTCCTCTTTTCAGGGTTTTATGTTCCCACTTATCCTGCCCTCACTTACACTCTCGATTAACTTCCTCGGTTGGCCTGGGGCTGCTCTTCTCTTCGTCGATGCAGTCGCCATCCTCGCAGCTGGGCAGCTCTGCAAGAAGAAGCAAAGTGCAAAATCCGCGCCACTTAATCGGCACGGGAGCCCTGGCAACGTGCGATGTGCGTCACTCACTTTGACAAACTAGACCATCCCCAGAGTATCCATCCTTGCAGATGCAGATATAACTTCCGTCGTTGTTCAGGCATATGGCGTCGCGTGAACAGAAATGTCTTCCAGCGTCGCACTCGTCAATGTCCTCACAAATATCTACCCCCTCGTAGACGCTTTGATACCTGAGAAAATAAATGCGACAGTTGCAGCGTCAAGTAACGCGAAAAATACGCTCAAGATTTCTCTACCCAGGATTACAGATGCACTTTATGCCATCTCCGTCTGCATTGACGACGCAGGTGCTGTGCTCGCCGCATCTATTCTTTTCCAGGACGCAGAGGTCGTCTCTGCCAAAATAGGCGACTTTCGTATTCATTCCGAAGCGGACAATAGCTTCGGTCTTATCGTAGTTTATCACGCCCCTCGAGAACTTTAGGATGACCTTATTCTCCTCAGGATCGTGCAGGACGTAGTTACACTCCTGATAGGTGATGGTCTGATCCGTGACGAAGGGATACTCGTTCCCGGGCACGTCCTGGAATTTGTATACTCTGTTGCTCTGAGACGTGATCCTGCCACTGTCAGTCCTGGTGTACAGCTCCTCGTAATCCTCGAAGAGAATCGTGGCGTTCTCGGGTAGAACGGGCAGGTTTCCCCGCATCTGAGCCTCCATCTTCAGTTGACCGAAGACGTCCAGTCCCAGGTAATTCGTTTGGATGGTCAGTCTCTCGCGGCTCGTTTCGAATAAGATGATCACAGTGTGGTTGAAGACACCACCTGCGGAACCGATTCGCCCTTCCAGGATACCCGCTCTTCGCAAACTCCTTATTTTCATTCTTACCCGTTAACTGGTATCCATTTTTGGCATCGCCGATAGGTTTGGCGAACATCCACCCGACAGCCTCGCTCAAGACACCCACCAGCTGGAAGCTGGGCTCCAGGGGTTGCGGTATGTTGGTGAGAGCTGTATACGTTCTGCCGTCCTTAGTCTGAACGTAAGATTGCAGATGCCTGTTTTCGAATTCCACTCCGTTAATGGAACCGGATATGACGCCGAGAACCCGCAATGGCACATCTGAAAGATGGTCCTATTCTGAGGGAAAATCCTGTTCAGGTTAGGCCTGAATTATTAGGACGGCACAAGATTTGCCCGATCTAAACTTCTACGGTTGATTCGATAGTTGAATAGGAGAATGGGTTGGCTGGTTAAGCTGATTGGCTGGATTGCTTGCGTGTCTCTTTTGCGATCGAGTATTTGAACAGTGGCGCGTAGGAGGATGGAGACAGACGATAAGGAGCTACAAAGGACTCCTGTGTCTTGTCTCAAAGGGGTCCATGGCCCATTTGACAGACGCCGTGTAGCGGTTTACGAGGCCCCCGAGGAAATCGTAAGAGCACGTGCGTCGTAAACTATGAATAGATCACAGGGAACTTTCGTGGTTGGCACTTATGGGCGCGTGGTGGCGTCCCTCTCTTTGCCATTTACCGAGTTAACATTGCAATTTCTTCCGACAAGGGTTTCGCAGCTTACCGTTAGGTTGACAGGATTTTCCATTGCCGAAGAAGCCATCTTTGCAAACGCAGCAGAATCCGACCTCGTGGTCGATGCAGTGCGCCTTCGTGTGGCAACTCGTCGAATCCGTCTGACAGCTCGGCGCCTCGTTGGTCGCTGCGACTTCTACAAAGAGATCTTCTATGCAGGCCATCGCTATTACCTAATAATACCCATCAGCTCTCTCGAACTTTCAATAACGATATATGGTTTTCCTTCGGAAAATAGGGGCGAACCCGCTCGGGGTTAATGGAACAAAGGAGACAGAGTACCGTCAATATTATCAGGAATTTTGATGTTCTGGTCGTCGGTAATGGGACCAACATGGAAGACCCATTTTCCAGGCTCATTGATGTTCGACCACTTTTCAATATATTGAATCCTATCGGTGCCCGAGCCTTTGAGGGTGTAGACTTTGCCGCCACTCATCAAGCCTGCCTGCGCCTTTGCATCGGGAAGGCCATTGGGGTGGGAATCAGCCTGTATCCACTGGATGCCACCCTCGGGATAGAGAAGCTCGACGAACGAGTGCGTACCGTTCGAGGAGATGACTACTTGATAGTTGTTGACCTGGACGAACAATCAGCATGCATTAACGACATAGTCGCGAAGTGCAGCTTCCTGGAGCTGCAAGGCACGTGCTCTGCTCTACTGACATGATCGCTCTTCTCATTGTAGTATCCGACGTCCAACCAGGTCACGATGAAAACGTGCGAGGGTTCGAAGTCCTGGAAGTCCTTAAAGGATCTCCTGACGGTCTCGCTGGCTCGACTGAGGACGTCGCTGGAGTTGGTCTCGCCGTAATGGACTCTACCGGAGGCTCTGGTGTCCACGTGCGTGTACAAGGCTGCGATAACGGGATCGTCCACGGGAAAGGCTATGTTGAAGAATCTCTGCATCGTCCTGATAAAGGACAGCACGCCGTTTCCATTCACCTGAAAGGAAAGAGAGATGCTCCAGACTCTCAGGATTTTCAGAGAATAAGCTGGCTAAAGTCAATTTTTTATATAATTTTACGACGAGGTCGACGTGCTCGACTGATTTTTTTCTCATTTCTCGCGCATGCTACAATGTGTCTTGATCATCCCCTTAATCGATAAGACAATTCGCGTAATACTTGCGAATTTTCGGATAACATGAACGCGCATCGACGGTCAAAGAATCAAGAAGTCAATTCGAAGAATTGAGATTGGCCGAACAAGATCTCAGCAGCAAAGTTACGAGGGAATACACTATACGCTACTGTTGCTCGTCTTATCACATATCTGCAACAGTCTGAAGTGCAAGGTAAGGATGCACTGAGCGATGCAAGTTCGAGGATGACTTGAAAGAAGCCTTTATGCTGCGACTGGGGATTCTGTGTAGCATTGGCTAGCAAGCTAACGAGTCATTCACCCATCTCGTTCCTCGTGTGCTGACATTAGAGTCCCAGACGTACGCTGACACATTTATGTAAACAGACCCGTTGCCGCGGTCGACTCTTTGGACTCCACGTCCGAGAGCAGCGAAGCATCGCGACGTCGAGGCATAATTTCGTCAATTGGCTGAAGTGAAATGTGCCACCGTTAAGGCACAGCTGTCCCTTTACGAGTATTAAGGCAATTTTCCTCCTCACTCGTCTCATTAACCAACGACCGCTGACGAAACTTCGTAGCCCTGGAGAAACCTTATGACTTCTGCATATCGTCCAGCTGCGCACTACTGCCAGCACTACCTTCTTCGGGTGCGCAAGTCGACGACCGGCCTGTTTCCAGGCAATCACTTTCTGCACGCGTCGCAGAGGGCAAACTTAAGTTTCGCCCAAGAAAATTTGAACGCAAGACATTCCTAACGCGGCACCGAATGAAATTTCGTGACGTCGTGACGTTCGGCACACAGAGTTCATCGGCGCTCGCTCGGTTGCTCAAATATTGACCCCCATTGTTTTAACGAGAGGTTAATGTAACTCGGCCGTGTCACGCGTCGATTAAAACGAACGCCCCCCTCTAGCCTACGGTTCTCGATGAACTCGGCCCGCTTAACCTTTCCTGAGGAATTACGAAAATCCTCAATGGGACTAGAATTCGTGCGCACGTGATCATCGTTGAGCTCCTTTGCGCGTCTTCGAGTTTGTTATTGTTATTCTTATCGCGATACTTGCGGCAATCGCTTGCAGTGTACATTGAGTGACTGGCAACCTGTCACGAGTAGTTATGAGTTTTACAATTGCCGCCTGGACAAGAGTTTTCTGTAATCATTACAGCAATATGAGTGATTTCTGTGGTGTTCACGGGTGGATGGATAACATTGACTAGATGCGATTCTCTCTTGCCATACGTACATTGCAAAGAAAAGTATCATATAAGCGCAGTACTAGTTGAAGCTGCATCAATTCCCTATTCGTCAGTATGAATTACATACGACTGCAGTTTCGAATGCATTGGGCTCAGTACGATTTATAAAAGATTTTTTACTACAATTTGCCGGTACAATTAATCTCTTGAAAAGTAACACTAAAATAGAAGAGATGTATTATTTAACGAAATTAACGTGCATATTGTTTCAACTGTATTACTGCCGGAAAAATTAATGTCCAGTATCATAATTTTTCCATGCGATTTTTGAATAATGATTTACACGAGTTTTTCAAATCGTTGGGCTTTTAACGCTCGGAATAGCAGTGAGTGCCTGCTATCTCCAGGAGGCTATCGTGAGGTCAGGGGTCATAGTGAACCAATGACACATACATGTGACGGTGCGTCGTCATGAATGGGGAGAAATTGTGAAAATAGATAGGACGCTGAAAATAGAATAGGTAATAGGATATGTCGATGGACACACCGTGTAGTCAGAGCAACTCGTAGGGACCTTGGCGCCATTGTCACAAGTATCGAGAGAAGAAGCATCTTTACGCGCACGTTAAAAGATCATATCCCATATTCTCTATGGAAAAAAAGGCATTCCTACAAATAATAAATGTAGGCCCTTTGCTTGACACGAAGGTCCGAACAATGAGTGGCCGGGAAGGAATATTTTCATGACTCTGGTGGCACTACGTCTCGATTACGCTAGTCAATGATCACCTTAGAGATTTGTCAATTGTTGGCCGAATGACGTGTGCGCCGCAGATGCATGTGCATGCACCGCTCTTATATCCGTTAATGCAACCGTGTGTAATCGGACGCAATCATTTTGATGACCAGAATCATCGAGGATAACCGAGAATGGAGATGATTGTCGTGTAGGCAGCCACGTTCTAAGTGGACCGTTGTCTTCCTCAGTATCGCCCTCATATCTATGTCAATCAGTTTATCACGGTTTATAGTATTTTCAGGCAGTTTCTGGGTTTGCATGCCAATCGAAACGCCTCTCTGTCATTCGACTCGTTTTACGTCACGCAAGAAGATGTTCCTGATACTTCGGACTTCTGCTTTCGTACCCCTAGTATTTCAAGATCGCATCGGTCGACCAATTGCTAATGTGAGAAAAATCTAAGATTAAATGAATATTCATAATTGGACAAGTTTTCCATTCGGTTGCAGATTTTCATGGCGATATCTCGATTGCACAACATGAAAAGAGCAGCAAAAGAGCCCAACACTCGTAAGAGCGAGTGAGCGTGTTTACATCGAGAGTGACTCTCAGAATGTCTCATTGCAACTCAATTCCGCTTTCAATGTCTTCATTCGCTTCCGGCTTCGGCTTTTCACTTCGCAATTCGACAGAGATCAGATGCGTATCGCTCATGTTTCTTATTAATAATGCAGACGATGATGATGCGAGTCGTTCGTTGGCTGATTCATGGAGCATCGCGTGTAATGGAACTGCCGCCAGGTGTGAATCTAGGATATACATATATATTTGTGATTAATGATCCTTGGAGCAACAGAATCCCAACCAAGTCGATGGCACACGGAGCTTCCCGGAAGCCTCTCTAACTGGCGCTGACGCTCCTCCATGAGATCATGCACCTTCCAACTTGCACCTTGAAAAGTCTAGCAAATCAACGTTCCGCTCACGCTCCTGCTGGATGTTCCCAGAGAGCCGAGCAACCCGGGGAGTTTGGATTCAGTAGGTAAGATTGAGAAGACCGAGCGTCCCGTGGGAGACGTGCGATTCAGCCGGACGCCAGCGACGGAATCCTATCGTCTTGACACGCCATTTGTTCAAAACGCGTGACTCAACACACTTCGTCTCTTGGAATATTTTACTCACGATTATGGAGTTGTAGATGTTGTCGTAGAAAGAAATTGGCGTCTTCAGAGGAACGTCCACGGACTCGAGTTCCCCGTTGGCGGCTGCCTGGAGCGTAGCGCCTCCGGGCACGTCGTAAGGATAGAGTTCATCCTTGCCGAGGGCGTCGACTTGGGTTCCCTTGATTGTCAAGAGCACGAGGGCCTGCAGAAGGGCCCCGACGAAGCACGCGCGACCAACCATCCTCTCGAAGTGTCTTAACGCGACTGATCGCCGCCACTCGCTCACTGACTAATTGACTATAGTTGGACTGGGACATGCACTCGAATACACTTGGCTACACTTGGCCACACTTGGCTTTGATAAACTCGAGAGACTCGACTTCCCTCCCCACCATATAAATCGGACTTTCCAGGTTTCATGGAAAAGAAAAGAGTCGCGGCTTTCGTTAACCAAAAGAAGAGGTTACTTTAACCCTTTGGAAAGTTAGACTTTTAAAGGGATGAAACGCAGCCAGAGATTTATTACGTTACGCAAAATTGTGTATACAGATAATGCAGAATTCGTGCTGAAGTTGATCGCTACCGAGTAGATACGTTGGACTTCTACGTAGCAGAATAGTAAAGACAGTATAGGACTGTAGGTCGTTGAACTTGCATTCGTCGAAACTTCTGAGCATCTCATTCGTGTTCGTAATTGATTTTTGTAATAATTTCAGTGATCTGACATTGCTGAATCAATCGCAAGGTGATCAAATCGCAATTCTCCAATTGCAAGATGAGTCTATCAGTTATTTTCGCCCACAACTTCGTCTCAGTATACGTATTCCAATGGAGATACACGTTAGTTGGTGGAGGGTCGACTCAGGAGTTGTGTGCGTCGCTTGCCAAACGATGAATGGAGGTGGACCTACATTTGTGATTTCTATTGCGTTGCAGTCTAGATGACGAATAATTGTGTGGTTGACGCTCGTTCTTGAAGGATTCACGACGCAGCCGCCGGGCCACCTGAAATTGGTTGGAACAGCGAGAAAATTACTTGGTTCACGTTGTAAATTGATCTTTATTACAAGAAATTACATGGCTAATTTGTACATATAAAATATGCATATGGTACAAGTACTATGATACAGAGACGTACTGGGATGTAGAAGAATACATGACAGATGGATTTATCTTGTGTTTATGATTATGAACTGTCAGCATGTTAGTGCGAACCTGTCACTTGTTGAACATGCGTGCGCTTGCGCGTCTGTGTACGTGCGTGTGTGTGTATGCTTTTTTTCGCATCGCTTCGTCAATCCTACGTAAGGATTGCAATCGAGTGAGTGAGTGTGGCGGCAGCCACAGGGATACGTAACGGGTAGCGTGCTTCGGGGAACCATGGACGATTTACTGGGAGTCTTCAAATAAACGAAAGGCATCTGATCATCCGGATCAAGTGGAAGTGAGATCTGTCGACGGATTCGAATGAATAGGTTGAAGGGAAGCCCAAAGTAGTGTTCAGAGGAGAAAGACTTGCTGGCTGCCTTGCGACGATAGGGGAATTGGAAAGACAGACTTTTCGTTATGTCTATTTCATTTTCTCTCTCTCTCTCTCTCTCTCTTTCTCCTCCTCCTCTTCTCTATCCATCTATCTATTTATCTCTCAATATTCCTTTAACTTATTCCTGTTCGACCATTTTCTTCTCCGTTATTCTCGTAGGCCTAGATTCTTTCATTTCGCTTCGTTTACTTACTCTCTTTCTCTTCGTTTCTGCACTTGTAACAGCTCTTTTTTTATCACGATTAGGCTCCTCCTTTCCAATGCGGCTGCTCGCATGCTTTATCATTTACGATTACGAAATACGTTTAAGTTATTCTTCGTGAGATTGCATCCCTACGTGAGTGTTATGAGTCCTACGAAGTGCGGTAACTGCGTATAATAATTAAAACTACGATAATATTGAATTAACGTGCGTGCATTATATATTAATTATGGCCTTCGTTTTTAATTAATTGATAATCGTATAACGGTTTTGGCAGATTGTTCTTCAGCGGGACAGCGGCTCGCGTGCGCGCTGTCTCTTAAGATTTGTATCGTGCCGTGGCGATGTCGTATTTTCGCATTTCTCCTTCTCCAGCAGTTCTTGGCATTCTGATTTTGCGCGAGACTTTTCATTATTTTTTTCGTCATTTTCTATTATCTTTTTCGTTTAATGCAAACACAGAAAGAACACGTCGTCTCCTTTCTACTCTTTTCTGTAGCTTGTCAGTCGATCGTGCAAATGATACTACGCCGATAATAGCGATGACGATGAGAATGTGCGATGTGCGATGACGTTATTAGCTAACGAGTCGGACGTGCGATGCACCGTGAATACGAGTTAGGCACAAGGTTGAGTGGGGTTGCGGATGCGGATGCGGATGGGGATGAGGGTGAGGTTGGGGCTGTGGAGCAGTTTGCTGGGCTTCTGATCAGCACGTGGTAAAGCGTACTGATCCGAATCTATGTTAGGTGATTCTGATGCCGGGCGGTGGTTCGATGTGGCGACGTTGCTGCAGGGGGGGACAAGTGTCGAAGCACGTAACCAGGAGGACGTGACTCTTGCAGGCTTCGACTCTCTTCTGGAGGATGAACGTCTCTGCCTCCAGGGCTTCCAGGAATGACGGATCCTGCCAGTCCATGCTGTCCTCGACGTGTACTGTTCACGAGAAACGTATCGCGTTAGTCTTTTCTTACTTGGCCGGGCGAGCTTGAATTAGGATTGAGAGAGCGACAGGTGCACTCACGTTCAAAACTCCATCGATCATCCGAAACCATGAGGCGCTCCTTTGCCTCGCGTAGCTCCTGCCTAAGAAGGCGCTGGCGCAGCCGCAGGCTGTGTATCCTGGACATCGTGCCACGGGGCTCCGAGCGTACTCGCGCGCGCCGCTCCAGGATGGCCACGTCCTCGCCTGAGTACGTGAGGATCCCCTCGGGGGTTGGCTGGGACTGGGCCTGGGGCCCGTACCCTGCCACCAGCCGTCCCACCGCTGAAACACCCGCACAACGTCGAGGTTAGAACTCCCAGCGCGCCACCTGAGAAGAACCACCGTACGTGGGGACGAGTTTAGCATTTCTTCAGAAGATTGGTCAAGCAAATTTAAGCTTTTGAGAGTCAGCAGAGGAACTCCCAGAAAGAAAACGAAAGGGGAAGAGAGAGAGAGAGAGAGAGAGAGAAATGGAGGAGCCGTGAGTGAACATATATGTATGAGTGAGCGAGTTAATGAGAGGGCGAAAGAGCAAAAGAGAGACAGAGAGGTACCCAGTCAGGAACGAGAGCTGATTAATGATACGTTATTGAAAAGTGAAAGGTCGTGAAAAATTATGTTTTCGTGCAAATGTCCTGAACGTCATTTCTCCAGAGTCTATTTTTGCGAGCGCGGCGAAAGTCAATAAACCAGGGATTATTAATAGGTCGAACGGCAAGTGTCGCTCCTCGTGACAGAGTAGGGAGCAAACTGCACGAGTACGAAGAAGTACCAAGGAGTACCAAGGAGTACCTTGGTGTTCCTGAAGAGCGCTGGTCTGCCTCGAGGAGTCGCTGGCAATGCTGCTGCTTTCACTGTCCCGCACGACGCTGTCGTATCCCGAGCTTTCGGCTCGATGCCTCGAAAGGGTAGCCGGGGATAGTTTAGCAGCCCTTGGAGTAGAATCAGCTCCCGAGTCATAACCCTCCTTATTTAATCCTAGAGACGAGCCCAAGCTCAGGATCTTCCGTTGCATTTTCCCTGAAGATGGCACAGAAGACGGTATGGACAGCTGCAGAGGCAATGGTACTGCAACACAAAGACACGAGGGACCCTCAGATATTTAATTCTCGTGAGTTTTGCATTTTGAACTTCAGACGACGGCTGATTGTCAGTCTGTTTACCTGGAAGCTTAAGATCTTCTTCAATGTCCGATTTGCCGGTGACTGTTCTCTCGGATCTCTCAGCAGTAGTGAAGAGTTTCTTGGCCTCGATGTACTCTTCCTCGGGATCAGACCCTGAAGCTCCGTTTCCTGGTATCCTCTCAATTTCCTCCTTGAGATTAGGATTTGAAGCGCCATCTGGATGCCTGAGACTAGATATGTTGCACTCGCCGAACTTGCCGCAGTATCTTTTGGGACTTGCAAGGTGTGCTACACTGCTTGGGTACCAGTAAGACGTGGTCGCGGGTCGCGACATACTCTGTCTGCAGTTGTCGCAGATCTTCTCCTGATCGGTTTTGCCTGCGATATAGGCAGGCTCGCTGTAGATGCTGCCATGGTTGCTGGCGTTGTCGTTGAAGAGGACATCCGCAAGGGACAAGGATTGACAGCGAGACGGTGGACGGAAGACGGTGGCGGCTGGAATATGTCCTGCGTTAATGTTATACATGCTGTAGCTAATTGAACATTTAAAACTAATATTTTTTGTTGGATCGCGTATTGATTTTATTAGTGTGGTTCTATAGGTGGTTAGGCGTAGCCGAAGAAGGAGGAGAGAAGAAAGGCGAGATCTGATGCGTTGAATGGAGAAGAAGGGAGCGAGAGATGGGGGAGGGGGGGTGTCGGCAGGATCCAACAATTGGCTCCATATTAGGATCCGAACTTACATGGAGCATCCCGAACGCTCACGGAGGACGAGTTCTCTCTCTGATAAGTTGCTGAGTTAGAGACGTTGGCGAGGGCAAGTTTGCTCTGATAAAGTTCGTGAAGACGAGCCAATTGATCGAACTTGTGTCTGGTTTCCTGCTCAAGGAAGTCCTCGTGGTCGAAGTATGGTCGAGGAAGCATGCCCGCCCCCACGGGAGGGTATTGAGGTCTGTAGCGTTCACTGTCCGACATCACCGACATCGAGTCTGAAAATTTTCAAATTTCTTCTCTCTCGCCATTGTTTCAAAATGAAAAATCACAGTGTAAAAAGAAGAGTATTGGGAGAAGATGGAGAGGTGTTTACTAGCTAAAGCTGCTCAAATATAGGCTTTTCGACCTTATATCTTATCTCGAGAGGCTGTCGAGAAGCAATTACAGTCAACTCGCCTATGATGGCTATGGTTTTTCTATGATTGCTGAATAAATTATAAGATGAGAACACAAGAGGATCTCGTTTCCCTGAAGAACTACTCCTCTCTTCACAGGATTTTTGAAAGGCGAGTGCTGCATCCTTATTGCGGTTTATGGTTGAGGAAGTGGTAAAGAGGATCCAGTGGACTTACCAGTAAACGTGGATACAATCGTAAGATTTTCCTGACTCAGTATCCTCAGCGGGTGTTCCTCTTGGTCACTTTCCGGCAGAGGATTCTCTCCCATGCAGAGAGCAATGTCCTCCTCAGTCACTTGGAGACACGAATCTTGCATGGGAACAGGTTCCAAGTCCTCGACCTCGACGATCTCCAGGATCTCGTCCTCGGATGAGAGAGAATGACGGGACGGAAGGACGACATCCTTATGCGAGAGATTGAGACTTTCCATCGAGACTTCTCTGCTGACTCCATTGCTCAGAGGTTCGATAAGAGGCAACGGAGGGGGCACAACGATCTCCTCGTCGTCATCCTCGTCGTCCGGAATATCCAATTTGGACCGATCCAGACTATCCTCTATTACAGGACTAGCTGTAAGATCCAATCCGGAATCCGTGTTGGACTTGACGTTAAGAAGGTTCAGCTTGGCACCCAGTTTTTCCGTGATGTCTTCGATCTCGCTCATCTTCATACCCTCGCTGTCGACCGTGGAGGACCTATCGTCGTCATCGCAGGTCTTGAAGGTCGTCAACTCCTTGAACTGCGAAGATTGGGCTACAAGTTTCGGATCTATTCTAGGGGCAACGTGCTTGGTGCGTTGAATCTGCGAGGACTGATTCTCCACCCATTTTCTGATCATACTTTTCTTATGACTGTCCATAAATCCATATCCTGATGTATGCTGCGAATGAAGTGGCAGAGGGCCGGCTAGTTGCATCGGCCCATCTATCCATGTCTCGCGTTTGTGATGATGCGAATCTTTAAGGAGGTGTCGAGCCTCCGCTACTTTGGACTTTGAAATTCTCGGACCATCTATCCACTGCTCGTCCGATCCGCCACTAGGTGCTGCCACAGGTATCTTGCTTGTCGGCGAATCGCTCAACTTGGAGGTGGAAACCTTCGCCGCAGTTTTCCTGGCGGGACTGGCCTTGGGAGTGGCGCTGTGAGCAGGCGACGTCTGCTTCGAAGCCGTCTGCGTCAGGGCCTTCACGACTTTTGTGGCTTTGTGCGCCGGACTTCGTTCTTCTGGAATTCTAGTGGGCCTCTCGGCCGCCGAGCCTCTCAGAACGCGACCCATCGCACATCGATTGTCCCCTGAGTTCAGACTAGGTATGTAGACAGGAGGATGCTCGCCATCCGTGGCGTCATCGACACCAGGACCTACGTAGATCACAGTGTCAGCTGAGAGATCCGAAGAGCTGGGATCGCACTCGCTGTTTTGTCTGGCAGCTTCCTCCCCGGAACTTCCGCCACTTCCGTTTCCCTGAGTACCACCGTTGACGAATTTTATTTTTCGACGGCGCATCCGGTGGATTCTAGACGCCAGCTGGACCGTCGTCAGTGTTTCTGTATAATGCTGTGCATTTGGAGAGACGTGTGCAATCATGGCCGCGTGACACGTAAGCGACCCCAAACACTCCTTAAGTAGCTGCGTAAGCTTGTGCTCCTTGTAGGGTAGATGCTTCTGCCCATTGAAGATCGCCAGAAGGATGTTGCCCAATCCGGATAGAGGGATTCCACCGGATGATTTTCCGCGATCGGAATTGCCCAGGTCCATAAGGTGGAGTCTGCTCCTGCCACCGGCCACTTTAACGAAAAAATTCTTGCAAGCTCGAGAATGCGTATCCCGTAGAGTCGAAATGCTCGACGGGCCTGATAACGTTGAATCGCGAAAAAACGTACCTCCCCCTTTGCCGGCGACGCTGTACTGGTAAACGTGGAGCGTGTAGAGCATGTGAGCGTCGCCATCTTCGCGCTGTCGACCGGCGGCAGCGGCGTCCAGATAGAAGGCGGCGCGTTCGGCCGTGGGCGCCCGCAGCTCGCTGTGCTGCTGTAGCTGCAGGGTGCCGAAGAGAGGGTCGTCCCTGAGGTAGACGGCTGGCGATTGTTCAGAGTCTGAAAAAGTGCGAAGAGATCTTCAGTGACACTTGGGAAAGGCGACGCGTGCGCGAGCCAGGATGGCGGATCGAGATGGAATCGTTTTAAAATACGACTGCAATAAAACGCAGAAAGATAACGCGAGTCCGATAGCCGAGCAAATAGGTAATCATCGCCGAATGGCTACCTTGTAAATAGCGATCGAACTAAAGACGTAATTACGGGGTGTCGATCGTAAGCGCGATATAAAGCAGCATTTACATTCGGTAGTTGCGGAGGCGTTTGTTGGATGTCGATACTTTATCGCGAGGCGAGTCGGTCAATATGCCCTCGTAAAAGCCGACTGTATGCGTTTCCATTCGCGTTGCTGAACGTGAAAGTGAGCGAAAGAAGGTGAAAAGAGGTGGAGGGAGGGGAGGTGCAGGACACAGAAAGGTGGAAAGGTGGATATACTATACTGTAGCAGTTGCACGTAGGTGCTTCTTGGCATCCTTCTGCGCCCTACGGGCGAATAAATGTTTTATTTCCAGTGTCGTATACCAGGTAATGTCCGCTCGTTTTCACGGACTCCGTATGCAGTGGTGTAAAGCGCCTTTACTTTTACGGTATTTAGATAACCTCCTTCGTGAGCTGCCAATTAGCTTTTTACTGCCAAAGGAACCTGTTCCTCGGCCTTATGGAGCCTTTCGTTCTCTCAGGGTGTCCATGTCTACAATGTTGCTTTCACATGAATCGGACAGCACGATTCGAATAAGGAGACTGCAAAGGAATAGGCAATTAAGGGAAGAATAATGCTGATCTCGCGGAAGGAGCTTTCGGCAGTGACTCGCTAATAGAATGAAAAATTGATGAACTGATCGTCCATCCCCGAAGCCTGACCTGGCTCAAAGGATTTCATTAAAATTCCGGCGGCGTTAGTTTCCGGCTTGACGTTAACGCGATAGAAATAGAAGGGAAGCGAAGTGACGCCACGGGGTGCTAGACACGAGCTAGGAAATCAAAGGCTTCGCTCCAGCCGTCGGGTCGCTAAAGGACCGAGGTGCGGGGAGGAGTAGGAGCAAGTGAGCTAATATTTTTGCGAGAAGCTCATAGTTTTGCGAATGTTGCCTGAGCGTCGGGGGTGGCAGTAATGGCGGCACTACTGGCGGCGCTACTGCAGGAATCGAGGATTCGTGCGCTGTCGGAGAACTCGAGGCCGAAGCAGCGTGGCAATATCCATAAAAGGGACCAGCGGAAGTAATATTGCCGGCATCTGCGCGGCGTTGTAGACGACTCGAAAAATAAAAAAGCACCTTCGCAGTTTCCTTGGAGAATACATATACGTGGCTCCTCGCAGTTCAAACGCGCGGAGCGGATTTACTTTAGTATTGCGAAATGATGCTGAATCGAAACGATTGCATGACAGCCGTCAAATCCAACGAGCGAGACAGACGAGACACATAGCGCACGTGTCGTCAGCTGCACCGATTGGAGAAGAAGGCAGCTTTTTCATGAGCGCCTCGTCAGGCTGGCGAATCTCATGTAATCCCGTGACCAGCTATATCGCCTCGAAGAACAGGGGGTTCCGCGGGACCCGTGAAAGTATTCGTAATAGTCATGAATTCCGGGCTCGGTTGCGTTCAGCTGCATAAACTATTTTATAAATCACTTCGCGGAACACGCCGGGGAATGCTCATTTACCCGCTAACTTTATTTATACGTCCCAGTTTTAATCTGAACTGCCTTTAATTTAATATTTCTAATTTATTCCGACGCTATAAGCTGGAGCTGACTTGGCTCCTGCACTTTTTCCTCCTCCTCATCTTCCTTACTTACTTTCATCATCTTCCTTGCCGTCTTTTACCATATTCTTGTTTTTGGTGCAGCAAGAAGCTAGGCTGTTCGCCTGAGACATTTCCCAAGCGTTTTAACTTTTATGAGCGAACGGGAGATCCACTCCGCTCGAGCAATTAAAGAAAAGCCCTTTTACGACTCGGATTTTGGGCGGAGGGAGAGAGCAGCCTTCACGACTTTCCTCGGCTGGAGATTCTGGGAACCGTATCAGGAACCCTAAGGCCTTTATTACATGTCATATACTCCTACACTTAGTGCAGAATAATGCTCCTCGAGTCCTACGGAGCGAATAAAATACCTTAGTGGCCATTTTAATGCTTTTTCCTTCCCATGTAGGCAGACGTTTCTTTTATTTGCGGCGTCGACGGAATATCGAGAGACGCGCGTTTCTGGCTCCCGATGCACACCGACGTCCGACGTCTCTCTTCTGGTATTCTCTTGTTTCGTCGACGGAACCTGGATGTAAAACGATAACAGTTGTAGCCGAGCGCGGCTGAGAATTGCCGATTCCAGGCAGCAGCTGAGAAATATACGAGACTCCCCGACTCACCGACTTTCCGACTCTCACGTTTCCCATGAGAATTGCCTGGGATATCACTTAGGAACGTTAAAGGATATCGACATCCTGTACATTCGGGATATCCTGATCAGATGTCGAAAACGTCGCCCGGGATACGAGAACTATTCCTAATGCCGGTTCGATCTTACCTGGTTGCCATCTCTGAACATCAGAGGTTTATGGGTAAATAATATGCGGCGCGGATGGCGACTGACTGTGACTTCTCCGAATCCACCCTTTCCTTTGGCTCTTTTAGCAGTTTGGAGGAAAACTTTAAATAATCACCTACGGGGTGGATTATCAAGTGTTCCGGAGAAAACTAAAGTCTAACTTAAACCCATCCAGTCAAGGAAACATGTCGGACTAAAAGCGAGAAGAGCTATTTGACTTGGCAGCGATAAAGATGGCTCCTGAGATAGCAGTTAATTATTTAATAACCTGGAAAATTAATTGCATTGCTCTTTAATTAGTCGCTATTCTCGGGAGGACGGAACGGGACTGGAATCTACGTGTTCGTTCCAGCGCTCCTTAACCCACCCCTAAAACGGGTGCAACTTTGACAAGTCATTTGGCCAAAGCGTTATTTCAGCTTTTCCGATTCCAGCACTGTGCTTTATACTCCCTATCGAGTGCGTTTATCGGGGGCGAAACGAACAAAAATTGATGGCAGAGCGATCGAGGGTGGCAGTCGAAACAAATAAGACGCATGGAAATGGAAGGGGGTGAAACCGAAGGGTGAAATCGATGGGCCAATGGCCCGTTGCTTCCCGAAGAAGAAGGTACAGCAGGAGGGAAGGAGGGAAAGATAGTAAGGGAGGGAAAAGGAGGGAGTGGCGCAGGCCGTTCGACGGTCCTTGAGCCGCATTTGCATGTCGATGTTGCAGAATTTCGCCGGCCACCGCATACGGGAAAGAAGCTCCATTCGTTTTGCTCGATGGCCCATAAAAGATACTTTTCTCTTGTAGCAGATGGCTGCCATAGAGGAATATAACTGAATCCTGGCCAATAGGACTTTCATGCAGCAGAGGACTACGCGTGCCTCCCTGCCTGGCTGGTTGCGCCGGGGACGCTATGCCCACGTTTCTTCATTCGAATAGAGCAGAGAATCCAATCGCGCGTAGACCAGAGCATTACTTATCTGCGCATCTGGCCGTTTCGTCTCAGCATCTTTCGGATTTTTCCACGGAGACCCAAGGAGCTTTCGCTATAGTTCCTGCTCCAAAGAAGCTCCTGCAGATTGCAGCACCTCCTTAATTTTTCATCCGAGACGCAATCATCCCTTCTTCCCTCTTTATAGTTCGTCTTGCTCGTTTTCATTGGATTTTCGCTCTTGCTCCTCCTTCCCGGATTTCCTCGACCCTCGGAAATAAAGAACTTCCGACAAGTCGTCGCTCGTGCGAATCTTTATTAGATTCCCGTGAGCGTTTGTCCTGGGCGATTCCTCGTCAACGAGAATTTTCGCGAAAATCATGCGTCCCATGCGCGTCGAGCGTTCGAGCAAAAGGTAGAACGAGAAGTGAGCATCGAGCCTTCTTCCGAGAGAGGCGGAAGTCGCTGAGCTACGAAGCCGGAAACGATTAAGCCCATAAGCCGACGAGGACGGTGCGCGTGAGAAAGGAGAACGGGGTTAAGTTTCCCGCTCGCAGAGTTAAGACTGGAGCGCAGACCCTATCGCCGACGCGTAGCTCTCGGCTTCAATTAATCTGAGTGATTATGCCAGCTGGTATTATTTGAAGCTTGGAATTAATTGCGGCAAGTGTTAGCCCTTCGTCGAGGGAGGCTCGAGTTGCCAAGTTATTTGGCTTTCTGACGGCCTTGCGATTGCGGAGAACTTTGCACGGACACGGATCATCCGAGAGGAAGGCAAATCGATTAGAATTTACCGAGCTTCGAGATGAGAAAGTTCTTTCTCTTTCACTGTCTTTGCCAACCTGAGAGTCTCTTCAAAACAAAACCTTGATGCAGGAATTTTCATTATTTTCTCCGAAGAATCCGGACAGGAGCCGAGTCTTGCGTGAACCTGTGAGTGACGCTTGAAAACAAATACTTGTCGCAGACGGAAAAAGTGGCGGACAGATATTACTCACCGTTTGCATGTGCTGCCAGGAGGTCACGAAGTTGCTGCTGACCCGTAGTCAATTCGACGCAGCTGACCCTCACGCTGAATCTAGCGCCGGTTCTCTGTCGCTGCTCGGAAATGCCGCGGAAGAGCCAGGCGATGGCGCAGGGGATGGCGCCAAGGGTGTGTCCGGCTTCGGCGGTGCCCAGCATCGTGTGCGACTTACCTGTAACAATGAGAGTTTCGAATGCAGAATTTATAACGAGTAGCATGGATACCCTTAGGTCCTGCGGATACGGCAGGAAGCGCAGCGTGCAACCACGGTTGCACAGAGAATCGACATCATTATCCTTTTCCCGGGAGTGCAATCGCGTCGAAGCAATTTGCCGGACGCTCTCGAGTGTCGTGTGTGCAGCTAATGTCGATAGTATAGATAGATAGTAGTAGGTGTTGGACGTAACGGCGGATAACACTGTCGACTGTTTTGTCCTAGCAATAATTGTGATATTTGATTCGTGGGTGTGGCCGCCGCTTTTGTACGATTAATTCGTTTGGCAATTCAAGGGATGAGTGACCAAGGGGTTTTAACTCCGTGATACGGGTAAATTTACTACTGATGCAAGGGCGTCGCCCCCTCGCACGAACATCTAGAATCGCTATAGACGAAGCGCAATGGCCGTAATATCGCTGTAGCCCATTCGAATGAATTTATCGAGCACGGAAACAGGGGTGTTTTGCGGAAGAAGTTGCAATCGTGAAATTCCGTGAAATTCCGTGAAATTCCGTCAACTCGTGTGTTCAGGAGGTTGCCGTATTTTGGACCGATGAAAATGCCATTGGCTTCCCGTCAGGCAATCAGTCATTCAGTCTCTGACTCCCCGGCAGCCAGCGAACCTGTCTTTGAGAAGTTAATTAGCTTATTAACGAAGGGCTGTTTAATAAACCCCCGCTAATTGTAAGAACACTTACTACGATGGAACTGAGAAGGCCTACAAGTACGGGTTTACTTCCTGCAGGGATTTATTGGAACATTGCCTTCGGGCTGCTCAGATAAGCTCTACGATAATCCGACTCGATTCCATCTCTCTTATCATTTGCGCTACTTCGACTCTACCCTAGCCACGTTATCCGCCATTCGTTAAGGCTCAAGAGCGAAACGGAATGGGGAAGATTAGCGATAGGCTCTCTAAACTTCCAGAACGAGGAGGCGCCTTGGCTGCGTCGCCATTAGATATACTAGCAAGGAAACGTCATTAGCGTCGGTTGAAACGGCAACGGAAAGAAGACCGGTAGAGACTACGGAGATCAGGGAGAAACTGTAACGAGACACGGGAAAGGAGCAGGAATATTTTATCGATGAAAAAATAAAAGAGCTCAGCCCTTATTAAAATCATAAAACAGAAGGTAGGAGATGGAGGTCGGAGAAGATGGAACGAAACGAAAGGAAACGGAAGTGCGGGAGTCGTCGGGGTCGACCATGGACAGAGGGGACTGGGGAAAGGGGAGAGATTGAGAAGCGGGTGTAGTGAAATAATGAAAACGCAGCCACTGCTGAATCTTAAACGATATTTAATTGTCTTAATGTAAGACCGTAAATTGTGTTATTATTTAATTAGAAAACTGGAAAAGCCTGAGAGCGCGCCGCCGCCACCGCCTCTAAGATAAATAAGCTTTTATATTTCTGGCAAGCAAAGGGCCTGTGGGAATTTCTGACCGATCCTCCGAAACGGGAATGCAGCAAATCTCACACGTGAATTCGGTTGCGCTTGCCCAATCGTGAAAAAAGAGCTTTTGGAAAAACAGCCAGCCCACGTCAAACCAACGTCTTCCTTTATTTATGAGTGTCGGTATCGACCATATGCTCAGCCCCGCTGTATACAGTATACAGAAGACTCTGCAACGGGGACGCCACTCAAAGATATTACTTGCCAGTCTACGCTACGCAGCAGACTTCGCCATCTTCTGCGTCAGTTCTGAAGTCTCTTTTTTCCCGCCACCCTCGCGCCCTCAATCATCTGACAAGAACCACACGAGTTTACATCACGCTTACTCTTTTCACTAAGTTTTGATCAGACCTGAGCGGTGGCGTTTGAGTGTTGGAAGGTTGGGGACTGATTTGGCACGAGGAGTGAATCGTCTATATAGTCGCGATTCTGAAGCTGAATGTGAAAGAGGGGGGGGGGGGGGGGGGAGCTGCAAAAAGAATAGTTTGTTTATTGACAGGGTGTAACGTACAAAGGGATATTTATTATCCGTAGCTTTGTTCACGTATATGTATACGTCAAAATAATCCGTCCGCGAAGAATATGTTTTGTAGTTGCCATCTTCCTATGAGTTTCGGTGCAAAAAAGTCTGCTGCTACGCACAGTTTACTCTTAGATCGACTACAGGTACTCGCAAGTCTACATTACTGCTAAAGTTCCATTGCTTTGAAAGTTTCCTCTGTACTTGTGGAATCGCATAGCGTTGCATTTGTAGTTACCGCTAGATTTTAAAAAGCCATTGAAAACTGAAATCTAGGCATTCGCTTGAACCTGCCGAGACTATTTACTCTTTTCCCTCAAGTTTCATCCGATCGACTCAGGTCTGATGGTTCGTTACTTAATAGTTTATCATTCCGCTACTCGATGCAATTTTTGCCTGAAGAAACTTCTGCTACAAGTATTTCCTTACCATCCGCCTGGCACACTACTTTTACGCGGGCAAACTCGCGTTTCACTATCAGGACAATTATTTACTTTGATAAACAAACAGGCGGCACGCAATTCCCAGGTTGACGGACCTCAACATTTTCTTCGGGGAGACCCGCATGGACCAAGCGAGCTTCATTTTTTCTACCTTTTTCGTCTTCTTCTGCTTCTATATCGTTTCTGATCTAATTTAAAAGTTTCTTTCCGAGTATCATTCTCCCAGGGGCAGCCTGAGGGTCTCTGCGACGTTTTAAAATTGGGAGAAGCGGTGAATCAACAGAAATGTTCAAAAACGTTGAAAAGCAAGGAAATCAATTTAGAGTAAATATGCATTCCAGGCGACGAAAGTGAGAGAGCGAGTATCTTTGTGCGTGAGTGTATATAAGTATAACTATCCGACGTCCCGCAGCCAGATCGCGCGATTTGCATGAAATGTTCAACAATGTTGAAATTCAGCACTGATAGCCAAGATGTTCCAGCTGGAATTCTCAGGTTCCTTGTTTTATAAAATAGCAGGAATTTGGTCGACAACAGCAAACATAGAATAGAAAATGCATTTTGGTTTCTTCATCTTCGACAGAGCAATCATCCAGGTGGTTGAGTAAACCATAAGAGTAAATCGCCATTGTGAAATCACAAATTGCCAATAAGAATGGATGACTGACGTATTTCCCCATTGCTTTAGCCCTTACTTCGTCTACTTGTAATGTCCACCCTTTTCTACTTCTTCGTTCTTTCCTCTCTTTCTTCGGTATATTGTCACCCGTAAGACGCCCCTCTAGCTTTCACTCTCTATGTTTTACCCTCTGCAGCATATTCCTCTAGTCCCGATCTACCCCTCGCGACGGTATAATCATCCATTTGCATGCAAACTCGATATCACTACTTAAAATGTAAAACAACTCGATGTCTCGACCGGTCGTAGTGCTCAAGTCTTCCTCTGGCAGTCCTCGCTTCGGCCTCATCCGACCCGAGGAGTATCCTCCTACCAGTCCAAGTCCGCAGTCATTCGCTACCACGAATAAATAGAAGGGGTCCCGTTTTTTAACACAAAGTTCTTGCAATGAAAAATCGAATTTTTCCCTCCTTAAAGTAAGTTACTTTGCTGTCTGGTGAAAGAGGTTGTGCTCGGGCACCCGCTTGGAAGATATTGCAAATAGACAATAAGATTCCGCTGTCAGCAGCGGCATCGATACGACGCAGAAGATAATTCCAATGACCGCCTCAGCTACCGTTCTGAAAGGGGAGCAGGATTGCTCTGTGTTTATCTTCACGCGAGAATTTCCAGCTGGATCCACCAATTGAAGTGGACGAAAGGTGTTCTGGGAATTTTCATGTATTGGACTTGATCGTGTCGAAGAGGACAAGCCACGAGAACGGAAGGCTCTCGAGAAGGACGTCGAATTTGTCGTTCTGGCGAGTGAAAGCGCAGGATCAAGATGCGAACCTTTGACAATATTATCCGAGCTCACGTAGCTACTCTGTATACATTATGCTTCTACGGCAGAGGAATGGAAGCGTAGAGCTGCGTTTCTATGGAAGCGAATATACAGCCCGAGTGCTGGCACCAGCTAAGCTCTTTGAATTATCTTGAACTTTCCTCGCTTCTCCGTGGTAAATCCATGCGCAGAAAAGGGAGCGTCGACTCACCCAGACCAGCGTGTCCGAAGCAGAAGAGGCAGCCGTCGGTACCGTTGATAACAGCATGGATCACGTCGGTCAGCGCGCTCGAACAAATTTCAGTCTGGAATTCAAATTTAACTTATATATACAATGGCCATATTAATGATCAAGCAGAAAATATATCTCAATACTAGACTTAATAGTGTAGACCTGACAGTCTTGTAAAATGTTATCGCGTCACACCCCTATAGAGTGCGCGCGGCTCGAACTCTCCTGTCTTTAACACGCTGACTGCCACGTCGTCCACATATATGGACAACATTTGCATTTCACTAGGCGCCAAGTGCATACACATTTTCCATATCGCAAAACGGCCAAGTAGCCGTGGCCTGGTAGAATTTTTGGAAAATATAGCGTGACAGTCAAAGTGCTACGAAAACATTGGGCTGATCATAAAGACACGTGCTACACGCGTTCCACCATTTCTTCTTTGCGCCTAATATAGTCATAGCCTGAGCACAAGTCTTTTCGCTACGTCCTTTAGCCTGATCTGCCAAGATCATTGCTGCCAGCGAAAGTTCGCTCTGCTCTCCAAATTTTCGGAGAAGCCGCCTCTTGGAGCGACGGAACTTTGTTCTCTGAAGATTCGCTACATTGTGGAAAGAAATAAGAGAGAAAACGAAAGAATTCCGAAGAGAATAAAAGTAGGCAAAGGAAGGGAAAAGAGGATGGCGTGAACTTGGACCAAACAAGATTGAAATCTACGCGGATGCGGATTGGATGTGTTCTAAGACGAAGATGGAAAACAGGGAGATGAAAGTCGAATGGTGAGAAGGGATGATGCGGTGGCGAGAGTACAAGTACAAGTACGAGGATGAGGATGAGGATGAGGATGAAGATGGGATCCCTGTTAGCAGGGATAGGAGGCAGAAAGGAAATGGAAAGAATAAGTCCAGTCCCTTTTCCCATATGGTAATTCCAATCTGGGGTTGGCATCTCAAAGGGTGTTGTACCATGGACCCAGAGACACCCTTTCCCCCTTCACTCGTTGCTTCTTGGGTTTAACGCATCTCTTCAATACTTTCATCCACCAGATAATTTCCTTGATCCGGAGCAGCGCTGCAGTCATTTCCCAGCGAAGCATCGGCGGGACGCTCGCTACCTTGCAGAGGGTCCCGTCCCATTCCTTGCCCTTTTTCACGTTTGTGCTGTCACTTGGAGAAAGAGCCGTGTGATAGCGATAACAAAGACAACATTAACAATTCCCGGAAACTGGTATCGGGGCGTACAACGATAAGCAAACAGAATCCGCATAGGTAGCTGCTGTCTCTCTTTCTGTCTTTCTCTATCTCTCTGTAAAAGGCCCACAGCGGCGACAGCTCTCGCAGCCCTTACGGCTCCCTTTGAACCCCTGTCGGTTAATGAAATACGTGACCGGAGCCTCTGTCATAATCTCAAACACTTTATTCGGAAGCCGAGCGCTTCAGCGAGGACGAGGAACTAAAGGGGATTGCGTTACAGGACTGCAGGAGTCTGCGCCTGCATAATGAGCAGTGAACTTCTTGCATCGTCGAGGGTTTCTCTGTCTTTCCGCGGCCGACCGAACCTTAAGTCGTAGCGCAGTACAGTTCGCCATGGCAGATATTAATGGGTTCATCGCGAGGTCTGCCTGGACGAAAACTCAAACGCAAAAGCGAATGGGAGCAGTCGGACTGCTGGCTAAATTAAAAGGGAAACGCGGATATGACTTACGAAGGTTCGTCCTATGGGAACGAGGATTGAGCTTCAGGACGCGTCTTCGTAACGCAATATTGGCGCAGCCCACTGGAATACCAATAGAGGGTTGGAAACTGGGAGAGAGCAGTGAGGGAGGACGGAATGGGGAGGGAGGGTACGGGGCAACCTTCGTGTCTTCAAGATGGGTGACGGCGTCGGCGACGTCCCTTTCTCGAAAGGGCAGCCTGTTTCCTCTTGCTCCTCTCCACATCTTCTTCGTCGGAGCGAAGGGCAAAGTACCCATACCTATGCGTCCTTAGTACGAAATGTAAAACTCGTGTCGAAAGTTCGAGAAGAAGTGCGGACGAGCCTATACACCACTGGGAATGAGTTGAACGGGGTTGAGGTTGAGGTCGAGGGTGAGGCTGAGACTGAGACTAAGGGATGCTTTCTCTAATGGTCGGAAATAATCGAATGAGCTTGTTCGACAGGGGCGCCAATTTCTTAATTCTCTACTCTTCTCACTTCGCAGCCCTCTTCACTTTTTCTACTTTTACTCCCCGCTCTCTTTCATGGACTCCCTCGCTTCCCTCTTTTACTGGCAAAGTATCCACGGGAAGGAACAGGTGGCACCGCCTCTGGAGAACCACGCGCGGAAACAATTCAGAACTCTAGAAAGAATTGATACGTTTTATCGTAATCCTGCAATTATGGGTTCTCACATTTTCGTAGGAGTCATTCAAGTCGGTACAACGGTATCGCGCGTGCCTCGCCCGTGCGGCACCAATTCGGAAAAGTCTCGCGATTCGCCGTTGAGTTTCCACACTACGAGATTAATTTCGCGATTAGGCTTCGACGACGGAGGAACCGCAGCCGCTCGTGCTCCTGGGGTCTTACGCGAGGGCACATTAAACTCATGCGAGTGAAAATCATTGAGCCAAATATCAGTATCGCACGAGCAGCAAACACGCTCGCGAACAGCGCAGGACTTGTCGCCCACGTGTGGCCCATCTGCTGATTTCCCCGAACGCGTTAAGACGCAACGGTGTCTTCACCGTCGAGTGCAGAAATCGCGCGATCTGGATGCGGCATGAAATCTCGATAACTCCTCTCGGTAACAACTTGAAAACTTCTCAGCCCTCGCGTGTTCGCGCCCCTGACTGGCATCGGCGGGTCCTGCCTGAGGAGGGTCGCAAAGGGCTGCGAAGGCCATACGGGGGTGCAAGAGGGCCGGCAGTTTCTCTCGCCCCACGTGTCATGAAATATGTCGCGATTTACACGCGAGATTGGCGTCATTGGCGCCCAGGGACCGAGTGTGCCCCATGCTCAGCACTCTACTCGCTCACGCCCTCTGCCTCTTCATCGCTCCGGCCCGCAAGCGGGATCAAAAAAGCATTTGGAAAATCCGATCCGTGAAATGGCTGCGGGGTTGCTATGGGGGATGAGGAGGTTGAGCGATGTAAAATCGAAAGGAGCGTCGACACCGACGCCAAAGTACCTGCCTACAGACGCAGGTATTCCCATCCGGCGAAATATTTCTGGTTCGAACGCGGGGTAGGACGAGGGTGCGCTATCGAGAATCGGTCGCCTCACTGCGACACGGAGGGTGGTTTTCCAGCCTCCCTATCTATCCCGGGACACGACTTATTCCCGTTGGGGTCCTATCTGCCAAACTTGAGAAGCCCCGCAAACTTCCCTGGCCAATAAAGAGGCGGAGACCGGAGGACGTCTTTAATGATCGGCAGCCGCGCCGCTATTACTCTAGGAAACAGATGCGAGGGACGAGACAGCCATTGCCATGTGCTTCGGGTTCTCGATTACAACTTTTTCCATCGTTCCTCCTTGCTTCCTTCTCTTTCGCTCTTCCTCCTTTCCTTTGTTCCTTCCTTCCCTTCTCTCATAATTTCGCATCAAGTTTAGATTGTCATCGCCTCGCTGATGCTGTTGCTGTTGCTGCCGCGGCTGCTGCTCGTGATTTCCACGATTCTCTTTGACGTCGTCGAAAATCCAACGAGATAGTAATACAGTAATACAGTAATACAGTAATACAGCAATTGTGCCCGTCACTGAAGGTGCACCCATTTTCCATTAGCCTCACGTTCGTCCCCTTGGCAGTTACCTGCCACCCGTCAAACTTCATCAGCATTCGCATCTCGCGGCGCGCCGCCGCAGATTAATTCCTCTGTAATATGGAAATGCGAATCGGTCGGCTTGCGTCATTCACCCACCGGAATACACCGGAACCGGGCACAGACCCGTATGATTGATTCGGGGATTGGCTTCACTGGCCGTGCTTATTCCAAGTACTGGCGCCCACGTATGTACGCATAGATACGTACTATACTGTAGTCAAAATCCTTGGGATCAGAGATTCTGTCTGCAAATGCAACAGCAGAAGAAAGTCCTGCTGTCACTTGTGCAGCTGAACGCTTCCTCGGCCTTCGGACCAGCGAAACGTGACTCAGCACTGCGGCTGCTGTCGACAGCATCCGGATCAGAGTTAACGCGCTGCCCGTGTGCTCCGTCGCTCGTTCAATCAGCATTTGGTGGCAAATGAGCAATAGATCGGGACTCAGTGTGCGCTGTAGATGTAGAATATACATGGCGTAATCTGCAGCGTGACTATTAGTCGTAAGTCAATAATAAAGCCCTTGTTCCGCTCCAGTCATAATGGCCCCAGTGAATTATCCTTCGCAGGGCGCATTGTCCTGATGCCCTTCGGCCGGAATAGAATTGTCAGTGCTTTCATCGAAATGCACCTACCTTACCCGGTACGCATAGCGCCTGTATAATAGCGAGTAATTGAGATGGATTTTCAGCTTATTCAGGGAGAATTTATTCGCACGTTAGTAATTTTTAGTCATGCCGAGTCCCGCAGTGATTCCGGCAGGTCTATCCGAATTTACACGTTCTTCGTATTGTGCGCACCCCTTGCACATTCTGTGCCCTGTTCATCTGTTCGCGTCGTCACTCGCGACTGCCTACTGTTCGCCCTGCTGTCCAGCGCGGTTACTGTCTCAACGCGAGGGACAAAGTGCAAGAAAAATACAATAGAAGAAACAAAGAAGAAGAAGAAGAAGAAGAAAAGGGCGCGAAAGTAATTTCACTTAAAACCCAACTGATGTTACTGCTTCATTCTTCTCGTCGGATATATTATACTTGGCAAACTGCCTGCTGCGGTAAGCTTCACTGCGCAGATCGGAAGAATAAGCTCCGAGCAAATTGAAACTACAAAGACAAGGTTTTCAAAAGCCCTGGCTCCACTTCGCATCTCACACGTTGGCAGGCCTGGATGCACCCGACAGTGGACGCACACGCGCACGCACAGCCTGCTGCGCGCAGCCACCGAAGCACCGATGCCGGGTGTGCGAAGATTAGGCCATTGCAGGGGGTCAAACTGATGTGACTCTTTGACCATAGCCACTCAAATAGCATTCGGATATCTGCAGTGGCTGGAATAATAGTGGACGGATATCGATACGTGAGAAGAATAAGGGTTCAATTTCGAGACAGAAGCAGTGGGCAGTAAGCTCTTAAAAATTCAAACGAAAGTTCGATAACGAATCTGCGTTTGACATGGTTACGTCGGTCCTGCAGGATTCGGAATCAATCCCAGCCCCATCCTGCTAGTCTATCGGACCGAAGGCACGAGAGGCGCACTCCATTCAAGAGCGCCGCCATTGTACTGTTCGATAACAATCGGTAGCAGACATTTGATCGAATCAATCGATCGCTTTCCATGGTTCTTCTAAACACGGCGAGAGTAAGAGAGGCGACGGATGGGCTGGGACTGTGGGACTGTGGAACGAGACCAGGGAGAGGAACGAGAGAAAGAGAGAAACGGCTGGCTGCTCCCCAGAGGACCCTGGCGGGTATGGCTCCGGGCTCATTTGAATCCTGCGCTCAATAATGTCCCTTGGGAACTTTGAAATACCTCGAAGCCTGATGGAATTTTTTATCTTTCGTTTCAGAATCCGCTGCGGGTTTCCGAAGCAACTCCGGGAGTTCCGTGTGTCAGAGTTCTGAGCTTTAGCTCGGAAGAATCCGAGGAGTCGGGTCAGGATAGCCGTACGCGGCAAGAGAGTCCCGGGCACTGAGGTCGGGTTAAAGAGCATCGTGCGCCTGGAGGGTCCTTCTGCTCTGGGTACTTCGGGCTGGGGTTAGAGGTCGGGAAATTAGTTTAGTTATGCGCCTGGCAGGGACGTCTCTAACTCTCTACGTTTCTACGCGAAACCTAAGTCGGCGGGGCACGTACGGTTCGATGCTAGACGCTCCAGTAGGATCCGCATTATATTTACGCGGCCGCGCGAGATCGTCAAAGATTCTGCAAGGAGAGGAAAGGAACGCCCGGAGGATGAGCCTCGCTGATTGTCAGGCGCTTCGGCTTCCCTCCCAAGAATACGATATACCCTGGCATACGTGTGCGTGCTCCTCTGCCTCTTTGTCCAATCAGGAACGAGGTCACGGATCTTGCTGATTCTAGGCGAAATTGAGAGAAGCGTCGTTTCCGTTACCTGAGAATCCTCCTCCGTGAAGATGGCGTCGAATGCAAACATTTTAGGCGCAGCCACTGTGGGTCTGCGATCCTCCGCCGAGTTTGACTGACTGGATGCTGGGTCCACCAGGGTGACCTGCTTCTTCCGTTTGTCGGCATTGAAGAAACTTCCACTCTCGCCTGATGAAACGCGCAGCATCACTTTCACCTGCAATTCAGCAAAGTACGAGGATTACCACAGGTAGGCGCGAGGCGGGTGAGCTGAAAATTGATCTATCACACGCACGCTTCAATATTCCAGGATACATTTTCTTTCGGCGAGACGCTCGGCGTGTAGCAACGATGCGCCCGTCAAAATTATCTGATGGATAATTTTAACGCATAATGGGATGGCAGCAACAATGTTGGATTAAATTACAATCGGCCCGTTAAACGAGCAACCAATCGACCACCCTGATGGGGCCCACCCTAGGCCCACCCTAGGGATACTCGAGTATAATCTAAAGTTATTAGTTCATTAAATTCGGCTGGTTCAAAGTTTGTATCACGGACAAAGGACCCAATTCTCGGACCATTCGGTCGCGAGATTTACATTTATGAACGCACGCGCACACTTTTATTCGACAGATGAGAATTATAAGGGGTGGCCGAGGCGTAGCAAGCATATCGACAGACATACATTTCTGATGCAGGATGCGTCTCGAATACTTTGTTCTCCTTATCATTGTCTCCGACTCGTAATTCCAGCAGGAGAAGATGTCTGTCGAGCGATTCAAGAGCTGCCAGATTCTCTGATAAAATCGATAAAACCAGACTCAGAGAATATCCGGGAATAGAGACTAATTAGGCAGGCTAACGGTACATTGTAGTTTGACTGGCTGAGACGGTCCTTACGACCGAGCGCGATGAGACGGAGAGACGACTGGATTACGAGAAGAATACGGGTGGAACGATGTACATGTCTAGTATCGGTATCTTCGTTTATTATCTTCGAGAAGCCGCCAGTCGAAGATGCTTCGATGAACTCTCTCTCTCTCCCTCTCTCCTATGGCTCAGAAATCATTTAGGTAGCCTATAGAATCTCTTCGGGAGACGCGAACTGTTGCTTCGGCCAGCAGCTGTATCCACTCCGCGATCGTTGTATATATGAGACATGCACACAGGTATCTTAGCAATATAGTTTCTTTCCTCCTTCTTCTTCTCCTCCTCCTCGCGCAGCTTCGAAACTCGATTCGAGAAAAGTCTCATGGAGGCATATGGATCCATCCTTATCCGTTGCGGTTGTCCTTCCACTAGGCACGCCGTGTCGCGAACAAGTCCTCCTGAGTGAAAACCTGACTGGCCGATTACCTACGTGTATATGCATTGCGGCCTTCGAGACGCCTGAAACGTCAACTAGCCGAGCAGACGTTGAGGGTGAAGGTCACCATAGCTTGAGACGTGGAATATCGCTTAGCGGATGTCCGCCCAGTCAGTCAGGCCATTCCGGAATTTAGAAACTTATTAGTCATTCAATTGCGAGTCGGTTTCGAGGGCCAGCTCAGTCTCGACCAATAGTGCCCTTCGCTACGGGCTACTACGGCTACACTGGCCAGTGCCAACCCCATAACCACCATAACCATCAAACTTCGGTCAAGTAGTTTCCAAATGGACCTGGCTTTATTGCCACTGTTGTCAGTTTATACCCCATTCACCCCATCTCAAGGGAGGTTAGGTATTAACTTGAGTTTAGGCCCGAAGCTATGAATTAATAGGACCGATTCGGAGTTTACGAAATAATCTATTAGTATATTAATTTTGATTGAATCACGAATTGTGCCGTCGATCAGGGGAATAAGAAAAAATTGAAATCAAACGATTAGACGCATTAATGTTCGCATTTTATGAACTTTCATCACGAAATAAAAACCTTGTCGAGCTAAATTTGAGCTCGTAAACCTGGTCGCGTAGGGTAAGGTTTAAGGGGGGTTCAAATCGAATTAAATGGCAGAGGCTGTCGTGTCGACTTAGGGGTAGGAAGATCGCTTTCTCTGGAAAATTAATAATAAAAGTTTATACGGGCGGCCTGCGAGGAGTCAGAATATCACGAGTCGTTAAAGGGTAAAAATTATTTCGCCTCTATGTAATCAGGTAATCACTTTGGAAGAGACTCGCTGTCAGTGCTAGCTGGGTTCATATTTATGGGGCTCAGCCGCCGAATTAGGCCTAACCGCTTTTAGTCGATATACGAGCGTTTAATTGTGGAAAAATCTCCGAGGTGCACATCACGTCGGGACGCTTCCACTTGGCGTCTCTCATTCGCGTTTCCCTTTGATTTCCGGTGTTGGCATCAAACTGCATAAATGTTTCATAACGCTCGTCGACAGGTATTATGCACCAATTTACGGATATAGTGGAACACATCTCAAATTGCATGCCAATTCTCTATCGCGTCTCTCACAGTTCCGACATGTCGCAATGGCGAACGGAATTATCCGACGATTGCAGATAACCTAAATAATCTCGGTGAGCGAGGGTTGGAGCAACCCCTTCGTTAAAGCGGTAGTAATAACATCATTGGATGGCTCGAGGCGTTCTGGAAGGCAGTGAGGAACGATGGGGCGGTTCTCCGCTGCTGGTATAGATGCCAGAACGTACACATCGATCCTACTGGAACAGCATCAGGTAACTCTGCCCTTCGGCAGTAGTAATAGCCCCTCGAGGAGGACCGTCTTCCAGAGGCTACCCTCATCCCACCCCCGGACCACCCCGACTCCAAGAGCTGACTTGATATCACGACTTGTATCTAAATATTTCGCCCCCGGCCTGCGCGACTCGGTCTACGGAATTTATGCCGGCTGAAGGGTGGCAGTTGCCTCGCGACGTTGGAATTTGAATCCCGAAATGGGTCAGGGGCTGCTGCAGGTGGCGCGCAACAAACTCCAATGTGATTTCAAGCGCAGGAAAATGTATTCGGTAAACGAATCGTCCTCGACTCCCCCTCGTCGTCCTCGCGCTTCCCGAACTTTTATTACCGTTTCGGGGATTCCTATTGCGGTCGGGACAAGATAGTGATAACGCGCACGCGAGGGGAAGCCAGAGAAGGAAGGAAGACGATGGCGACGTAGTACAACAGGATTCGCGAGGTGCGGGGCATTTTGTGTGATAAGCCGGGCGCACTTCTGGTGCCGATGGAGGAAAAATCATGGCCAGGTGAGACTGGACTCCGGCGAGGGGGGCAGACGTAGAGGATCGAAGAGGGCGCTGCACCAGTTAGGGGTTGTCAGTCAGAGCGATGGCAGGAGCGCGTGTCTCACGCCATCTTATACCACGATGCGGCGTACGTAGAACAATGTGACGCCGTAATGACTGTATAATGCTGTTACGTGTTACGCTAATATTGCGGTGTCGAGCGACGTGGAAAGGTACAAGTTTAAATACTTGCTTACTCAGTCACTGGCTGCTACGCTCGGGAGCATCGTGTAGGAGGGGGGGGGGGGAGAGACACTTTTACATTTCCTTGAAAGGTTCCTCGACTTCTCTTTCCTTTTTCTCCTCCTTTCATTCTTGGGCTTTTTGCACTTTTTATTAGGTTAGGTTAGGTTAGGTTACGGAGTCAGAATGCAAAGCTCTTGTTAATGTAGCTGACAACATTTTGAAAATAGACGCTATTATTATTATTAGACGCCCTTTTCCTATTTCGTTTCCCTCACTATCTAGTTCTTACGATCTACCTTTTTAATCTCGTTCGTGGAAACTTAAGTAAACATTTCCGGTCGGCTGATTTTAATAACTCTCATCAAATCACAAATTCCGTGCGGAATGACATGTCTGGCTTTACGCAAAATTACTTTCTGCCAATTAGAATCACGTATTATGACCCTTACCCCGTTTCGCCCTTTAGTTAACGAAGGGCGCTTTTTTCGTCCTAATGACTAAAAGCCAGAGATTCTGAAAATGCGCATTTCAGGTCGTACTGGATCGTTCTGACAAGCAAGTAGGCGACTTTTGGATGCTTAGCGGATACTTGTGGGCCTGAAATTCCGTTAGCCCCAGGAGTATCAATGCTAACCGAATTCGCAGCTGCGATTCGCTTCTTCGACTCAGAAGTCGACGAGTCTCGTTTCTCTCGCAATGACATTCAGAGAATCCGCTGCTGTGCAGACAATATATTATGATGTGTGAATCTGGCGGAAACGGAAACGGCGGATAAAGGGGTGGAGATTGTTCCGATTAGGAGATTTCTCAATTTATTTCTTTTCCAGTAAGTCGACTGTAGACTCGTCGGGAAAATCGAACAGCCAGCAATTTGGCGTCGCGTCTCTTGACGTAACGAAAAATCACTTTGACGTCGCTGTGGGAGCTGAAGCCAGGGCAAACAAAGAAAAATTGGTTTCTAAGGGTAAACCAATCTCAAGGCACTTCGTGGAGAAGAGTCTCCTGTAATCCGTTGACCTAATTTCTTACTGACGGCGCACAATACGACCGCCGTCCCTCTCGGCGGCCGTCATGACGCGGAGGCCTCAAAGCCAGTGAAATAAACCAAGTCCGCCTTGCTAATCCCGAATGCAAATGGCGAGGTCCTTTGAAGATCCTTCTACCTTTGAGCATAATCGCGAATGCGCGCTCTTCCCGGCTCGCGCAGATTCGCCTGCACACGCACACACTCACCCTACACTCGTCCTACACTCGCATCCTACGGCACGACTCCATTAAAGGCCTTTCCCCCTCTTCCCTCCTCTCCCCTCTTCTTCCCGTCTCTTCGCTTGCCTTCCTACGCGGATGGGAAATCTTGTCTAGTCTTCCTACCGTTGGAAGGGAAAGGCAAAGGGCTCTTGACGACGATGGTCAAAGGTCAATAATTAGGACATTGTCCTGGCATCCCGTTATCCTGATAAGCCGGTTACTCCCAGAAGCAGGAGGTGCTTCCAGCTTGGATGCGTTGTTCGAACGTTTAGACTTAAATGAGGATGACACGAGGTAAGACGTCGCCATCTATCGCAGAAGGGACGTAGGCAACGTTAATGTAAATTGCAAGTCGTCGCCCCGCTAGAGCTACACTCTACACGTAGTAAATCTTGGGGACGCGACGATTGGCGTCCCCGCGCTGATAAAATCTCGAATCACGTCCCGAGGGCTTCTTAAGACTCAGTCGAGGCGAGATGAGTCTCGGACGACGCATGTACTTGCGTGCATGCCTTGTGTTTCTCCTTTCTTCTGGTCTCTGCGTCCTTTGGTCAATGGAAGATCCAGAAAGGGCAGGATAGCGAAATAGCATTGACAGCAAGCGGAGGAATCGAAGTGGAAATTGGGAAAACTGGCGAGGCAACGTTGGCTCTGCAATTGGAATTCCAGAAAATGTTAGAAGGAAGCACCGAGACACCGAGACGCTATTATGCCAGTGGGATCTTCTCGTGAAGCTGTGAGCCGCCGAAATACCCGATCGTTGTTATTTTATTCCAGCGTTCCCTCCCGTTCACCCCTGCTGCAGCCACCGCATTTCCGATGGGATTGTGCACCATACGCTGCACTATTACTGTACCTCATATTTAAAAGCCGAAGCCTCCGTTTCCATGCTAAAAGCTGATGCGACGGCAGAGGGATTGCGAGGCAGTCGGCAAGAGCAAAATCGTGCCGACTGTTGGTTTCATGCATCTACGTCCTGGACATTTCATTGATTGTTTGCTTGTTATATTTTCTAGACTTTCAAGGCGTGGTAGGTCGACCATCGAGGCTCCAAGGTCTTGGTGTTTGGTCAGAGTCTGACGGATTGTGAAAATGGCAGTAAAAGAAAGGGACTCAGGCTCGCTTAGCATATTCATGCACAGTCATCCAGAATTTCCCGGTGTCCGAACAGGATCTTGCCTAGCTACCTTTGCATATTCATAAAGAGTGACGTACTTGCGATGTTTCCATTATGCTGGTTGGCTACTTCCCCGAGCTACGCTGGAATTGAACTTGGGGTTAGGTATCTGGCAAGGGTTGCGCAGGAACGCCAAAGGGATTAAATCAGAGTAACGCGGTGGCGATCGAGCGCACTTTTGAAGAAAAATGGCTGAACGGTGCAGCAATCCGAGATTCACTGAACCCTATAGGACACTGTATATCTAAATATTTGACGAAATCTTCCTGCATATGATAGTTGGCTGTCAATGTGGATTTTATGAAATACACCATCCCTTCGGGACGCCTATTCAATTTCCCAATTGTACGGTTCTTCTCCGAGTGCATCGACCCACTGAAGTCTGTTTCGATTACAATAAAAGTTCATATCCGCTGAGGTCCAGCAAGTAGTTCTCGGGTTAGACTGCAACTCGTTTGGCGCTGTAGGACCAATAATAAGTGCATTGACGCTCGGCATAGGTTGGATCTTTTGATTCTATCTCGCTTGTCAGTGCCAGACGCCAGAAGATAGTAGAATAAGGACGAATTCAGTAGAACTGATAGTAGAATAAGGACGAATTGTGATAGCACGAGCAAAAGGACTGTCAGGATGAGAGTGCATATGCACGGAGAACATGCGTATAGTCACGTGTTAAATTTTTACGTCATCTGGGTAAATCCACGCACAGCCGCGCGTATGGACTTTAGTCCACTTTCAGATCGACACGTAAAGAGAGTAAAAAGGTATAAAAAGGATTTTTTATTGGCCTGCCGTTCTATCTGCTTTCCCGGAGAGCATTGAATGATTGGTGCTGCGCGTGCCAGTGCGAATCCCGGAGACGAGGGTGAATTTGAAAATTTCAAGGGTGTCGGATTTCGTAGCGCTATTCGACACTGTGAAAATAATTTTCAAAAACAATTCCGCTCTCAACGAGTGGTCCAGCAAGCATGACACATACGCAGACGCACACTCACGCACACACGCGCGATCCTCCCTCTTCTCTCCTGTCTCTCATTCTCCAGCGCGTCCACAGGCGCTGCGTCACTCTTTATATTTTAAATTCATCCACCTGGATTATGCAGAGGGCGTCCGCTGAAAAATTGATTCGATTGTTCGAGCGCAAACAAAATTACGCGTCCTGGCGAAAAACGACGCCCCGCAGCTTTTGGCAGAGCGAGAATCGCGCGGCCAAATGAATTCGAGTGGAACCGATGCTCGTGAAATGAGGTCTCCGAATTCCCAAGCTCTCCGACGAGCGCCAATACGCAGACACGTGCGCGAGGACGAGCTGCGAAATTGGAAAATGGAGAGAGCAGCGAATCTCGTTGATGGGGGGGGGGCACAGGCAGAGCGCGCTTTCTTTGAGCCGCGCGTGGAAGAAGCACCTGCCGTCAGCATGGTAAAACCGTTAATTAGGAGAATCGTGCAAATCTCTGCTAATTGGTTATAGAATGACGAGAATGACGAGAATTACGAAAACGAGACACGTCACTTGCACGCAGCGCGACGAGGTGTACACGGAGAGAACGCAGTGCCAGAGGAAAGTACACAGAGAGCGGCTGCACGTACAGTGACGTCAAAGAGGCAGATTAGAGTTGATTCTCGTGTAATGAGACGCAGCGAGCTTCGCTTTCGCGTCGTGCTCGAGTTCCGGTTTTCATCCACACCGTACGTAGGAGACGATGCTCCTCGGCAACCCTCAGCAACCCCCTCCCTTCCTGATGTGCACCGCGACACTGCGCCGTTTGGTGCTTAATAATTTGTGAAGGAAAAATCCGTCAAAGTGCTCTTCCATTGGGAAACTCAAGTCGCACCGTTGCGTTCTTCAGCCGCCCCCGTCATCCCCCAATCACCCATCAAAGAGGCCAAATCCTGGTTACTCTGCCTAATCCGTTCATTGAGTCTCACAGCTAATAGAAGGATGAAACTGGGTCGACTGGACAGAGCGAAGCTTGCACCACTCTGCCGCTGCTATCCTTTGGGAAGCTAAAGAGGCAACGTGAACGGAGGCTGGGTCGAATTAAAGATTCAGCAGCAGTCAACGGGGGAGAGTACTGTTCTCTGTGCTGAGCGACTCTACGTCATATTCACGTTGCACTGTTATGCAGTATAGACGCGGGCACGTGGGACGTGCCGGAGTTCCTACGGCGAGCGATGACACTGGGAAACCATTTTCTCTCTCTGTCGCGCGCGCGCTAGCTCTGTGACTAGCTCAGCCATTTATACTCTCAGGTGCCTGTTTTGTTTTCATTACCGAGAGCTGTTTACTCGCACAAAATCCCACTCGAAAATGGCTGCCATATACACACGGCAGGCCAGAATGGGGAGGGCAGGGGGGGGGGGGGGCGGGAGAATTCACCAAGGAAACCGAACCCATCTCGTGCAGCGCGAACTAAATCCCTTGGGAAGTCGAAGGACACAACAGCGCGTGAGGGGATACCTTTGACGCGACCCATTTTTGCTTCTCTCATCTTCCAACCGATCTCTGGTCTCCATCCTCCCGACTGTGCCCGAGGACATCCGATCGACACACGGTGCAATCTGAAAAATTACGATTTTATTCATGAAGCCTCTCGCCTCGCATCGCCCGTGAAAATCCGAGCGACGTTAAGCCCGTCGATTTAATCGCAATCCGTTTTAAATTCGATCGAGCCTCTGGCAGTGCAAAACCATTTTTCAGGCAAAAACGATTTATCCCGATCAAAGATACGGCGACCGGCTTGACTTGCGATACGACCAGCCTTCGCTCGCACTGCATTGTGCACTCCTCAGCGATTCGCACTTTGCGCTTCTCGTCCTGACACTCTTGTGCCTTGATAAGTTTATCACGCAGACGAAGAATGAGCGAAAGCAACAAGGGAGAGACTGAGAAAGCGCTCAGAATTCGCGCACTGCGTCGGGGAACTTGGTGAACTTTTTGTGAGAGGCAATGGAAGCGAGTGGAATGATTCCAGGTAACCTGCCTGTTTCTTTGATGAAATAAGAAGTGGAAGCTTGGTTGTTAATTAGCGAAATCCTTGCAGACACAGCGCGAGCATTTCTTCCGGGGCGAAGCAAGGACAGCGCGTCATTACTCTTAATAGAGAAAGGGGGCTGCCCGCGCGCGCAGCCCTTAGAAGACCCTGGGAGCTTCAACCCTTCCCGTTTCTCGCTATGAGAAAATATGGAGTAAATTAATAATAATTAGGGCACCTGTTATTTAATAAGCGAGCGTATCCCCCCCCCCCCCCACTCTCTAGAAATACTCTGGGCGTCTTGCGAATGTGCTTGTAGGAATCTTCCTGGGAACTTGTCTACCCACCAACGAGAGTGATTCCTGGGGGTGCCAAGTGGCTGAGTGCGCGTCAGGACCAAATAAATGTCGCCCGTCCGGCAGAAAGAATACTGGGATGGCGTCGCGGCGGACCAAGTGGAAGGCGCAGGGCGTCACGTTGAATTTTTAAAGGGCGCAGTTAGTAACAAGTGAAGTACAAATGGCTGGCGCCTTGGCCTCTCAATTATTCAGTCGAGGTCACGTTAAATATGTAACGATGCGCAGGGGTAAGTTCGCCGAGTTGAATTCCATGAGACTTTGCTCACCCCCAGCGCCCAATGAATGTACTCCAGATGCCGTCGGTGCACGGGGAATCCTCGAATTAAATAAGGGTGCGCTTTTCACCCTAGGCTACTACACTGTATTACTTCTGCACATCCGCCCTCCTCTCGCGATCCTAGGGAAGTTCGACCTTGCCTGCACTGACCCACTTTGGGGTTGAATGCGCACCGCACCCGTACATCACCAGAGTCAGCAGCCCCCGCCCGGATCATCCAGGTGCTCTGAAGGCACCTGACTTTCGATTGGCTGCCGAGTGTCTCGACGCGACGTCACTCAAGGGGTCGAGACGAAAGGAGGACTGGATGGGTTTTTCGACACGAGGAGTTGGCCAGGGGTTACCGACTGTGGTACGTTAAGGGTTGGGGAGCCCCGACGCCCACGCGAATAGGACGAGGAGCTAAACGTTTATATCCTTGTCGCAGGAAAAGCCCTAGGATGGCACAGGGTGTCGCACAGTGTCGAGGGTTGGAGGTTTGCAGCTCCTCCGGTGAGAATTATTCGCGAGGGTAGATCCCGGTCGTCCGATAGCCACGACAAATTTCAAGAGAAATATGCTGTCCTCCTCGTGCTCTACTGCGGAAACCCGCCTGCCGGCAGCACCCTGGCTAAATGGTGATGAGAAAAATATCTAAACGTAGATCATGTCGCACGGGAGCGGAGATTCATGCCAAGAGAGCGAGCAGACTGCAGCCGTCCAGGAGATTCGGGAAGACGAGCTATCCTACGGGAGTCTTAACTCCTGGGGCCAGGTGTTGACTCGCGCGAGACCCGCGGGACAATAAACGCCACGGAATTACGAAACAACTTAACGTCTTCGCAGCCGAGGGCACTTATGGCCGAGGTGCCTCGTAAGTGCTGCCAGGTGGACTTTATCATCGGCAGTTACTCCTAGCGTTCCCCTTTTTTCTCCCGCTGCAACCCGACTAGCAGTTCAAGGAGTTTCGAGTTCTTCGCGGGGCAACAGCTGCACCAGCGATGCCAACTCTGTCAGTTATGACAGGCGCGTTCCTGCGCGCCATCAAAAACTGATACGAGAATAGCTGTCGAGGGAGAGACGAGTCTCGCTGGTTTTTGCTCGACGGTTTGTTACACGGACGATCGATTCGTGCGATTGCCGGAAAACCACGTGAATCCCCTTCGTGCCGGAGTCGCGGCAGCCTTTGATCGTTTTCATTTAATGCTACGTTTTTTTTTTTTTTTTTTTCAGTCGACGCCCACGCTGCCCATATCGTCCGTCGCCTTTATCCTGCAGCCACTTATTTCGGGAAAGGATTTTCGTCCCACTTTTTTCTTTCTTTCCTTCTTTTCTCCTCCTCTACGTGGCGTTCCGGAAATCGTTCCCGAGCGACGTCGGCTTTCCTTTACAGCCTCGAGTGCTTTGAACTCTGCGAGTCTTGTTTATCTCGACTTGCAATTAATTAAGTAAGCGGGTGGGCTAGGCTCCCGACGTGCAGGCCACGCAGAGGTGCACGAGGCGCGTGGCGACTGGGCCAACTACGGATGCCTGAAGGGTAGCCTCCATTTTTAATTTTAATTCGACGCTCCATCGGGGAACAATCCTGAAACAGGAGAGACGGATCTTTGGAAATATATATTTCCGGCATCGGACTTGTTACCCTTATTCACAGAGAGCCTTTATTATATTCCTTCCATGCTTGACGCAATCCCGGCGCACCCTCCGAGCATTTCTCTGTTTGTTTTTTCAAATTCGCCGCTGAATAATGCATTGAGCGGCTGCCATGAATTCATATTAAATATTTTACGCGGACTGCGTAATTTTTATTTTCTTTATGCGTGAATAATCCGTCCGCAGATAACCTGCGAGACTTTCCGGAAATGCTTGCGTCTTCCGTAAACCGCAGGGCGCAGGAAGAGCACAAGAGCGGAGGAGTGGAATCGTAGAATGAAAGTGCAGAGGAGCAAGGGAATGCGAATAAAGAACAAATGCTCCGCGGACTCGCACAGTTCGCCACGAGTGTTGCGTCCTCTTATTAGATTCGCTTGGCGAGACTCTACATCATCCCTCGACACTTATTGACTCTTAGCCCCGAATTGAAAAGCAGCTTCGCACCCGCACAAGCCCATTTATAACACGGCCCTGGAGCAGCCAAAGTACTGCTGCACGGGCCGCTGCGAAAGGGGATGAAAAATAGCTCGAAATTTTGGAAGCCGAGGGTGTCGGCTCGACTTAATAAAACGCCGACTTATCCCAGAGTGGCTCACTGAAAAATGCCCAACACTCCGGCCCTCGGCTGCTGACTCTATCATCGCGCATCCGGCCGCAACTTTGAAATTTTGCTCAGCTGCTCCTGCCGCTTTACACATGAGTCACCGCGTCGCCATTGGGCACAATTTACGCTCAACTAGTTACATGGCCGATCACCTCCGATCGAGGGGACTTTCATACCCGTCTCGTTCCTTTTTCTCTCGCCGAACTAATACCTACTTGAGTTTACGAGGTTCCTAGCTCCGAAATGATAAAAAACGCAAAGACTCTAACTAACGATATAAGCTTCCATCCCTCCCGTCGTTGATGAGCTCCGCTTCAAGACGGAGGGGTTAGGCTTCCTGAAGCACGCACGTACGTTCTGCCCCCTCGCGTCATTGCACGAATGCATTGGCGCACGAAAGGCGCGAGGCACGAGTGCACGAACGTTCGCGTTGCTGCGGGATTAGCCGAAGCTCTGGAAAAGACCGTAAATTGTCTCCTCCCAGACTAAACAGGGATACGTGTCTCTTGGGCAAATGAGAATTCCGTTTGGCCTCGGACCGAGACAGCACGAGAGACTTCTTGGCCGACTGTATAAATCTCTCACCCTCTTTCTCGCAATGTCTCAAGTCGCTATTGAGATTCTTGCCAGGCGATTATGCTAAGGTAAAAGGCTTTCTGGTTAGATTTTAAATTCGAAGGACCGCAGCAGCAAAGGAGATTCGCGTTCCGAATGAGCAGCATGAAAGGACGTTTGAGCGTGGCAAGAGAAGTGGCGTCTAGCGTCTGGGCCGGCGTCGATGCTCCGCCGTGTCGGCGGATTACGCAAAAGGAGAAACGGAAGGCACGTACACTCGTGGTACTCGGGATTAAGCGACTTTAACGGGCAGTTTAAAGTCGACGTCTCGGCGGTCGCTGCTGGCTTATTATTCGATCCGCCACGAAGAGGCTCGGGACAATTAATTCCAGCTAATTGTCCGTCTGTCGCCAGCAGAGGATCGCCGGGTGGTAAAGTTCTAATAAACAAAGCGGAGCCACTCGACGCGTGCCAACTATCTCGGGGGTCCCGAAGTCTGGTGCAGACCGCCCTTGCTGCACCCAGGGAAAACGGGAGGCGAAGCGAACAAAGGGGAGGGGTGTCCCACTTTCATCAACACAGCGTCTGAAGAATTAAACGTTTTCGGTTGGCGAAACATGTAAACATCTGAACGGAAGCCTCTGGGAACACAAGGAGGTGCCCAGCCGTGGATTGGAAAGGCGCGCTTGAAAATGCAAGAGATTTTTCAGCCAAGGTGGATCTTCTGGTGGGAATCACCAAAGGGTTGGATGTGGACGCAGCAGATGCCTTGGGGAAAGAGTAAACTGCGGTGGCGCGTCTCAGGAAGATGAGAATGGTAGAAGCATTTATCAGTGGATGGAAAGTTCAGGGACGTCGGTTATCTCGACAATAGACGGGCTGCTCTAAACGACTCTTGGTTCAATAGCGCCGCCCAAGAGACCTCGATAAACTGACTCGTGAAGCATTTTCCGCGATCAACCACGAGCACTGATGTGCCCAACACTCCGCTCCTGACCGTCGGCTATCCGCCATATGTGTGCAAGACCCCCGCCCCTCGCCCCGTACAAACAAGGGAGTGCAGCCAAAAAGCACCCCCGGCCAGTCCTCCTGAGGGCTGGCCTCGCCGCTGCCGGATACCGGCAAACTTTGACTCGCGTACACACAGGTTCTAACATAGATATAGATGTCGCTACACGCCGGACCCGAGCAGATCTTCCTCCAGCCCGCAGCTCAGCTGATGCTCCCGGAGGATAGTACGTTGCTGCTCGATTCCAACGAGGAAGGGACGTTTATTGACACGCGGATTGATAGTTTCCAGCTGTTCGCGTCTCTTCCTCGGAAGTTAAAGTAAATGAGTGGCGCTTCTGACCCATCGGCCACTTGGATGTTCGATGGGCACTCACATTGATTTGTTTCTCGAAACTCTTCTTAGTTCCTCGCAACGCCTGACAGCTCTTGGCGAGCTGGTTTATTGCTTCCGAGAGGCCTTGGCCAGTTCGCCAATTCGCCAGTTCACATGGGGCCCTCGCAGCTCAGCTATCCGACAGCTCCTACTGCTTCCGCGATAAAAAGCTCCACCTCCATCGAAATAATTTAGCCCGTTCAATCAATGTAATAGAATGGCCGCCACCACCGCTGCAAATGCACTCAAGTACATTCGCTTGTTAGCAAATTACGGGAAGACACTCACTCCCAAGTGACTGGGGGCAAGGAAGCTCTTGCGCGAGATTATCTTTTACCTTGGCTGCATTGCGTCTTGCGATTGATCTGTAATCTAGCGAGCGTCGTCACAGAGGCGCCGATAGAGGCGCTTTTCCCAACGCCGATGTAACAAAGCAATCCGACGTGACTAAATTAATCATCGGAGACGGTGCAGAGTTTCAGGCCGCGAACGATCGAGCGCCCGAGAAATTCCACCTTCGAATAAGAGGATTCTCGTGTTCAACATCGACTTATGCATATTGCATCGCGGCGCTACCCGCCGCCGACATCGCTGCTGCCATTCGCGTCCGCAAGCCTCACTTCCGGTAGAACGCATCCCGAGCAACTTTTACCAAGGACCCACGGTTTTCCTTTCCAAGGGAACGATTGAATCACGTGCGCTCTGGAAGGATCCCGAACGGACTGAACTAATGGTCGGCTGCTAGACAAAAACGCAGTACTTGGAAATACCAGGTTGTGGAATAAGTAATCGATTCTCCTCGGATAATTACGTTAGCCAGCGTCGAACCAATCAGCCCTGCAATCCACTGTAATTGCCAGTTGCGATGTACGCACGCAGCTCGTTTATCTTTGCCTCTTGGACTTTACTTTGCCTTTCTTTTTTCTTCTTCAATGTTTCTTCCTTTCTTTCTGTCGTCTACAGGCAGATTCAATTGCGCTGCACTGCACTGCCTTATCACGGTGCCCTATACTGGAATATCAGTTTACTAGTCTCTCGCAAGAGCCACTAGGGGTACAAAAAACATGGCGCCGAGTCTTTCATTTCTATTGGCATTCGAAGATCGTTCGGCGCCATGTGAAAATCTTGAGCTACACGATTCTTAGTTGCATAGACTAAGAACTAGTGATTGTTCTGACGTTGCACTTTGCCGCACCATGGACGACACGCGAGAGCTAACGGGAATCACGAGAGCTGCAAATCTGAGCATTAGAAATCGCCAAGCTCCATGTGTCTACCTCAACATTTGACTCTTGTGGTTTCTCAGAAAACGCCTTGCGACTCGAGCCCGGCACGTAGTAGATGAAGATAAAGAAAAGGGAGTGAAGGTCCAGGAGAAGAAAAACGCGGCCGACAAAAAGCAAAAGCATTTATTCTTTCGCTGCAATACAGGCTCATCGGTTTGCATTTAGAATTGGATTCGAAATGCCAAAATCACATAGTACCACGGTGAAGACATAGAAAGACGCTTGGGTAGACCGGAGTGCTGGCCACGTTACGTCGATAAAACGAGACCTCGTTAGAACAGCCCTCCGATATCGGAAGGGTGGCTGGAGCTGCTTCTTTTGCTCACAGCTCCCTGCCAAGCGTCGAGCCCGTGTCTATAAGTCGTTCCGCAACAAAACACGTGGGTAAATGCTAAACGCTCTTGGAAAGTAGCGTATATTGCTCCGAGTTCGAGGGTTGGCTTTGAAAGGGTAGAGGGAGACGACAGAGGGATTCCAGAAACTGTGACGATCGCTTCCAGAGCTTCGCCGTTCCTCGCGATGCTGACCGGTGGCCTCGCCAGTTCGGATCTACGACTGGAAATGCAAACTCTATATCGATTACACGGCAAATAATTATCAGAGAATGCGGGTGTAATCGGCTTCATGAATTTCTTACGGCAGAGGTGAACGAACACGAGGAATTGGCTACCAGTATATGTATAGGCAACGACAATATAATCGAATTACAATTAAACAGTTTGACGGCTCAATCAAGACATTTCTATTCCTATGAGTCTTTCTGTCGTTTCAACCGCTAATGGAATTAGTGGCTTGAATATGAGAGGCGGAAGCTGCGCCGGATTCTAATAATAGCAGCGCACGCGATCTCCGGGGCTCGTCGCGTCCGAATGAATAATCCGGAAATCAAACTCGAAAATGGGAAAACCGATAAATCCGCCCCTAACCCTCCTGCACTCTGGAAGCCTGCTGTACCTCTTGAGAGTGGCCGAGGGTGTCGCGTGACACATTAATGGATAATAGGATATCCGTTACAGTCCGCGACCATTCTCGATGCCCGGGAGGAGGGGGGGGGGGGACCCTCAGACAGAGCAGGAGATTCCCTTCCTCCCGATATTCCAAACTAGTCACGTCTCAAAGGCGCCAATCGTACTTGACAGTTGTCATGCGCGGTCGCCTTGGCTGATTGGTTTTATCCGACTCTTACTTTGCAGGCACGAAGCAACGATAGTTTTCTCAATTTATTAGATTTCCCTGAAATTATATTTGCTAAATCTCATAGCGAGCATTTCTACGAGGTTCGAAGTTGACTGAGTCTCTCTCGATGCCTTGTGACTGATAACAGTCGGTTATTCAGCACATCGCAGTCTCGATAATCAAGTCGATCTTAGCTCGGCCAAACGCGCGCAAAAGTCTCAGTACGGGTTTTCTTTGGCTCGAGTATTGGCCGTTTCGGCTTGTTCTGTGCCAAAAGTGCATCTCGACAGTGAGCGAGTAGGAAGGATGCGTGGCTGACCAGGCAAGTGGGGGGGAGAGGCACGTCTTTTCGGATTCGATCCATACGGACGCACAGCGGCTGCTGCAGTCCTAGTCTTCGCGTTGCATGGGCAGACATGCCGAGAGTGAGGATAAAAGTCAGAGAGGAGGGTTGTAGAAAATGGAGGGAGGAAAAATACAAGAAGGAAGCCAGGGCGGATCCCGCGGGCTGCATGCGGCTACTATCAAAACACAGGCTAAGTGTTTCGATATTTATCGGTTAGCACTTTGCCCGGCTGGCCGCTGGTAGCGGAGAAGCCCACGGATATATATTTCCTGGCTACAAGCCAGTGACAACGCTAGAAATGCCACGAGAAATACAGAAAATTCAATTTTCTCCCTAATCGCCAAAAATATTGGCTGGCACTTCCGAACGTAGCCGTCGCAGCACATCGACGTATTCGCGTCACTACGTGCAGCGTCCTGGCCCTTCGCCAGGGACGTCGAACGGAAAAATTACGAGGCTTCCCCCTGAAAATTACGTGAGCCCAGTCACGGCCACTTGCGATCCACCTTTGTGCTTTAAATCATCCGAGGTTTCAGCAACGCGTCGATATGCTCCAGCCTCTGTACATTCATATAGAAATTGACACTTTACGGGCCAGAGCTTGATTATAATAGAAAACCGGGCATTAAAGTGTTAGGTTGCTGGAGTTGCGGGGCGTCGCGGCCGGGGCGCCCGCCCTTCCCCAGGTGGTTCCTGATTAACATTCCTTTTATTGCGAATGTAAAGTGCTTTATGGAAGATTGTATCGTTATCTCGAAGATGGAGGCTTTATTGTGACGCGCTGCGGGGGGACGGTGAGGATTCAGCCGCAGGGAGCATTAGTGCAGGAACATTGGGGAACAGTGCTACATGGGAACATGGGTCCTAATGGCAGCCAGTACCTAACCGGCCCTTCTCTCACGTAGCCGAGTATCCCTCCGGGCTATCACTGCTCGACCCCGTTTCCACCATGACCACTGCCGCCGTCAGACTCCCACCCCACCGATACGGCCTTTACTCTGTCGCCCATTTCGAGGCGCATAAGCAGCCGCCTCTCGAATCGCCATTCTCCAAGATCAACCCTGGGATATCCGTTGCGCGGTTTCGCCTAAGGACGAATTTCCTACTCCCGCTGTCAAAGTAAAAGGCAGCTGGAGAAGGGATAAGTTGTTGTTGTCGTCGTCGTCGTCGTCGTCGTCGTCGTCAGCAGACGTCATCCGACGTCGCTCTCAACTCTCCTCTCCTGGGCAAAATATAGATTTAATGCCGTAGAACCCAAACCCTCTCGAATTCGTCCGAGGCGTAAATACACTCACTTAGTTGCTACTCCGAGCCGCCAAGAACACGTGTGGATCGTCAGGCGACGTTTCTCTTTTTACGAGCACTTTACAAGTGTTCGACCGGCATTAATACACCATTAGGACATTCCACGCCGAGTGTAGCGAGAATGTCCATTCGTTCTCTGAGTCAGTCAGTCTCGACATCTTCCAGACAGACCATCATCCTTGAGTTTACTGCGAAAGCTTCGTTTCTCCGCGGTAACGGAAACGAAAGGGCGCTTGTCTGGGGGATGGAAATTCTACCACCACACCCAGTCGATATAACATACCTGAAACAGGGGAAAAGGGATGGGTTTTATCAAGGGTAAGATTTCGTCTTCAAGGGTGGCACTAAACAAGAAATAATGTGCATTGCCCGATTGCTTATACATACAGATATAGCTAATATACTATGTACATGTATACCGTGTGGCATATAAGGCATGTTACCGCGGCGTCTGTTTCCGGCCCCCCGCGGCCACGGCCCAGGGAGCAGCTCGAAAGATAGTGCGGGGCCACGCGGTATGGGCGTTTATCAATGATATACTCGCCGCCGCCGCCGCCGCCGCCTCGATACGTGGCCGCACTGGATGGAGCCGTTGGGGAGCTGATGGGCCGAGGGTGCAGAGGGTGCGGAGGGCCAGGATAAGGGCAGCTATAGCACAGAGCCCGAAGCAACTGAATGTATGGCTATGCTGGCATTATGCCACGAGGCACGCGACTTCGCTATACGCGTAAATATGAGTTGCTTTATGCACCTGCTTGCTCGTTGGACATCATGGACGAGTCTCTCGAGCGAATACGTCGTGTTTCATGCTGCACGAACGGGAAGGCGACTCCATGCATCTCTGTGGTAGAGATGCAGGCGCATTAATTAACCGAACAATCGGAATTTCACCTGGACAGCCGTTCGTGGGCAGCGGAGGGAAAAATGCAGTACTGTGCGAGTGAGCGCGGACCGATTAGCATGTCGCGAACCAATAAAAAAGTAGAAATGCTTTAAACGACCCGGTAAGCGTACTGGAATTCTGCAGTCCCACCAGTTTCAACTTTCGACCGTAAGCGGCACGTTTACGTTGCGGCCGCAAGGCTGCGGCGACGCACGCGACACGACCGTTTGTTGCGTTACTCTGCTTGCGCACCCTTGCACCCTTTACACCCTGTGCACTTTCTCGTACCCTCTTTACCCTCTCGCTCATCGGCCCCGCCACAGCGGCAGTGCCAGCAGTTCCAGCAAGAGCAGCAACAGCAGCCGTTATGTGCCATTTCGCTTAGGCGCCACCAGTAATTGTTTTCATGTAGTCCGCAACATGTTTATGAAATGTTATGTTATGCTATGCTATGTTGGCGCACGTTACGACGATATATTTTAGGCGGAGCACATATTCGCACGTACGTGACCCGAACCTGATTCACTCGTACACGCATCCGTATATGTTTACAGGAGAACAAAGTGCGCAAAAACATAGAACGATGCGCTCGTTTATTCCGTGGTTGGCCAATTACCCGCAACATGCGAGTTCCAAAATAAATTTTCGTAACGGAACTGTAGTGTCAAACAAATAGGAAATTCGAAGCAGGAACCTTGTGGATTCAGTACCCTGCTGCGAACGCTGAATATGGAAGATCAAGTGATGGTTAGAATGAAAGGGGTGGCTCGTTGGTTCGGTCTACCGAATCAGCACGTCCACATGTTGATACAAGCCTGACAGGATCAGGAAGTCATTTCTCACTACGTCAATCTTTTGGTAATTTTGGAATATCAATGGGGTAGGTGTTGAATAGATTAATCTCGTTCACAAATCTGATATTTTGTCGCATCGTTCCGGCTCGCTGGTTCCATTTACCGATAGCACTCTGTAATTTGTGTCTTTACCTTACCCTTCTATTTATAATTCCATTGTTCATTGCCGATGTTATTTTGAAACTATATAATGGCGTAGTAGCTGTAAGAGTCATCGCAAAACGGAGTCGGAATGGCACGTGAAAATAAATAGGTTGCCCGAGTATCTGCGAACGTTGCAGAGGAGATAACGCATGCGACGTCTCGCCGCTGTGCTTACTGCGCTCTGCAGTCTTGCCTGCCATTTCTCCCGCTAACTTATTGACTATATACTAGAATGCCCGGTATACCCGATGTATATCCAAGTATCGAGTATCCCGAGATATAGGATATGCATCGATTGGATGTAGCGTTAGAGTTTACGGTTGCCGCGCAACACGCAATCGGAAACGGCAGAAAAACGGCAGAAAAACGGCAGGAAAACACGTCCTTCCGAGATGCACTCGCATCTACACACGTCTATGTTCATCTCGGCGCATCAAGTGTCTCCAGCGCACCGGGTGTTTACCTCGCGATTCTCGAGAATGGGTCTCACGCTCACATCCACGAGCACGAGGAATCTTCATAGGCGAGTCGCGACGTCGGACGACTTTTAAAAATAGTCGCTCCGAAGAGCCGTCGCGGCTCGTCGAACAGTTATTCGCTTTATCGAACATCTCCTCTATATTCGGCTGCGACAAGAAGAGACCACCCTGGCCGCGTCGTTATCTCTCAGGGCGATCTGAGCTTTCAAGACGAGACTTCTGCTGTTCTTGTAATTAAAATTAACGAACTCGCCAGGACGCAAACTCTTTCTAGTCGCATCCACGTAGAGCCGACGTGCTCGTTCTGTTCGTGCACAGTTGCGCCGATGCCTCATTGGCCGGTAGACGAGCAAGATCGACTGCAAGATCACAAAATGAAGGAACGGCGTTGCAAGACGCGCGGGAGAAGTGGCGAGGGAGTCGGGACGTCAGGAAGTCAGAAAGACAGAAAGACAGAATGGTAATAGCGTCGACCGCGGCTCAAGAGCTAACAGCGTTAATCCGAAAGTCCGGCTTAAACACACCTAGTCCAACCCTTCAGGCTCGCTGCCATCCGCGAAGCTTTAAGCTCGCGTGTCTTCTAAGGGATGCAGCGAAACAATGGAATGCTTATGGCAGAACCTGGACGCGGAGGCCGACGCCGACGTCGCCCTCCTGTATTTCATGTCTCAATTATTTAACACAAAAGCGTCAGCCCTTTATAGCTGCTCTTCGCTACTCTCATCCCTCCCACCGCCCACCCCCCTCTTTCAAAAGTTTTACCTGAAAATGCATCGTCGCGATTACGCTGAGCGTCGCGTCGCGAAAGGACATCGGATGGACGCGTTGCACGTCGCTATAAGCGAGAGACAAAGTCATTGCTCTCCTTGCTAGAAAAATCGCGAGAATCACTAAAGAGGGATCGGATAAACCCCGTTTGGTCACGCGACTCCAAATTGCTGGCCGCGTTTCCGAGGCGCAGTTATCGTAAAGGCTGGCTCGCGTTGTAATCAGCCATTTTTCTCGCGTTTCGCAAAGAAAAAGGAACGAAGAGGAAACGCAGAAGGAAAGAATGAAAGGAGGCGCGGAGGAAGAGAAGAGCGGAAGTCGATCCAGTCTCGCAGCCGAAACGATCCCCGTGGGATCGGCGCAGACCCTCCAGAAGGGGCTTTTCGGGAATAATTATTCGAATTCCGTGCTGGTATTTCCCGGCGCGACGATTCAGGTGCGGTCTCTCCTCTGTTCCTGTGCATTGCGCGTCAGGCGCTCGTCCCGTTGTTCTCTCGCACACCTAGCGCTACCTAAAGCTGCTCTTCGGGATTAGTCAACCGGGGATGCGGCTGCCCGTGAAACAACAAAGCCCTCTCGGTTGGCCTTTGTAGTTTTCAACGAACGCGGCTTTCCCGTTTCGAATGAAATAATCGCACTTTATCAGCACACCGTTTCGCGTTTCGAAAATTCTTCGCGACATGGAATTCTTCGAGAGATGGAACGTTGCTGCTGCCGGAATCAGGGAGGGAGAGGAGAGGAGAGGAGAAGCTGGGCGTCGATGGAGGGTAGCAAAGTAAGGGCTGAGGTCGCTCGTCATTGTTTATCCGTTGGTTAATAAGCAATCTAAATTCCGTCCAGCCTTTGTACGGATTTTAGCAGAGCGCGTCATACCTTTCGTCTCCTTCGGCCTTCTTCTCTTGGTCCTCCTTTCGAACAATACGAGTATTCGTCGGCTCCAACCGGGAAACCGATGGAATCCTGACGAACGTTTTCACGTCTTCTCTGCGAGGTGAGGCACCCCGGGAGCAGCCGCCATCATTATCGTCTTGCTGCTGCCATGTTTAGTCGCTATATTCCTACTTGACTCGTTCCAGTTTCCTCTGGACGCATTGCTCTCCATACGTCTGCCGCAGGTACCTGCAGCACGAAGCTCACTCCTGTTATCCGTACGCCTGGCTACGTTCCGAAGAACAGCGTCCTGCGTCCACCAATGTGGAACTGCACAGAGCGTCCCAAGATCCAGGTATCCGGGATCTTGGATGCTGCAATTTCCAGTCCTTCTAGGGGCGTCTCATTGCCGACTCCGTCTGTCCTGGCAGAGGCCAAAGGCAGCTTTGATGGTGCAGCAGGGCCGCGGCAAAAGGATCGCTCGTCCTACTCTCAGTCTCGCGAGCAGCAGGAGGCCTCGACGAGGCTTGAAGCGCATGTAACGAGCTGCACAATGCCGACAAATTGGTCGTGATTTCGTGCGCGAATGAACTTCTGAATGGCTTCCTGGCATATTCGCACGGCTGCCGCCACTACGGAGTCTCGCTACGGTGCAATCCTGTTAAATGCTTACGGCGTAGAAACTTTGCGGCTACGTCCTGCGCCTGGGACCTCCTACGACGACGACCAGACTTTCCCGTGCTTCCTGCTGCAGCGCTTGCATTAAAAACTGGCAGGAATGGGTCAGCTCACGCCGGAACTCAGGCTGGAACCGTAGTTCCATCTTTACAAGCATCGTTAGTATGCACCGTTCCGCTATTAGGTTATTACCATTCGTTCTAATACCGAGACTGCGACAGCCCCGTCTCCGGGGTGCCGTTCTCGATTATTACTCGAAAGGGTTGCTACCCGTGAACAACGGTACCTGGGGGTGCAGTACACGCAGTCTTCCGGCACTCGACGCAGCTCCTTTATAGCTGTTTGCCAACTCGTGCGCCCTTCCATACGTTTTGCCATGTTTAGATGAGAATTACTATGCCTTCCTGCTCGGAGTTGCCGTTTGTCCAGGGGTGAGGCGACTACCAGGGTTGCCAGCTATAGAGAGGCTATAGACAGTGCGGAATGAATAGCAATAAGCTGTCGCAGGATTCTCGTGCATCGGATCCTCCTTGTTCAGACGCGTGGACATGAAATCTCGCTGTTTTTCCTGCGAATTTTTTCACAAGTGCACTGCTCTGGGCATCTACTTGTCTCTCGCTACACGGCAACTCTAGGCTCTCTCAGTGAGTCATGCATACACATTAAGAATAATGTGTCTACACGCGCGTATAATAAAAGCCCTAATGAGAGAGAGAGAGAGAGAGAGAGAGAGAGAGAGAGAGAGAGACACCGGGACCTTATTCTCCGGCGAAGCATTAATTAAAATTTCTAGCCCCACTCAATGAAATCTGGGTTAGCGTATGCAGATGCGAGGGTTTAATACATTGCGTGGCGCAAACAACGCGGGAGCTGCTGAAAACGAGATGCGTTTAGAATGGCGGAATCCTGTAATTAAGTCGCTTCCTGAGTATTCCATTTATTCCATTTGGCACCGTGTACATTGCGCTACCCGCTAGCGACGCCGCACACGCTGCACGCGCATCGCGCCATGCGCGCGCGCTTCTCGAACGAGATTATTCTCCGATAATCAAAGAGTTAAACGTCAATTTTGTTAATCATTTACATGAAATTCCAATTAAATGGAATATTGTTACTTTGTTAATTTAATCTTAATCAACAGCTCTGTTCTGTATTCTATCCAGCATGCCACCGACTGACTCTTTTGGTTTCTACTCGCTTTTCAAGAAACCGACGTGTCTTTTCATGATCTTCGTGAATTCAGGACGGTTACCATCCCTCCGGGAGGACAGTCGACATTTCAAAGAGTAGAATTAAGCCTTGGCCATTAAAAATTGAGCGCGCTCAGACTCATAACATGTGGACGAGCTGACGGCCATCAGCCTCGCTAATTCGTGCACAACGTCCGGCTGCACTGGCAGCTCGGCGTTCACTGTTCTGCAGCCGATGTGCATAGTCCGATAGTGCAGTTGGAATTACACGTATGGCGTATGTGTTGGACCCTTTGACGGGATTTTAGGTTTTATACACCTCCCGCGGCATCCCCCCAGCTGATCCTTTGGTTCTCTGGCGCTATAGTCTCTGCTAAATTTTTACTGGAATTTCAAATAAAAATATGTGTACCGCGCCACTAAAGAAATTGAGGAAACGAAATGCAGAGAGAGAGGGGGGGGGGGGGAGAAATAATTATGGACTAATTGGATGAAATAATTATGATGCTAATTGCTGTCGAGAGGCACAACTGGCTATGTATGTCGAATAACAAACGAGTAAATGGTCCACTTAATCTTAGAATGATAATCGTTAATTAGTGATAATTAGTGTCACCGGTGGAAATCGATCGACATTCGATACTAATTAAACAATATATGTTGCACATGCTGCTCTTACGATCGTGCAAAGTCCAGTCTAGAGTTTCGAATGATAATAAATTTAATACGATTTATTTTGCAAAAAAATCTAAATTTACAGGGAACAACCCGATGGATTCTTTGGAGTCATTTTCATTAGGGGTGCCTGCCTGGGCTGGCAGGGTGGTTTGAATAAAAATACCGCAGCACCCTAACAAGACGTTTGACAGACGTGCTCGCCCTGGGGAGTCGAGCGAAGGGTAGGTAGACTAGGTGGATGCTTGCTTGCCAATGGAATTGAGTAGTGGGTCAGAGCAACTGGCTTTTCCATTTTTCTCATCAATTACCGCTCTTCCCCTTTTAGATCATTTTAATACGGGGACGCATTCGATTCCCAGATGGCCTCGCTTGTGGCTCTCGGTCGATTAATGCGAGTTAATTACAAAAGTCTTGCAAAATGTTCCAAGTCGTAAGGAACCAGAACCCAGCAGAAGCTACGGTGGGAAGTACAACAAGGAAGGGTAGGTTATAGGTGGGTTCGGTACAATCGAATAGAAGAAATTATACCCTGGTCGTCACGTGCACCCCCTGCGAACAAGACACGAATCTCCTACTGCATTCCATACCTTTAGGTTTCCTGGCGCCGCGTCGCCATTTCCTCCGGGTGTCGAACTGCGAAAAATGAAATCCTGCGTGCCGATTGCTCGACAAGGTGGCTTCGCGGTTGAGCTTCGTTTTGATTTTGCGAATGAGCAAATTCCTGGAACGCAATAGAGCCCCCATGGTAGCTAAGAGTCTTTAAGGCCGCCTCGTCATCCCCGGGTAATTATGTATTTAACTTTTTTTGCCCTCGGGGCCTCGCAGACGTTCGACCAGCACACCCGTGGGCCGCATCCCCCGGTTCCCGAGGTAGGGGAGTTAAAAATTAAACAGTTGAAACACCTTTTAAAAGTTTCAGACCCTCCCTGCTGATGCTGTCCCACCTGAAATCCGACCGCCATTACTTTTAACGGGTGCGACTACTGCGCTGCAAACGCAAGCGCCCACCAAACTTCCGTCCTTTCCATTCTGCCAACCCATCCATTCCTTCGTCTCCCCAGCCGTTTTTCTCAACCCGAGAATCCGTAACTCGCTCCTGCTAAATCGTCCTCGCATCCTCCTCTCGATCTACACAAGACTGTTTAAGACAATCCCTTTCCTGTTCGCACAGAATGTATTAATGGGAATGATCCGCGTTCGAATCACCGCCGCGACTCAATTTGAGAATTCCTCTGGAAGGGATGCGGGCTGGCAGCCAGGCGGGTCTATTCAGTCTATTGTTAGATGCCGACTAAAGTACATGCAATAACTCGCGATGCACAGCAGCTGGCTTGATAGGCACGCGACTCCATCGGGATGACAAGGTCTGCGTCCGATGCACCCTGAAGACAAGTAGTCACCCCTCGTGAGTGACGAAATTGAAAGACGCGAGCAAGCAGTGGCTCGCGCGACTCGACAGAAGCACAGGGCTGCAGTGTGCGAGCAGTGATCGACTGGCGACTCGCGTCCTCGCGAGGCAGCTGCCGACGTGCTTCCCGCCGCACCTCGTCACTTTCCACGGAAGCTTCGGTAGCGACGCGAGAACGAGCCTTCCGATACCAAGGGTTAAAGTTCAAGCAGGCTGCTTCTCGGAATATCGATAACACGACGAGGTTCGTCCGCGCGGCACGCTCATTATCGGGAGCCTGGAAATAATACGGCTCCCCTCGCAAGGCCGAATATAAGTCCGCAAGGCGGATCGCCCGAAACGTGAATGCCAAATTGAGAGCCAGAAAAGGTGAACGTCGCGTTATGGCACAAAGTTATTCCGGATGCTAACCAAACGATAATCGCCAGCAACAAGGGACGAAAATTCTCTTTCGGCTGAGAGAAAAGCATCGTCCTCAATAGACTTAAAAGCTTAGGGTGGATTTCGTGGCGAAGAGGCATTCTATCCGAGGATCGAGCAGGTGTCGACGAACTTCTAAATGCAGGAGTTTCCACGTTGCCCGAGAATAAAGGGTTCCACCTCCTGTGGAACGGAATGGGAATCCTTGGGGAGGATTTCGGTGCTTTCGCAGGATATTCCAGGAGAAATATATCCTGAGGGGTGGACGAGGTTCTGTAGATGCCGCTTTAGGCGACGTCTATTAATCGATACTTCTTGCCTAGTGTTTTTTGCCCGACTTCTCGTCACTCAACGTAGGGTGCTTCCTAGAAGAAGAAGGGTGGTTGGCGCATTAGAGATTAGGGTCGTGCCAGTTTGGATAGGCTCGCGCCACACGGCTTTCCTTTACTCACGAGGGTGGCGATGCAAAAACAGCCATGAATATCTCAAGTGCACGACACGTGCCAGCTAATTGGGGCCGTGTCTAGGGGTTGCAACCCCGAACTTTTCTCCTGGCAGTATGCGAATTTAATTAGTGGTTTTGACCTCGTCGACGCAAGACTCCTACCGTTATAAAGAAAACTTTGCCGACCTGCTGAATTACGCCGCGACGCTCCGCTACTGCACACCTCGGATACAGCGTTCACGTCACGCCTGAAAGTTGAAGATTAAGCCAGAGACGCAGTTGGCATAATCGCGGTCGTTGGTCTACCGTTTCGTCAAAATTAACAAACATTAGCAAACATTAGCAAGTCAAACAGCCATCAGCCTTTTTCGAAGTAGCAGTTGGGGCTGCAGCGAGACGCGTCTGCGCTACACGCGTCGACGTTCAACAGCCTGACGCGCGACTCTGGTCCCGCGTGGCACAGGTCGCCTTGACAATTGACGTGACACAACTCTAAAGGAAGAAGTCGTTGCTCGGATGCATCGCGCACTAAGCAGCTTCACCTCCAGCGAATCTTTCCTTTGCGTCATTCGCCGCCAAAGGGCCAACTTTTTCCATCGATCGATGCCATCAAGTATAAAAGTCAAATGGGGTGGGCGTGTACCTTTCTCTTTTCTCTTTCATCCCCTGAGTCTGGGATAAGCCCGTGGGACACGAACGGTTTCCGGTTTCCAGAGGCTCAAGGAACTGCGTGAGCTGGCGGCCCACCCATACAATCCATTCTTTCCCTGAGAACTACAGCCGCACTGAAACTGCTTATGGACGCGCATCCACGTATCTTCCTGCGTCTCGAGATTCTCGCGCCCAGTTGCTCCGCCATCCTCGGGTATCTTCTATCCCTCCCTCCCTCCCTCCCTCCTTCGCCCGAAGCACAAACAAAAAGCGCACCTATCGGAAGCGCTCCGCACGCGCATTGATCGCAGCTTGCAGCTTGCAGCTTGCAGCTCGACGTCGTTCGCCCATTCGCCTGTGCGCCCCAGGGCTGCCAATGCCGGGTTGGTCTCTGTCACTCGTTTTTCCTACGGTTGCTCTCACTGTCACGTCCTCCCCAAGTCCAACACTGTTTTGCTGGAGGGAATCAGTTCATATACGGCCTTTCTTGCGAGCAGGCGAGGATCTTCCCGATTCCCGGATCAGCCTCTGCCCTTCGACCATACTGGAGACGCTGGCGCTCGCGTGCGTCTGGACGACCGTCGTGACGCCCTGGACTGAACGCCAAATAACGCCAAATTTTCCCGTGGAGTCGATATAGCAGGAAGCAAACGAAAGGAGGCGATTCGAGTCGCGTGACGCATTGTCGGAGTCTTCTGAATTTTCCGGGTCTCTCGCAAAGTATCGAATTTCCACGAGAGACGAAAATGTTCGACTCAGAAATTGCATGCAACCCGGACTGCACTGGCATTCGATATGTAGAATCGATTGATCGTGTTTGTCTCGATCGGTGCCTTTCCTGGATTCCTTATTTTCTATCTTCAGTCATATGCCGCGTCCTCCTCGTCCTGCTCCTCCTCTTCGCGATACGCCTGAAGCCAATAGCGCAAAACAATATTGGTATTTCAGATATTTTATTAAAGTCCCGCGGGGCTCTCTACGGTTGCGGCGGTGAAGGCTGTCTCGGCGCAATCCCGTGGGATACGGCGGTCCACTTATCGATTATTGAGAGCACGGAGGATAGCCTCCGCATCGGTCCATCCGTCCAATGGTTCCAGCAGGTCGAACTGTTTGCCCGTTGGCGACTCACCTGGGAAATCCAGGATGGCTGACGGATGAGCCTGATATTTAATTAGACGATCATGCGAGTGCTCCTCGTCAGGATCCAAGTTTTCCAAGATTCGAGGTATCGTCCCACGCGTGTCTCTCAGCGGCATTCATTCTCCAAGTCTCTCGAGCCATTTTCGCTGCGTTTTTATTCTTCCTCTGAGCTTCTTCCGTTTTCCGGCAATCGTGAAAAACGAGTGGCAGAGTCGGGTTGACTCACGAACGGTCCCATTTTGGGTATAGCAGGAGAGAGTTCGTCCGGAAGCTCAAGAGAGTAACGGCAAGGAACTTTCTCCCTGTCCCGGTGTAGCTGCCGGGCACACTTCCACTTTAATATTTCTAATTAATAGTGCTCATCTATTAGGAGTCCCAAGCCCATATTTTCCAACCCCATGTAGAAACGCCACCGCCGGGACGCACAGCAGGTTCACCCGGCTGGCAAAAAGTGTTCGCCCATCCTGCTTAATGTAGGCAAATGGCTGTTTCTTAAGTTTTAAACATTTTTACCCTCAGTCCACCCTTTTTTTGAGACATCCAACTACGCTCCTACTTCAGCCCCTTTTACTTGTAATCCCCTGTCTCTTCTGCTAGCAACTATTCTAACCCTTTTAGGGCTCGTTTACTTAGCGTTAAGTGCGATCAAGCGGCGCTTGACGTCGACGCGACGCTAGAAATATTCACGAAGCTAATCGCGCTGTATTCGTGCCTGAATTGTGGCCTCCAGTGAGGTCAAATTTTACAATTGATCCTCTGGCAATCAACTGTTTCATCCGGGCGACTGTAGTTCGACGGGCGGAAGTGAAAGAGATTCGGCAAAAATTGGATTAATCCACAGAATGAAGTTTCTCTTCTTCTCAGAAATGGAGAACCGGATTGGATCTATTTGATCGCGCGTATCTGCACGTGGGATCGGTATTCTCTTGGTGAGGGAATGTCGTTCGGTTAGATCGCAGATTCAGAGGCCCGACCAGGGAGGCCCGAGAGCGATTCTCGCTTAATCTCGATAAGCGTTTCGATATATCTCGAATCGGCAGCGCCGGCCATTAATTTCGTTTTATCGCGCCGCAGGATTCGAACGGGTCCAGTAATGCCTTATAAATGTAAAGCAGTCGAGGCCTACGGGCATTAACGGAACACGGGCTCACGATAAAATTTCTTTCAAACTTCATTCGAAAATTTAGCCCATTACAATTCTTCTCCAGTAAATGAATATAACTACCCTCTTTCTGCTGCCCACTTTTACTTCCGAGTTCTACTCATTACTTGAGCTGCCCGCTGTGCCAGTTCAACTTCCCGGAACGTGGTAACTCGCAATCGATGCATGCAGCTATTTTTGAGAGTGACATTGTTTTTGACCTGGCTGCGTCTTGGCTGATCTTCCTGCTGCTTCCTCACATCCCTAGTACTTCTCTAGTACGAATCGACTGGATGCAATTCTCGATAAAATGCATAATATGGATGTGAGCGTATAACATCTGCTGCTACGCGAGTCTCAAGCATCGCGCGAACCTTCATTTTCTTGCACTGCGAGCGCAACGGTGTGAGTCGCGAATCGCGATCAGCCTCGAAGCGATGAGAATAGTCGAGGGGTTTTATGAATATTCTCTTTGTCACTAATTGTAAGTCGGTAAACGGTAACACTAGCGTTTTTACCTACCGACCAGCCGAGCTACTAATGACATATCAATTAAAAAAGGAGGTGAATAAGTCTCGAGAAAAACGGTGGAAATGTATAGTAGTTTAGAATTTGTTAGATGCTAATAAAATATATTGTTTAAACTGACGACTCTCTCTTCCTCTCTTGATTCCGGTCCACCACATCAGTGGCTGCGTGTCCTCGGAGGGTTTCGGAGTGATTGTTCCCTCCTATGCGCATCTGCCGAGTGATGAAGGGTGGACACAGCCAGCCCTTAGGGAAAGTACAAGGCAGGCGGTGCGTGCGTGTGTGTGTGCGCGCGCGCGCGGCTGTGTCCAAAATACACAAGAGTAGCGGCAGTGCGCGGCACTAGTGGCGGAGGCACGAGGAGTCAGAGCAGCGAGAGGTCAGTCGGCACTGGATTAATTATGCAGTGGACTTCAGCCATGTGCTGGCTCGTCCACTGGCCAATTAACTCCAAAAACAACCACAAACGCGAAATTCGAGTCGATGTGCGGGTTGACGACTACGAGCCACTCCTGGCTTCCCGACTCTTCCTGAATAATCCGACGAGGGGTTCGATGGATTATGAATTTCAAGTTGTCACTGTCAGCGTCGGCATCGAGAGAGACGCAGTCCTCCAGCTTGGCTAACGGACAGGGTCAACTGCAAACGATATGGCGCAATCCGACGCCGAGGAAAAGGAACAGCGTGCGTGCGCTCACCGTCAAGAATAAGGATTGACAGTGAAATGGGGAGGTTCTTGGCATCTTGGTGGTCGAGGTGTCCGATGACTGCGTGGCATTAATCACGTTTAGTCGGTTTATTACACGGTCGACTCCAGAGGGTAAATTGTTACCGGGCACTAAATGTCAAATACAGTTTCCATTGCCAGCGGCATCCCCATAGGCCTCCATTGGGGTACGTATGTACATACACACAGCCATGTAGCCGCAGGTCACTGGCGAATTGGGAAGCTTCCCGACGGCGCTCCGGCGTCGCATTGCTGCCGGACGTGGCAATGCGAGGGTCAGAGGGTACACAGTTATTGCATTAACTCATCATTGTCATTTTTATCACGTGCTCACTTGAATCAACAGAAGCCGCACCCCGGCAAACTGGCGCAGCGTTGGCCAGGATTCGTTCACTTGTTTCACGCACGACTCTTGAGCCCAAACGCGATCAACCCCTCGATCCCTGATCCCCCCAACTCTTGAACCCCCTCGATCCTGTTCGACTGTCGGATTAGCCCTTAACGACCCGCGTTTATCGCGGATGCGCGTCTCTTTTTATTTAACACTCCCTTTTATTTTTTTCTATGTCTCGCCACCATCACCGATCGACGAGTTGCACCGCCTCCCGTTCCACGAACCATTGCTACCCCTTTTAACAGAGAATCAAAACTGCCACGTGCTAGCCCAGCGAGTCTACCTTCCCACCCTTGTTGCATCTCGTGGAACGCGTAAGCGCCTCGTCTACCGAAGGAATCGATAGCCGTCGATAGGTTCGCTCTTCGCTGACAAGGGATGACACAAACCTTGTATATTTCATCCGACTCGAGAGACCTCGATGGGGCCGATTCTGTGGTAATAAACTTGGAGAAGCCGGAAGGAATGGAAGAAGGACGAAGTGGCGCAAGAGGGCGGTGAGGAGGGAGGACTGAGATGAGTTGATCAGGATTCTTGGAGCGAATAATAGTGTAGGCAATGCAGAAGCTGGAAATAGGAATTCGCGCAGAGAGAAGATCTCTGGGTAAAAATGTTTGATCTGCCAGTCGTATGAGAGATACCTGGAACAAGTCTCGCAGATCTAGCCGATCATCATCAATCAGGTATGTTATCAGTACTCATCATATACCCGACGTAGATCTCTGTTACACTTGATCGAGTTGCGGGATGGACCCAGTGCAGCGACTTCAGCTAGACTTGAGCTATACGTTTCTTGGACTTTCTCAGAGACTCGTCCTAGATCTCCCGTAGATTCTTCCGACATTTACATCTAGGCCCGATATAGACCACATATTTTACTGGCGGATCGGTTGCTCCGTGAAGCGTGAAATTCCCTGAGATCCTACTGCACGAGTCCTTCAATTTCCAGCAACTGTGTCAAAACAGTTTACTCGGGGGCTGAAGCCAACGAGACGTACTCACCCCTCTACCATGCTCGTATAAGCCGTAAACACAAGCACCGATATGCAGGTATTTATATGCCCGCCAGTTTCAAACAGAACCAAGTTCTTATAAAAGCAATGGCGGCTGTAGTAAGAAGCGGACTTGGGAGACGAACGTTCTCGGTATTCGTTCTAGGTGCAAGGTCAGTACGTTCGGTCGCCGTAACTAAGCATTCCGTCTGCGGTGCTTGGCGATTTGTACTCTTGGCTACCGAGTAAACCAAAGCATTTATTAAACGCATCCGCCAGGATCCGACGAACCAACCCCGAGAAATTCGAATCAGGAGAAAGTTGGCTGCGGTCGCGAAGGGTTGCGGCGCAGCAAAGTCAGCTCTCAGGTTATGTCGGCTATCTCAAGAGCACAGAGCACTAGAGGCGAGAATTACACGTCCGCCATTGCTGCACATCGCTACACTTGCGCCACCTGAAAGGATTTCTTTGGCTGTGTCCGCAGAGACTCGTGTGTTCGGTTGACTTGACTCGAAATTCAAGTGGACTCGAGTGACCAATTGACTCGCAAGATAGTTGATAGTAGCCGCGAGTAAACAAGCCAAGTGGCCAATTTAATCGGTTCGCCGAATGGTCGAGATGAGAACCGACGATCTAATTTACCGGCAACGTTGCAGCCTCGTATACCGGGCTGCCCAAAGGGCTGCTCTGCACCGAGTGCCATTCACAGGGACACGCGACACTGTCTCCGTCCCTGTCGTCCATCCCGGTTCGCGTAATCGCTCTCCTTACACGCAACCCTGAGCGGCATAATGCTGTCAGTGTCCTGGGTTCCCGCCTGACCCTCGGCCCTTCTGCAGCTTCTCCTCTGGCTTTGGGAACCCCTGCATCGCGTTCATCCTGTCCCATGGTGTCCTGCACCAGGAGTGGTTACGCTACAAATCTCCGTGCGGGCCTTTGAATGCCCGAATAGCAGCTCCAGCCCCAGCCACTGCTCCACTAGCCAGAATCCAACCCTATCCCCCCCCCCCACGGATGCACCCCTTCGGGCCCCGCTCGTCCTTCTCACCACCACGCATGCCGCTGTCGGCGTCGACGCCGCCAATGCCACGCGAGGTTCACTGTAATTTTACACGACTTTGGAATACTCGAGAATTAACGACATTTTCCGCGGAATTTCTCGTTTGTCCGGCACGCGATTCTCCGCGCGCTCATAAAATATTGAATTTTCGATACCGTTTCTAACCCATCTTGCGGTCGTCCCTTCCGGCAGCGTCATGAACCGATGCAAAGTTGCAATGGACGTAATTCCCGAAGGAGATGCAAGCGCAACGTATGTGAACTTGCGAGTGGCGCATGAGTCATCCTAGTTAAAACTAACTGCAATAAATTCTAGAGTTGCCAACTGTGTCGAGTGAGAGCAAACAACGAGCCAGAGAGGCGGATTCGGGGTACGACGCTGGCCTATGCTTTTTCTTTATTTTTTTAAACCTGCTAATAAATTCATGGACTCGCAAGGGTGCTAATGCGTTAGACCCTTTTCTCATACGCTGAAACATGGAAGCCACACGGTGGCTGTGCAACTATTGACACTGTCAAGGGTGCCCATAGGCGAGATTCGCCGCAGATAAAGAATCATTGTAATTACAGCAATTCTCGTGCGGACGACTCAATTGGTTGAAATGAGAAATTGAACGAACCGTTTGCCCAGGCCAGCCGTTGGTCTTCGGCCACTCTCTACGAGTTTCCCAGAGCAACCCCGCTGCAGTCCGGACAATTGTTACGCAGTCCGCGATTCCAGGACTCGGGCACGGCAGGCTATGTGATAATTATTAATTGGTTTATTTAACAGGGGTTCTCTAGGGAGCGGAAGTGCCAGCGCGTGGGAGTTGGATGTAGAGAGACTCGAAGACAACATGCGAGAAAGGACGAGATAGAGGCAGTTAGATAGATAAAGAGAGAGAGAATGAGTTTGGTGGGTGAGATGGGGGAGGGGGGGGGGGGGGTTTGAATTAAACAGGAATTCATTTTGAAATATTCCACCCATGGGATCTGCTCTCGCGTTCGATTTACATGGCGAGAAACGCGGAGGAGTTGCTCACCGGAAGAGGAATTACTATAATATTTACATTGGCACATGCGAATCAACAAATTCCTGCGTATATGTATATCTGCCAACTATATCTATATTGAAGTTTCAAAGTTCGCTAGAGAAACGCGGGTAAATTCGATTGTCCGTGCACTTCGAATTCCATTTTCCCATAATTCGATTACGGCTCGTTCTAACTCTCGAAAAAGTGCATTCACTCGGCTGGCTGGACAGAGGTTATCATGAAAATGTACCGCTCACTCGTTTTCATTGGCATTACCGGCGTGTCATTGGTCGCTAATGAAAATTAATTCTTTGAAATTAATCCAGCGAGCATTGCCCACCTACCTCGTTGGATAATGTATCCAGGTGCTCGACCCGCCGATTGCCTACCAATTGCCTCAGGGTATTTTCATCCAGAACATGGACGCCAAATAGTCCTACTCGTACAGCAGCTGCATCGTTAGTCGCGCTGCCATTTTTCGACTCATCCATTGAAAGTCTTATTGCAATATCCTAGGAGACGCAGGTCACGGCGACGCTCACCTACCGTAGCTCTGGATCGCCAGAAGCAAGAGAATTCGGCTACCGTAGTCGTTAGCCCTTCGCGTGCTTTGATGCCTTTTTGGACGCGGAGGAGCAAAAGCGATCGGGATCGTAGAATCGCTCACGCCCATCCTGGTTGGCTGGGACGTAGTCGCTAGGACCGGAAACTTCAATAAAGCTTGGGACATGCGACTTAACCGTCTTGAGCTGAAAACCGTCTCCGGTCAGCAGCTTCCGCCATGGCTACCACCACCACAACAGGTAGAGCCGATTCAAACTGCGCACGTGCAGTCTCTCTCGTCGTCCTTCCTAACAACGATCGATTAATCGTCGCTCGATTCTCGGTTAAGCCTCGGCAAATCCGCAGCTCCGATCTTGTTCTGGTCCTCATCGATCGCCACGCGTGTCTCCATCGCTTTTGAGAAGCAACCCAGCCTAACCTTTATTCGGCATCTGTCCTACCATCCTTCTCCCTCGGAAGGATCGGGAGAAACTTTTCTTAGGTGGTGGTACGGGCATCCCAATTCGTCGTCCACTACGTCAATTTCCCGAATTAGCGAAATCATTTCCCAGCCAAGTTCTCCCATGGTCGTCGAGTTTTTCCTATAAATCTATCACGGACCCTTTTGCTCGAGTACCCGATTACTCGATAGCCCCGTTACGGGATGGCCTGACGTTTCCCAGAAGCCCTTCGTCCGGATTCCTCTAATCCGGAAACCCTTGTGGCAGAAGGGACACTCGTCGAGAACAGAAACCGACAAGATTTCATTTAGTTGAACGAGTCTCCATATTCTTTGCCATAGACGTAGATCGCGCAGTCTCTGGTCGAAAGGAGCGTCGCACTACGTCCCTGCGGGGATCAAAGCCATTAGACAAATTCGCGCAAGCGGAAACCTAGCTCTCTATTTCCGCAAGGATCCCCAAGTCGTGAGTCTTGTGACGCCGAAAGGAGAACAGGACTCGCAAGTGTCTTGCATAAATATGAAATAGAATCTAAGGCGACTTCTTAAGAAAAACATCAAATTCCAAAGAACGAAGACCGAGGACCAATTGTGAATGTCGTATAGGAACGGTGTGCGCGCTCTCTTTCTCACTTAGCCTACACAGGGCTAATTTTCATACTTATTATTTAGTTTTTTTTTTTTTTTGAATGAGAACGCAAGGTGCGCCCCCATCGATCGTACGCATGGAAATTCTCAGTATGTCAGCTGGGCTCATGCTTCATCTCCGGAGGCGTAATCAGCCCTTATACACTGATCATGAAAGAGGGTGATCGTTTTCTGGGTTCCGAGGGTGACTTCCATAAAAAAAAAGGAAAATAGCCAATAGACCCCACGGGAGTGCGTAAAAATCACGAGGCCAGTGGATTTATCGCCCTTGGACGGGGGAATTTGGCAGATTGGGGTCGTGGTCCATGGCTCCTGGGTCGCGTCTTCGATCCGGATTCCAGACAGATTCAGACAGATGGATCCAGATATCGCGGCCAATCAAAGAACGAAGGAATCGAGAGGGCGGGCAGCCGTGAGGAGAAAAGTCGCGTGGACGTTTTGTCCTGCGAAAGGAGGATCCCGCAAGAGAGCCTACAAAGAACCTCAATCAAAGATGCAGGTCGAGTGCCCGTGGCTGGACTTAACGGACTTTGCTTCGTGTACTTAAAATTCGCTAACCCATCCTTATGTAACGTCTCGAGGAAATCGAGCTGATTAATGCTGCTTCCGCAGTCAGTGCAATTCGTCCAGACTGGAGGATGTAATTAACTGCATAGAAGACTACGTGGCTGTACGCCTATGTGGTACAAATGCATCTGCTATAATGCACTGTGTACATTCTGCCTATGGATGAATGGCCTTTCATCTCTGTCTCTCTTCTCTGTACAGGCACAAACGGCGACGCTATCTCAGCCATACTATCCGTATGTCAAATTAGGAGCTGAATAGGTCGAATAGCGAGGGAGGATTTCGAACGATATTCACTACGATTGAGCTAGAAATGCACACGCTCGTTCATCCGATGAACTTGCATCCGCTTTATCTCTAAACCAGCATACAAAGGCAAATGCAAATGACGCAGGCGCCGAGGACATTTCGATACGCTCAACTGTTCGTATTTAAAATACATTGAGCACATTGGCACATGCACGCCGCTTCTTATGGAATAAAAGAGAAAGTCGGAGAGAGGAGGAACGTAGAGGCTGCGGGTCCAAGGAACGATGATGAACGCACGCTAAAGCTGAAGAGCAGCGAATGAACGGCCGGAACGAGGGGTGCCGGCAAATAAAGGAAAGGGAAAAGTGTGTTGTGGAAAAACAACGAGGGTCGCGTCTTCCAGTCTTTCAGAATGCGAAGGAAGCTGCTGCTGCACGACTCGCTGTATAGAAGAGCCTCTATTTTAATTAGCTTCGCCTGCCACAGCAAACAATAGGCCCTTATTTCTAACAAATTAGGTTTTAACAATATCCTGCTTGCTGGCTGCTGCACCTACCACTGTCAGTCTCCAGCATCCAGCATTCAGCGCACTGCACTTCCCTATTGCAGCAAAGAGTAACGTGCTTCCTTCTTCTCTCCCACTCGCTGCCCATCCTTGCCCCTGCATATCAATGTCCTAGTAGCTCCAGCAGGTGACGTTAAAACACGCAACTAACGACACCCCTAAGTGTCGCGTGGCACGTCGACCACGCCGCCTCGACATCCCCCCCTTACCATGAGAGTCAATTGCGGCTGAATTTTTCATTGTCCTCAATTCCTGTTCGACGACAGAACAACTACAGCTGCGCCGACACGTAGGTGCAAATTACCAAACGAGCCACTGTCATGCCGATTCGATGTTGCTACATGTCCACATCTGATATCGTACGACAAACATCTAGGTAAACGAATGTGCTCGTTGCGAGAAGCTGTGAACCAACTGCGCGAGACGAAGATGTGTGCCTGATGCAATATTACGTGAGGATACACACATACGTATATACTATGCATACGTAGAGTCAGGGACGCGCTCATTTGCATGTGAAATTATTCGCTCGCAGTTGCTCCATTTGCAGCCTGCCGAGTCGTCGCCTGCGCGCGTCCTGGCGCTTTAATGGAAAGTCTCGGTTACCCGAGGAGGCTTCCCTTACCGGAGAACGTGGTGCACTTACCTTGCCGACGCCGGTGAGCTCCTTGACGCCTATCCTCCGGAGGAGAGCGGGCGGCGCGGGTGGCGGTGATTTAAGAAGAAGAGCAGCGTACCCATTCGGGAAGACGGGCTGCTGTTCCTCCTGCGAGACGTTCTCGTCGCCGGATCGTCGCCGTCGATGTGGACTCGAGGACAGATTCAGCTTCTGCGCGGCCCTGCGACATCAAGGAAACGGCGCTGCTTAATTGAAGGGCGGATAGCAAGAGGGGAAAAGTCGTAGGAAAACTCGGAGACTCGTGCGCTAAGCTGAAAATACTAAAGAACGATCAGAGGCCTGTCCGTCATGAAGTTTCTGCTTCCGTACAGGTGCGGCACGTGCGGCACCGCGCGGCACCGGTGCGGCTCGGGCTGTCTCGGGGTTGACTGGGTGACATAGTCCACAGGGTGGCTCGGTAATCAGCGTAGGTAATGTGCCGGAACCCGTGCACCCTGCATACTCCCGTTTAAAGGGGTTCGCGCCCACGGCCGAGGGTGACCCGGTGTGGAGTGGTGCGGGAGGAAGGGAGCGAAGGGGAGAGGAGAGCGCCGGCCCTAACTCCAACCGGAGCCTCGTTAACCCACGCTCTGTGAAATTGGAAATACCGGCCCTCTTCCCCGTCCTCTCCCAGCAGTGACTCTCTTTCTTTCTGCTGTGGTTCTCTCGTGACGCGTCATAAAAAATCTCTGGTTATCAGGGGTCGTCGCGGCGGTTTGTTTTATGTTCCGGCACCTTCTCGCCTGCCTCTCGACGTCGCGACGCGACCCCAGCGCCCTCTGCTTCGCTCTCGATACTCGGACGTGGCCGATCATAAATAACACCCGGTGGAGAGAGACTACAAAGTCCGGAGGCCTTACGGGCCGGCCGCTCGCACGCCATTATGTCCAACGCCTTAATGAGCAGCAGCGCCCTGAACATCGTCACACGTTCTCTCAGCTTTAGGTTTTACGCTCGCTGTACCCCTTCACCCTCTCCGCCCGCCCCGCGACCCAAACCTGACTTTTACGCTTCGTTTCATTACTTTTAGTTTTTAGCCACCGACGAAACTTTATGAGTCGGAACGTTAAGGAACGGAGGCGACCGCGGCATTTCATTAAACTGACAACCGGCGGATCATACCACCCGCCGCCGAGTCACGCAGCAAACAGTCACGATCCCCCTCCGCCAGCGTGACAGTCGCGGAACACCGAGAGGAAGGAAATCAGCAAGTGACGAAAAACATCTCCGACGCTAAGGACATTCGTACCCTTGGTACTGTGGCTGCTGAAGGGCTGCACAGCTGCTTCAGTGGTGCGTGAATTGGCAGTCCGAAACGCAGCTGCCCTCGTCTTCGTAGGCGGATCGAATCGTCGAGCTTAATTCGATTTAGCAAGGAGCGATCGGCTCCGACTTTCTTTAAGGCAAGAAGAATCGTTCGCCATATTTCTATTGCTGACGGAGGATGAGAGTAGCGGTAGCGGTGGGGGGTAGCAAGGCGGGGAAGGCTAGAAAGGAGGTAGAGAGGGAATGAAAGTGCGCGGAAGATGTGAGAGAGATGAGAGAGAGAGAAAGACACGTATGTGAATGCAGCGGGAAAATGAAGCCAACGAAGAAGATGAGAACCAGACAAGACGCAAGACAAGGCGAGGCAGGGACGCATCCATCACTATATTTGAACGTGAACGAGCCCGGGTCGCTTTGCCGGAGGGTTGCTTCGTAAAAACCTCGCCTAACTCAAAATCCATACCTTGAATTATTGAAACATTCCCAGGGCGAAAAAGTGCGCACGACTTATTGAATTTCGAAAAAAAAAAAAAAAGAAACTCCATACGGCCTTAACTCAAAGAGGGTAGTTAGGGAAATATTAGGAGCGGAGACTTTGGCGAACAATCTGAGAGTATATAGACACGTCACCGAATACACTTTGGTGTCGAAGATGCACTGTAAGTGAGCCGCCTCTGTCGTCTCTGGCGCCGCCGTTCCTGTTTCGATCCTTGCGATTTCTCCACGAGCCTCCGCAGGAAAGGCTTCCTCCGTGGGGAGGAAGACACAGGTGCGTGTCGGAGTGGCGCAATTTACGCATCAATCAAGAGGAGACATCGTGAGGCGTTCCTAACACGAGGAGTGGACGAAAAGGTGCGCACTGAGGACGAGAGCAGCGTCGCGACGCTCAGTTGTCTCTGATGGATTCGAAGATGAAAGGCAAAAGTTAGAAATGGAGGGTCTGAGCCACTGCGAGTTTTCGGCTGCGAAACCGTCAGCGAGGGAGGGAAGACCATTCAAACAAAATTACACGGTTAATTTCCGAAATAATTTACGTCTCGGAGGACGTTCGGGCGCCCGCTACAGGGCACCGGGTGCTGGACGCACACGCCCTCTTGGCACCCAGCCACGTATCCGCTTAATCAAGGAAATTATAGCGCGAAACGCTCTAAACGTCAGAAACGATATACACGGCCATTAGCGGACGACGCTCGCGTATCTCTCGCTCAGCGAGAGTCGCATAAATGAAAGCACTCTCGACCTATTAAGCAGTCCACCCTACAGCACCGACCTCCGCACCTCGCATTCCTTCTTCCACGTCCTAGAGATTCCTAAAAGCCGACGAATACGAAGGAAACGACGAACGGATACTCGCATCTATTATTATTATTAATTATTACCAAAAATAAAATAAAACAGACATTGCGAAATCTCGTTCCGGCTCTTCTCTCCGTGGACTCTTTCGTCTTGAGCTTTAGCGCAGGGACAGGCAGCAGGTCGGCAGCAAAGGTGTCGTTCGGTCGAGCCTTAAAGCGCAGTTACCTGCGAGCATGTGAGCCATCATGCTCGAAGCGATAATAAATCATAGAGGAGTGTGAGCCACTGTACGCGAGGCAGCTTGAAGCAACCTGCAGCCACCCCTGAGCGCACGAGGAGGGTGGGGAGGTGGTGGGCGAACACGTTAGACGTAGCTGGTCTCAGCTGTTGGCTGCTACCAACTCTGATTGAATTGCTTCTACTCTCCTCGTATAAGAGTACGTCGTAGCTGCACCCTGCACTCTTCATCCCCATTCGAAACTTGCGCTTCTGGGGATGGAGCCCACACGTCACGCGCACAGCACACTTACGCACTTACGAGTCGCCCTTTCGACCTGCACCTACGCCAGCTCAGCATCTTCGCTCCTTTTGCAATGCTGTGCTAGACGCTGCTGGAAATAAGCAGAAGCAAAGGAAACAAAAGGGATTTCGAGTGTGACAAGTCGAAAAGTCTAGGTAAACATACGCCAATATTCCCAAGGGCTCGTCGTGCTGAGCTTCCCTTTCGCCCGACTACCTCGAACGCCTGCGAGTCGATGCTCCGGTTGGACTGTCGCTTTCGCAGATTCGCTGGACCGGCGCTTCTTGCCAAATGAAGGAGCAGGATGCATGTGGCGCGACGGGGCTTTCATGCTGGATGCTGCTCACATTCCCTTCTACTTTCGTTAGGACCGAACGAGTTTACCTGGAACCGCGATAGGGTTGACGCAACCCCCGTTGCAGAAAAGGGTCGTCAAGCGGCGACACGTTACCCGCCTACAACGCATCGACATATACACATCCCACGGAGATGTAGTGAGCCGAGTGACGTATGTGGGTGGCATGTGTTGCCAACTTTCACGTCTATCGACAGCGTCACGCGTTTCTCGACCTCACGTGGGGTGGGTGTTTCGCGTTACGTTCGCGTTACGTATGCGTTACCTGCGGGTAGACACACCACGCGCATCGGTACTCCGCTTACTGCTCCGCACCCTCATCCCCCTGGCGAGCGAGGCAGGGTTAGCACACGCCGGTGCAAAAAAAGAAAGAAAGCTCGACATATTTATGGGAGTGTCGTTGCCAGCAGCAAAAAACAATCGCCTATAGCTACAGACGATCCGTTAAATTTCTCGGTGCGACGCTCGAATCTCGACGCCCGAGCATCGACTGTTGTGCTATTGTACAGCCTCCGATTGGAACATCAGTTCCAGCTCGACCGAGCTCTCTACCCTCCGTGCGACGGCAATGCCCAGCCTAGCGCTATTCCCATAGCAGAGTCTTGTGGCAGCGAATAAAAGGTCACGTCTATATCTACTATCACAGTATCTCGATGCTGCGGAAGAAAGTGTCGAGCTCGTCTGCAGCGACGGAAGCGCGCACCTGCGTCTTTTTTTCTTTCTTTCTGTTGGCGACCATGTCGACTCTGTCGCCACTCTTCACGGCCGAGCGAATATTTCATTTCATGGGCTTAAGGCGATACTCAAGGCTGCGCCCATAACTCTGGCTCGATCGCTCCTGGCTCCAGGGAGTTGTAACTTCTTGACAGTTTAAGGGTGCCTCGTGCGGGAGCTCGCTGTAATGCCGAGCTGTGAGCCTCAAGGAGAAGAAGCTGGAGAGGCGGGAGGGGCTCTTGAGCTTTGGGATAGGCGGGGGGTAACTTTGCCCCCGTAGGTGTTAACAAGCGACGGTAGGGCCACGGAGAACTCATAGATCAAGGAAAGCGCTGGGGATGAAATACCGGGGGTTGGTCTGGTTAGCATAATGTCAGCCGAAGGGGAGGATGAAGGAATTTCTTAAAAATGTCAAGACTCGCTCAGGCGCTTTTATAGCCCCAATTCTCTCTAGTCCTTACTGGGGCAGTTGGTTCCTTTCTTAAGAGACCCGTGCACTGATTGGTCGAGTGTTTCGCATGCGGCTGTCTCCTGTTGCTCCCTTTGAACGTACGCGACTGCTAATTCGAGTATCGATCGGTCGATCAGATCTTTTCATGCATGCGCGAGTTAACGCGGAGAGAGAAGAAGAGATGGATGCGAGGTGCGTCTGTCGTAAAGCAAACTAATTAAATGCTAGGAACATCAAAGAGGGCCGAACCAGCAATAAATAGTACGCTGATGGCGCCCATGCTAATTTCAGAACTGTCCTCTGCTACGACAGCAGGAGCATGCACCGTGGTCAGTCGTTGTTGCTGTTGCTGCTTTGCTTCGCTCTCTCTCTCTCTCGAAGAGAAATGGAGCAGAGCAAGAAGACGAGGTAAAACGGATTTATAAAGTTATGAAAAACACAGCTCAGGCGTCGCAGAAGGGAAGAGCGAGAGAGAACGAAAATGACGATGAAAGGCCAGCGAGAGACGAAGAGAGAGGTAAAGCAGAAAAGGAAAGAAGTAAAGAGGAGAAGAGATTTCGCGGTGAAGTCAAGATGTGGCGATCGTCATATTAGGTTTATGCCTTATGGTGTAGTCGAAGAAAATGGCGTAGGGCTTCTACGTGGCCTGTATCGTAATCGTACCTCAACAGAGTCACTCAACTTCCGCGTCAGCCTCCCTTATTTCGCGGTAATAAACCGGATATGGCTTTTGCAACGGCTGCTGCTAAACTACCTTTTCTTGTCGCGTCATTCGAACCATCGCTCAATGCGTAGTCCCCATGTGGATCGATTGAATAAAGCCGAGACCGTTGCGCTCGGCTGACGCAAGTCGCAGGGTATCTCGCCTGCTGCACCCTTGATCTTCCCTGTCTTCCGAGATGTCCTGTCCTGATCCTCTCGAGCTTCCCTCGCACCGCGCCCACTTTCTCTGGCAATTTTGCGGAAAACGTCGACCTGGCCTCTGCCGGGTGCACCGTCGTGTGTCTCCACAGATAATACACTTTTCCTTTCCGGCCTGCTACATCACGACGGACCTCACTCTTCGTCTCCTCTTACTTGCTCTTTGTCCCCCCGCGGCGGCTACCCTCCTGGGCTTTCATGCAATTACCCGCCAAGACGCCGTCCATCTCCTGGGAGATCCTGACTAAGCACTCTGCGCGCCACATAGTCTACGGGCGAGATCTACTGCTTCAGTGCAGCCTCTACTGCTCTTTGCACTACGTCATACGGATCCCCCATAGTAAACTCGAGCGTGAAATATTTCTGGTCCAGCAGCGACGGCACTGAGGATACGACGATATTCGGTACTCGCGAATTTAGAGTAGCCGCGATTAACCCTCAAAGCGAGTCGGTCGGAAGGTCGAATCGTCGGAGGGCCGCCAGTGTATGATCGGACTGTAGCGTGATTCGAAACCACCAGTCGATGCGGTCTTAATTTGCAAACTATTCGCACTCGCTGTGACACGGCTGGGAGTTATAGGCAAGTTTCGCAAGACACGCAACGTCTGCGTGCCAGCGTAGCGACCCGAGCAAACTATGCGACTTCAAAAGCCCCGGGACACACAGTAGACAACCGTGGCGGCCGGCTCGTGGTTCGCTGCAGGTTCTAGGTTCCAGGTCACGCCGACAGTACGAGACTCAGGCAGTTTATGCTTCTGAGGCACAATCGATATTCCTGCGATAGAAACCGCCGCACGATCAAGGCTTTGCCATAGACTAGGTCGCTGTCCTTTCGCGAGAGCGGAGTAGCCGAGAGAATAGTGAGAGAGGATCATGTGAAGACAAAGAAGGAGAACTCGCCACAGGCGATGGACGAAAGGCCTATAGCGGCAGTGAAGCCACGCTGGCCCTTCGGCCGTTAAGTCTCCAGAGTGCTCGGCGAGTTTCGCGAAACTCGACAATGCGTTGTGGCCTACGATAATAAAGGGTGCAACGGCCTAGGAGGCCCGAGGGAACCGGGGGATACGCACAGGGCTAAACTAAGGTAGCAGGTATCGATGCACCGGGGAGGGGGGGGGGGGGGGGTAACATAAACAACAAGATCACCTGAACCCGTAATTAGCTAGTGCTTTCGCTGCGCGTCGAGGCACCCCGAGAGCACGACTCCGAAGTAATTGCAAAGGTGAAAGGTCAGGGAGCAAAAGTCGGGTCGCAGCAAAGACTCAGGAATGAAGAAGAAACTGACAACGGAGAAACAGCCAATCCATACGAAGAGAAGCTAGAGAGAGGTTAAGAGGAAGCGTAGGAAAACGAGGAAAAAGTTCTACAGGAAGCCCCCCCCCCCCCCCCACATCCCTCAATCCTTCACCCGTTTATGCTTTTGAGAAAATTACTCGGCGTTGAACATTCGCCTTTCGTTTCCTGTTTGCCGCTCGATCGTCTGTCGTTTATTTCTTTTCTGGGGAAGAAAGGATAGTGGGTAGAGCGAGGAAGATGAGCAGAGACACGAGCGGAGGCGGAGGGACAGAGAGGAAGAGGGAATGAGAAAGGAGGAGGAGAAGAAGAAGCAGAAGCAGCAGCAGCAGCACGGGAGCGTCACTCCTTTCTCTCACTCGCACTTCTTCTTACTACTCGCCTCGTGAGAATGAATGAAATATAGCTGGCTCATTTGGCGGTTTATTTTTAATTCGAACTTTTTTCCAGGCTCGGCTTTTAATAGAGCCCGTCGAGCGTTCAGGGCGACATGTGTCAAGGGTGTTTTTTTCATTGCGACTCTCTCTACTCTCTACTCGACTACTCGCCACTATGCCACTGGCACGGGAGAGAGAAGGATCGCGAGTAGGATGTGTCAGGCAGACGTTGCCGCCATCGCCATCGTCACAGGGTGACTGGGAGTCTGGGGAGAGACTGACTCTCATTTGTCTAATACACGCCATTAATTCCCACTAAAGCTGTCTCTTTATACGTCAACCGATAGCAAATTAGAAGATGGACGACGCCGCGCCTACTTTCTCCCTTTCTCCCTCTTTCCGTTTTACAAAGCAGCCGCGGTTGACAGTTGGCACCGCGATCGTGCACTCGCAGCCTCGCAAGGGTTTCATCTTTCGCGTGCTGTGCGCGCCCTCATGAGGATCATCCCCTAACGTGAGTAATTAGCCAACAGACATTGAGGGTCCCGCATGAAACCCGTGTGAACGCCACTCGGCTATCTCGCAGCTCCGCGCATCTCCGAATGCGGGACAAGACACGTGCGCGACTGGTGCGACTGGAGCGACTGCACGATCGGGGAAAGGCGCGTCCTCGGAGAGGCGAAAATCCCACAAGGATCGAGCGTTAAACTTGCAATGCTTGCTGCGGAAAGAGTCTCTAGCAGAAATACACACGTGCGAGCATCAAAGCGAGGATCGTCGCGACTCACGGCTATGCGATAGTAAATTTTAAACAATTAACATTTTTGCACTGGTCCATGAGGATGCTGCCCGTAAATTATATGCGTAAGCGACGAAACCTTTAGTCTCGAATTAAAATTGCGATCCGACATGCTCAGCAGCCGCAGCCGCAGCGGTGCCAGTCCTGGCAGTTTGTGTAGCCACTGGAGCGGCTCGTAATTCATTTTTCAAAGAGATGAAAATAGGAGGATTCCATGTGGAAAGGCAAGAGGAGATGAGGCTGACTCTCGCTGGAGGATGCCCCAGCACAGGACCGTGCTCACTGGCCCTGACCGTAGGCGTTTCCTCTCGCGACGTCGACGTATCTGCATCTGCGTCCTGACAGAGTTGTTTTGTCTCGGCGTCCTCGAGAGGGGAAGAGGAAAAAACTATGGAGCGCATATTTCTGGAGGTGTCAGGCCGCGCTGTCAGGTTGGGGTCACGTCTCACGCATGCACGTTGCCTTCACTGTCCCCAGGGTATCCGGGAAGCTGAGAAACCCTGGAAACCCGGGAAAGGCCGGTATCCCTCGCCGTACTCGGTATACCGTGTGCCCGGGAAGACGACCGGAGATTCGTTTGCCCGAGAGTCGTCAATGCTTCAGAGAGACGTCGGTCTCATGATGGATGCGTCGGATTCGACAGAACGTAGCGCACAGCCGTGTTCGGCAAGGACGCGCCAGTGGCGCTTCGCGGGAATGCGAATTCGTGTGTTTTCGAATTCATATGGAAGACATGCCCGATGGCCAATTAGTCGACAGCCGGGAACTCGCATTCCAGGCCGACTGCCGAAATCTCTTTCAAAGACATTGGCCAAATATTGACTTCAGAACGAGCAGCCGCGCGACAACTTTTCCAATCTCTTGGGAAAAAATACTGAAATCGGAAGGAATGTGCGATTAAACGCAATCGGCACAAAATGTCCTGGGAAATTAATGGGGTCTGCGGATCGTGATACGCGCTACGCACTTCAGAATTCGGCCAACAGGGATGCGTGGTATTTGATGCACCGTGTGATTCACCGCCAAGTCACGACGACCCAATTTCGCGTGAAACCGTTAAACAATGGTATTGATTTTATTTTCATATCGCGACACGTTCGCCGCCACTGCGATTCCGGGTGCTGGTGGATTCAACGCAGCCAGCAGCCAGCAGCCAGCGGCAACGGCGCGTGAGTGCGTGCGTGCAGGATAAATGTGAACAGGACCTAAGGGTACATATCGAGCGATGGATGGATGTTGGATGCTCGGTGTGCTCGTCACGTAAAGCAGAATCCTGGGAGAGAGAGGTGCGCTAGGGTTGAGGGATAGAGAGAGGAACGAACAGACGGAAAAGGGATAGGAAAGAGGCAGCAGGGGATCAAGGGGGCGGGGGGGGGGGGGGGCGGCGGCGGCAGAGTATAAAATATCAACAGAGTCTGCAACCGCTCGCGTCATTATAAAAGCCAGTTTCTCGACGTGTCGCGTGACACCGCGGCACGCATCCAGAGTGGACTTGCAGAGGCAGATAATACATGTATATGTATACACGCGCATATACGAATCCTGAGGCTGATGACGACGCACGCGTTCCAACTAAATCGTGAAGCCGCCAGAGTGTAAACGACCAACGAGGGAGGAAGAGAATTTCAATGTCTTTGGCTCCCTGTTAAATTATTAGATTTACATAAAAATTCAGCGGAGCGTTCGATTGTCTATCCCGATATTGTCATGTTGCGATGTTGCACACTCATCGCAGCGGCCACCCCGGCGTAGCTCTGAGGGGGGGGGGGGGGGCATTGAAGGACGCAGGAGCTGTAGCAGGCACCTACGCTGCAGCTGCCTTCCTGCTTGGCCTCGCGAAAAACAAATTGTTACGTTGGTGTCATTTTCTTCCGAATCTTAGCCATTTTCCTACCTAACGGCGATTCGCCATAATTTTGACGAGTCAGAGCAACTTCGAAGCCCGTAATAACAAGTTGGTCCTCGGGTAACAATGGATTTATCGTTTTTCCTCGTGTTTTTCTTCTGTCTCTGGAGAAAGCTGCGGAGCCAAAAGAAAGTAGAAATGGGAGAAGCAGCCATAGGGCTGCGGCCTACATTGAAGCGAGACGCCGCTAGCTGGCCAGCTCTTACGGCGGCATCTACTCGTGGCGAGGATGAGGTGTACGTACGAACGATGCCAGAAAGAAGGGAGTAGGTAATCCTGAGGGAAGCCAAGGGGAGCTGACGAGCATCAGCGGCAGAGCAAACATGGCGAGTTCACGAGAAAAGCTCGCGTCCCACTCGGAGACAGGGATAAGCAAATAGAGTCGGAAGTACAAAGCATCCGCAAGCTACACACGTGCAGGCCGTGTGTGCTGGTGTGATGTACGATACACGCGTCACCGTGTGTGTCAATAAAATCCATTTGTTTTTTCCGAGGGGGGATGGTCAACCCTATTATTACACCCTGAACTTTGAATATTTTTTACTTCGGTCGTTCGGGTCTTAAGTTATGCTGATTCAAACTTTACGTGCAAAACATTTAAAACTGATGGAAGTCGGCTCGGTGTTTTCACGTGTCACGAAGTCAGTGGATCTGCCCATGAGAATCTTTGGATTTCCACTGCACTTGTCGTGGGCCTCTCGGTCTAGGAAGGAAAGTGGAAAATGACAAATGCCTCGGGCACTCGAAGATTTTCGTTAGTTTTCAGCTCCGGGAGGAATGGACAGACCGCAGCAGACTGTGCGTAGTTACGCATAGCAAGTATGCATGTGTCGTTTCACGAGTCCCATTCCGAGCTAAAACTTGCCGAAAACGACTGCGGTGAACAACGACTGTACATCAATGTGATGAAAACACGACAAAAGAGCCAACAGTTCTTCTTTCCTCCTTTATAGCGGCGCACCGACTAGCTCTCCATTTACCTTTCATCCTTCTTACATCATTCTCGGCCTCCAGCAGAGCCGAATATAATTTTATTGTTCGAGCGGTCGTTTGACTCGCTCGTGTAATTGGCTCATTCGTTCCGTAGGGTTTTCTCTCTCTAACCTTCGCTGAAAACTGTGCTTATTTGGCAAGGTGACCGAGCAACTAACAGCATGAAGTCCCGAGTGACGCGCAGCTCTCGAGTCGGTAACAAGTAGCTAATAAATGAAATCCCTTGAGCGTGAATCGAAAGATGGACTCTTGCGTTACATTCGCCCTACACGAATCGCGCGTTTGAAGTTTCAAAGATTCCCACAAAATTATAACAGTTTTCCGACAGGTGCAGTAATAATCTGGAAGATTCGTACGTTTAATTGGTTATTAAGTTACTATACACTGCCCAGGAATCCAGCCATTCACATTGACATCCTCTGATCCCTACATCGATGCTGAACACGAGTGCACCAACGCAAGTCACGGCGCCCCCGAGGTTTTCTCTATATTCCATGTACGTGTTGCACGTGCCCTGAACTCAGCTTTATAAAAGCAACTCAATGCACAAACAGTCGCGTTACGCACGTACATACAACAACTGCAACAGAAGAGCTTTCGCGCATAGGCGGCTGCGCATGTTCGCGTAGCTGCCTGTCGCGGCTCACGTGTAACTACGCATTTGCACTTGCGGAAGATTGCATCGCAATCTTCATACACGCACAAATCTTTCACCGACACTGAAACACCGTGGCGCTGCAGCTCTCGATTATGTCGAATCCACTGCCCGGGCCGCGCTATAATCATTTCCACCGCACGTAATGTGTTTCGATGCCAACGATTTAATCGGTTCGTGATGCGACAAGTCATTGCAGTAATGAACCAGCAGAATTCGATAAGGGCTGAATGAGTGACGACCCGATGACGTACGTAAGTCATGACGCGTCTAGAATATTATTTGAGAATGATCGTACCTGGGAGACTCCTTGCCTTCCTGGACGCTCGACGTCGCCATTGCGTCTCCGTCAATCCTATTGCCTCTCTTGAGATCCTTTGCACTTGCACCAGTCCGACAATTTTCACTGTTTCTTAATATATCACTGCACCTTTCTGCACTCGCCAGTTTTGTACCTGTACTTGCAGTAACTGCGGGAAGACGCGGACTGACGACACTTATTCCTATATTGACGCTCAATGCGATTTCGAAACGAGAATCATAGTGCTATAGATTACAAGCAACGAGGAAAGTTCAACAAGCACGCCTTTTCAAAACATATCGACTGATTCTTTCAATCTACAGCGCGCATAACAGGAACGTAAATGCATAGTTAACAAATGTTCATATTTAATCTACCGGGTAACAATTGTCGAGGTTATATTAGTCATATTAGTTTCACAACGAGCCTACGCATGTGAATCGCGACGATCAAAGTTGGACTTTCAGAGAGAGAGAGAGAGAGGAAGAGTCCTGCCGGTACCTTTATGTGCGTCTAGTGCAACTATGCGTGTGTGCATCAGTAGATGTCGTTGCTCTGGCAGTCACGTGCTTGGTCGCCTCTTTCTCATCCGTTCTCATTAAATCTTATCAACTTCTTTCAAAGAGCAATTCGGTGGCGATTTTCGAGAATTAAATTACAAAAGATTCGGTCGCGTTGCCCGCAACGTGTCTCCGAGGTTCTTTGCTTCTCGTCGCTCGACTTTGGCTTTTCTTCTTTCTCTTGTTTCTCTCGCAACCCTTCATTTGTTATCTTACTACTTTTTTAAAGTTCTCTCGTAGACAAGACACGCACGCGAAGGTCCACCCTCGACACCGTTCTCGGCCGCCGGTCGCTACGAGTTATCTCGGCGAGGAACACGCGGCTGGTGCGTGAACGTGCGTGAGTTTTCTCGCGGCATTCCATCTGCGTATCTCGACAAGACGTACATGCGAGAGTGACGGCGCACGCCGCGCTACTGACGCTCATCGTCGTCCCGCTCTTCGACGTGGACGTAAAGCTCGATCCAGTCGGCGCACGACATTGCGCATGCGTCGTATTGCTACGGCAACCAGAGAAAACCTACGAGAAACCTTGCTGCGAATTGCCTACCCGTTTTCCTCGCTACTATTTTTCCTTTTCGGTTTCCCTTTCGGTTCTGTTAAGACGCTTTCGGAACCACATATCTCAGGCATGTATCGTGCGAAAGGGACAGAAAAGCTAACGCGAGGCTTGCCGAGCACCACCGTGGCCCCGCCGCCCCGCCACCCCGCCGTCCCGCCACCGTAGTGCCACGTGGGCATCGCTGCTTGAACCTGCCTGTTTCCTCCTGTGGACGCGCGCTGTCTGTTGCTCCTTGGCGCGACATATTCATAATAGGAATGACGAATGACGCGCTTCTCTCTATTATTCAGGGGCGGCACAGAGATGTGTCGTAAAGACACAAGCTCAACGTGCCAAAGACGCGAAAAGAAAGTAGAAAAGCGAATGCTAGTATTCGCGTTATCGGCGAGCATACGTGGAAAGAAGATATTTTTAGAATGTTAGTGTAAACTACAGCGGGACACCCGTCAAGCTGGTTAACGCACTCGGGGATGCAATTCGGTGGGCATCGTAAACGCGCATATTCAATGGGATGCACCTGCGGGAGCCACCGTGCAGGAAGATTCATGCCCGAGGCGTCCGAGCTGCAGCCACAAAATCAACGGATCGATCGCAACTTCCTCGTAAACGAGCCCATTTTTAATGTAACGTTGTGACGCACTTGGCCACCTGGTATAGGCTTACGCACATGCGTTGCGAACGTGTTGTTCGTTCTCGGGCATCCCTTGCTGCGGCCGAGATAACAATCGTATGTTACATACGTGCCGTGAAAACATTGACGCATTTTCCAGCCCAAAGAGCCGTTCCCAGCATTTCCGGCTGTACACCGCTGGGAATTGACTGAGCCACACACTGGCCCACATTGTGCTCAGCCCCTGCAGAAATGAACTGTTTATACACGAGGTGAACAATGGACCATCGAAATATTACAAGCCCCAGTCCGGCCGCATCGATGTTAGATTGTTTCCCAGCCGTGTAACCGGCAGTCCGGCACTCGGCCATTCGCCACTGGCCTCTCCGAATTGGGCCGGCGAGTTGCCTGACGGTTCAGCGCGCAAGAAAAAAGGATCGAGGGCAGGAGGGAACGTAGCGGGGAGAAAAAGAGCATTCGGATATATCGGCATGGTTGGATTAAAATGAGGGATGTTGGAATTTAAATTGAAGCGGTCCGTGAATTCCGAACCCTCGGCGATCCCTTGTATGCATATTGCGTGGATCGCAAGCGATCGATCGATCGACACGGATCCCAGTAGCAATGGAGGTTAGGGGGTCGATAGAACGTATCGAGTAATCTCCTCTCGATTCAAGCTATTTTTTCCTAACCATACCGATGACAGTGTTGGTAGACTTGGAGCGAAAGTCCCTTAGGTGGGGAGAAGGCAGGAGCAGCGTCGTTGGGGATAGGGGTGGGGGTGCGGGATCTCGTGGTATAATGCATCGCGCTCTTTTCCGGTCAATTAGTTTCCGAGGGGCTGGAATTAGCGACAATGGCGCACTGTGCTTTGCGCTTGTGGCTGAAGACTCGCAGGACTCATAAAGCACCCTGCGAGAACAAACGTACCAAACTCTACGGTTTATTGCCCCGTTTTTACGCGTCCTCTCGCGATGCTTTTCCTAATTAATTTTGAGATTAGATTAGCGCTGCTGCCGGCCTCAGATTAATTAAGAAACTTCCCCTCCCGCGAGTGCGCTCGTAAAAGCACGTCGATCCGCACAGCGAGTTCGAGTCCTTCGGTGACGAACGACGCCTCACGCGACCCACAGGATATTCTTACGCTTCACTACGGGCGCCAACGAGTTTCGCGCAAATGTTCGTCTTTTGCTTTTTCTCTTGCCTTTGGACACTCGTGTCTTTGACTTTTCCAGCGCTGTCCAGTTGCGAAGGGCAGTTACGAAAGTCGACGGCCGGGAAAACTAGGGCCGGAGTGGCAGTCCAACTACGTCGGCCGCACAGGTGAGCCGCAGCCCGGAGCGGCGACCCTTTGGGTCTTCGATCCGTCTCTCTCCCTCGACGTCAATATAGGAGCAACTATAGTAGTTGGAGGGTGGTTGCTCTCGTGAATCGTCGCTGGTTAAGAAGTTCAACCTTATATGACAACCCCTGACTGCCGCCCTCCGGAACGACCTCGTAAAAGGCCCCACGCGACGCACTCTCCTCCGAAACGGTGGTTGCCCACCCGGTTACTTTAAACCGTTGCGCACTTGTCTCGACTTTTACGACGATGGAAACGCTCCATTGCGTGATTTAGCCTCGCCGCGTTCGCGCGACGACTGCAACTTTTGCTCGCTAGCTGTGGCCGCTGTGCCGTGAGGCCACTGTGGGAACGACGCCGTCAGGATCCTGCCCTTTTCCTGTTACGAACTCCATGCGAACTAGCTCTACGGTGGACCCGTAGACTATTGTGTTGGTCTTTCTTCGGCGGTCTTTTTTTATTATCGTGCTTCGAGGGTCGAGTGCGCGAGAGTTCGGGACCCAAGTGGAATTGAATTCAAAATGAACGGCAGATCGTTAAACGGCAAGGTGAATCTGCATTAGGAAGCGTGGCGAATGTCTTCGAGACTTGCGCGCGTAAGGCCTGTCGTCGTCGTCGATATTTAATCCTGCACGGCAGGTGCATTGCCAATGGAGACTCGTCTGCTACTATAAATCCGTCGAATCGTCGCACGTAAGGAGGCGCAATTAAGGAAAATTAGTTGGCAGAAAAGAAGAATTTGTTTCCGGTGGAATGTGGGGACGAGGCTGCTAGCAAAGTACAGTTCCAGGGGGATGAAATCGAGAATGTGCCAGTGCTGCATCATTCGTTGGTTGTGTGGAAAGATGATGCAGCTGCTGGTGCATTGCCCCGTCCTGCTGCCCCTTCTTCCTCCCTCTCCGGACGAATGATAACGTTCTCTCCAACGAACGCGATAAGCTCGGCGTCTGCACCGCAAAACTTGATCTTCACGAGGAAAAGTTTGCGACGACTGCAGTGGCCACTCGGAATCCAGCTAGGATTATTTTCGGGAAGAAAGACACCCGGTCGACTGGTACTCGCTGCTGGCTTTCGGAAACATCCTTGCTTCCTGCAAAACTACCCGGCAACTTTTCCCGCTGCGTCCTTCCCTGCGGTTTCCCCTTGGCAAGCACACGGACACAGTCGCATCGAGCCATCACACGGCAGACTCCTTCGTCAGGATAATAATTATGCGCGGCTTCCACCTTTCATCTCGTTGGTATTTGAGGTTCGCCTGCGAGACGCAGCTTCTTCCCGGGGAGTTCATTCTTGGCTCTCCCACAGAGAATACAGAGATGCTCCCGAACCTTTTCTTCCATTTCTCCAGTTGCTTTAATCGCTTCATCGACTTTCTCTTCTCGAAGAAGGATCAGAGCACTACATTCCGCCTTCCTCCTCGTCTTCCTCCTCGTCTTCCTCCTCTGTTCCACGATGAAGTTGAGAACGATGAGTTCCTTTCAAATGGAAGGCTTGCCTGGAGACTTTTCCATTGAACAAGCCTCCCCACGAGTCTTCCTCCTAATCGCGACAAGGGCATTCCGTTTCTTCTGCTGAACTCGATCAGATCATTCGCCCCAAAATCAGTCCACTTCTTTCACATACCTTCGCTAGTAAATTCTCGAGGTTCTAATTTTGAGCCTGTGGAATCGCGTTCCGCCCGGACGCCGCTTGGCCTCTTGGCCTCTACCCGTTTTCCAGATCAGAAAATATATCCGAACTATAGATTCCGTTCTTCCTGTCCTACACAGCCACGGACGTCGTTCCGCCGCCGTGCTGCGGCGCAGTGCCAGCGATGAAATTCTTCGACTATACCGACCAACTTCCCTATTGGCCACATTCTCCCACACGGTTATGGCTTTTCCTGTTAGCCTTCTATCTCATGTCCACCCTACCGCCCACCTCCATCCTCTACAAGATCGTCGAATCTCCTGGAACTTTCTCCGAGCCGAGGAGACAATGGATGTTCCCTCTTTCAAGTGTTCGCATCCAAGTACACTCGATTCTCCTCCATGCTGTTTCTCTTTCTTGTCACACTGCCTGACGTCACAGCCTTCGTTTTTACGACGACGACGACGTTTAAAGGTTTTACTATACATCCCTCATGAAATGGAAGGAGAAAGTGCTCATGCGTGCGTGTGTGCGTGTGCCAGAGAGAGAGAGAGAGAGAAGGCGTCGAAGACTGCACTGCGTGCTGCGCATCTTTCAGGGACTTTGAATCCCGGATGATTCTCGGTTAAACGAATTGCCGCAGAAGAAGCAATCGATCCTCGTTAGCTTTGACGCGGAAGCGAAGAAAAAACGAGAGTGGAACGGCTAATCCCAGAGGATAAGGCGCCCCATTACATTAACATAGCCCTAGGATGATCCTGGCTCGTTTGCAGGATAGTCAGAGGAACGAGCTGATAAGAACGGGCCGACGCGAGTATCGGTGGCAACCGTCTCGACAGCTGCGAGAGTCGGGAAGCTCTGAACCAGCAGCCGCAGCTCAAATAGTATTTGCATAGATCGCAGATCGGATTTGTCGAAAGGGACGAATGCGCTGTCGGTCAATGATTAAGGCCAGGAAAGAGCTGAGCAGCGTCCTATGCGCGCATCGGAGGAGCAACCTCGGATTTCCGTCTCTAGAAGAAAACACTCGTAAAGTCCTTCGCGCTCTTTACAGCCATCGTATAACTGATGAAATTCGCATTTTCATTGGCATGTAGGACAGTAGAAAAGACTTTTGCTGGTCACTTGGAGCAACCTCATCGTGCTGGGTGTTGGGTGTTGGGTGTTGGGCGCGCCCTTCGAATGATGAACCCGTAAGGACGGAGAAGGACTGGGACCTGAAGCAGCGGGAGGACGCGAAGGGCTGCTGGGAGCTCCTTGGGAAAACAGTAGGCAGGCACTCGAGTCCTCCGAGCTTCTACAACTTTGTAAAATAACGCGGGCGTGATGAGAAGGTCCAGAGGGGGCGAAGGATGGGCCAAGGGAAAAGGAGAGTCTCTGGGAGCAGCCCTTAATCTGGGTTAGATCTCAGCTCTCGGATCCCTCCACTGTCATTTCCTATAGCGGGACCGGGCTGCACACCCTCCGCCATTGTCTTTAGGCTTATCTCAGCTCTCTCCTCCCGGATGAAGTCGTGTCCTGCCGCGGACGCGACGAAATTTAGCGAAGGCGTCTTCGTGCTTCTCAACCGATGCTTCAGTGGGCCGCGGCGGAAACGATGCTACGGGAGGAATATCCTGACGTCACACGTATTTCCTGCATCTCCTAATATTTCCTAGCGGAGTTCGCGTTTTCCAGAAAATAAGGTCAATAGAAATGCGTTTGTGAAATTCTCAAAGTGCTCAGGCGACTGCAGATGGGGTGCAAAATCTGGCTGCACCGCCCAACTCGGATCGCTAAACGGTTTTCAAAGTGAGATGGCCGCTTGGGATAAGGCGCTCCCTTGCGAGGTCCTTCGAGACACCCTTAGCTCCTCGTTTCTGGGACGATTCGAGCTAAAACCGGGATCGGATACTAAGCCAAAGAAGTTGCCGTAGTACTTGGAAATGCGGCTTTAAGGTGTCTCGTTAAGCGAGCTACGAGCACTTGCTGCGCCTTGGGAACTCGTGAGAAGTTTTATCGATCGGCCTCCGCAAGATCGAGTCTTTACGACTTGCCCTGGATGGGACTTTGGCTTCACGAGGCTCCAGCATCCCATTGAACGAGAGGGGGGGAGAGAGAGAGAGAGAGATTCTCAGGGCCCTTCGAGAATTCAAAGAAGCTCGAGCGTCCCTTCGTTATTCTCAGGTCCTTGAGGTTCCAGCTCGATAAGTCGTTTATGAAGTGTTCTCGAGTGAGCTCCGCCCTTGTCGATGACGATCGGAAACTCAAGCCGGCAGGACGACTCGACATCCAAGATGATCGATTTTACATTCTGCCTTGTGGATCCTCGTGTAAGCGCGCACGAGCCGCCAGACGTCATCGAGCATTCCTCCGAGGGTCACGCATTCGAGAATCCGATCCCAGCGCTTCTCACCGAGCGACGACAACCTAGACGTCACCACGTACCAACCACGTCGTCACCTGGCACTTCTTCTTGAACGGCTCTCACTAGAGCCTCTTCTCGAGGGCATGAGAAATGGATTTTCAATGAGGAGCGAGTTTCTCTCGGCCGTCATCGTCGCTTTCCTCCAGTCGTTTCTTTCCACTTTTTTTCTTTTTTTTTTTAAGCATCTTCATTTTGACAAACACATGCATTAGGCCTCAGTCATTTTGAATTCCCAAATAACATTTTCGAACGACTCGAAGCGTCGTATCACTCGGTGGGCCACGAAGGGTTCATTTTTCTAGTGAAAAATTAACAGACAAATGGACGAGAACGATCGAACGAAGCTCAAGCGCTACATAACGGTGATGGCGGCACTAAACGATGGCAGAGGAGCCAATAATTGCTGAAGGGCTGCGAGAGGAGACGCACGGCTCGAGCAAAAAAAATAGAGCAGCGCCAGCGTCAGAGGGATGATTTTTTTACCCGGACCTCTGGAATTTGAGATAATCGAGCGCGTTGCGTCTCGTGTGGTTCAGACGTCGGTTTTTCAAGGCGACGACGTCGATACCTGCTTCCTAGACAAAGCTGCACCTATCCGCTAATCTCCGTCCCGACGCCATCGACTTCCGCGGTCAGGAATATTAATTTTACGTCGATACAAATTTTCTCCATTAACCTATGGAGAATGTGGACAGGATCGATTGACTGGATCTGCACGAGAGTGTGACTCTTCTCTTCCCTTACCGCACGAACTCCTCCTGCTTCCCTTTCTGCCTCTCACAGCAGTATCGAGGCAGCCCACATCGACGTCCTTCGCTCAGTCACACTGGGCCACGGAGCGACGGGCCCTCGCCTAACGAGTAATGTGCTCAAAGGCGACTCGCACTTTCTTATACTCGTCCTGGCGCGCGTTACTGTTGCCGCTCGAGTGTTCGATCGTTACTGGGTCGCCGTCAATACGCAGTGAGCATCCGAATGGTCATTTTCGACGTCGTCGTTGCTGCGACCTATGAGATTATGAGACTCTCATTCCGAGTCTTTAAAATAGAAGAAACGGCAGTTGCCGCTGCGCTGGAGGCTGTAGAAAGAAGATGCCAGTCTCTTCCTCTCTCTCGCTCTCTCACTTTCTCTCTCCCATAGCTACTCCTTCCATTTGAATGTTGGCAAACAATTTCCAAGATTTTTCGCTGTCCCGTAGCTACCGATTTGCACTGGATACTTTGCCCCATCGATTCTCGATCACTGCTAAACTTATTTATCGGCCGATTACGTCCAAAGTGGCTCTGGGGTGTAAACTTTGCAATTAAAGGCACACGCATCCGTGGGGAGGGAAGTGACAGAGTCTCAAATAGAGCAGTAAACTGAAACTTGCAGAGCAGAAGAATAGCATTCACATAAATAGAATATCCGTGAACTTCTGAGAGCATCTTTCTGCCAACCGATCTGTAACCGGAAAAGAAAGAAAAACTGGCACGTTAACTAATAACGTATCAACCGTCTTTCAGGCATGCAATATGCAATTCATTGACACGTGAAGTAATCTTACCAACCGAAAAGTAAGTATCGCAGTAGATACACATACACACACGTGTATGTAAGTCGAAAGTCAAAACATCCCCTGTGACATACCACTAATATTCTTTTGTCGTGACGGCCGCGTCGTTTTTCTATTTGGTTCGTGGTGAAGTAGAATACGTGCACTTGTGTGTTGGTGGGAAAGGGGGGGGGGGGAGGGGGGATCGAAGGACTGTCCGTCGAGTGTTTGAATTTTTTTAGTTTCGAATCGCACACGAGGTTAAAGGGTATCGTAGCAGGGCGAGAATCGTAGCAGGCGATCGAGTCAGCAGCAACGTTGCGGCTGGGGAGAAAAATCGGCGGGCGGAAATGGCTCGCGTTCCGAGAACAAAAAGGAGCCGACACCCGCTCGGACGGCGCGGTAATTAGCTAATGGAAATCCGTGGTGGCCGGGAGGCGGAAGGGACTGTTAATGTCGGGAAATTCAAATGTATCGCCCGAATTATCCTTCCAGGATGCAATACCACCCTTGGCCGTAATTCACCCTGATTTTTGCACGCTGCGACGAGACTCTCGTCTCTCGGACAGCTGACAGAGGTAGACAATGAATGAGAGGCAAGAAGAGACATCGACCAGCAGGTGACGCTGAAACGTGGAAAAAGGAAACAACAGGCCCAACGAGATATCGTAAATCGAAACACGGTGATTAGCGATTACGGATGAAACATCCTAGCGACGCTAGAATAATAAAAAGATACGGCTTATTAGATCAGAGAAGTAACGAAGGATTACGTAGGCAGCAGTTTGAAGGCAGCTACGTTGCCAGAACAAGACAAGAACAAAACGACAGGCTCAGGAGCAGCCTGCACCTCCGGTCAGCTGCTCTTCGCAGGGATCCGGCAAAGCGGCAGGGGCGGCCTACGAAAGAGAAGCAGCAGCGAGCGGGTTCCTGTTTCTAATCGGCGATAAGCTATAGGCTCTCCTATATAAATCTCACGCGATCCTAGAGGGTCGCTACTTGCCCCAAGTGCACGCGCCGCTATCGTATATCTATGAGTTTGTTTATTAATTATCGCAGGTCTACCGCGGCGGCCGGGCATCGTTTGTTTATAGTCCCGGATCGCAGAGCGCGATACGCGCTGAGGAAATCCTGCGGCAAACTTGTAATTTTCTAGGAAGCCCGTAAGAGGACTCGTAAGGTTGTCGTTGGCCGAATAAATTCGATCTACCGGGCGTTTCATTAATCTTGCAGTTAGTCCCACGGCGCGAATCAGCGGCTCGCTCCAATTCCTATAATTCAATTAGCTCTCGCTCTCGTTCGCCTTCTCCGACCCTTCCTCGCCGCTTGCCACACCCTCCATACACAACCGGTCGGCCTCTCCTCTTCCTCCTCCTCCTCCTCCTCCTCCTTCTTCTCCATTCCTTTCATTCCGTTAGGAAAAGTCGGGAAACTCGACAAAGGGCTGCTCGCCCGGACTCTGGTGACGGAGACTTATTTACGGATTGCGCTGTGAAATTAAGAGTCCCGCACGGATCGCACCCCAAAACCGCGCGAGACAACCGTATATCAAAAGACCCCAAACCTGCAGCAACCCCAGCGCCGAAAGCAGCCTCGCCGCAACCCTGCCCCGAATCACGAGTCTCGAGCTACCGATTCTTCTTCCCTCTCTCTGTTTGACTTTTCGAAACGTAGGAGAACGCTGAAGGACCTTTCAGTTTCGCCGCGTTTTCTCCGTAGCCAGTAACATTCACGGTAGCCGACGTCAGGCTCGTTTATTTCCTTCCTTGACTTTCCCAAGGCTGCCCGTGTCCCCCGGACGGTGTACATACACGCATAGGTAGTGACTATAGCCGCCTGCCCCACAGACACACGGCGTGTAGAATTGAAAATAGGAAAGCGAGCGAGTCGCGTGCGCTTCGCAAAGAATCCCCCGTGAATTCCAGCGCTCCTCGACTAAATGCACAAAGCTCGCTTTTCGTGTTCGAGCGCAGTAGGCAGCGCCCGATAGGTTTACGAGCCCGTCGATGCTTAATCCTACACTCGCGTCTCCTCGTAATACTTAAAGATCCAACTGTACGATCCTGGCATGACTGTTCGTAGTAAAGAGCGAAAACCAACAGACACTCGGCAGGAATCGCTTTTATTTATTCCGGATCGCCGACACTAAGTAATGCTTTATCTAATGGCATGTTGGCCCATTGTAAATCTGCTGGGCCAGGGGTTGCGCATAAAGAAAATGCGTTAAGGGTGCGCGACGTGTCACCTCTAGGCAAGCACGCACGCACTCGGCTATACTCACACACTCAGGCGTGGCCCAGTTATACTTCCACAATGACATTTCCTGTGCAAATATATTCGCACGTGCACATACCAGTACACTCGTTTCGCATACACCGATAGTAGGAGCCTAGAGGCGCGCAACCGTGATTATGCGCGCCAGTCGCACGACCTCGACGACCTCGACGACCTCGACGACCTCGACGACCTCGACGATCTACACTATCCAACCTTTTGTCTCCTCGTTCCTGCGATCGCTTCCACTTTCGTCCGGTCGCCAGCGATTCGGAGCGCAGCTGCGCGACCGAGTCCTTTGTTGCCAGAAGAAATAAGGAATCTGTCAGGGCCGCCACCATTGGAGCGACTCACGTATACGTATTCGAGCAGTAAGTTATTGCAGAAATTCAGTACTAAACAGTAGTTGAGAGGTTAGGTAGCCGTCGATGACGTTTCTGTCGAGGCAGATCGCGCAGAACTTGGAATGCGAATTCACGACGAAGACGGCGACGCGTCTACGCGACTTGAGATACTAGATAAATCATAGGACGTCAAGATTTTAGCTGGGATGATCGAGGGGGTGGAAGGAGCGCCCCGTTTGTTAAATCCTCGTAATCCCTCGTGTCCTGTTTTCGGGTTTCGCCGAGTCTCTCGCGCGCTGCCATATTCTGCCTCGAGGTGATCTGGAAATAAATCCTCCTGGCCACGATCGGGGATGGGGATTAATACGTGGCCCAATTAAGAGGAGGCAGCGAGAGGGAAGGACGACAACTTATAGGGTGAGGCCTTTGCCACGTGGACAAAATGACGTGGTCCTTGTGCGCAGTCACTCTGAGAAAAATGAAAAATGAAATGAACTGCGCCTCTCATCTTTATTTTCTTTCTTCCCTCTTTCCTCCTGAACGACAGGAATGACCTGCGGCGGTGCGTATCCTAAGGGAGGATGCACACGCGCGCGCACACGCGCACGCACACACTGAACCCAATGAAGATCGAACTGCAAAGTCTTAACTGTGTCGTAGGAGAGGAAGAAGATTTTCCACGGAGGACGAGATTCTCCCGTAGCCTCTCCTGGTGTTACAGGATGGACAGAGGACTTTGCCACTAAGCCACTTATCAAGGCAACCAAGGTCTGTGGGCTCCAGGATGAGGGAGATCAGGAAGTTGCGATTCCTTCTTAAGGGTTTTCAGGGAATTAACTGCCCAGGACGTCGACCCGTCCAAGCTGCAAAATTCCCAGAATGTACGCGGCTACGTCTTGCTGCCCCGCGTTTCGTAGTCGACTTTCTTTGATACCAAGAGAAAGCGGAAGTCGGAGCGACACTGTGTGATCATGAACGCAGAGATCTTTCAGGCCATAAGAATGCCGTTCCGTATAAGCAAAAGTCGCTTCGTAGTTCGAGGCGTCGCAGGCGACGGCGTGTTGACTCCGTCGCTGCGGACGAGAAACGACGTTCGGACGGAAGGGCGAACGTGGTGGACTCGGTAGAGTGGACTCTATGAAAACGCAAGGAGCAGGAAAGGAGAAAAGGCAGGAGCGAGACGATCGCAGGTTACAGCTCAAAGAAACTGGGCGAGTAGTGTAGCGGAAAGTCTACGCCCCGAAGGAAAGGATAAAATAGAAAGATGAAGAACGTGACCAGAGTCTAGAACAAAGTCTTTAGCTGGAAGGACACGAGTGACATACATACGTTAAGGGCCCAGACAATACACACACACGCGCGCACACTTAGAATGTAAACCGAATGGCAGTTCTTTAAAAGTCCGCCTCGCTTTCGTCTACCCCGTAGAATTCAGGGATTAGGATTTTGGGGAGCGACTCCCCGTAAAGGACTTAGAACACGACACTCTACTTGGCGAATCCTGCAGCAGAACGGGTCGGTTCGGATTTCCGATTTCGACGAATATTTCAGTTGCCACGGTCTTATACACTCCGTGGCATCGTGGTACAGCTCAAGATATCGCCAAACTATACGTACATACATACATATACCTCCTCATTCTTCCAGTCAATACCTCGTCTTATTCTCTTTTCGAAGCTACACTGATATTCTTGATCTTCCTTGAGAATTCTTTACTGGCTTTTTCTCGACGCAACTTCGCGTCGCGAAACTTGGCCTTACATCTCTCCTTCGATCCTCGAATCGCAAGATACCGAATGACTCGATCGATTCTTGGGAAAAACCTGCATCCTTGATCTGCATCGACACTCGCTGCGCCCGAAAGGAAAGGAAAGACGCGTCTCCGTACTATTGGCTAGGATGCTGGGCTTAAGCCCTTGAACGAACCTGATCGGTATAGGCATGCGCGCATTGCGTCTACAACGCAGATGGGGTATAGGAATGGAATTTCAATAAATCGTCGAACGCAAGCGGCAGTGAGCAGCCCTAGTATATCTACCCTCACGGATTAAGTAGCGAGTCGCTACGTTCCGTATTTACGGTGCTTGAGAAACTATATAAATCTATGGGAACTCATGGAGGTCCCGTTCAACTGTTCAACCGCTGAACCGTTCAAACGATGCCGCTGCGTTGGTAAATGTTGTGACTCCCATGAAACCGGCGCGTTTCGACGAAACTTCCGTCATCCCTTCTCCCATTATCCTCCTTTTGTCGTTAGCAGCCGCGCGTCGAGAGACACACATCTGTTAGGAACTCTCGACTTGGAAGATTTATCGACTGGCTCCGAACATCGTTCTCGCCCTCATCCTCGTTAGCCAATTGCGCAATTGACGCACACGTGATCGATCTCTCTTTGACGCGCTATGCCATAGGAATACTACTGGGCGGAACCTCAGGCAGTGCTGCCCGCTGAATGTCCATCGTTACTCGAATGAACCGTACAAGGTGGCCGCGTCGTCATAGAGCCACGCGTGTCACACGTGAAACAATCACATTCCGACACTCCTGCACACCGTACTTGCTCCCCTTGCGACGCAGCCATCATGGGGAGACAGAAAGTATGGTGCGGGTGACCGTATCAACGTGTAACGGGCGACGCTATGCCCACTGAGTCTATCCCAACCTAATCTCGCTCTTAATTCTCCATATCTAGTAAGTTGATGGGGGCATCGTCGATTATTCCGAGCAATCTCCGGCCCATTAGCTTTATCAATATAACGTTGAGCGGCTCGAAGAAAGAAAGAGAGAGAGAGAGAGAGACAGAGGAATCCTCCTGCCTCGTGGGATGTCCTCATAAATTCAAGTTAGTCGCCGATAAATGAGAGATTCGTCAATCTATCGTGTCTCTCCACGAGCATCGCGACGCCTCTTGTGGCACGACCAGGCGCAAGGGCCGGAAGTTCGGTCTCCAAGGTTCATTGGGCACCGTAGAAAAAGTATCGTTATTACTACAGGAGAAAAGAAATAGAGGAAATTCATGCATTCGACGATCTACGATCTACGACAGGAGACTATGCCTGGAACTGACTACGAGAATTTGAATAAGCATGTGCGAAGGAACGCGAAAGACACACTCGCTGCAGTCGGGTAGAAATCAACTGCCAGAAGGAATTTCCATACTTTGACTGGAGTCAAATGGTTTCGTCCCACTGCCCTGTCGGTCCTTTGCAGTTTTCGATTTGCCGCACGTCTACTAGGAATACTAGGAACCAGCCCGCCTCGTGTCGTGTTTAAATTGTAGCGCGCGAAGCCAGGCGGCGCGGCGGGCCGCACATCTAAATATACACGAGAAGCGTCTGATGAATGATCTGGCGAATCGGACGCGTTTCCCTCATTTATTTTGCAGTCCTAATGGCGCCCGTTTAGCGAGTGAGAGACTGACGTTCCGCTCGCACACTCTATCCAGATACTAAGCGTCGTTTGACCTCACGTCGACGGTTTTAGCCGCCTCGATCTGAACTCGACAACCATACCGATTCGCACTAAGCGTCGTTTGACCTATGACGACGCTTTTAGAGCGTCCCTATCTCTCAGCCTCCTGAAACACATTAGCCAGCCCCATGCCGATTAGATGATTCGGTAGCCCAAAAGACCAATTTAATTCTGACGACGTTTCATCATTGACATCCTATTCGTGTTGATTAATGCGATTTTACCAGATCGTCGATTTCAAATTCAAATTCCCTAGGAATCTTTTGCTGTCGAAGGTTCCTCCCTCTGCCCTTCGTTCTTGGACGTTGAGATCGTCACGGCGTTTAGAATATCAAGACGAAAGGTCGATGCGGGCTTGGAGGAATTTCATGCCCTCCTCCAGGACCTCCATGAAGCTGTAGCTGGGACCTGCCTTATTTGCCAAACTAAATAGTAGTAGTCCTGTGAGTTTCGGGTAATCAACCGAACAAAGGACCTTCCCTCGGGCTCTGACAACTCGGCGGGCAACTATGCAAACACGTACAAAGTATGTCGTCGGATGTGTCGCCGGGACGAGTTCCGTCGAGTCCTAAAGGAGGGCGGCGATGGTCGCAGGCTTTAACGGTCAGCGCTCTGCTGTCGTTACTGGGGAGTTTTGAGGACTTCGTTCACGGCAAAAGGGTCGTCGGGCGTCGCAACGGTGACTCGTTCAGTTCCAATGTTACCAACGTTTTCTACTTTGTAAATTGCGGGATGCGCACGGGGTGACGTCTTGGACTATTCTCCATAGGTACGTCCGTGGCTTTGCGGCGCCGCGCCACCTGGCGTCGCTCTTTGCACTTTCTTGGGATACTTGGGTCAATTCCCTAATGCGATATACATTATTTACGGTAGATGCACACAGACGGAAAACTGCGTCTTGTTATTACTTATCACAAAACCAGCGTAGCGTCCCGGGGCTCTCCAGGCTTGTCACTTTATCACGGAGTGAGAGAGAAAGAGAGAAAGAGTGCCAGATGATTTCTCTCTCCCTCTTGTTTTTCGAAAAACAAGGCACTTTACGCGCATGCGACTCTAGGGCAGCGCGTCGAATGGATAACGAGACGATTCGCCAGATGCTCGTCATTCTGAACGTGACGTACGTGACGTAACAGTAATAAACGTCAGCAGTGTCTGTTCTTTTAAATTTGCCGTGGGTGTCAGGAGGAGCTGTCACGTGCTAATGCAAAACTTATATATGTAAATACTTGTAAATAAAGGATTTAGCATTCCGTGGGCTGAGCAGTATGCATGTATAGATACTCCGTGGCCTATCTGGCTGCAATCCAAGAAGAAGCCGACTGACTGAATCCACGTAAACGGGCCAATCTTCATAAAGCTTCGAGTAGATATCTTGGCTTCCGCGACGACGAGTCGCTTTACGAGCCATTTCATTTTTTCAATTTAGATAAACCGACGCCGCACGGCCGTGTGTCGTTGATCTTGAGGCTTCGCCAACTTCATGGGGATAATTTACCGACTAGTGGGTCGTCGGAACTGCGCGCCGTTTCTGCCAATGCGGGACAAACTATGGCTGTTCCACGCAATCACTTGCATAGTGTCCAGAACTCAGATTGTCTGCGGAGAGGTATAGGTGAGACCATCGTTTCCCGCAAGCATTCTCTTTACAAAGAGGAGATGGAATCGTGAGCCGGCCTTCCCTTGGAGGCTGATGTTTCGAATCCTACTCACAGGGGACTAAAGTACCTTGCAACGTAGCGCAGAATCTACCGGGATGTAGTCATGACTCACGAGATCTTGGGCAATAACCAGTCGACTTGAAGGCGGGCGTCTTCGCCCGAAGATTCGATTCGAAATCGAATCGAAGCGACAGAAAAGGGCACAGGGGATACATAAGTAGCGAGTGAGTAGTCACAACATTCGAATGGAGTGGTTCGACGGTGTAGCTAGAGTATCGTTTGGGTAAAATAGATGGCCGAAGGCAATCGAGGCTCATTAACACGGGACAGCCTGAGCAAAACAGCCGGGACGTCGGAAGACGAAGGACCCAAAGAGATGCTGCAGCATCGACGCTCGTAAATTTATCGGTAACAACTGGTTTAGTCGGAAAGTCTGTTCTGGCAGCCAGCATCCATCTCTGCGGAGCGATGGACCAGAGTCACACAAGTACAGTCTTCTCTGGAGAGCATACGGCTCATTGATTTACACTTAAAATCAATTAGCCTCTAATTGGCGAGGGAGTAGAGGGTGCCTCTGGTGAGCATCGAGTGCCGAGTGCCGACAGAGTCGGCCGATCTATTTATTGGCACAGTAACGACGACCCGAGGGAGACCGAGGATGATGTTTCGCTGCGTCGGGAGGGATTCGCGGTTCTTCCTCCTCCTCCTCCTCCCCTTCCTGCTCCTCATCATCTACTTTCACTCTCTATGCTCGTATCGTTCCAGCCGTTCTCCTTCCCTCTACCTCCACAAGTACATATGTACATACGTTCTATTCGTATGGGACGACACATATTCGTCGCAGCGTTTTGCTGTCACTGACGGCCAAACGCGCGCTGGATAGTCGGAGATTGACGAGGAGAGCCGAGACTTCATCGTTCGGAAATCGTCCGGACTTCAGAGTCGCACGTGACGCTCTTCGGGGACTGGAGAAAGAGGGTGGCTTCTAAGTACAGGAAGCGGGTCCAAGATCAGGAAATTTACGAGCAGCTTAGGAATTACCTAAGCAACCAGAGGAGCTGATCGTCGCTTCACTCTCTGCAGACCGTATCGGCAGAATCGCGATTCTTCTTTGTTCTCCCAAATAACATTCTACGGCAGTTTATATTGCGTCGTCCGGTCGTTGTGTCAGGAGGAAATGAGCGCGTAAAGATGAAGCTCGTTCTGGGCGCTGCGAGTGCTGTCGCACGGGCCATCGGCCAGAATCGGCCGCTTGCGAGTCGCATGCGCAGGAACGTGTTTGAGGTTTTGTGTAATTAGCAGGACAAATGTTTCCCGAGAAAACACTGCTCCGATTTGGTTTAGTATTCTTCCCAGGAAGTTGCTTCGTTGCACCGGACATGTCTGTGAAGCCGTGAGGCACCTCAGCCTCCTGAGCGTCGCCGACGTGTGTCGTGTGCTGATTTGGAAAAAAAAAAAAAAAAAACAAGAACAAGACGAACAGAAGCATAGCTGAGCAGGGCGTGCTGGTCCGCACTTGCACGCACGAGAAGAATATACGTGTTCTCCATACTGCAAGGAGCAATTTATGAACTGGGGACTGATTGCTAAGATAATCGGACACGAGGAATCGTTTAGCTGCTGCGCATGGCACATTGCACTCTCTTCCGGTAGGAATGCATGTTCCTGGTAGCGGACGTAATATACGGAGACAGTCAGCACGCTCGCGATATATTGCTTTAGCTAAGTGGTTGTGCGCAGCCCCTGCGGGATGGCGACGAGACGACTGCCTCAGCGAACTCTATTGCCCTCGACCCTGCCTAGGAACCGTGCGGGGGCCACGTCGTGGCGAATCCTTCCCGGACGACGATGGATCACGGAAAAATCAAGGCTTGGAATCTCCTTAGATAAATTCGCGAAGCACGCTGGCAGATGCGCGTTGCGGTACCTCATGGGACTGACGACGCGGCAATGAAGCCTGCAAGCATCGGAGAAGGATCGAGTTTCGAGTAATCCTGACGATTATTCTAGTCCATTTGCTCACATGCGTCATGTACTGTTGAAAACATGAGAAACGTCAGAAATGTCATGGGACCGTTGCAGCCAGGTCCGGCCGTCGCAGCATATTCGTATGCACGCGTGATGCGTCACACGGTGAGGCGTGTCATTTCTTTGTTCCAGGCTTTGTCGTTCCATCGCAGCGCGACCGTCAACTCCTCGGAACACGTTTACCGACTTATGGAGAACGTCCAGGGCGATCGCTGTCGGCGGGTCAAGGTCGCGCTCGCATGCATCATGCTGCACTCAGCCATGCGTGCAAGAGGCGGCCGTGCGCGCGGCTTTCGCCGCTCGATTTGAATTCGTGACTGAAAGAAGAAGAGCAAGCAAGTCGAGGACTTGAGTGCGAAAGCACTGCTGCAAGTCGTGTTTTGTATTTTCGTCGAGGCTCTCAGCCGTGCGACACAGTGAATTTATTTCCCGAGCGCTCGAATTCGCGAGGCGTGAAAATAAATAGTGGCCGTCCGCGCCCGACCATGTAGTCCGCGTGCACGCGCTGTACGCGCTGTACGCGCGCCTGTGACTCCGTAGGTGCTCGCGGAGACTCCATTCCTCAGCCCCTTATTCTGTTCTTGTCCGCGCGGTTGCGGCGGCGGCGGCGGCGGTCCTGCTGGCGCGACTGCCGGCATTTAAATTGGCCGGAGAAAAATGTCCCGCTGACTCGTCCCGGGCGATGAGATAGATATTAGCTGAGCCTCTTAGCGCTGCTTCGCGGTTGACAAGTTTGCAGCCGTGCGCTCTTTTTCGCACCTTCTCTGTGTGCCCTGGTGCTTCTCCTCGCTTCTCCATTGGCAACCCTTTCCTCGAGTTCGCAACCCCTCGTCGAGTCAAGTCTGCCGCGTGTCAGGCGAACGACACGTTCTAATTGCGGCCGCGTCTCACTGGCTGCGAAACTGCGCCCGCCGACGCCACCGCTATGATTTACCAACTATACGGAAATAAAATGTGAGTAAGTGGCCCGTTTTCACGAAAGCATCGCTCGACTCACTTTCCAGACTGACTGCGAATGCTTGGAGCCTCGCGGACATGCGATATTCTTACTGCTCGGAATTTAGATTTCCCCTGGACATTTATTAGCATTTTTGGTAACTCACGCGTGCCTACGAGTCCGTTCATGCATACTGGTAGGCAAGGCAACGGATCGAGAGTGTGCAATGGCTATCAGTCGCGCGCCGCTGATAGCCACGAGTGATCTTCTTAAGGAAGATCGACTCTATTCCAGCCGATTCAGTGATAAATTGATAAATTGCTAATAAATGTGTGAGTCTCCTACAGTTGGTGTCTCCGAACGGGAAGCTTTCGTGGTAAAAGGCAAAAGAGTGGAAAAAACCTGTAACTGCGAGCGCGTGGCTCGTAAAGTCGCCAAATCTTTTCATTATCACGCAACGTAAGTGACACGTATATCATTCTAAGCGGCTATTCCGACGGCATTACCCGGGAAATGGGACCGATCCTGGCAGCCAAACTACTTCCAAGGTTTTCGCGCCCCGCACAGCTTCAACGAATCCATAGGTAACTTCTCTTATGACTTCATAACGTCCCAGGATTAGGCCTGCGCTGTGTGTGTCGCGACGAGCGTCCCACTGACTAGACCCTCTGCCAGCATCCTTCTTCTCTTAGGAGCGCCAACTTTCTCATGGAAACAGCCGCACATTCGGCATCTTACGCTGCGTCCAAGCGGAGGACCGAAGTAAAGAAAAGTCCAGATCACAGAAATACAGATCACGTGTTTTCTGGAATTGCGCACGTTACGGTCTTGCGGGCATGAAGCTACGGGGATTTTTATGACTTTGGGATGCACTGCGCGGAGCCAGCCTCCGTCGAGAGATGAGGACCAAAGAGGGACGCTGGTCGTCGCGAAAACAGTCAAGTGTTCGCTACGAGACGCGTTTAAGGCTAGTAAAATGATAACGACTGCGGCTGACGCATGGAGCCTAAACTCCCTTTTATGCTGTCAAATTACGGGCCAGCATTCCGTTTACTGCCGTCGACGTCGCGACGTAACTGCATCGCGACGCACGCATAAAATTATACCGTTGCTGCTGTGCGTCAGGACGCCAAGGGGACGCATGCAGATTGTCCCCCATGTCGGAGTGCACCCGATCGATCCTGAGGCGACACTCACCGGCCATTCCTGGCAAACCTGTGGGAAAACGCGATGCCCGTCGAACGGCCGTTCGATCCGCATTAACGTGTGTCAAGTGGCGCGAATGGAGCGAATGGAGCGAATGACGGCGCGTTTACTAGCAGTTAAAAAGCAGGAGGTCGATTAATCAGGATTGCAAAGTGGCAGTCCGATACTGCCTATATAATTCCTACTGGTGTCTATATAATTCCAAGGGCCAAGGAAACGCAGCGCCGGTTGCAGCCAGGCGGGGCACGTTGCGTTAATAGTCGCATAGCATTGAGAATAATTCCGGTGTCAACGTTTCACTTTGCATTCAATAAACGGCAAAAACCTAAGTCGGTCAGCTGAACTCAATGCGCCTTTAGTTCGAACGCTAAGCGCATGTCCCATAGCCAATGAGAGTTCTCGAGGAAAAGTCTGGGATGCGCGTTGCAACTATCAAGCCTCTCTATCCTCTCGCGCTAGTCCGAATCCCAGAGTTTCCCCGTGGGTTCGCGCGCGAAACACGCCAACTTTAATCTGCCTGCTGCGCCACGTGAGGCGTTTGCGGTGGCGTCCAAGAGGCCTCATGCGGACGAACTACTATGCGGCGCATTCATCAAAACTTCCGCTGAATCTTTCCAGCGGAGTAAATAATATTCACTCTCTGATTGTCTCTCTTCGTATTTTTCACTAGCACATTTTACATTATTTCTCCCCTCTTAGCCACTACTGTAGAGATTCAATTGTGGCCAGATGAAGCCTTGCTGTTTTCTAAAAATTCATCTAACGTTAGCGGTTGTTACGCGAATAGAAAACGAAGGCAATTTATATTTTTTTGAGTATCGATTCTGTCGTGTATTTATTCGTATATGTAGAACAGTGTGCGAATGAGCTGAGGCTCCACAGCGGCAGGACTTGCAGCTGCGGAAGGAAGGAAGGAAGGAAGGAAGGAAGGAAGGAAGGAAGTTGGGTACGGAGCCTCACGGAATTGGACAGTACGAGGGAAATGATCCCAGTAGTTGGCATCCCCGAAGGATCAAACGCGACCCCAGGATCGTCCCGAGTACACTAAGCCACGGGCTGTCCTGCGGCCCTATCTGCTCGGGTCAGGGGGTTGGAGTTATGTCCCTTAGAATTGGGGGTAGTTTTAAAATTATGGGATTTGCGGTGGAGTGGAGCCCGTCCTACGCAAAATCTTCACGCAACCAGTTATACCGGTCCTTGCCGCCCTTCCTGCTCTTTTCAGGCAGGTCCTCGATGACCGTAGATACTTACGACTCACCGCAGATTTCCTATAAATATCCCACTCGAGTCCTCCGGAACGCCGAGAGTACACGGGAAGACAAGTATAACTTATCCTGGACACGATCATAAATCGCCTATCGAGTATGAATCAGGATTTTCAGGTCAGGCACGACCGCACCGCATTGAATTCCCGTACGTAGACCCAACTCATTGTCAGACGACGCACGACGCGCGTCCTGCGACTCTCGGACTTGAGCGTTGTCCTGGTGCGCTTATCCATTTCTAACGCCTGCATGAAAAGATCGAAACCTTTTTTCTGGAGAGTTTTCGAATGGATCCTGTCGCGAGGAATCCCCGACGAAAACGAGTCCCGTGAAAAACGGTATCCTTTGGCACATGGCGTGCAGCACCCTGCTTCGCAAAGGGAGACTCTTTTCTTAACCTTTTCGCACAGGCACATGGCGTTTCATGGCTAAATCAAACTTCCGCCGATCCGAGTGCTGTTTGCACCAGGAGATAGAGACTCCTCGAAATACGGCCGGATCATCGCTTAATTCGGGAGATCAGAGAAGCACGTGACGTCGACGGTGATGGCCTACCGTAGAGTTTGCGTCGACCCCAGCGAGTGAAGCGTGTTGGGTAGTAATCGCGCGTCGTTAGGGTCCGCACAATGAGTGCCAGGACGCGATTCCACGATACCCTCGGCCATTGTCTACGGGACGAGAATAGGCCATGTCCGTGACGGCTGTGGCTTAACCTACGCGCTTTTACATGCCCAAGTGCTTCCATTGTCGTCGCTCGTGCTGCACGCGTCTTCCAGTCTTGTCTTGATAAATCCCAAAAAAAGCTAGAAAAAGGCCACTTTTCATCGTTTCTCCGTCAGTGTCGACGCGAGCTGTAATGAGGGATAACTTACTGGATTTACGAAGCAAGTGGATCCGGATGTCGACTACGTGAATATTAATAACCCTCCCGTCTAACTTTTTCGCGACTGCGTTTGTTACGACTAGCCAAGTTCGGCCATCCAAGTGCTTCCAGGAAGAGAAGAGAGCGACTGGAAAGGATCCTAGAGAAACGCGGCAGCATCCCGAGGGGGCTGGGGAGAGGAGATTGTTCTTCGACGCCTCAAAACACTCGGATGCAAATTCGAACGTGACTTAATCAGTCACGAGGATAAGCCGCCGGGGTTGGACTGGCTCCTTCTAGAATATATTACAGTAGCGCAGCATAAGGGCTGGAACTCTTGGGCATTCTCGGAACTTGGTTGCAACTGTTACGAGGAACTCTAAACTTCTCTCTCGCGAGGAGGCGAGGGACCAGCCTCTAGGAATCGTGGAGCACAACTTGCATCGGGTAGGACAGAAGCTGGCACGGAAAGCCAAATGGAAAGAAATAAGAGTTCTGGAAAATGGAGGAGAGCGTACGAGACGTAACGGGGGACGCGGGATGGGACGATCATTAAATCGCGTGCGTGGCTGGGAGCATTCCGGAAAGGCACCCTTGGAACCGCGAAGCCAACCCTCCGGGCCCATAATTCTTATTCGGTCTGCAGAAGGCGGATCGAGTTCTCGTGCGGCGAATACGCAACTACGTGCTCGCTTTACATATTGTTTCCTGCCCGTTTCTGATGTGAAGCTGAGCACACATCTTGCGTGTATCGTCGGCCGCGTTCTGCATCCTCCCCTTTCAAGTTCCTCTTCACTGGGGTTCCTTGCGTCCCGTGGCCTCTAGAACTTGCCTCGTCTCGACTGCACGGTTATCCGCTAAGGGGGCGCGGAGGCGGCAGGGAGGTCGTCGCAATATGCAGGGATTTCCTAGGAATAAACAAACTTGCATGGAATATAAATGCAGCGATTACAATCGCTCCACGCCGGCTGGCAGAGTGCGAAGAAGCCAAGGACTCGCTTGTATTTTCAGGGATCCCGCGATCGCGCTACGAGCGTACAGAAGAGTCCTGGAATAACAGCGATAACAGACCCTCGAGTTTTGGCTGGATACTCTACTCCCTTTTCCCGTGGTCCAAAATACGTGTGCTCCCCCGCAGCAAGTGTCCAAGCGTCCCGATGTCAAAGGATCCTAAACCGGGGAAGGAACACGCCGAGGTGACGTTCCTCCCTACCGCGCTTTCAAATTCCTCTACTAACCGCCTCGCTTTCCTGGCAAATCCAACCCTTCCACATATTGATATTTTTAATGAAACGATTAGCTGCCGCAACAGTGCGAGCAGCTGTCTACGCGTAATCGCAATGCGCTACGAAATTATTGAAACCTCGAAGGCGACAGCCAGAGCCTGAGCGCCAACCGTTTCTCCCTTCTGTACCTTCGCAGCGCCACTCCGTTTTCTAATCTCTTTCACGTCGCTTCCGCCCTGTCTCTCGCGCTCTTCCCTCAGGAGTACATTCACCGAGATTTCTAGTTTGCGATTCCTCGAATCCTCGAATCCTCAAGAAGCGCTTCTCTCCGCTATTGTTTCACGGTGAACCAGCGACTTAGCGCGGTTCCTCTAAGATAAGGAACCGACAGCAGAAATTCTCCCAATCTCAGAAGTGCGACTTCTTCCAACTCCAGCGGTGTCAGAAACACGGAGCTAAGGACTAAAGACGCAGGGCCAAGGGATCTGGTGAATCAGAGGATCGACCTCCTACAGGTTCCGGGTACTCCTAACTTTCGAGATTTCGAGCTGGCTTCCTCCTTCGCTAACTGCCGTGATCCTCGAGTGGAGACAAAGTAGAACGTTTCACCTCGATCAAGTGTATAAAGTCCATGGAGATCGAAAAAGTGAGAGAAAGAGAATCTTCGAGCGTACGTACGTACGTGCTTCCTGCCGTCCTGCGTACTGGTGCTGGTAGTGGCAGGTAGTAGTACATTAATTCGACGAGGTCCAAAACCAATTTCCAGAGGTCCGCCGAAGTGAGGAGGCATCTCGCTCGGCTAGGTCGGATGAAATTCAATCTGCGGATGCCGCTGGAAAATAATTAGCACGCCCAGCGCCCCTTTAAGGTCCTGATCCAGGGGATTGCTGACGTAATCCCCCAAATATGAATATAATTTGCGAGGAAAACCTGCCAAACCAGCGGGATTCGATACGCCACGTAAAAGCCGGACTGGTTGAAACCTCGTTCAAACGTTTACGTGCCGTAGTTCGTCAACCTGTCTCTCCCTCATGACAGTTTTTCCGAGTAGCTCTTTTTATCCTTCACGCGTTATTCTCGATTCTACCGTCGGGTCCCTTGACGCACGATCATGAACATTCGGTGGAAAACGTTAACGCCCGCATCGAAATACAGCCAACTGGCCGATTGGCTTTTCTCGGCAATTTCATCGGACGTCTTCGCCAGGATCCCCAGCCCCACGTGCTTGGAGCCACCAATGGCCTCTGGGGTTGGCGGTGGCAGAACTGAACCCACCTCAAACCCCGCACTGCACTACTGGCTTAAGCTTCCGAGAACTGGCACGAACCCAAACACACGTGGAAGCCCCTTTATTAATATTACCCTGGGATTAACACAATTCCTCAAGGGGGTTGCTTGGCCCGAACTCCCCTCGGCAGGAAAGAGAATCGGTGGGACGAGACAGAGAGATATGTAGAGGTCGGAGGTGAGACTACAGGAAGGGTGGGTTTCACCCTGCCAGACCAAGTGGCGAAAGGGGTGCCAGTTTCGCGAGAGCATTGCACTGATTGTCTGCGCCACTAATGGGAGCGAATAGTTGGGATATTTTTGGTACTAAATGCCACACAATGCCAACTAGTCGCGGGTCAGCCAAACTGCCAAGCAGCGCACCGAACCCAGGAATGCCATTCCGTTCCAGCTGAATCTACGTGTATACTCGGAGAATGTTTAAGGGTAGGTAGGTTAGGTTAGTATACGAAGCTTGCCGAGCGACGAGGAAGAGTTCGGGGAAGAAAGACTTCTATACATTTTCCAGCTGTGCTCGAACAGCCGATGTCACGTGGTAACGTGCTACCAGGCTGCGTTCGTCGTCGTTCGAATGAGATGATCGCGTGTCAGCTACTGTCAGCGGAGCTCATGGAAACGCGCCGTTACGTCGATAACGCGACGCGCTCGACTAATTCAGCGTCCTGTCTACCTCGCAGATTCGGTCGCTACGAATTTTCAAGAACTCCGCGTGTAAACGAATCGTCCCCCTTCGGGCTTAAAATTGTCCTCATAATATTTGTCTCCGCGGTGCAGGAGACCTTAGCTTGGCTGCTGCTCCCGGATTTACTTTGCCCAACCGTCCCTCCAATCGAACGAGGACGACTATTGCGGTTGACGCGTCGAGAACCGAAATTGCCTCTTCGCTGCCGCTTCGCCTGCCGCGCCAGCCGATACTCAAAAACTCATTATCCAGGCATTATCATCTTTAATTCGTTTTCGTCCCAGGATTATTTCAGGATTAGTTCTTCCCAAGGACCTTTCGATTTCTTATTCGCGGTGGGCACCCACCCCATCGTTTCTCGCGCAGCTCCGTCTGGGGTAGCAGAGTCTCGCTTCTCGGCAGGTTACGAGGGTAAAGGCGAAGGCCAAGGCGAGGGTGCGGTTGGCAATTATGGAAACGTCAGAGAGCTCGAGGGTACACGGACATTATCACTTCGTGCGATCGACATTTAACTTTCTTTAATGGGACCACCCCAGTCGGATCATCCACGCAGAAAGACCCCTCGAATGCCTCTAAGAGAATTCCTCCGGAAATTTTGAAAATACCGTCAATTCGATTGACGTCATGACAATTAGAAAGTTGGTAGTTAAGAGTTGAGAGAAACGGCGAATCAATATGCAATTAGGAAAGTCGCAACTGAAAAGTTATTAGATTGCATTTAATGATTTGCTTTCGAGAGGAGCAGAAGAGATTTTCAAGGCAAAGTGAAAGTGGGAGTTTAAAGGTCACGCGCGATCGGTTGAAAATTGCACCGATGGTTCATTCGAGGTCTATGGATCTGCGAAGGTCGAGAAGATTCTGAGTATAACTAGCGCCATCTGGAAGCCCACGCGAGAAGAGCAGGGAAGCTGCGCGAGAGGTCGCGTCAAGGCAGGGATCGATGGGTTTGCAGGGACCTGCAACGTCCGACTGATAAAGCGGTTGCACTACTTTCGATGCATCGCTGCTGCTGCACGTTGCTGCCGAATCATGAATTCACACGAGACTGCGCGACGAAACCGCCAACAGCGTCACGGGCGGCGCACGCTGCAATGACTCCTTCGCTCGCAGATATAGGTATAGCAGCTGCATGTAAATTGATTAGTTAACAGTTAACAGTTAACGTGGGCGTATCGCGAAATCGTGCCAATTAAACTGGCAATGCCAAAACGCAGGACAATGCGATGCACTCTGTCGGGTAGTAGAGCACCGCGGAAGATCTTTCACCGAACTATGCCCAAGCTTTGGTAATCGTAGATCCCAATTGATGTTTCGGCTGGCACTTTGGTTGGTCTTAAGTGCACGCATTTCAATTATTGGATGGAGCGAGTGTGCAATTCGGTTCCTCCGCGCGCGTGTATACACGGTGCCTAACCGTGCACTACCTCTACGTAGTGGCCGTCATTTAGTCAATTCCTGCGAAGCTAACCAGGCGACATCCCAGAAAACCTTCCGGTTGGCAGCCTTGAAGTGCAGCAAGCGACCAGAGAGCGAACAATGCGAGCGCAGGGCCACCTGTAACTAAATTACAAACGACTGCCCGGCTGGAAGAATAAATAGCAAGTGGTGCGAATGCACGAGCGGAGGTTGCGAGTTACGCGCGAAGGATCCACGAGTCGAAATAAATAATGAAATGAAGATTTTACGCGATTCCCGCTATCCTGACGTGAACTCACATTGAAACAGAAGGAGAAATCGTTGTCGCGTCGTTGGGGACGATTTAATTTTATCTGGAGCTTTTAGCGAGCCACTGGACGATTTTTCAAAGTCGAAGCGGGTGGCATGTCGCGAGATCATAATTCTTTTACGATGTATTAATGTCGTGTTAGCAAGCAATATAACAATGGTGTACGCTCGCGTTATGTCGGTAAGTCGCGGACGTCGCTGGTCACACACGAGGAACGTGCGCCACAATCCACGACTATGTCGCCCCACTGGCCCACGCACGCACACGCACGCACACGCACGCACACGCGAGACCCTCAACTAATGGACGAATGAGAGGGTGCTGTACCCGCGTCCGGTAAAGAATGCCAACCTGGGCGGTGGCGCGGGGAGAGTCTGCTCCCCACGGCTTATCCAGCTCCCGCAATCCTAAGCAAGCGAGTGTCCTGCTCCCATGGATGAGGTGCCCTGGCACTCTCAGGTGGATCGGCTGGGCATTGCTTGATATGTGTGCCCGCTAGGCATGCAGGCAGCAGCTAGTATAGTTGGCCAGTGGGCTGAGCTGAGCACGCACGCACCCCGGTGATCCATAACATTGTCAACCGGACACACGGTTCGCTGGGGCCAATCTCCATCGAAGATAAGGAACGGCGCTAACATTCGTCTAATGCCACGGAGAGCTCTGAGAGGCAGAACAGATAGAAAACAACCCACGGTACATCATTCTGTGGACTGTCGCGCGCTCTCTCTCTCTCTCTCTCTCTCTCTCTCTCTCTCTCTCTTTTTCTCTCATCTCGCGGGATGGATTTCATTGTTGTTACGTCGCGATTTTCAGCTAGCGTTTAATGTCATATTAACGGCACAAGCTAAGAATGCTGCGACATATCAGAGCCCTCATGTCGCTTTAAATGTCTTCTTCGCAGGACTCGCTCTGGTCTTTGCGCGGCGACCGATCGATCGGCCCTCGAGATATCCGGTGAGCTGTAAGGGCCAGATGCAAATATGCCTATGGGGCTTTCGTGGTAATTACTCGGCGCATAACTAGACGCGGAATTATGTATTCCCGGTGGCGTGCGGGAACGCAGCCTGCGTGGTTTCCGTTCGCGCGCCTCGTTCCTTCCATTTCCTATCGACGATACCGAGATCTAACCTAACGTAGTCGTATAGTTGCGTTTCGTGTATTGCGTAAAACGTGCGTGCTGCAGGACAGCACGCGTGCGTGTTGACAGTTTCACCATAGCGAAGGAATCCGTTGTGACGACTTTGGAAAAATCGAAATTATTGCGACGTGCGGGCAGCGTCACAGCTTTGTACGCCGAGTCTCTAGTCACTCTGAGTTCTGAATGGCTGGCAGAATCAGTGCACCGTGTACCCAGTGAAAAAGAAGATGGTTCAGTGTCATATTCCAAAGATCTACGTAGGCCGAGTACGAAGGACTGGAATGAATTCACAATTAGACTCTTATTAGCTCATTACCATTACTATGAAAATGCACAGCACCAGGTCCCAGCCACAGCGAGGCAATAGACATAACGCATGGACTGTCCGACGCAGGCGTCACGTTAATCGGGCCAGCCGTTTTCACTGGGTGGTCATCATGGACGAGGGTTAAATTTTTGGTGGCTCATGGGGTTCGTGCCACGCAGCAATATAATTACAATATTACACGGCGGGGCGATAACGTCATCCCACCACGCTGCACCACGTCCACTCTCTCTCTCTCTCTCTCTCTTTCTCCCGCTCATGCTCCGCTGCTCTCCATAATTAATTTCCCCCATAAAGTCATTAAATTTATTCATTTATATCTCGGTGATTGTGGACACAATGGTAGGCAAATATCTCCAGCGCCATTCTGATCAGTGTGATCAACCGATCAGTTAACGCAAGCGGCACCCTTTTACAATTCTTCGTGCCTCCTCGTTCGCCGCTGAAAAACTTTCTTTCCGTAAAAAGGGATGACAAGAAAATAGGAAGGAATCTAATATCTATCTTGGTGGAAAGAAACGACTTTTCCAGGAGACACTTTCTCTGGAATCGCACTGGGATCTCTCGTGCTTTCGGGTATCCGGATATAGGCGAGTCAAGTCGATGGAATCTCGCCCTGCCAGGGGTAATTCTCATTTTCCTATAGCGACGCTCGAGCGCGCTCATACACATGCAGGCGCGCGTCTACATGTCGCAGGCCAGTATATTTCGCGGTCTCGCGTGCCCCTTATCATTGGGCTTTTGGGACGGTATCGTGCGATGCGATCGGTCAGGTATTAAATGTTATTCCAGCCATAAACAATGGAGTCTACTAGAAGCCTAAAGCCCGCGGTCGTGGCAGAAGTCACATGGAAACGGAATGATACGCACAATGGCTGCAGCCGTCTATGATCCATTGGAAATATAACCCTAGTAATTCCCTAGATAACGGGAAGACAAGAGTGCTCGCTGCAGCCACAGTGTACTGGTCAGGTGCGATTGTCCACGCTTGCACTGGGCACGATTCGTTGCTCGACTAAGGTCTTTCGTGCAGGCACTCGATCTTATCGATCGATCAAGCATCGATAAATGCCATTGGAGGCCAGTTTGAAAGTTAGCGATAAGCGCGCAACCTCGTGAAATCATTCTGGCAAGTGTCTTTGTGCAAAGTCGCATTCGGTCCCTGCTTCCGGGTTCGATGTCGGAACGCAGGACACGTCGAGGATTCGCATTCGTATTCCAAACTCGACTGTCGTTTCGCAGCAGTATACATCAAGAGGACATCTCGCTCCAGCGCCCCAATGGGAACGCACTCGCGCGTCGCCGGATATGTCCGACTACACGTCCCGCGAGTTACGACGCCGAAATGGGCCCCTGGTCACGCGCCTCGTGAACTCTCCGCACCATCCTGGCCAACGGGAACGCGACTGTCTCCTTCGGGATCGCGCGTGGACTCTCCAGGTTCGAGAACGAAAAACGACTCTAAATAGAGGACCCTTGTCAACGCGACAGACAAATTAGTTTCCTTCTGCAGCGGCCCCACGTTGTCATCGGATTAGCCGTTCCGAGGTCCGATCCATCAAGGAACGCCCGATAACGATCTTAATTCGCCTGGCCGGTGGCCAATCGGCTCGTTCCTCTGTCTCGTAGAATCTCTACCTGAGCGCCATTTTAATGTAGAGCCCGAGGCTCTGCGATGCTCCGGCAAGAGTGGAGAAGGTGAAAAGCCGAGAAACACCGAGGAAACGAAGCCAGTTGCAGGATGGTCACAACCAGAGAATCAGCAGTGGCAGCTACCGAGCAGCTTCTTTACGTCGAAACGTGGGATTCCCGCGAGCGCGACTTCCTCAATGTGACAGGGATTGTTTAAGGAGTCTATCTGTTATCTGGATGGCTGGAGCCCTTATTCTCGTTCCCGAGAGGAGGAGGAAGAGAGACGCGTAAACTGAGCGGGTTGGCCGCAGCAACGGAAGCGAACCTATTGAAAAAAGGATTTCACGTCTTCGCGCTTCTGGAAAGTTAAGATGGACGTCCCTGCTGCATTTCGCGTCCCTCGCACGCTATTCCTCTTCTCACTTCCGCTCCCAATCTTCCTCCCTTCCCTTCTCGCGAATTCAAGGCGCAACGGAGACAAGATCCGCGTATCATGATCAATAGCCACTCCATCCATTCCCATTTATTCCGTTGCGGGCTGCTCGCGCATCACTGGAATACAACGCGCGAGAGCGGCTGATCGAGTGGCCGGCAGGCATGATGTATCGGGTTTCGCGTCCATAGAGATGCGGCAGGTGATCACCGATCCGTCGCTTTATTCAGGAAGGGATTATGAGACCTTCATTCAGGACGTGGCGCGCAGCTGGCGAGTTGCGAATTATTCGGAAAATAAACGGGAGAAACATGTGGAACGGGGTAGGAGAGAAGCTGCGACGGAGACAGTCGGGAGGATGGGGAGCATGAGGGGAAAACCAGGCATAAATTACAGGCAACGTGGCTCGGGCTAGGCCTCCTCGTAACTCGGTTCGCAGATAATATTTTGCCGGAGGATTAATATCGCCGTAAACAAGAGTGCTTACGGCTACTTCGACGATTTAGCTGGCTAGTCCGCCACTACTCTCCGTTTCGCTTCTTCCATCCGTTCTCTCTTGTGTCTCTCTCGCCCCTTCCGATTCTGCTGTCCTCGACTCGGCCTTGATAGCTGCTACGCGTCCGTCGATCCTTCGTTCTCAGAGTTTCTCGTTAATCCCGCACGATTGGCGGCTTCCTTGCTTCCTCATTTCGTCGAGGCTGCCTCCTGCCGCCGGCTTCCGTCAAATTCCATCCTCCTGTTTCTCCACGGGACCAGATTCCGTTTCATTCGTTGTAACCGTGGCTGCGATGCCGGCACAAGTTAAAAAATGTATCACTCCAAGATGGGCTACGAACCTAGTGAAATCTAACGCTTATTATCGGCACTATTTCTATGTTATCCGTCGGTTTGGCAATTGTAGCATCTATAATTCAATCTGAAATATGTGATAAGCGAGGAAACGTCGTTAGAAAACAGTGGAATTGAACCGACCAAATTGGAACAGGCTGCGAGGCGCCCACGCGACTACGAAGGCTCAATACTTTGAGACTCTAAAGATATTTTGTATAGACGCGCAGCCATTTGATCCGAGTGGGCACCTGTCGGAATCTATAATTGAATCTAGAATTGTCAACTACGAATGGTCTCAGGGAAAATATCGCGAAAGTCTTCGCTGCATAATGTCAAACGGGATAGCCAGTTGTGCATCGGGCGGGGATAATGCCGAAAATTAAGAGACACTTTGGTGGTCCAGAAGAAGGAGCTCCCATCCTCCGAGGCGTCGGCTCACTGTGGGATGGGAGCCATGGCTTCATCCTTGAATGATCGCAGCTATCGAAAAGTTTTAACGTGCCATTCCAGCTGACGGACGCACGACTGGTGCGTCCTAGTCTAGTCCTAGGAGAGACTCGTTGTGCGCAGCATACACGAGTACCATAGTGAAAGGGTCTGTACAGTTCTGGCTATAGGTGTAAGGAGCTGTATACATAGTTGGATCTCAGAGGAGTGTGCGAGACAGGACCCCGTGGTTGCGGCCACAAAGCATATTGCTCCTCGTGTTATTAGTTTCATTGTCGGGCGTGTAGTCTCATAAAGCTCCTTCTGCCGCGTATCCATGTAACACAAAGCCAAACCTTTTTACATAGGTTCAATGTGACGTAATTAAATATTGCTGGCCGTGTCCATGACGGTGTGGAGGTCGAGGTGGTGATTTCACATAAAAAAGCTGCCAAGGGAAGAAAAAGCGCAAATGCAAAGTACAGAGAAGAAGAAATTCATTGATGTTCTGGCATCAACCTCAAAAACACAAGACTCAAACAGCACACTACTGGCTCTCACTAGTCACTACATGGAGGAAGGCCAATTCGGGGTAAGAGTGTTGCAATCAATGAGAGTACAGTACAGAGAGATTTGAGATTACAATACGGAAACATAGGAATTACGTAAAGAATTGACATAAATATTGAGTCAAGGCAGTAGCAGTGCACGCGCAAATCTTTGTTCGCTTTGCTGTTGAGGAAGCCCAGGCGCAAGCAGTAGCGTAAAGCAGTTTGTGCATGAGCCTCGTCCGACGCTGTTAGGCAACCTGGTGCTGCTTACGATGGTTGGAAGACAAGGAGAAACATAAAACACCAAACCAAGAGAAAGACAGAGATCGAAGAGAAGCGCGATGCTTTAAAGAGAATTCATGGACTGTTCCGACCGTGATCTGACAGAGTCGCTCGTGTGGCTACCCGCTCTCTGCATCGCGATGAGAATAACCAAGCGATTGGCTGCAATGAAATTGAATATGCGTCGCGGTGATTCCAAACGCCTGGGCTGCTTTTTACAAATTAAAAACCCTCGGCTATGCGTCATGCGAAATATGTACAGCGAATCGAGAGGTTTGCAATTGTGTAGGTATGGGAGCAACCTCGGACCTACGAAGACTGTTTGTCACTCCAATTGCTTTCCGGTCGAACGAGTTTAAAAAAACGTGATTTCAGCAGGAATGCCCACAAAAAGCAAATCGAACCTGTCTCACCCATACACAAACGCACTATCGCAGTCTGTGACCTGTCGGCAGGAACTTCCGAAGTTCAAGTCGCAGCTCGTAAAAGGAACGAAGGGAAAGGAAAGAGAGTAAAGAAAGAAAGGGACGAAAGCGCGACAGGAATCCCCCCTTTCCCCCTTCCCTTCCTCGTCGACACGAGGAGGAAGCGATCGAGGAGCCAAAAGGAAAGGCAAAAGCGTCACTCCTCCACATTCTTCCTTCGTTGGCCGGTTGCTCAGTGATATATGAACTTCGTCGACTCCCCGGGGTCACCGGCCAAATTGATTCGAATCGTTCCGCTACAACGTAATGCCGGATAATTAATGATCGGCCGAGCCGATATGCTCGGTACGCAGAGCGAATCGGGGACTCGCGTGCTCGATTCGCCAAGGAGGAACAGAGGCAACGCGTGCCCGCCCTCGCGCGTCCTGGCGCGTCCTGGCGCGTCCTGGCGCAAGCTTAGCTTCTTCGTGGCGACGCGAGAGCGAGGGGAGCAGGGGGACGTCCGTCGGAATCTACGTGCGCCAGAGACGCGTTTCACGCGGAGCAATTAGCTCGGGGTTGCTTGCGCGAATTGAATTTCTCCAGCGGCAGCGCTGCCAACCGGTTAATCGTGCGAGCGATGCGGATTCTGGCAAATCGCTCTCGAGGATGCCAACGAACGCAATTGGCCGCGACTGTCCGTGATGAATGATGAGAGCGAATGAGGAGAGGGAGAAGGAAGCAAGGAGATGAAAGAGGAAGGGTGTGGAGGGGCGAAAACACTTGGCGTGCGGGAATAAATTGAAAAGTGAGCGCATCGCGTCTAAGTGACATAATGAGCGGGACATTGGATCACGTAGTGGCTGCAGAGGTTCGGTCAGGAAGCCGATTACGGCCTTTTTCTCGAGTGATCTCGCGCACAGCTCCGCTTATAGCGGCTACATCCTATATCGGCTGTTAATAATCTCTCTCGTAAAACTCGTTAAGATTCCGGCACGTTGTACGGCCTACTGATCGTTAAGGCTCAAACTTAAGACCGCGTCACTATTAACACTCTGCACCTGTTACCGCTGCTCTCTCTCTCTCTCTCTCTCTCTCTCTCTTTTACTGTCTGATGACGACGACTTTTCCACTCCTGCTCTTGCGCCATACTACGTCTCTCCTGACAGTTACTCGCTCGCTCTTATTGTTTCGTATTGGGCAGTAAGTCGCGTCGTTGGGAAGCAACTCTCATCTCTGGCGCACAGTTCGAGTTTTCGCGCGAGACTTCCACGCGGACAAGGAAAACCAGGAGACGTCAAGCTTCCAAGATTATGCCAGGCAGTGCAGGAGCGAAAAGGGGAAAAGGCCCGCGTTCCGCGTGTCCCGATAGAGCGACTGTTATCCAATTAGAGTGATGCAAAGCAGAGTCCTAGGTTGCACACAGTTCGCTACTCCGTGCAATCCAGCGGGCCACTGTGTGCCGTACTGCGTGCGGTGCAGAGAGTAGAGACAGCGGAGTAGGCGCGCTAGTTGGCAGCGCGCTTGGGAAATGGAGTGAGCTGGCCTGGTATGGGGTGGCTGGGCGCATTTACATGATATGAATATAATGGAGAGGGCTGGGTCGCGGACTCGACTACGAGCGCTACCTGTTGAACGGCGGGATGCAACTCCAGTGACCCAGAGGATTCGGGATTGACGCCAGCCGGCGGTGAATCCCCTCCGTGTGGCATCCCCGAGAACATTTCAGTTGCGCTTTTCTAGCGGCGACGTTGTTTATCGCATCTTCAGCTCGACTTCCGTTGCTCTTACCTCGGAGTAGCAACTGGGCGCTCACTTTCGTTCTCAAACTACGTATAGACAAGCAACCTCTCAAACCTGTGGCAACGCTGCGACTTCCACGGAGCTTCGAGTCACCTCCGATCCCGCTCGTTGGCGTCTTCCTAACTAACGCACCTCCTGTCTCCGAAAAACATATGTACATACATTGGACACGTCGGATTAATAGGCGGTTGGGCCGATCGACAGCCGATACGCTTCTTCGTGTCCCGTTTTCATAGTGTCTGATTGACGGCCAAGTTCACGTCAATCAGATGCTAATAGGATTTACGGAGGAGTAATGCGAGCGATGGCACCGCTTCGGACGCTTCGGACGTTACAAACACATATGCACACATATGTACATGCATGCACAAATCTTTCCAAGTATGTGCTGCTTATATATGGAGCATAGGCCACCTTCGAAAATCAACGGGAACCAATGTCAAATTACTGAACTCGTCGTGGCACCCGACGTCTTCTTCTCTTGGCGATGCCAGCGTTTCACGGGCTATCAATATTTAGAGATTATTATATTGGCAGTTGACGGGGCCTGATTGTCGTACGTTCCCATCGATATCATTCAGAGATCTCGAGACGTACCGTCTGATAGACACTGTACGAAACAGAAATGCATTCCCAAGCGTCCTGGGCGACGTCGCCATCAATAATGATCGATTCACGGCGAGAGCTAAAGAAAGTCGCGCTCGAATTCTTGCACGTCCTGCGTTGCCGTGTCGGATCGATAATGAAACGAGCGCTTTTAATATTCTTGCAGCAAGTTCATCGGCGTCCTGGTAGCCTGGTAGTCTGGTATCTCGGGGCGCAAGCAGCCTCTCTGGAATCGAGCTCGAGCTTCCCGTAATGCGAAAGCACTGGTCCTGCTGTTGCTGAAATAGCACTTTCTGCGTCGGTCTATCTCTCTTGCACGTTCTAGTAACCAGACGAGAGTCGTTTGCTCTCATTTGTATCACGAAGAGGCGAAGGCCAGGCGATGCTATGTAAATGAAGAAAGAAGGGCAGCCAATACAAAGGTGCAACGAGCAATAAAATCTCGACGAGCAGCTCAAGTTCTTGCAACGAGAAGCCAGGAGTACCTAAAGTCTGCCAGACTGCCAGTCAGCCAACGAATCAGCTCATCCTAGCGAATCATCCAAACGAAGCCAGTCGATTTACTTATTCTAGCTCGAAAAAGCATGATAGAAGGATTTCAAATTGCAGCCAGAAAGACCTGCGTAGTCTTGAAGAGTGTATCTACAGGGAATCGAATGAAATTTCAAGGATCTGCTTTTTCTTCCTCCCTCGAACCATCAGCTTATTCGTTAACGAGGATCAAGAGTAGTGCAGGGAAATGCGAACTCGATGCATCGTATGTATCCATATATATGTACACACACACACACACACGCGCGCGCGCGCACACACATATGGATGAAAACGTGAAATAACTTTACTTACGATATATTATTATAGATAAAAGCACCGAGGAGACGATATACGTAAGCAGTGCGATGGAAAGTTCGTGAGACGAAACTATTGATCATCTCCATAGGAAGGAGTGAAAATCGCGTTCAAGGGTGAATTACAAATTTTATTGTGCTCCGCGAGATTCCGAGAATTCGGGCAAGTTTTCTTCGAATTCCCTGTCTCTTCTCTCGAAGAGATGCTGCTTCACATATGGTGAATGTTTGCGAGATTTTCTGCCGTATTTTTCGCGTGCATTCACTCGATGGGTTAAGACCTACCTGTCCCACAAACTCTATTATGAATTAGAGCACGAAAGAGAGGGCACAGAGATGGATAGTTCGAAGAGAAGCCTACAGGGTCATAGGTCAAGTATTTCTTGAATTAAACAACAGTCTAATGTCCCGTTTGCTGCAGTACCTGAAGTAATAATCTTGACAAGGTCCTGAAAAGGGATTCGTGTAAAAAAGTCGAGATTTAAGCGTCAGAAGGTAGAATCCGTTAGTTGGACGCTGGGTAAACTAAGGGAGTAAGCAGTAATCCCCTTTGGTGGTCGCGCAAGATCATAAATTCCCGCGGGGGTTGTGAGCTCAATAAAAATCAAACGTTTACGCTTCCACTCGATAAAGCGTGTAGACGTAGGCGTAGAACCGCCATAATTCACAGACTGCGGTTCGGACGCACTTAAAGTATTCCAATAAGATGCTACTCGATCTGTTGGGCGATAATTGAAAAAAGAAAGAAAACTATAAAGGACAGTGGATGACAACGTGACGAGAGTGGATGGATGAATGGATGAATGGATGAATGGATGAATGGGTGAATGGGTGAATGGAGGGGGGCTACGGGAAATGCAGAGAATGCAGCGAATGCAGGGAATGCAGGGAATGCAGGGAATGGAGGGAATGGATGAATGAATCTAGTGGGACGAGCGACTGATTGTAAGCAAATCCTACCTTGCGAAGAAGGCTGCGGCTGCGCTGGCCTGCGCTGGAGAACCAGGTATGCCACTCACGTTGTACGTGTACTTGCTTTCCTGGTAGACATGGGAGGCGTTGGGCTTTGAGTGCGCCGATCTATGATAGTAATGATCGGGATACTTGTCACTGCAACCATTGGACTTGGCGAAACCCTCGACTGTCGGAACACTGAGCTTGCCTTGCGTGCCGTAACACTGATTCATCTTTCCGTGGCTCTTCTCGTGGGAACTCTGATGCCAAGACTTATCAGAATGTTGATGGAATTTCTCGTGCGAGTTGCCCGTAGCCGGTTTGTCTATGATCCCGTAGGACTTGAAGTCGTAACCATTGAGTTCGCCATAGTACTTGATGTTTTCAACCTTGGGTCCGGCTGAATCGTACGCCAAACATCTGTTCCTGGTCATCTGATCCTGATGGAACAACTTGGTCTTCTCAGCGTGACTTTTCGCGGTCTCCTGCAGGCCCTTGCTCTTTTCGCTTTTGAGCATTGATTTTTCGTTTATTCTACCCTGAGCTGCCTCGCTAGCTTTCAGCAGAGATTCTACCGTACCTTTCAGTTTCTCCTTTCCTTCCGGTGATACACTTCTTTGTATTATTACACTAGCACTAGCACCAGCACCAGCACCAGCACCAACACCAGAACCACTACCACTCACACTAGCACTAGCGTCGAGAGTCAGCTGAATAGGACCGGAAGCGCAACCATCGACACCGGGTGCGCTACCGTTTGGTTGGTTGACCTTCAACATGTCGACCGTCGGATCGGTAACAGAGTCATCGCTGCTCTGGTACTGGATTGATTCGTGCTGATGATCCGCGTCGCTGGGCTTGTGCGTAGGACGCTGGCGCGTCGGGACGCGTACTGCTTCTCGCGCGTTCGGCGTGATACTGGCCAGATTAGCGGGTGCCTCGGTGCCGAGCGCCACTCCTCTACTACTCTGACGGTGCCCTCGCTCCTCCTGCCAATGATAAGCCACCATGCGGTCTATCCTTATTCCTCATTTCTCATTACCGATTTTCGAATCTAGTTACCCCTTGAACTCCCATTTATTTCCTAATCCAACTTATCCCTCGTATGCTAAAGAAATGTTCTCGGTTAACGATTCGGACGTTACAATCGAGATATTTCAAGTGTCACGCATCATCATCCCACAACATATCTTCCCACGGAAGGTGAACTTACCTGGAGTCGTTTGAGATCTTCTTGACGTCTGGCCACTTCGGAGTACTTTGGCGGTGGCTCGGACTTTGGCGGCGTCTCCTGATACCGCGGCGGTCTCTCGAACTGGTGATACTTGGGTGGATCGATGTAAGGGTTGCTCTGATGATGTCCGTGGCTGTAGTTCGGTAGTGGGCATTCCGTTAGATCGGACTGAGACCTGTTCAGCTGGTAGCTGGGAGGCACGTACTTCTGATCGGGTTGTTGCTGCTGCCGTTGCTGCTGCGGGGACTTGTTCTGACTGGAGTACTTTGGTATCAGGCTACTCTTGTCGCGTTTATCGCTCTTGTCAGGCTGAATGTATATGGACTCCTTGGCTTTGTCCTGTTGCTGTTGAGCACGCGGTGGACCGTCGATCTCGTAGAACGTTAGCTCCTTCTTACAGCGGGTCACTTTATCAGCACCGAAACGATTGATCTTGCCATATTGATTTTCGAGTTTTATTGGCGGATCGATCTGATAGATCGTGACTTCTTGGGAATCTTGGGACTTTGAGCGCGTTTCGTTCTGCGAGTAACGCCGCCGTTCCGGCTGGGAATGACTGCGCGAGTATCTCTGGCTGAGCTTCGCCGAGGCATCTTGACCAGAATGCTTCATCGTGGCACGTGAATTCAATCCCAGGCGAACCGAGTTACGCCCGTACTCGAGGTATTCGTCTCCATACTTAAAGAACTGACGGGGCTTGTACTTCTCCTCGAACTGCGAATAATTGTACGTGTTGAAGCCCACCTGGTTGAAGTTACGGCTGAGATTGGTCGAGCCGTAGTCGGTGGACGTGACGGCCTCCATATTTATCTGGAAGAAACGAGAAGGGGAAAGTCTCTGTTAACCATATCGAATTCAAATCGAGTCTCGGATTCTATGGACGCGAGTGTCTGTGAGGTAGTCCTGGGACAGTTCACCCTAATGTGCCTCCTTCCTGTTCCTGCTCATCACAATCTGTAGTCCACGTTCTACGATTCCTGGTGGCGTCACTTTGGTCTGCGTCCACGTCCACTTTACTCCGGGAAATTCAATATACATAAAATTCATCTCCTATCCTGAGGAATAATAGGTTCTCCGAATTCTTCCAGTTTCTCGAAAGTAGCAAACGGCCGGTATTCCTGAGAGGACTAACTGCTAACATGTACGTCGCTTCAAGTCTCGTGCTTCACTCGAAGCACCGCGAATGACTCGGCTGATATAACGATTCGATAAATCAGCATCACCTTCGGGTGCTTAGGTCCAGTACTGCGTTGGCGAGTGAACATAACAAGAAGGACATGGAAGGACGTTCGAAAAGCAGCTACCAAGATGAGCTTGAGAACATTTTGTGGAAGACCACGGGACTTATTCCTATAGGTGTATGGGAATGTACAATGGAAAGTTGTCGAGAGAGAAAGAGAGAAAGAGAGTAAAAGCCAAAAAAAAGCCCTGAGTTCATACATCGAAGAACGTCTTATTCTTAAGCGACGTGATATTTGGCAAGAGGGAAAAAGCGTCGGAGCGATAAATAAATTCTGACGCCGAGAAGGCGCGTCCGTCCTGCCATCACTGCGAAATGCATACTGCCTTTGCGTACTCAAGAGCAGGGTGCGAATTTCACTTGGTGAAGTGGCAGCCACCGGAGAAGGGTGCAGGTCGTCGAAGATCGAATTGCTGAAGGAGTCAAGGAGATAGATTCGAAGTTCGGGGAAGAGAAAAAATTAACGACTAAGGTAAAGGTAAAGGGGCTTTCAACTCCAGGAACCGGTTCACTCGTCGACACTCGAGGTAGCGCACCTTCGCACACCCGAACGAACCGAAGAGGCACCGTTGAAGAATCGGGTCGATCGAATGCGGACTTTCGCTGCGTTGCTGCCTCGAGTGTGGATCGTTTCACCGCGTAGATCCAAAACTGCTCCTCGCATTCCTCTTAGTTTTCAAATTACAAATAAATGTATAAAAATTGATAGACATCAATACATACAGCGTATTCGAAATTGAAATTCCCCTCGGGGCATAATTTTGCTGATAATGAAGATCTTAGTGGGCGTGACCGACCGAGACTTGTTTATCGTCTCACCTCAAATGTACAATTAACACGTTGAAAAGGCGCCTGGGGTGGTGGATTCTGCTGGCACGAAAGAATCACCTTCCACTTGCTAGGCTGCTACCTCGTGACTCCTGGATTCCGCAAGACAGCAGCTTCACAAAGCCCTGGTTACACCCCCTTGACATGGACGAGAGTGTCAATGGCAGTGAACAGACCTCCGTCACTGTTCCGTCATTGCTCCGTCAGGGCTCGTTAAGAGACACGCGATGCTCCACAACCCTTAACACGCGTCTTCCAAGAAGACGCGCGCTGTTCGTCATTAAAATCCGATTAATGAGGATGCTTGTTTACCGGCTGGCCATGCGGTCCAGAAGCCGCAGCCACCGGGAAAAAATTCGCAGCGGAATTTCCGATACTTTTTCGGATGTTCACTTGCCGGGTACAGATGCTGCATGCCAACCGCGATCCGCGAGTCAGGCCGCCAACATCACGGCATATCGAGTAACGTAGTATTTTTGCGCGGGTTCGACGAAGCGTCAGATAGCGACGTTATTGAATATAGTTAGCGGAAGGGAAACTTTGCCACGACGACCGCCGTACTGCGTCCCGGTGGGCCTCTTTCATTTTTCAAATACTCATTCCATTCGACATTCGACCGTGCATTCCATAGTGGCCAGGAATTTCAGAACTACTCTGAAGGTTCGTGAAGACGAAACCGCTGCATGAGTCTATAGCCAATAGTGATCGGGACGCTTGTGTTCTATAAGGTCCATTTTCGTATTTATTTGTTTACCTTTAGTTCCTCTCAAGCAGCACCGTGAAAGTATCGAGCGTCTCGCAGGCATCTCACGTACGCACCCGTTCTACTTCACATAAATATTAATAATTTTCGAAAGTCCATTCTGTAAGACGATAACGTAAACGTTGTTTACGTTAGCAATAACAAGCCCGACTTTAACCGGCGAGGCCCTGGTCCTCGAGTGAGTGCCGGGCCCATTCCGGGGACCGTAATTATCCGTCGCACTAAAATTCAGCTGGCTCGATATCTCATCGTTGATACATGACGTCCCGAAGCGAATGGTATTACGCGGGAGATGAGCGACGCCAGGGCCAGACAAGAGAAACCAGGAGCCTTGGGAGCGGGGCGACCAAGATGGAGCTGGAAGCGACGCGTCTGCAGAGACGCTTCAGTTTCTCAAGCAGACACGCTCCTAGAAATGGCCGGCAAGCAAGATGCGCAGCTGGTCGAGGAGAGAATTCTTTTTCTTTAAACTGCGACGGAACTCGGACGAACTCGCACGAATCGCGAGCTCCGAGGCTTCAGTCCCTCTCGTGAGCTTATGAGCTACAGGAGCGTGGCTGCCAATCGTCGCTCGCAACGGACGCAATTCACCCTTAAAACAGCACGCTGTTTCTCAAGAGTGAAATAATTTTTGTCAGAGAAAATAATTTCTTGAATTTTCTGACGTTAAGTAGAAGATAAGTAGCGACGCCGTGATTCACGTGTGCCGCGCTATCGGTTAATTGGCCCCACTTTGCAAGGTAGGTGCGATAAGAGAATTTCGGTTATGGTGGACGCGGCATAGACTTTAGGAGAAAGAGGAGAAAGAGAAGAAAGCAGGATGAGATGAGAGCGGAGCAGCACAGCGTTCCAAGGGCATCGCCGAATAAGGGCACGACTGTGCGGTCGCTCATCACAATTACGGATTAGCCATTCTCCCTTTCGTAGTATTCTCGTAACAGGGCTGCTCCACAGCCACTTGACAGTCGCTGACCTGCCTCAACGTGGTTCTCGAGTGAATGACACACGCGCGGACGAAGAAGCAAACGAGCGAATGAGAATCTCTCATTTTGTTTAGAGCGCAGCACGTGTCATAGGTCGTTCGCTTTGAGGTTAGCTGCGACCATCGCCGAGGGCTTTGCCGCTCGGCTTCTCCTCGTAATTTTCCTTGATTTTCCTAGATTCTCCTAGTTCCGCGTAGCGTGGGATTCGCTCGAGTAGACGCGTACTCGCGCGAGGCGAAGGGGGACGGTACGGGGGACGGTACGGGGGACGCGGTGAAGGGGGAGAGGGGCAGATCAAGGGCCAACGAGATAAGCGAAGCAACGAGATAGGATGCTAGATTCAGGGACTCGAGGAGTCTGAATACTGAGATGGGCGAGCGGGAGGGGCAAGAGTCGAGGGACGCGGCTTAATCTTACCAAAAATGATCATGCGGCATCGCTCGAATAAATGAGACGTGCTTTTAATACTGGAACTCTTACGCGTCGAGGGATGGGAAGGCAGAAACGGACGGAATCACCGACTGATGGATGGATGCGGACGGATACGGTCGGAACGATGTGTGGGTGAAAGATGCTGTGGACGGACGTGGGGTGGAAGCGGCGAGAGCGAGCAATCTCTTACGGTTGAATTTGTACTGCTTTGGGAACGCCCTCGATCACTCTGAATAATCATCACGCGACAACGGCTCTCGCGTCATCGTCTTTCTCGCAATTGAGAATAGACGCCCAGCTCCGGCATCTTCGTGGCCGGGGAGTAGAGAAACGCACGGAAACAGCCGCCACGGGATGCAGCGCGATGAAAATGGAGGGAGGGAGCGAGCCGAGGACTCCTGATACAAAGGGAAGTAATAATAATAAAAAGAACGGGCAAAGGATCTTCGAACGCTTCGCCATAAGCTGAGAGAAGCAGTGAGGACCAACAGGATTGCTGTATAAACATTTGTCACCCTCTTGCAAGTACCGGCCCAGCCAAACACTCTCGGAGGGAATGGTCCATCGTCCTGCTACAAAAGATCCTGTGAAGATGAAGCGACGCGTAGCGACTGATTCTCAAAGTACCTACAGAGAATTGAAGAACCAGATCGACCGATCGGGCCGTATTAGGAATCACTGGACTTTCTCTGGCAAATAATGTTCGAGCAGCGCTGGAAAATCTTGTTTTTCCTCGGGTTGCTCGGAAATCACGCAATTAATAGATCAGAGAATGATCGTGCACGTTGGCGCAGCAGCGATGCACACGGCGGCAGCCAGTCACCCCGCTGACTGGTGATTATTTTTCTTTCATTAGGCGAGGCCACTGGGAGCAAAGGCTCGAGGGTGGCCAACAGGGTAGCGACTAGCCACAAGGGTGGCCTATCCGGTGATCTCGCTTTTGCCACGCGAACTAGCCAATTTCTAGGAAAGCATCTTCCTCCGACCTAGCGACGACGCGACTCAGGACTTGCAGGAGATATTCCTTGGAGAAACAGAGAAAGGATGAATTACTCGGTCTCTTGCAGAGTGCACTGCACTCGAAGACGAATATTCGGCGACGTGTACTCGCGAGTACCTACACGCACGTGCCTGCGCGTCCATGTATGCGACGACAGCCCGTAGCGGAGCGGAGAGGCGCAGCCCGTTGGCGAGATTTAAATCATTCGAGACTTTTGCCAATCCAATCTCGAAGGCAGAGAGCCAGGAGCGCGAAGGAAGGCTCGCGACTTTCCGATTTATGAACTAATCGAATAGCTAACCAGTCCGCAAATTGAAAAGCTTTTCTGGCAGTGGCGCAAAGTTCCGAGGGACACGCAAGTCCTGCCTCGGCTACAAGCCTTTATGCTTCGGGGAGAAAATTCCCCTGCAATTGGTTTTTGCTCTTTTCTCTCTTTCTCTTTCTCGCAACGAGCAGCTAACCCCGTCATCTCTCCCTCGCCGTTGGTATCGTCGTTCGCAAACACGCCGCGCATTTGTCGAGAGTCATGCGAGCCGTGCGACGCGTTCAGGGCTTTCGCCAATGATAAGAGAAGATGCACCTCGCAGATGGCGCTGTTGGAGACACAAAAGATATTTCAAATGCTCGCGAAAACACACTCGTGCAAATCGCCTTTCCTCCTCGCCTCCCTCCGCCGGAAGAAAGCTACTCCGAGAGAAGCGAGGGACTTTTACAATCCACTGTTATCCTGCTGGCAATTTCGAAGGACTTCCTGCACGTGATTTATTTGTCTCGTGAGTATCTTAAGAAGCCCGCCGGATCTTGAGTGTTCAGATAATTCTACGTGGTAGAGCAACCTGCTGCCAGAGAGGCAGAAAGGTCAAGAAAGGAGGACGACAAGAGAAATTGGAGAAATGGAAGGGGCGTAGTAAGACTCGCGGAAGCCAGGAGGGGGAGGATGACGCAGTCCTGACTGAGACGACAATCCGGGGCGCAAATGCTCCGAGGATTTAGATTAGGGGTAGGATCGCAAAATGTAAAATGCCAAGGTGCATCCTTGCCACTTGTTTGTTTAGAGGATTTGAAAAAGCACACATGCGAAAAGCACGTCTGAGTAGGTTCCTCGTAGGGTCAAGGAAAACAATTTGACGAAAGAGAAAGAGAGAAGTGAAGGAATTGGAGTAAAGGCGATGCTTGGTGCCAGAAAAGCGACGGCAAGAGAGACTGAGAGGGAGAGAGATTTCATTTATTCGTCGGAGCACAAAGATACTCTGTGGACATATGTAGGTTAACGTGCACCCTTAATAAATGAGTCTCGCAACCTTGAGACCCGTAACGGCGGAGCTGATTTTGATCCAGCGTGCTCCAGCCAACTGACACGAAGCGACGCTGCGACAATCAAAGAGATCGAGACAGCCAATGGAAATAGCCCCAAAGTCCATATCACTCCGCGTCCCTTTCTCATTCGGCGCGAGCAAACAATCTAACAAGCAAAAAGTTCCTCTTTTTAGTTTCGGGATTGACCCGCGCGTCAAGGTTGTTTCGATGCTTGTTAACAGGTTTTTGCTACGAGAGATAGCGAGCGGCCCCGAAGCGTTGAAAGTTACGGAACGAGAGGGTGGCCGGTCCTTCGTTAAGAGACGTCACTGAGGCACCTGATGCCCGATTACGTTTGCACCCCGCACACATGGGGTTCTCGACTCTGCCGATGCTAAGGCGCTTGGGCGACGACACTATGACGGATGGGAATGTCACCGCTGTTTTCCCCCCTCTCTCTCTCTCTCTCTCTCTCTCTCTCTCTCTGTCTCTATCTCTCTCTCAGGACGGTAATATTGTACTTTTGGAAATGACCGATTCGCGCAGAAAGAGATTTGGCCCATGTTACAGCCGCACCACTCGATATTCTATATAATTCATTTGCCCAGACTGCCCAACTAGCCAGCAGCAAGACTTTTCCCGTCCTTCGATTTTTACACTGGATTAGGTCGAGCTGTTCAAGTTTCTTGGATATCGTTTCCACAATAGTGGAGATGCACTGGAGCGATGAGAATGCCGATAATGACACGTATAGCTCTGCGCTCTGTGCTCTGATTTCACGAGACTCCAGAAAGAGAGAAACCACGGAAAAATGAAAGAGGTAGAGTGGATAAAATGAAGGCAGCTCGTAGAAAAGGGGCAGACGCGTCATTGAATCTGGGCGCGTGCTCTCTCTTCGATTATTTCAATGCTCATTCGGCCAACTTTTCTGTCTTCCGTTTTCTGACATTCCCACAGAATACAATGAGGAAAGAAGGGGACCGATGTCGAAAGTTCACCTAAAGAGAAGAGCTCGCTGAATTGCGAGGTCGCCGGGGTCGAAGTTTGTTTCGTAGGAGGGAGAGTTAAGGACAACTTGATGGATTTTAACCCTAACCGGGATTCGATTACGCACCCCCCAGGACCCATTATGGTTCTCGCTCTCGCGCACCCTGCTGCAGCCGATCAGTCCTGAAGCCAACTGGAAAGCGTGACGTGTGCGATTTCCGGAATTTATCAAGGCGCAGCGGCAGATTAAACTGGCGAGGGATTCCCCTCTGCGGGAAGCGCACGAGCAGATGCAGAGATTCCTTCAGCGACATCCCTCATTTTCTCGTCCTGATACCCGACGCCTCGCCGGATCGGCCCGACAAAGCGTAAGAACACCGATGGACCTTGACGTGCGAGACTGTGTCGCTCCCGTTGCGTCAGCTGGGACACGCTGCGATCTGCGATGCAGCGATCCTTCAGGATACTTATGTGCGTCAGGAGGATTTCGCAGTGCCGGCTGAAGAAGGGGAGCTGCTATGTGGAGATCGCGCTCGGAGGAGACGCGAGGCGCGACGGAGGCGTCGGGCGCCGTGTCGGTCCTTTAATCTTCCCGGATCAAAATGGACGTCAACAGCGCGAGTGCGAGCTCACGTGCCAACGTGCCACAAGGACCTGATTGCTTCGTGTATTCGAGTAGAACTCTAACAGCATTTCAAAGGAAAAAGGACCGCATGGAAAATTGCATTGTAATTTAAACTCCTAGCACCTCCTAGCGCTGAGAGGAGCGACGCACGGAAACACTCGAGCGTTTCACTGGATACACTCGCGATTTGTCGGCTCGAACGTCCTCGACGGCGATGGCGCAGGCAGAGTACGCGAGTAATGCCAGCGATTCTCAAGTGGCCACGGCAAGTGGCGATCGATCGGCCGTCAAGTCAGGATCGAATAGCAGTGCGGAGGCGACCGTCATTTTTTCTTGATTCTGGTAGCGATTCCGGAAGTCCATTAGTTTGGCCTATTGCCGAGGCGCTGGGCCTTCGTTCGCACCCGAAGAAGGTATGAAATTATGTGCTGCAGCTCCGGATGGTAAGTCGAGTAACGTGGAGTAACGCCTCATTACATTCCGCTGAGCCACTTCAGTCGCATCAGGGAATCCCGAAGCAATCATGACGAGAGTCGCGCGACGGCGTTGCAACATTCATCCAGCAAAGTCTCCCTAATGATTTTTCGCGGTCAGGCAGGACCGGGAGGACTGCGACCCTCGGAGATACTGTCAGGATAACGAAAAGAGACGAGGGCCGAAGGATCGTCGCAAGTACAACGACCGCTACGTACGTAAGTCGCTGCCGAGTGAGCGTGCACCGTGATGCAACGAGAGGCGGAAGACTACGAAGAGTACGAGGTACCGCAAAAGAGGAGTGTATTAAAACCGGGGAAACTGTTAACTGAGTAACGAATCCATTATACGAGCGGCCTCATAAATCAAACTCAACGACTGGCTACGGGACTTTAATTGTATTTTAACGAGGAACCAGCTTCTTTCTCCTCTATCGTCTCTGGGCTTCCTCCCCTCGTGGCGTCCTCCTCTGAAGCCCGTTCAAAGCACGACTTTCGGCAAAGCGCTTCATGCCATATTGTACATAGTTTCGACTGGCGCCGCAGGCTGTACGTCCACTTTGATGGTGCAGGCTTTTCGCCTAGGCTCTTCCTGAACTGCACGGAGAGACGTCGCACGACAATAAACATTTGGACGTGGGGCCGAATCCGCTGATGCTCATACGGAGACGCCATCCACGCACGGCAATGGTCCATCCCATCAGCGCGATTTAATCAATGCTAACGATCCGTTTATTATTCGAAGGGTCGGTTCAGCCTAAACACCCTGACCATCCCAGTCACCCTACAGTCAGGCGAGTCTCACCCCAGCGACGTTGTATAGTCGCCCGTCGCATAGTCTGCGCTTCTCCCTTGCGAGGGTCAGTTCTGCCGGGAAAATTACATTAGACCCCGTGCTCGACGTAAGCCTGACCGTCTTCGATCCATTCGAATTCTCGGGCACTCCGGAGAATCAACTTCCGCGTCCATCCGCAGGCACTGATTGGTATCTCAACTATTGGCCCCTCGAGGTGCCTCTGGATCCTGCGTCGCCTAAAGTCGCGTCGCCCTGTTATCGCAGCATTAAGTGCACGAAGGGAATGCAATGATATGCGCGGAAGCAGAAGCGGCATCTCCAGCTGGAAGACACCTCCTTCGTCTTTGCCTCTAGAACTGCTGAGGCATCACCAACGAGAGAGAGAGACACGTTGACGCGCTTACGAGCGCTTTAAAACTCAAAGCCAGACGTCTTGACGCTACGTGCTTAACACCAGGAGCCACCCTGCCACGCGTGTTCTCGCAGAAGCGCTCTCTTTCTCTCGTTCGCGTTTTCGAAAGAATCTTTAGCGAAAAAGGCTTGGCGAATTTTTCCCTGACAGCGCGCGCCTTGCCGTGGCACCTACGGTTGCCGGCCATTCATAGTCACGTCACGCATGTGCTCACGGCGCTTGCCAGTGCACCGAGAAAATACAGCAACCAGTGCTGGTTTTCCCTCCTGGCCATTGTGCGCGGCTAACGTGCGTGTCAGCTGATTATGTATATTTATATTAATCGCCAGACGACTATTTGCAAAGAAAACTGACAGCACTTGTGACCAGATGCGTCTTGGGTTCTTCCTCGACCCCTTCGTCGCATCTGCATGACGTCATCCCTTATTCGCAACGTTAATCTATACGGATCAGGTGGACGCTATACGTATATCGAGCGATTTAGACTTGAGAAATTTGGATAACTCGAAGGAAAAATTAATAGTGCTTCTACCCAGCTATAGCTATTGATAAATTATAATGAAAAAGCAAAGTCAGAGCAGGTGAAGCTCGAAAATCGTAAATCCATCAAAACCGTCGTCTCGAAGCCAACTGCCATTAATTTATATAATTAGTGGATTAGCCGTGATCACAAAATACAATCCGTTTCGCGTGGGTCTCAATGGCTGCCACTGACACGGCGCGATATCATTTCGACTACTACGACAACGAACCACGTTCGAAACTCTAGACCCGCTGATTACAGTCTAATCTGATTGACTAAACGCGCTCGACTCCGCTATTTTTCGCCGCGCGCTCCCCTCCCCCACGCTCCCCCTCGCTCATCGGGGCGCGTAGGTTTATCACGTGAAAATGTCGTTAATGCGATTAACAGCGCTTGCAATTCGAAACCACCGCGACTGCATCGACGTCGCGAGGCACAGCAACAAATTGCATCGTGACATGCAGCTGCTTTCCGATGCCAACCTTTGCGGAAATCAATTAGGTACCCGTCAATCGATTGTCACGATCCGAGCAGCAGGCGCGCTCCTGCGACCGATACGAATGTATCCTCGCCGTGTTATCAAGCTGCGACTATCGGAGAAACAAGGAGCAGCGCCTAATGCAGTCGCCTGATATAACGGCTCGAAGAAGAGCAGTGCACTGCGCAGTTTGCGCGCAGCACACCTTGTCACTGGTTCGCAGTACCCAGCGATTGCCACAGTTACTGCTGCTCCCGTTGCACCGTGGTGCTCGTGCGAGGTTTCATTCCCCTGGTCGATCGGTTTCTGCGACGACACGTTGATTTAATTTCACAGACTCATCTTGCAGCCGATTGGGGCGCGGCAACTTTTCGATCAGGCATCGCAGTTTGCGACGAGGGGGTGGGCGAGTCGGATAACTAAGGGTTCTGGCGTGGCTCGCTTTATCGGCAGCAACTGTTCTGAAAATCCTTACAGCTTCCGTTGCTCCTGCAACCCCGTTGGCCGATTTCATTCCTGATTGGTTCGACGCGACGTTGCTGGGTTCTGAGGCTGCTGATAGGCTCGCTTTCGGATGAACGCAAGGGGTTACGTGACCCGCGAGATACTTTCTTAATGAATCTTAAATCTGTATTATACAGCCGTAGCCAGTCGCTTCGAAGTAGCAAAGTCCATTGAAAGTGTCTGAGGCTGAATCTCGGCTGTCAGTCTCCAGGTAGAACGAGGTATTCTCGAAGAATGAACCTTGAAAAAAGGCCGGATTAGCTGGCACACGCGTGATAAAGAAAGCACGCGAGTTAAACCTCCGAGGGAGCGTTGGTGCTTAGGTGTTTGCAGAAGCGAACGGAGATAAAGGAGAATCTCGGGTGGTGCTATGCCTGTACTATGTATGTACATATATGTACATCGGCATGTTTGAAAACTCTTCGAAATCCAGAAGCGAGCGAGCGAATGCCAGAGTGGGACGCGTCCTTCGTAGGTAACGCAGGCAAGGAGACGGAGTTTAAATGCTCGCGGAATTACAGTTTCCATGGAAACGGATGCGAACCTAACAGGAATGGAAATGGACGCAGAGGGCCGACAAAACACATCGATTCGCACGCAGTATGTCCGAGCTCTCACTCTCCCTTTCATCCCATTCTCCTTCTTCTCCCCATCTCGATGTTCTTCTCCACGCTGAACCGTGTTCGCCGTATCCTGCTACTGCTATTCTCGCAGTTGCCCAAGTGCAACTCCGGGGTGTAACATCCTCGGCTTCCCGAATAAACTTGAGCCCCGATAATTCCGAGTTTCGGTCAGCACGGGAAGCCGCCGATCATTTCGCTTTCCCAGCAAATGGCACATAAATATAACCGCGGGGTGCACGCGATTCTCCGGGGTTCAGGTTAACCAACCGTAGAGAAGTACGTGATTTATCAGGAGTCACTAGCGACGACAGTGGAGAGTCACCTCGCAGCCGTCCTTCGTCAATCGGTCACTCGCTTCGCCCGAGGACGACCAGAAAAAGAAACTCAGGCTAGACGTCAGGGTCTCATCGTGCCGTTCAGTGGAAACAGCGAAAGAGAAACTCCGGGGGTCGGCGCCGACGTCGCTCGCGCTCGTCCCTTCAGGGGTGCGAGAAGACGATCGTGAGTCAACAGAGCACAGTGCCAGAGTGCTGAAGAAGACGTACGGGTGGCGGGGCGAGAGGTGCTCCTGGCAGTGGCGTTCTCGTGTCCTCGGCTTGATGAGAAGTAAAGTGCTCGCAACTCCTACGTCTATTATTTAGGCTGCTGCCCGCTACTCGATGCAGCACAGGGAGACGGAGATGCTCGCGTAAAGATGGATAAATTGCAGGAGACGGTCAAAGGGAGTGAGAATAAGGAGTCATTTTGAAGAAGTCAGTGAGGAAGTACAAGAGGAAGCAATCGCTAGGTACATACATACGTGCATACATACATCCCGCTGACGATGAGAAATCACGAGAGAAATGCGTACCGCGTTCGAATGTCAGGGGGTCGCTATACCCTTAATATTAAGGGAAGCAGATGAAAATTCAACGAATTTGACAGAAAAATCAGCTGCCAAGCCGGTAGTGTCTGTCGCCTCGGTCACGCAGTGTCCCGGTAGCCTCAATCAATGAATAGTTATTGTCGCGTGCGAGTTGACAGTGAGAAGGACAGAGAGGCGTGGGGGGAGGGGGAGGGGGGGGAGAGTCGGAGTGAGAGAGTGTCAGAATGAGAGTAAAAAGCGGGGATTAGAAAAGGGGGAGCCAAGTAAAAATTTGCTATTGCCATTGTAGGAAGTCAAGTAATATTTCATCCAGGCAGTATCGTCTGATAATTTATTCTTTTGTTATGGTTGCGGTTGGCATTCGTTAGCTTAGGTTGGCGTCGTACTAATCGTATGAACTTCCAACCCTCCAGCGTTTGCGCGGCAATTTCAAACACACGCGCACCTCTAGAATATGTGTGTACAGTGTGTACAGACAGACGTAGGAGCAACCCCTAGAGAATTTTTATGGTCTTCTCTCTCACTCGATCCGAACTCCTGTCGCGTCCTCTACCTGTCTGCTACCATTTTGTTGTGTCAGCCTCCCTGTGTCTCACTCTCACGTTTTTCTTATACACGCGTATCAGAAAAAAAATGAAAAAATTTTTTCTACAAATAATTTCATGCATTGGGAAACACTTTCCTATGTATCAACTCCACTCGACCGAGAGGAGAATTTGCGCCCACCAAATGCAACGATGATATTTATTTGCCAGGATGAAAAACCTAATAAAATTGTCAGGCTTCGGCCGCATTTACATTGGCTATGGTAAATCACGATCAAACGTGTGCTAATGGGTCGGTGCGCTGTGTCTTTTATCCTTTCGAGGACAAAGCAGAAATATCCATTGCGCTGTAAATAAAAGGGAATCTTTTTTTGCGCCAGCCACCATCAATTGCAAATTATGCAAAGGGAACTCGTTGACCTGCAGCCAGAGACTAATATGTTATCGGCACTAGGCACTAATAACTCTCTAGGAAGGAATCAGATGATCGTCCCACAAAAGTGAAACATTGAAATCCATTCGAGAATCCTACCACCCCATTGATACTTTAACGACTCTGGAGCCGCAGCTGAAGAACTACCACCTACGACCTACAACCTACAACCTACAACCGACAACCTACAATCTACCACAGTGGGGTGCTGTGTCCAAAGGCAGCGGCAACGACCGGCCGGATTCGGGAGATCTGCTCGAGTCTGGCTCCTACGTATCCCCTGCGGGCCATCTCGATTCATTCCGAGGCCGTTTATACGGGCTTTTGATTTGTCAGAGATTGAATGGGTTTTGGGAGGGACAGTCGTTCGACAAAGTATAAGACGGAAAAGTGCCGGCTTACATCGCGTAACGCATTTAAGATCCCGAGTTTACAACAGGAGTAACGCGACTATTGAATACAACATATTCAGATTCATAATATCGCCCGTGTAATGCCGATATCAATGATTCAATCATTCTGCATAAACTATTGCTGAGATTCGTTTATACTACGTGCGTTATTTACACCTTTTCTGCATTTCCTGCACTGATTAACCTCGGATTCGTCGTGAACAGATCCACAATTAAAGCGTCTGCTCTGCTCGGCAGTTGATTCCTTTTCTACGCGGTGGCGATCGAATAGCGAAATTGGCACGTTCGCACTTATGAAAATTACCAAAAGACTCTGACCTGCGGAGGGCCGGCAATGAGCCTGTCAGACAGCAGATAGGTGGAAAAGTAGGCACACGAGTAATCGAGGTATTAGGTTAGGTTAAGCAAGAGAGAGAGAGAGAGAGGACATCAGGAGGCGGATGGAGGAGGAGGAGAAGGAGGAGGAGGAGGAGGAGGCAACCAAGTTGTAGCGAAGGGTGAAAGTCGAAACTGCTGACTGCAGGCGAGTTGAAAGACGTCAAGCGTTTTTTTATGTGACACAAAGTAGCACTTTGCCAAATGATGCGAATCTTTTTAGGGCGCCGCCGTGCGAAAATACGGCCGACCGATTGGGATTCGTTCTAGCGTTGGGCTTCAACCATTGGAACTCCGGCGGGGCGTGTGCGGCTCAATGGGTGACATTAATTTTAAAAGCAATATTGCCGCTCGCGACTTCCCAGTGAAAAAAGAAAGAAGAAGAAGAAGAAGAAAGGGGCGCCCTCTCTCGCAGTGATTGAGCCGATTTTCTTTCTTGTCTCCGGAAGCCGCCAAAGGAGCCATCACGAAAGGAGGAGCGTGCTGAGCCTCCTCGCTTTTACCGCTGCCGAACGCAGTCTGCAACTGACTATACGTGGCCTTTATAAATATTAAACTGATATCATATAGGGACGCCGATCATAACCTTAAGACCTCGGAGCACGCATAGAAGAAGGATCATGGGATTTAGCGAAGGAGCTGCCAGCGCTCTTTCTCACCGTACTTCCCATCCCCTACCCTCCTTCATAAAGGACTGCACAGCCACGCTCGCACACGAACAATATCTGCTCGCTCATCCTCGGATCGCGCGTGTGCCTAACATTCCCTTTAGGTGCGACATGCCCACATTCCCGGAATGCGCAAGGGTCGTCGCCTGCACTTTTGGGAGCAGTGAAAACCATTGCTAAAGACGTTCCGCACCCTCGGTCTTGACAGCGGCCCACGGCAAGGGGCGGTGGGAAGGGCGACCCCGTCGAACGAATGGTCGCGTGTCGCAAATCCACGACACTCCAAGTGAATTAGAGGACCCCTATTTCGATGGCATTAATCACCTTTGGCGCGGCACTTTTTTCAATGAGCTTCAGGCCGCTGGAGAAGTGCTCGCAGTGCTGCGTGGAAGAAACGTCTCAGTCAGTTGGTAAGATGTGACGCGGGAGGTCGTTGCCGGCGTCGGCAGGAGGAATTCTTGAAGATGCAACGGTGTTCACGTCACCCTCGAGCAAGGGTTGCGCGAAATATACATTCTCAGGACTCGTGGACGAGTTCCTCGAGGCTGCTGACTGGCTGGCAAGTCAAACTAAACGGGAAACAAATGAGAGTAGCAAAGTTTCAAAATGCCGTCGACTACTCTGGCGGCGACGGTGCCGACGCAGGTCGTCAGGTTTACGAGGTTGTCGAGCGGCACCCTCGACGGATGGGGTTGCGCCCTAAATTATGTACGGGATGTCTCGTTATTAATTACGCGAGATCGCGAGTTGGCTTCCTGGTGATGAGAGGCGCTGGTTGCCTGGATGCTGGGAGCACAGATGGGATTGGGATAGCGCGAGTGCGAGTGAGAGTCTTTTGACCAAGAGAGGGTGAAACGGGTGGAATGGGAAGAATCGCGGAGATAGCTCGGAGAAAGTTCACGAGAGTCGCTACAACGTGGCATCAGAGATGGAGGACGAGGAAGAAAGGGCCACGACTATGGAGGAAGGAATAGGGGTGGAACGCTGAAAGAAAAGCGGCTAACAAACGAAGGGTAAAAATTCTTTGCCCAATTTACCATAAACTTCACGGTTTATGAAAGAAAAATAGCCGGATATTACCGTGCGGAGAAGGTGGATAAGGCGGGGTGGCTCAGCAGCCAGAAGGAGGATAGGAATATTAAAGACAAAAAGGGCGACAGGACTGGGAGGATAAAACGAAGAAATTAAAATATGCGCATGTACTTTTCCGTGGCGGAAGCCGCCGAGACTCCACGAACCATCGCGAATTTTATAATGCTTTATTTAACTTGGGACTCGCGTCTACGTGGGCCACTTTCCTTTCCCACTGAAAGCAGAATGACGACGGAGCCGCCGCGCAGCTCGACTGTAGGATTCACGTGTATGCACGACGTAGCTGTACTCCCGTAGAGGATGCAGGGCAGCAAATAGAGGAATTGCGGGACTCCAGCACGTCGAGAACAGGGGCGAGGACGCAAAGTGCCAGGGCAGAAATCCAAAACGTCTCAAAGTGTAACGCGTCGACGAGAAATGCGATAATTAAAAAAACCTGGCTTTTGTCTTCATCTCGCCGAGATGAAATGCCGGTGTTGAAAATTCAATTAAAACAACCGGAGGGCTCTGGGACATGAAAGTGAAAACGCACCTCCCGCAGCATCGCAACCCTCTGCCGAGCCCTATGCTGCCTTTCACCAGTTACTCGGCGTCCCTCCCCCCCCCCCCAATCCCACCTCCACCATTCTTGCGTTCTCTCGCTCTCTCCCTCTCTCCCTCTCTCGGTCTCTCTCGTTCGCGTTATTTCTTGCAACTGACTCGGAGTCGCAAGTCGCTCCGCGTGAATCCTCCGCCAATCGGAACTGATACTTGAAGCGAATTGGCACAAGCGCCGGTGAATAGCTTCTCCTCGAAAGTCCACTGATGAATATTAGTCCCCGTCCACACGAAGCGTCTCGATTCGCCGGAGCCGTAGAGCGACATCCTCGCGGGTGGGAAGTACTGCGGGGTCGAAGAGAAACGTGACAAGGTGACTGTAGGGAGAGGCAGGCGGAGGACGCGAGGGGCAGAAAGGAAGTAGGTGGAGGCGAATATTAGAGGCTTGAAAAAATTAAATAAAAACAAAGGATGTGCAGACCACAATGAGAAATAAGCAGCAGCCGCGAATCAGAAGTTTGCGACGTCCAACAATGGAATATCAGAATGGCCTATTATATCTACGGTAGACTCAATTATTTTAATCCACTTTTGTGCTTCGCTAATGAACCGAACAATACCCAATATTAAACATTCCCATTATTTTTCTTTGAAATACAAACGCGTGCGAAAATTCTTGGTCTCTTCGAACAAAACAAATTTATATCCTGTTAAGACTCTCGGATACGCACCGTAATACTACAATAAGAAATTCTGTTGCGTCGAAAGCGCAAGAAACAGTAGAACAGAGTAGGAGGATGAGAGAGAGAGAGAGAAATAGAACAGATGAAGAAGGAGAAGAGGAACACGTGGAACAAGAGGAAGGCTGCGACTATGTGAATGGGTATCAGGAATTCTTCGGCTGAACCTCATCGCCCTTGGAACGGCCGAGAAATGAAATCTCGCGAATCGTTGATACGATAAACACTGGAAATGACAGCGGACCATCTTGCGACTTGAGCGACGCCAGCGTGCCGACCTTCGCTCTAGTTCATCGCGTCAGACAGTCCTCCGATTAAAACGGGCTCCATCCCTTATTATTAGCGAACCGAGTGGTCGCACTCGGGAGACGTAGATCTATTATAGCTGGGACGCGTACACGCGCAACTGTTCTATCTACACAGACTCTGCGACGCACGACTGCGTGGGATCGTGTCGTTAATCGTCGGGAACCTTCGGGTTTATGAAATGGCTGACGAGTCATTAACACATGAATCCGTTCGTGGATGTTTCTCTATTAACTTTCCCTCTGCTGTGTCAAAAGTCACCAGGGTCGAGTTTTAAGAGTTTCGTGAAAAATGTGGAGCGAAAGAAGAAAAGAGAAAGAAAGAAATTTTATCGTCGGTAGCAAAAGAAGCATCGTCGCTCGGCAACGCGGCCGTTCGATTCGACCGGCAGTTAAAGAATCCACGCTAACGGCGGCATTGGTCCATGGAGCAGCTCCTCCTATACGTCAACAGAGAGAGAGGCAGAACTACGCGGGTGCTTGGGCTGACTCCTCTGGCAGTCCTGGCGCACTACCTGCCAGTGGCGATTGCTGCCTTCGCTAGACTAACTGCCGAGCTCAGAAATGACGAAGGGAGAGAGATTATGCGTTTGTTGGTTCGCCTAATGACGCGACGCCAGTCGACGTTACCGACGGCTCTCCGCGGGCAACGATTAATATCGTGAAACGTTACTTCGTAACGCTTACCGGTACGTAAATTCGGCACCAGCGGGACTCGTTTTCCATGTGGGAGGAAGCGACGAAGAAGGACGTCTCGACGCTGAAGGAACACGGATACGTCAAGGGAAAATCTTCCAAAGTGCGATGGAGTCGCAGCTGTCACGTACTGCCCTACCGTCGTACACGCGCTGATTTACTCCTGCCACTGATCCCAAAGAAAGTCGAAGAGTCGGCCGAGACGAAGGTGAGAAGGTAACAAGTGGATTCAGGACGAACCTCGATTCTCCGGTAACGAGGCACCTACAGACAGCACTACCTTCTCGTCGCCGAGACGTCACAACAAATCCCTGATAGCGTTCGCTCCTATTCAGGGAACCGGTTCGCAACCTGTTCCGATCATTCAATGCTCGCGAACGGCGCCTGCCTCCAGCCGCCGCGGCGCTCCTTCTAATGAGACACTTGCAAGATTCACCGTCGTGCTTGTATTTCACATCTCGCGTCACTTGGTCGTGGCACTGCGCGATCCGCCTCAGCGAACCTTCGTGGAAGGATCCTGGGCCAAAGTATAGATAAAGTGTCCACTGCACATACACTACAACTACGTGTACAGTACGCGTGGACCCTGAGCTCTCACCATTGATATCAGCCGCGGGTTGATCCAGGCTTGCTGCATGTTGTCATCGAGGTAGCGTTTGGCTATTCTGGCAATGTTCTCGTGCGATTCTTTCTTCTGGATGGAAATGGCAGTCGACGGTACCGCGTTCGCATTGTTTCTAGAACACAAAACGAATATTTATTACGTAAAGTTTCGATCAGGCGTGTGAAAGGAAACAAATGAAGCTTGTGAAACTGATAAGGATATAATCTGATAACAGTGTCCAGAGGAGAGAAGTTCAAAAGGATCTTGAATCGAATAACCCATAGTTAAAGAACGAGTTGCATAATTTACTATGATTATGGCAACACGCGTCGATGCGCACCTCGTGTGCAGTCGACTTCCCGGTGCTTTTCCACTGTTCCGTTATAATGTGCGTTATAACGTGTCACGACATTGCCGCCATTCTCAAGGCGTCTCACCTGGAAGTAGCTACTCGGTGTACTGTTTATACAAATTAGATTGTCGAGCTATGCGCTTACAAAGCTTCTCTCTAATACTTTATGACATTATGACAAATTCAGGCTCTTATAAAATGGTGGGAAGCGAGTCGCCCGAGTTGGCGATCCGCTGCAATTTAACGTTGTAATAATTCTAAGTTATAACTTATAACGTCATAGCGTAAGTCGTCTATGCATATCACCGGACTCGCTCGCAACTTGAGTAAATTGCACACGGTACTACAGGTATTCTGCAGCTTCGATATCGGCTACGGACTTTCTATGTCGCTGACCCAAGAAACAACGTTGTCGTGAGTCTTCCAACGGGCCTGTCTACAGATGCATGGCCACGGCCATGGTCGTACATACATGGACTTGCGGGAGGCAATAACGTCAGGAAATGACTACCAATACATGGTACAGGTTCTAGAGGACAGATGCGAGAAGATTCTATTTGACGCGCTCACGTCTTTCCTTCTTCTCGCTGGTACATACGCGCGAACTCAATCAAGTAGTGCGTACGTCACGTGAAACTTTAAAATTAAATTAGCCCCTCCTTAGAACTCTGATGAGGCGATGAGCAAGAGTCGAGGACATCCTGAATTCGTGGTGGTGATCCTCGTTGTGAGGAAAAAAAAAAAAAAAAAAACAGCGGCAGGCACTGTAGATGGGAGAGCACAGGCTCCTGACTCAAATTGCCTGGTAGAATAAATAGACGAGCTGTAACGATGAGCCGAAGTTAGGTGGGAGCAATCCATTCGACAGTCCCGTCTCGCAAGAAACGGCTCGATATTTCATTTGCTCCTGGATGGAGGGAGGAACTTTCGAGACCGACCACAATTCAGGCTGTCCGCGAGGCCAACTCACCAATTCGCCACGAGGGCAACATGAGATGCGGGAGTCGGTCGCGATCGTCTCGTTCGATTTTACGAGCACGCCGACGATAAACTCGACAATTTAACGCCTGCACTACCTGTCCACGCGAAATCAGGATGCTCCCCAGTCGGCGTACCCTCCCTCTTTCCCCTGGAATCTTCTCCTCCTTCCAGGGAAGCAGCAAAGGGTGTCTGGCGCTTTTATGCAGGAGACATCGAGGGATATGGGATAACGGGACCGAATCGTTGGGATCGCTAGTCAACGCGCGCCTGCGCGGTGCCTTTGAGACAAAGGAAATCAGTCGTAAATTGAAAACGCCGATACCTATCTACGACTGTGTTGCAGCTATTGCGAGCCTCGCACATACATATGTATGGATGGAGTGCCGATCCCATTGATCCCACGTCGTTCGTTCCCTTCTCATGAAACCAGTGATCGAACCCACATGAATTTACTTCTATTAGCGAATTGAAGAGTCCGATGTGGAACTTTTGGATTTTTCCTTTTATAGAATTGTATGGAGATACATTGTATGTTTGCTAAAGACGCCGTCCTCTTGAACTCTCATTCGGAACGCGATCTTTGGAGTCACGGCAAAGGAGAATGAGTCTATTCCTGGCGGATCGTTAAGCGTGCAAAAAGAGAAGAAGAGAAAGAGCGAAAAAGGGAAGAAGAGAAGAAGGGAATCTGCAGCCACGGTCTTGGATTCGCATCGTTCGTATGGCGTTCGCAAACGAGAGTTGGCCGGGCCCGTCGTGATTTGTGGTCCATTGTTCTCCGACGGGTCTCGAGCCAACTAAACTAAAAACTGGGCTACCAACCTAATGGCCATTGATTCGCTGCCGCACAGAACTTACATCGAGAGCGAATTCCTCCAACGCCTTCCTAGACTACTGCGCCAACTCTGATCTCCTCTTTCTTCGGTCTGGGCTCCGCTCCTTCCCTTTGGTACTTTGTTTCTCGTAGTTGGCCGCGCGCGATACTCCTCCTTTACGGGCAAGTACTCGTTCGTCGGACGTCGTGTGGCTGAAGATTTATGACCCTGAGGAACTCACGATAAATCCCGAAAAACGAATTTCGATTAGCATATAGGGAAACCGCGCGGTCGGATTGGTGTTCATGTTCTGGGCCCCTTTACGGCTGGATATACTGCGGCAAGGCCCATTAACGAGAGGCCCGCGTATAGCCGTGCTTCGAGGTGACGTACGACTTCCTGATCGCAGCTAAGCCATCTCAATGGATTGGAGGCAGCCAACTGGGCTGAGCAAGCAGCGCCAGGACTACGACGAAGAAAGAAGAAAGTCATCGGACGGCCAAATGATTAAAAAGCAATTGCAGCACCACAGTTCTGCAAACCCTCTTCCGCCCCCATCTGGACCCGACTACATATGAGGAATGTCCTATTGCATTTCTCCCAGGAGGCCTACCTCGGAGATTTCCCCCTGTAGATAAAGCACCGAACGACCGATTAAGCCGCTTGTCCAATTAGTAATCGCGAGCCATCGATATGCTGCTGGCCAAGCGGCCAGCCTGTGCCGACAATCGACCAATCGTAAAATCGCAAGATCGTCGATACTCGTACCGAGAATTGGCATCGTGGATGTTCTTATTTCTGTGAAGAGAGACGCTGCAGGGATTGAAGGAAGGGAGAGAGAAAGCGACTAGAAAAACATAGACGGAATATTTCAATTCACCCTCTACCAGGACCACTTCCAAGGAATTCAACCCCCTAGGCGCGGTCTCGTCGGAGGGATCTCGCACAGCCGCCCCTGGGCAAGCTAGGGTGATATTATGATAATACACTTATATTCATATGCAATGGGTTTTTATAGAAGAGGGTGCGAATTCCTTCCCGAGCGGGACGTCCCTCCCAAGTCTTCCGCTGCTTAAAGAAATAAGGGAGTATGTGTATACTATCTACGACGCATGAGCAACATAGACCGGAATCTTCAGTCTATAAGCAGTAATGTAGTTTGATCGACAATTTAACCTTGAGACGATGGAACGGAGGGGCGTTGCTGCTGCAAGGAAGAGTTGATACAGGGTGGTTCAGGGTTCAGGATTCAACGTGGAACCCCTAGTACTCGGAGCAAGTAGACCCATTATTCGAATGGCGAAGCTGCTTGGCTAATTGCAAGTTAATTCAGTTAATTGAAGTAATGCCTCGTAGCCGTCACTCCTCCCCCCTCCCGCCCTCTCACGCATACCCTGGCGAATGCTGGTTGTTTATTTAACGAAGGCGTTAATGGAAAGCGCGCGTCGAAGTAAACCTTCGGGGTAGCGTAGGAAGCGAACGAAGCGAACCAAGCGAATCAAGCAGAGGACAATAAAGGGTCTTCCATGAAAATCCTTATGGTAGCGTACGCAGAGCGTAAAGCTTTGATAAGTTAATTGTACTTGCCACTACACGTTAACGGCTGACTCATAAAGTACGTAAATAACCAAGACTTGAATTGTATTATGTCATCCTCTTCCCCACTCCCATGCGCATGACCGGCAAGGCGCAGCTAAATTTCCCATGGAACAACTTCCCGAATCAAGCTCACAGGAGAAGGCCTACTCCTCGAGCTGGTTGGATTCTGTTTGGCGACAGGCGACAATCCTCACGTTCTCCTATGTGTTTCTTGCGGAAAGACAGTCAAGGGCGACCTCTGCAAGATGCTACGAGGATCGCTACGAGTCACTACAGCGCCCCGTCTTCGTCGCGCCTCCTTCAGCCAGTTCTTCTTCTCTAGTCCCTTCTGCTTTCAGAGACAGTTGTACTACCCCTGTAGTACAGCGCCGGATTCTTGGATCCCAAAAGTGCGTTGTCTTGTCGCGCCTCCGTGGTCTCGGCCAGCGATATTTCATTACAGCCTGTTCAAGGAATCTCGTACAATTTTCCCCATTGAGCCCTGTACTCTTCTCACTCACTCACTCGCTCGCTCTATCATCACCCCCTCTCAACTCCCACTCGCTCTTCTCATTTTTCATTCTTCGAACTCTTTGCTTCCAGTGATCACCACAGCTGGGAATCTTGCTGATTTCCTCTCATTGTCAAAGTGTTCAACAGGCTTATTGGCCGAGGAGAAGCGCGAAGCGGATCCTATTGCTTTGTAGGTTCGTTGTGCTACTCTAATTTGATTCGGCGCATAACGTATAGTACTAATATACTTTCTCCCACCATTTTTATAATATACCATTATGAACTACCTTATTCTATGCTTATTGTGTTTTACCAATTGTAAGTGATACTTATCTTACTTTTACTTTTTATATATATTTTGAATAACAAGCATAGGTGCTTCTTATTGCATATCTATAACTATTGTTGCTCGCTATTGTATGTTGCCATTAGTTACTTTGTTTCAGTGAGTATGAGCCATAAAGTTCGAAAACGCGAATAAAAAGCACGTGAGAGAGTTGCAAGCATGAATATTCATCGGCCAAGGCTGTTTCAGAGGAGACTCAACCCACCGAAGGGACCACCCGAAATCAGAAGATAGAATCGTGGAGGTGGGGGAGCGACGGAGGGTCAGGCGAGTCACCGAGCATATTTTTTGCGGGGATTAATTCCACGGCACACGGTGCAATCGATCGACTCTTTGGAAACGATCGGTTGTCGTGAAAAGAATGGAGGCGACACGAAGGAGTCGAGTGCCCCGCCAGAGTTAAAGGCCATCCCTTGGAAAAGGGTAGAAGAAATCAAATGGTATTTCGACGAAGCGATTTCCAACCCAGGTCGAATTTCTGGCAATTTCCTTCCTCTTCTTCCAGAGCAGCACGCACCTCCACAGGATGGATTGTGTCGGTGTCGATGGTACCAAGCAACCCGGAAGGTGGAACACGAGAGTGTCGTGCCGGTGCGAGTAATCTTCAGCGTATACGTGTAGAGAGAGTAGAACATCGTTGGCTGCTTCTAAGAAATAAGAATAAGGTTTACGTCGCTCCTATACGAGTCCTAAGGACGGCGCGTCGTGAGTCCTCATAAAACATAATTAACGGGCCGTGTCGTGCGTGAATTCACACCTTTATGAATGGGTAATAAAGGGTCAGAGGGGCTAAGGGAGCAGAGAAGGTGCAAGGAGAGAGAGAGAGAGAGAGAGAGAGCCGATTGGATTAAACCCAAGGAATTTCAAGCTCCACGGGACTTGAGGGACGCTCACGCATCCACTCACGCATCCACTCACGCACCATTCTTCATACGGAGGAGGTGCGAGACTATTTTATGGCAGAGTTTATGAAAATGTTCGCTGCGGGTGGTGCGGCCAAAGCCACCCGGGTCATGTCGGGGTGCCGAGCAAGCTATAGACGGAGGCAACGCGTTTCTCTTGCCGCTTCGTGATATTACAGAATAATTTACGAATATTTCAGCGATGATCTCCTCTGCACTTCGCATTATTGTGAACTGCTTACCCTCTGACCGCGGGTCGGAACAAGAAGGCCAATCCCGACTCCTCCCGATGATCCGATGATATCGAGGGTTACCACCAACTAGTGTACCTAGGAATCGGGACAGTCTCTCTCTAATCGCATAATAATAAACGCATCTGTATCTGTCCATCTTCCTCTCTCTTATTCTCTCTTTCGCGGTTGCTCTTTATATTTCGGCCATATTTCCCGTAGCAAACCAGCAAAAAATGTCGTGACCCCGGAGGATACAATGGGGTCAACGAGCCGTACTAGCCGTAGCCATCTCCCAATGGAAACCCACTGAGCCATGCGTGTGGGATTCACGAGATCCAGAGTTGGAAACGCGAGAACCGCAGACATCCTGTCCGGTAGACATGGTTCCCATAACGTGGCAAGCATATCTTTCCCTGGACTGAAAGCAAGAGAGAGAGAGAGAGAGAGAAAGCTGCAAGGGGAGGTCCACGCGCGCTACATCTAGCGGAATGTATTGTACGATGACAAATCACGCATCAGCGGACCCCAGGCCGCGTATCCATCAACATCACCGCGCGACGTCGTCCGCGCGCCTCTACTCGGGATTGATCGCGTTTCGCCTCGGTGCCTTGATAGAGATACCCCTGCGATACGATATCAGTCGTCCGCTATGGAATCTTCGGACGGATCCCGAAGAGTCTTCCGATCAGGCAACACAACACTTTTTTCACTCAAGCAGAAAGTCCTGACCTTCTTGCACATCTCGACACTCGTTCCGCGCAGATCCTTCCACCCGTTTCATATTCGGTAATTTTCTATTCTTCTACGACGCTCTGACCAGTTTCGTACCCATTCGATACTGCTATCCTACAAAGTGTCCCGCTGAGCCAACACAATACACACGGGTCATCCTTTTACGAGAACGCATTTTCGTATAATAGAATTCTCTTGCGTTGCGTATCTATGCCAAGGAGGAGCCAAAAGTATCACGGAGAATACGACACATTTCGTGAGAAAAATAATGACAGTTTCCACTTGGAGACATAGCTGTGACAAGAATCCAAGTGGAAGAACAAATATTAGGAATTTAGGTATCGCTGTAAGGTGTTGCCTGCATTATCGATAGTAGTCACTTGAATCTAGGCCAACGCAGTGCGACTGGCTGACTCCGTGGTCTGTCGAAGATCGAATACTGTATCAATATACTGAAGCGCCTTTCAGGAGGAGTCTTCGGGTTGTCGGGATGCGAGCAGGTATCGATCTGATTTTTCAATGTATAAATGATCTTAATGGCGGTGCCTCTAATGGTATTTAAATGCCGCTATCTCGATCCGGTGGCCTCCCCACAGAGCCAGGGAATTCTCTCCACCAACGGCATGGTAATCGGAATAATCGGAATAATCGGAATAATCCGAATAATTGGAATAATCCGAATAAGAGGAAGGGGAGAATTGAGATACAAGAAGGTTAGAATGGAAACGGTACTGAGAAAGGTGAGAGGACATCGAACTGAAAGATCGCGCGTATAACAAACCTCGAACCACCCGGAGAATGAATGTCGCAATGAATTCCGGCTGTATTGGCAATGGCGTCTAGTCGGAGACACCAGAGTGAAGCATCGTTCGTATCGCGCGTCACATTTTCAAATGACAATGAAATACGATGGCTCCGCTGATAACTGCTCTCGCTGCTCTGTCCACGTAGAGACCGAAGAGCAGGGTGCCTCGCTCTACCGCGGTGCGATACACGCACAGCCCATCACACACCAGGAGCATCGTGAAAGTGCCTCGAGCTCTCGAGGAAGAGGCCCGAGTGCACGTGGCCACATGGGATCACATGGGATCACATGGGATCATACGGGATCACACCCACTTTATCTGATGCATTCAAATGTCAAAGCGTTGGCTAATAGATCTCGCAGGCGAAGACTCACCCATGAATGCACCAACTCGACAGAGCGACGCTGCACGTTGTAAATCATCCAGCCTCCGGAACGAAATTCACATTGATCCTATACAATCGAAACCTATGTCGAATTCGTGAAGTAGAAGTCAGAAGTTCATACACGAGCAACGCCAAGGAGAGAACTGGGAGAAGCAAGCGGCCACTCGCGTCTACGGTCGGTACGGTGAGCTGTGCCAACGACACCAGAAACATCGAAGGAATTGCGCGGTTCCCAAGACCATCGAAATATGCCAGATAACGCAAGTAGCGCAGATAGCGACAGTAATTTAACGCCATTAGAGAACCAAAAGAACCTTGTGCGGTAATGATTCCAGGTTCCGGCTCTAGAGAGACTGGAATTACCTATCGTGTTAATTGTCTCTCAGGAAGGCAGGTAAGTCTTGCCATTGTGAAACTTTGAGCAAAGTAGAAAAGTTCGACTGGTCACGTGATGATGATGATGATGATGATGATGCAGGGCTGATGCGTGCTGGGAGCACCACTCCGATGCAGCCATATCACATATGTACATATGTTGTAGACACTTGAATTAGTGCGGCGCCGCACGGCGATGATTGGATAAACACGAAACGCACGATGGTGCACAGTTAACGAGCAGCAAAATATAATAAGATGATGAGAAAAATAGGAATGATTACATGCAATCAAAGCCAAGCAATAAGTAGCACGTTGCCACGAGCAATGATAAGAAGAAAAAGAGGGAAAAGCGGGGAAACGGCGGACTTACATGTGGCACTGAAACGAGGGAGATTACGTGTGACGCCGGTGCGCCGTCACGTCATCTAATAATTAACATCGTTATTAAATATAAATAATTGTTTTCGGTTTCAGCAAGCATCCTATTCGGTCATAATTCTGCCAGTGCCGGCGTTATTCGCCATTTAATTTGAGGCTCCCCTCTACTCCTTGACACCTGTCTCGAATGCTCCTCTACGCTCATCTACACATAGCCATTGTATTACTAAGTAAGCGTGGCTGCAAAGTCCACGTAGGATGACGCATCTGACAATGAGTGAGAATTTCCTGCCGTTAGCTCCTGCACCTTTGCTGTATGCGTTCAGCCGGATTGAATGCCACAGTTGAGGAGGTTTAATGAATCTCAGTCAGCAAGTTCAAAGTGAGCAAGAAATATCGGTCATTCGGCCAAAGATTCCCCTCGACGTTTCACGAAACCACTTGACTCCTGAGCCTCTAAACTACACTAACGCACTAACGCACCGGCTCGCAATACACGACACTCACTCCGCGATTTACACTGGATTAACGACGTACGCTCGATAAAGCATTCACCTGGTAATTAGGTAATTACTTCGTCGGGGATGAACAAAGTCCTCAGTCGTAGCGAGGAACCGGAAGATTTCTCGGGGACGGTAGGAAGAATGTTCAAGATGCTCTACTCGATAGGATGATCCGTTCGGGCAAATCTTCAAGGATTAACGAGGCGCTTAAGACGACTATTCTGATTGTCCGTGTATCGCGCTCGAAGCAATGCGTCATCTTCACTGTAAACGAAACTAGGAGGCTCATTAAAGCAATTCGCAATTCGCGTAACCGACGCTTAACTGGCATTGAAAGCTTTTGCCGATTTTCGAACGAATTTAAAGGAGTTAAACTCAGCATCTGGGGCTGTGTGGCATAAACTACAACTTCCACGAGAGCGCTTAACGATGTCGTCACTTTTAACGATTTCTCACCAGAGCCTCTGCCGAGTCCCAGAATAGAATAAAAGTTCGAACGAGATAAAACAGATGCCGATAAATACAAGATGGAGGGTTAATGTGACTGATTGTGAGCCTGAGATGAATTTACGGAAGTGTAAAGATGTCGAAGCTTCTTCGAGTCCGCTTGCGTTCGTCATTCCGTCGGGATACCGCGAGGGTCGTATATCAACCCCGTTGAGTGAGGCTGGCGCCAGCAAACGGAGGTATCGCGAACCACCAGAATCCCGACGTTCTTATAGTACATTCACCCGCCACCAGATTGACCTAGGCGTCACCGTTTCGGGGTAGAGATTCTGTGCCGGTAAAATAGAGTTCATCGATCCTGCTTGACTCATTGATTTGCGTCGCGACTCCCACTCCTGTAGTTGTCCTGCGTAACTTTGTTGCAAGAATAGTGACATACCCGTTCGGCAGTCACTTGCGGAAGATTTTTCTGATTAAATTGAACACAAGGTAAAAGCCCTGGACAGCCACGTAACGGTTTCCGGTGACACAGCTAATATTTCGGGATCACTATGCGGCACACATAATTTGGAACTGGCTGGCCATATATCGTCGAGTTGGTTTCAGTACACTGATTATAGCATAACGTCTTGAGAGATCCCAACGAAGGTAAGCGTGACATAGCGTCGATGGTGATCAATAGTGACGGGACGCCGTGCGATCGTCGTAAGTGCTCAGATGCCGTACCATCTGAAATGTTGTAAGCAGTTCTTGCCTCTTGCACAAAGTTGGGACACGTTCGGAATGTCCGCCCGGACGACTTTTATCTCTGTATGAACTACGTCGTAAGATTAGAATTAGGCTAAAAAGAGAACAAAGTCCCTTAGACGGGCATTCTGAACGTAACTGACAAAAGGACAGAAAACGAAGATGCCTCTTGAAACGATTGAGCAAGCAAAGGGAGGGAGTACGACGCAGAGCGTCAAGGCGTCGTCCAGTGACATCGGGCAATGAAATAAACTTCCAGGTAGTAAGCTCACAAAAATACGAAAGAACTGCGTGAATGAGGATGCTGAATGAACGAGCAAGCGTTTGGCACGCTCATCAAAATGTCGTGAGGTTAGAGCGAATGCGCAACAGCGAGAACGGTGAAAATAATGACAAAAGGAAACACGGGGAAAAGGGAGGGGGAGAAGGTGGAGATGGGAGGAAACGGTTGAAATGGGATGACGCAACGCAGTCGCGTATCCCTTCGCCTCGTACAATGACGGCTTTGTCCGAAATTTCCGCGGCCTTTTGACCCCAGTTTCCACGGGTTTCGATTGGCTCATACATCGCTGAACTCCCATGGGGAACGCAGCAGCATACGACGTCAATCCTGTGAAATCCGGCTCATTAAATCTCGTGGTTCCAGCACCAGTTCACTTCCGCCGCTCCCCCCCCCCCCTTCCCTTTGCCAGTACGCTACCGTCTCCCTCGCTTTCCCATTTTCACCCTTGAGCATCATTCTTTTTCGCACCCTATCGTCCCTTCCAACTCCTTCCGTTCTTATCTACACGCGTTATCCTTCTAACAGAAGGGACATGTCAGCCGCTTCGATGCTTTGCGCTCTGTGTGGCCTCCCGGAGACATCGCTCGCTCGCTCGCTGCTTCATACCTATTTTTCTGATCCACGTGTATGCTTGCCTACGTATGTACATACATGTTGATGTTCCACACAGGTCCACTTTTGATTCGTACTGAACGGAAGTCCAGCCATCGTCAATACCAGATATGGTTTAAACAGAATTTACTAAATGGAAAAGAATTCACTGGCGATTCAGGCTTGCAAAATAAAGGATAATCCAGATTGCACCTCTAGGATGCTTTAAATGGTCCGCATAGAAGAGGCTGGTAAAATCAAATTTCGGATCGAACAATTTTCGAGAAAAAAAAAACAGAATACAATGGTATTCGTTAACAGTTTACGGCGTCGCGACGGCATCCTTAGAATACTGGTGAGTTGAGTCACAGAGCGAACTCAGCTTAAGATTTTTTTTTTTTTATTTTCATCTATAACAATGATTAGGCTCGTCAAGGGAACGTTCGACGAATTCTTCCGAGATCTCGTAAAGCCTTTTTGAATTGCTACTTACACGCGCGATAAAGATACAATTTTGGAAGCGTCATTTGCGTCGGGGCGTCGACGGCATCGAGAGCGTCGTTCGCAGCTGGCAGCCAGTAGCTAAATACTGCCTAATGAACGTATGCGGGCGGCTCTTTGATACAAAGGATTCGACTCTGCTTTACACGCGCGCCTCTGCTGCGCGTATATTTGCATTGTGGCCGGAATTTTGGCTTTGCGCGAACTCCTAATGAATCTTTACCTTCGCGCTCATCCTGGCAAAGGATATGGCTGGTGTAAATCATTAAAATTCTGAGGCCTGCTGAAACCTACAACAGAGGAATCAGGCCTGCCAATTAAACCGATCAAAAGTATCCCAACTTGGGCGAAGCGGCCAGGTTCCTCGAAGGCGAACGGCCCAGTTGGTCTGCACGAACGCTGCGAGGAGCAGCGCTTTTCTGAGTGAGCTTCCAATGCGACGAGGCATTCGGCAGTCCGTGGCTACAAGACGTGGATGCAGGTAGTAGAGCGCAGCGGATTATTTAGGAGTACGCGGAACGTGTGCTGGAACGTAGTTGGTTCTGAAGTGGGTTCGCTATAAGGCAACTCGCGTTCGTAGAAATCACGTAGACGAGTGCGACATAAGCGAGAAGCGAAAACATTTGCATTGGCGAGCGAGGCCAGATTTCCTACCGGTAGTCCTGGTATTAATTAATGCACGCGGAGTGCTCGTTAAAAAAATTCAGATCGAGAGGAAACACTCCCACGTAGATGTCTGCCTATATGCACGCAAAGTTGCCTATGTATCTATCTATTGGATGCAGCACTGGCTGATCGTATTCCAGGAAATAGTGCTCGAGGTGGAGCAAACTATTGATTATTCCTTCACTGATAAACTATCTAGTACGAGGTCAATAACTTACTGAATCTTTTAATAAATGATATTCAAAAGAAAAGAGAGAAAAACGAGTCTCGACTATTCTCAATTTTTCACTCGATCGTATTTTATTAAGCTTGGCATCGTCAGCCGCGCTGGTCCAAGAGGAACCTAGGAAAGTGAATGCGAGCATAGGGTCCTAGCAGACGTGGCTAAGTGGTCAGGATTTCGCGATATACCGAGGTGCCAGGTTCGCGCTGGCGTCAAGTCGATTATCTAGGCTCGGATTGCTAATCAGTGGACAATGATATACCGCTAATGCGGATACGAGAGTAGAGAAGAATGTTGCGACGTCTAGTCGTGTAGATTAATACGACGGACTGCACGCTGCCAACCTGATGGCTCGGGACTCACGTAAAAGTCGACGCAAACTTGCTTTGTCAATCATAACTGAATACGTGTATTGTATATCATCGCAGCAGAGATGCGTACGAGGTGTCGCATGGCTGAAGAGCACAATAAGACTCCGTAGACGAACTAGGAGAGTAAGAGTGTAGCTATAACTAGTTATATGGCGAATAAGATTCGCTGGTAAATCCAGATATCCTCCTGACCTTTGCTGATTATTGTTGACTAGCGGCATTGGGGTTGGCACCCTCGGTGGTGGGACGGGAATCGCCTTGCGTCTACCTCCCTGGTGACTGGTCTGCTGGTGGACCGTCGGTGTGACGCGGCCAGTCGGCGCAATGCGCGCCGCCGTCCTGGTTCGTTCCGCACGTAGCTCCATGTCTATCTGAAAGATTTTCGAGAATACATTGAATAGGGATGCTATGAGAATCCTAAAGATAAGGGCGCAGGTAAGGGTTAACGAGCCAAATTGCATGTTGCTGTCGGGCACTGGTCTAACAAATAGTGGCCGCAGCATTTGCTCAAAGGAGTCCGGCGTGGGCAGCAACATTGTCATGAGTGGTGCGCGTTAAAGCAGTGCCTGTGCATTTGCCTACAGTGCCCGATGCAGCAGCCAGCATGCTTACAGCAGCACCACGGAAAGAGACTAAACTTCATTATGCACCTACTATCGAATCTACTGACGAATCGAAGCCAGAGCGGGCCATTCGTCGGCTCTGCGGACTTTTTCAGCCGCTATGCTGAAAGTCACTGTGGGCTGTCGAGAGCTCTCGAAATCTCGAATAAGAAGAGCAAAAAAAGTAAGAGAGACAGAGAAACCGGGATGCGCCCTGGAGATGCTTAGCGAGATGGAGACATCACAGCAAAAGAACCATAATTCCTCGTGGATGCAAGCAGCGTGACCGAGGTTTCCTCTTCCGTCCATTCATCGAAATGCATCAGGATAAGTTTCCGTTCCTGGCGGAAGAAGTGTCTTGCGGATGATGAACCTACCGCGTACCTCCCTTGCTTTGCCGCTGCGTTGCGCCGACATTGCTCATGCGAGAAGTGTGGTTACTGGCAGCGGCATTAGCGTGGTAATGCAGGGTGCACCACGAGTCATGACGGGACCTATTTTTACCTTCTCGAAACCAGTCTCCCGAAAACTCTTTGACTTTGCTGCCCGACACACCGGAAACGTAACGTAAACGCAAGGTGGGAGGTGGGGGGGGGGGGGGGGAGAGAGGCTACCAGTCAACGGCCCACGGTTCGGCAAGGCAAGGCACCACGTGCTTCTTTAAAAGTTTCATGAGGAACCTCAGCCGATCAGGACTCGAGCGTCCTGGCGTGATCAGCGGCTCCCTCTCACTCGCTCCGCGCGCGTGCGCGCTTTCTCTCCTACTCTTGGACAAGGTGCCGATAATCCTTCTGGCAAAATTTTCAAGTCTGCATTATCTGTAGTAAGCGCACACGTTTTCCTGTGCAGCAGCGTCACACGCGTGGAAGTCGCGGGGAAAACTACATGGACCTCTAAGCACCTTTTACCCATCACTGGATGCTGACTGCTGACACGTCGACCTTACGACTGTCTTTATTCCTTTCTCCTCGATTTGGAAGCGCTTAACTATCCTCGGGACGACGGGGTTGGTAGACTCAGTCCTGTTTCAGGAAAGGTAACGATAATCATCCAACACGGGGTCGAGGGATACGAACGCCCTGGAATCAGTTGACATTTCACGTTTAATCGTACGTCACGCCCAGAACAATAAGCGATGAGTATTATTGTATTATTAAGAACGGAAGCACGACAGTACCAAAGTTTCAATCGCATGCGAAGACAGTTGGAGTCTCCGGAAATTCTGTCTACGGCTCGTATGCATAAAGGCGACACGACGCACGCAAGAAATTACGTGTTCTCGTTGGCTGCCTTCTGCTTGCGCCCGAGAAAGAAGGGCGCAGGAATGATCATTATTTCCTGGTCGTGGAATCACGAGAGACAATGCGGCGACGGCAAGTCGGTTAAAATATGCAGCCCCCGGCGCCTGTGTACGCGATCTCGCGATACATGCGAATTGCTACCAGGAGAGGCGAGGCGAGGAGTCAAAGAAGAGTAGAGGAAAACAGAGAGAAAGAGAGAGAGAGAGAGAGAGAGAGAGAAATGGAGGCTCCGGCGCGAAACAAACTCGACGCGATACAATGGGAGCATCTGCTTAGCAAATTGCAAAAAATAATCACGTTTGCTCGATCCACCAGAGTTGCAGAAACGGTTCAAAAGCCGGCATCCCCTAACACAATAACGCATCCAGGAAGGCAAGAAAGAAGGATAAAAAAAGACATGGTGGAACGAGTCAACAATGTCGGGGAAACAATGTGCATACACGAGGTGCAGCCTGAGCCCAGCAACGTCACCCCATGCGAATCCTGAGCCTAGCTATCTCTCAGTCTATCCAGAGCTGTCTCGACACATCTCAACGCATTTCAACCCTTACGCTTTCTTTATCATCGGGTGTCTCTCGCTACGAAGCGCCGGGACGTCGTTCGATGAATACCTTTGCAGTTGTCGACGTCCTCGGCGTCCTCGGCGTCCTCACTGTTCTCGCTGTCATCATCGGCGCCGCAGCGCCTCGCCGAGCAACGTTGCATCGATGCATTCAGAGCGAGCCAGATCTTTCCGTCCAGACTTTCATGCATTTGCCAGTCTCAGTGTTTCCACTCTTCTGCAACGATGACGATGCTGATGAGGATGAATAACGACAACGGGCGGAGCGCGGAGGGAGTGGGGAGGTAAGTAAAAAAAAACATCTCCAAGGATTTTCAAGAAACGAGACACTGGACTGAGGATATCCAAGCGATCGCCACGATATCCGTAGAGTGGAAAAGGTGATGATTTGATAGTTGGATTGCACTCTCAATAGGGTTGACTAAAATAACAACAAGAAGAGTATCTACGACTGCCAGATCCGTTTCTAAATCGTTCCTGATAAACTCGTGACAAATTAGTTTATTTTCGGGAGCTGCTTGGATCCGTCTCCTATGGGACTTGAGCAGCCACTGTACACGGCAGCAATGCCACTACGAGAGACAGCAGAGCCCACCCACTCGCTGTGCTAAAAATATGTCCATTTCTTGAGACGAGTTAACGCACTCACCCCGTCTGCTACTTCCCCCTCTTACCCTCTCTCAACTCCTATCGCTCTCTGACTCGTTGGGTTGCGCGGCTAAAGCCGCTAAACGGTAAATAACTTGAACATGAGTCTTGCGAGCAGCCCGCGTGTGCGTCCTGCGCACCTCAGCACTGATTCCATGTCTTCCGGTTCTCTTGGGTTCGCGTGCTCTTTTAGTCAAGTTCTTTCGCTGCCTCTTTAGGTAAAGTGCCGAAGTCAGCGTCCGAATTGGAATACAGCGCACGGTGGAGCAGTCGTCCATCAGGTCCTACTAGTCCAGTCGTCTACCTGTCGATTGAACGTCATTGGCCAGCATATCACAGGACCCAAGGTAGAATTCGCTCGTTCACGGAGGGCGACGAATGGTGACTCAATGTTTCATGTACATTGTGTATATTACACACGCATAACGTACAGACGAAATGCACGGAAGAAGCCTGAATTAATACGACGTTCACCACCGTAGTGCAACCTCCTACGCGTGCCAATGTATTTTCGCGTAAATTAATAGCAAATATTCCCATGCACCGTACTTTATCAGAGGGACAATTGTCTTGGTCTCGTTTCTCGAACACGACACAATCAAATCACAACACAAAGTGTGCGAGATAAGTCCTTGCGTGACTGACACGTGCACACACGAACAACGTCGACACACAGATCCGCCATCGATCAAAATCCATCCCTCGGAAACTGCAGGGTGCGATCGTCATGATCCGGTGAGCGCAGATGTCGCACAGTATCCACGTAGCGTGCAAGAGTAGTTGGAAAACTGGCAAACTGGCAAACGCGATGATGATAGGTATACGGCGTCGTGGCTATCCTTTCAAAATGACGTGTCTCCTGCGGGATATCCGGGATCTAGGTGGTCGTATCAGTGGTTGAGGGATGGCGGCAAAGAAAGAAAGAAATGCAGGAAATCACAATCAAGGCTCACGGGACGAAGACTCGTTTTCGAATGTAGGAACATATGGCAGGCAAATACGTCTCGTGTAAAAACAAATAGGCGCGGGGACTCGCGTCCCCTTGACGCCAAGCAAACAAACAGGCGAACTGCATTGAGGAAAGTTAGGTCGTGTCGCGTCACAATGCTGAAGTTAATGAAAGACGTAACGCCAGTTATGGATGCCATAACTCAAAGGGGGCAAAGCAGGCGGACTAAGCAAAAGAGGGTCGTCGGAATCACCATCGCTGGCTTTCGATGGGGTCCTCGCACTTCTCGCTTCATCCGCCTGTGCACGTGTATCATCACGACTTCTGTTATGAGTCAGAGTCATCGGGCGAGATAGCGATCATAGGATGAACGTGAGAGAAACAGAGATGCATAGAGAGAGAGAGAGAGAAGGGGCGGGGGGGGGGAGGGGAGCAAGAGCAACGAGACAAAGTCGGATGGATGGACAAACGATGCCAAACGCGCCAATAACGACGCCTTGGTGTCGCACAATAGGTGCCAAGTACACCTCCTTTTGCATGATCCGTTACCGTGCTCAATCGATAGGGTCAAAGGATACCGAAGATACTTTGTCTCGTACTTACTTTGCTCTATTTACTTTGTTTACTTAATTTGCCTGCCTGATTTTATCCTCTTCTATTCTTCAAACGTTCTCTGCCCGACTCGTATGCAATGCGCGCGAAGACCACAGGTACAATAATGCGCAAGAGCTGGACGCTCTTCGCCTTCTATATTACTCGCAGCAGTTCTGTCGCACGTCTAATTTCATTAATTAACGAGATACGCTGACTCGGAAGTCGCGGCTCTTCCATCCCGGTATTGCGTGTCTGCGCCTCAGCTGCTACAGCTTTCTTCTCGTCTCCATCTAGTCTTCTTATGATTCTCCCAGTCTGGCTCTCTGGCTCTCTTCTCCTCTTCTTCTCTCCTTCTCTTCTTCTTGCTATCGTTAACGCGGCTCTTCCTTTGCGCCTTTTGTCATTCCGCACTGGTAACGCTGCCGGGTCGCTGGCTGCGATTCTCGTTAATGAAGACTCACGCGTCCCGGCGCTCAAACAATAAACAGTTCCACTTAACTCAACTGCCTAGGAAACTCTGCTGCTTGGACGTGGTAACTTCTCTTCGTCTGACATTTTCATCCCCTATTGACAACCCTTAGCAGAAACTAGAGAGAATCAGTCTCCATGGTGCCGAAGGGACTGGCATTCATTGGATTCAGTAGGTGGACGAGGCGCGGCCGTTGTTACAAGCGATGATCGCAGAGTCTGGTCAATGAGGAACTCCAAATTGAAATTGAAAGGAGCCAGTTTGCTGCTGCAATGACGCTGCGAACGACTGCGAGAATCCCTGGGATCCTGAGATGCCGAAAGGGAGGCAGTGCGAGCGACCGTGGCAATCCGGCGCCTCGTTTGCGAACGAGATGCCTTCTCAGTGGTTCAGGCGTCAGTAAGGCATCGGTATTCCAGCATGCCATTTCCTAGGCATGGTGGTCAGCCACTACTGTACTCGCTCCCGTCGTCGATTGTGCCCCGAGATTTGGAAATAGTGGCAGCAGCCTGGCAGGGAGTTCTGAACGCACTTTCGTCAGGTTATCCTAGGAGATCCCCCCGCCCGCGCGAGACAGAAGCAAGAGGAATTACAGTGTTCCGAAGTCGCTCGTGTCGACCGGCCGATCAACGCGATTTTGCCAGATTATGCGACACTTGGCCACGAGAGGACTGTCAGGGCTTCTGAATTAACAGGCCGCCGCCATGGCCGCGCGAATACGCGGAGGAGATGCGCTTCGCGGTCTGCTAACTTTTGCATCCCGCGATCCTATGAGACGCGCTGTTCAGAAGTGATATTTAATCTGACGCAGAGAGCTCGGGAATTAATCACATTTCGAGAATCCACTCTCACGGTCCATTCTCATCGCTCCTCATAATCTCCTACCCTAGACGGGACTACAGCACGTCGAACTCAAATAACATCTCTGACAGCTACGCGTCGCGTTTAATCACGACGTTCTCCATTACTTGATGGCATTACGATTGGACGCCGACGCGCTTACCGGCGCACTTGCCAACGCTCACCCTACACAACATTGCGTCCCCTGCCGCTCTGCAGTTGCGATTCCATCAGTTTCGCAACTGCATCCTCTCACGGCGTTATACCCTTCGATCCGTGCGTCTTTACGTATTACGTGCGAATGGCGTCCCGCTATCGGTGAGATATCCCGATCGCACGACAGCAGAGCAAAATGTCCGTCGTTCGAAATCATATTCGCGTACAGGAACGATCTCTTGATTGCTTTGGGTTGAGAGTTTGCATAGGCTGAGCTGCTCCAAATGGATACCTCCTGGGGCCGAGAGCATCTGACCAGTTGCATTATACATATAGAAGAGCGCATTACACGTCGCGCCTAATCAAGAACCCTCCTATTTGATTAGCCAATAACAGAGGCGGAAGTGATATATGTCGGCAGGTTCGGGACTCTCCGGCTTGCTAATCCTAGGCGAATTCACGCTTTATTGTCATCCCGAGGGATGCAAGAGACACAGGGGATGCACCGAATGTGCTGGCTAGCCGCCCGCTTGCCACTCCGCCGTTCCACCCTTGTTTCGGACTCGCGATCGTGCCGGTCAGCAGAGGCGTTTAAGAAAAAGGACGCTTCAAAATCTGACCAAAAGATTCCTAATCGTAATGGCAGGAACCGCAGGACGCTTTAGTCGGACTCGAAAATAGATTTTAGGGCTTCGTGTCTGGGTGAGTAAGACCGGCGTCGCTGACCTTATCGTCGATGTAACGTATATGTCAACGGTAGCGCCCCGATCGAGGGTGAAAAAAAAAAAGCTGAAGTAATGATAAACTGTTTATCTAGAGTCCCGGAGGCTAAGCCGATTAGCGTGGGGGACTGCTAGGGCGGTGAGGCCAGGGACGCGCAAGAAGTAAGGCGCGCTGGAAGGATCGCGTAATGCGAGAGAGCCCGGCTGATAGGGAAGGAACCAGTCGCTCTCTATTATCTCCGATCAGGCTCACAGAGTTCATGCGTCGGACGTTCATACATTTCGACTAGATCATTGGGATTAGGGAGATGATCTTTCTTTGGCACTCGCGAGTGTCAATTATTGACCAGCAGAACTGACAATGAAATACTCAAAAGAGGTGAATCAGCATTTAAAATACCTATCGATTGTATTTTCTCGATGATAATAACGTACCAGTGGTCCTCGAGCGCTCAAAGGACTGAAGCAACACTTGTTTAGGCTGAATTTTCATTAAAAAAAAAAAAAAAAAAAAAAGAGTGAAAAAGAAAACAAAACACAATTAGCAAGACCATTGGATCTGTGCTGCATCTGAAGAAGCTGGTACACTGCACGTCTGCACGCACAGTGCATCCTTTAGAATTAGTAATACCTATTGACGAATGACGAATGTAGTATAAGCGCCATTGCTATCCGCTGGTTTGTTCAAACCTTCCTCGACATATTGCTGCTGACGGTTGCGCTTAGAGCCAGCTGGGTGCTGTCCAATCTGCATTTAAATTGGCCGTCTGCACCATTTCACCGATTCGACTAGGCGCTAGGGTTGCTCCGCCAGGATTAGTCGACGACTGTTGTTTTAGGTCGCTCTTCCTGAGCATCTCCTAGGGGTCTCACACAACTATACTGTCCCGCCAAGTAATGGTAAAGTAGCTATGAGGGGTGCTAGTTCAATTGACTCCCAGGGACTAGGAAAGATAGCGTTTTAATTGTATCTACTTTATTCACCCACGACTACCCACCGACTCTCAACAGTAGGACAGACTTACCGATGTTGGAGAATCCAGAGGATTATGTGAGCCTTTGACTGACATCGGTGCCTCTTTTGTACCTCAAAGTGGCAGATATGGAAATATGTATGTACTACGTTCAAGGCACAAAGGAGAACAGTTGTACAGAAACACATTCTCGCCAATGCCGTCCAAGTTCTACGATCTGCGTCAATGTAACTTTAAATCGATCGCCCTCGCGACATGCGCCATTCGCTCGTTAGCGCATCTCTTGCGACATCGCAAACTCTGCTGTAAATCTATTTAATTAAATCGATGTCACGTAGCTTAAGCTAATTGTCGTATTGCCATAATCACCCATATGCAAGGGCTAATCAACGCAGTTGATCCATTGCCTTGCGACGCCTTGATTTTGCGCAATCGCAGACACGAACAATCCTGAGTTTCGTTGATCACGAAAGACTTCATAAGGTTGCGGCACGAGGAATATTGAAACAGACCTGAGGGACCTGAGGGACCTGATGGGACGAAGGCGATATGCCGATTGGTGCCAGTATCCTGCGAAAGGTGACGAGAACTTGACGGTGCCGTTGAGGCTGCAATCTCAGGGAGTGGGAGCGGAGTGTGAAGCTGCTGATTCTCTAACTGTACCGAAGGGTAGAAGGGCGTCTCACTGCGTGGAGCATCTTAGCGGCGACTACATACCAGTTGTCATCTGACAACCGGGTATCCGCACGAGCAGGCTACCGAGATGCCAGGCAGGAAGCAAGGACGTCCAGGGCAGTCAAGGCGTCGCGACTATGTGGCACCCCTGACACTCGAGTTAAGGGCACCCTGTTGAGACGCCTTGCACCTGCCTTAGGTCGGCCTCGGTTGGCCTGACATTATAAGCGAGACGTCAAAAACCGGGTTGCTGGGTGCTTTCAGTCCGAGGATCAACAAGACCCAACTTTTCGTAAACCAGACTCGTCTTCTAGGAGAGCTCGGCAAATCGTCATGGATAATCGCATTAATCAAATGAACGAATAACAGAATAAATGAGTGAATGAGTAACGACTACTAAGTTAAAGCAACAGGACTTTCGTCCGATTGACACCAATGAGCTCCTTTTTGTTTGACTTTGTCGACGTTTTAATTGGCACGAGAGGACCAAGGCGTCTTTTGATGAGCCAAGAAGGAAAGGAAAATGAGAAGTAAAAGGATATTCACGGCTGCAATAAGAATATTCCGAAGCGTCACGGTTTTATCAAAGTCCCTTTAACATCCTCAAGAAACATACAAAGTCCGTAAAGTATGGAAAGACCGACAAAAGTAGATACCGTGAATCTCAAGGAGAGTAGACGGAATCCTTCAAATAATATAAAAATAATAATAACAATAATGCGGCGATCCTCGATCTTTCCCAGTTGGGAAACTTGAGAATACCGAATACAAACAGTCAAAGATAAATTTGAAGAAACCTGAATTCCAAGAAGCCACTCCGCGCAGGTCGCAGCGAAACGTACGTGGGTAGCTAGCAACCTTTTAATATTAAATCATGATACTTTTATGACGGTGCCACTCTGATTTCCCTTTAGACCTCAACCTGAGCAACGGGAGCGCAGTTCCAGCCTACCATTTCCTGACATCCGCGTATATTCCATCGGCAATCCTCAAGAAAAAAATTACAAAGACTTAAAAAATTGAAGTTCCGTCCGAATGTCAGCTCAAGTCCGCCTTCGACATCTCGGACAGGTCTTTGCTAGCTGTCGCAACGCGGCGGAAATCGACGAGCGAGCTGAATCAAATATTGATGACTGCACTCCCGGTCAGGATGGTCTGTTCATTTGCTCGCGATGATAACGCGACACGTCGGCACCTTGTAAACGTGTGCACTGACATATGCATGACGATGCATGCGACGTTTTATGCAAATGCCAGCCGACAGGGGGATTCCTCTTGCAAGCATCGAAATCTCCGCGACTCGTGTAGGCACAAGTACTTCATCCGATGTTGGAAAGCCATTTCACGTAGACGACTTTAATGGCGATTGGCATTCGCATGGAGTCCACCAGGTGCTCGACTGACGAAAATGTGGAGTCCTCCGTTGACTCCTAGCGCGCCTGAAGATTAACCTAACCTAACTTAACCGGAGACGTGTTACGTCATCCGCCGGTTTCAGCTGATTTCGTTGTAAACGCAGTAAGACGAAAGATGGCTGCAGGATGGTAAAGCGTTTGCTTAGCGTCGATTGGCCAGGCATCGCAGCGTATCAATGATTCAACCAGACAATGAATGCAACGGCAAGTTGTCTATGGGACATTTCACGTTTTACATGGACTTTCCGAGATAACTCGTTACACGATTTAACAACCTCAAGGATGGCAACGCGAGAGTAGAACCGTGCCGGAGAACAGAAAGTCTCAAGTTTTCTCCTATCGATTTGAAGCGAGGATCGTTAAATAAAGATATAGTCGATACGGTGCTGAGATCACAGAGAGATAGAAGGATGGAAACTGTTAGGACGCGAAGACCACCCAGAACACCAGGAGGAACGTTTCTCCTGGCCTTATCATCCAGAAATCAGTATTACCCATCGATAATCAACGATCAGCTTGCAATTTTTCAGCGACTGCGATGAGGTGCTGAAAGATGCCAAAGGACGCTGCAAGAGTCTCAATCTCCAGAGGTCTGGGAGAAACGTTCCAGCTATTCTTAAACCTAAGGTTTGTTGTTATTTCGTGAAGGTTGCGAAGACTCGCGTTTACACTGCAAAGGAGCGTTTACCATCTCTTCTCTGGTTTGCAAAAATGGTCCTAAGCAATCGCGACAGCGCTCGGTCCTATCCTCGTTAATGCGCGGAGTCAATGCCATATACATACATATACATTCATGATCTTCCAGAAGCAATGGGCTCGAGTACTAAGCCACTGGATAAAAGGAACTAGATTAAACGGATCGTCGAAGACGGAAAACGAGATGTTGGAAACAGTTGGAAGAATATACATAGATACGCAAAGAAGATGTAATAGAAGATGTACGCGTGGACGAGGTTAATATGGAACATGAGGCATACTTCCCAGGCTTTCCAGCCGATAGTCTAAGCATTTATGCTAGCTGTATGTATGTACCGTGGGTGCCATATGGCTGTCGGGTCTGCACATGCGGCCGGGTACCGACGTTGAAACAACCACGCTTGGGACGGCGCGTTCCCCGTTATTCCCTTACTTATGTATGTACGTACACGCAGAAACGGCTCTCGAGCGTCCGCAGCCCTGTGAATGCGCGGATTATCCATTGTTGGCAGGGAGAGGGAGGAGCAATCCGCGTCTACTTCGTCTCTCCCTGACGTACCGCAGCTCTCTGTCCTTTGCAGCACAAGCAGGCTGCAGACTAACCGTGCCGCAGATACAACTCGCCTAATTAGCTAAACACTGCTTATCGCGTTTCAGTTACGAGGCAAGCGAGCCAGAAGGTTCTACGTCGCCTTTCAAAATCATTTCAATATGGCGCTCTGCGTCGACCTTACTTCGACGAACCCTTGGGGCTATCGGTCCACAGCATCCATGATCAATAATCACCATCGAACGCGCGCCTATTGCAAAGCGGCCAGCTAACGGGCTGATATTAGCTAGAGATTAAAAGAGGCTCCTCGAGTGGCGCAGCCTGACGATAAACTATTTAAGGTTTCGTGGCCGTACAGGCATCGACGGGGAACTTGAACGAACGAAGAACGAGTGAGCTCGTGCTAACAGCTGGCTCCCGCAAACACCTCGCGGGGGGCTGTTTTCGGATCCTTTGTCTGAACAGGACTGATCCGGGCTGTTGGGCCTGTTAGCGACACGCTAATACGCTTGCAGCAATCTCCGGACTATCTCTTGCGACACTTGTCTTTCCAGCAGGGACGACTGATGCGCTGGAAAAACGGGAAGATAGAGGAGAAGCGCGTAGCTTCGCCCACGCAGATTGGAGGGCGGCGGGAGGGGCAGGTGAATGGCATTAAAACGGCGTCAGCGTCAGTGTCGACATGGTCGGCAGTTTTATTAGAGGCGCTTTGACAGTCCTGGCCGTGTTCCTAGGAAAAGACGTGGATGTTGTGCAGCAGCCAGGAGTAGACAGCAGAATAGAATGGTCGGCATTCGAATAATCACCGAGACAAAGTCAACGAGTCTCCCCTGGGTCTCAGGGTGGACTTTACGTATTGGCCGCTGTACGCACCCCGATACACAGCCTTGAAGACACGTTGCAACTTATTCGCTGGCGTTGTTTCGCAACAACAGTACCTACTGCTAAGATAACAGCCAAACTAGCCAGCAGCGCCTGGGCCACTTAGAATTATCCAGCCGTATACTAAAGTTAGCCAACTAACCAACGAGTCAGACAGCCATACGATCGGTCAGATGCTTGACGGTGACCTAGCCGGAACGACTGCTGAACCCAGTAACAGAGAGTCAATATTTAAACGGCCATTTGCCGGACGATCCGCCGTGGCAAAATAAAAAGTCCACGTGCACTTTAAACAGCATGGCCGGTTTCCAAGCTTTGTCCTTCTCGCCTTCGACTTTACAACCTCTGGTCCTCATCCCCGCGATCTCGGAGGACAAACTGGCTGGCCTCCAGACGCTGCCGTACTTGTTCCATCCTGCCGATATATTCCCGGAATCGTCATTCCACGGGCGCACCCTGACTTGTCCAAATAATTTACTTTTCTAGGAGACATAAGCGATGAAACTGTGTAGATGCGTGCTCAGTCGGGTGCCATTCGATAGTTGTGGACCCTCCCTCCCTCTCTCTCTCTCTCTCTCTCTGCGCCTAGCACTACACGTCGCACTGCCACGTGTGCCAACCGGTCCCACGCATACATATAGATAAAGCTTCTCGCGTGCAGCGTCGCACTTACCTAATCACCTGCATGATCGTCTTCAGGATTCCCGAGCTGTCAATTATCGATTTTCACGAGCCGCCTCTAATTGCAATTCCAAAGTTCGCACTGCCAATGAAGCAGACAACTATACACATACATATTACATACATAGTATATGACGAACGGATATTTCGTCGAGGTTGGGAAAGAGGAAAGAAATGAGAAAAATCAATACGATCAATCGATCAGGATGGTCTGTCGATGAGGCACAGTTTGCAATTCCCCGGCTGGCTGAGCCAAAAGTCGCCCTGACAGTCTTGGAAAAGGCTGAGAGATCAGCCGGCGATAAGCGAAAGACTCGTTCAAGTTTCGAAGCGCGCTCATGTCACTTTTCGTTAGTGACGCCACAAGCGGTCTTATGAAAACCGGGAATTTTACGAATCGCGACGTCGACGTTGACGTCGTCTACTTAAAACTCTGAAAGGAATTGCCTGATGGTCGGCGGTGCTCGGCGGTGCTCGGCGGTGCTCGGCGAGAGTGTTTCAAAACGAGCAGGCATTTTACTGACTTCCGGACGAATTGGATAGCAGCGTGATCCTCGAGGATGGAATTATCAATTTTACGGAAGAACGGGTTGCTGGCTCGCACCCTGTCTCTCCTTCTGGACCTAGTGTAGGAGCATATCTAGAGCGCAGGCCGAGAGCCTGAAGACGAGATGAAAGAGGATGAAAGAGGATGAAAGAGAATGAAAGGTTAAAAAGACGGATAAGTGTGGAGCAGCGTCTATGCGAAGAAAAGGGAAGAAAAGCCTCATAGAAGCGCGCGGCTAAACAACTAAAAGAAAAAAAGTCAAGCTGGCCATTCTTATGGTGACGCCGGGCGTGGATGTTGTCGACGGTGTTGAGGCCTTCGCGTCGGTCCTAATGACTTCATGCCCGGTTCGTTATTAGTGCCGCCGACGTGGTTCCCATTTTATAGAAAACGATCCTTAAGCCCGCCGCGAAGTAAACGCTATTAAAAACGACAAGTATGCTCGTTCCAAGTGGCACCGTGAATGCCTTGACTTTTAACATTAATAGCATCCAAAAAAAATAATTAATCTATTGGCAAACGTGACCCAAGCGATGGTTTAACACGACAGTAGACCTTGACCCTTTGAAGAAAGAGCAAAATTCTCGATAGCTTGCGCAACCGTATCGCACGGAAATTGGCTGGCGGATCGAATAAGAAAAAAATGGAGGTTGACGTCTCTCGAAGACGACGTCATCTGCATACGCGTACGTACATACAAGAATGCTCTCAAAGGTTTCCCTCCGATAACAATAGCTGAGGCTACACAAGGCTCTTCAGCATTCTCGGTCTTCTGTCGAGCCGTTTTCGTGCGCTGTGCGGTTGTCGATAAGCGCAAGAAATGCCGCTTTCGGTCTCGCTCGGGGAAGACAAGGAAGTGTCTGTAGCGTCTTCTCATCTAGAAGAGAAGACCCTGGGGTCCCGGTCTTTCCCAAGGCGTCGTTAATGTTAACATGCCACCGTTGACTGAAGAGGTAATTCTTCACGAATCTCCCGAGTTCGTTCCATCACACTAACCAGTTCGACCGTCAAAATGCGCAAAGAATGGGAAATGGCAAATCGACTGTTCATTTGCCAACGTGAAATCGTTTTGCCAAAGCGGCAGCAGCAGGAGGCTGAGTCAGTGTTTACGCGACTCAATAAAAAAGTCAACCAGCTGACTTGCGGGAGTGGAAGGTGGGGTAAGGCCCGTTCAATCGCCGTCAAAGACGTGGCAAGAAACTGGCGCACCGATCGAATCACAAATATGGGAAATACGAAAACGTTACGAGATCTCGACGACGATCTCTGGCTGCGTCCGGACGGTTGCCTCCCAAGTTCCACGGGAGGTTCTTGCATTCGTGCACGATGTATGAGTGTCAAAATTCGGCAGCGTCGATCTGCGCAGAATTTAACGACATTCGGTCGTATGCATATGTTTCATAGAGCAAAGAGTCGCGAGCGCGCTGGCTACTTTGCCCAAAGCCTCCTGTCTCGGTGGGAGCGAAGGGACAAATCGTTCGCAATGTTTCATGATGAAATTTCTGAAAAATCTGCTTATTGCGACGGACGACAAATAGTAACCATTTAAATAATGGTACAGTACGTATACTCACTAGCAGTAAGTCTTCCGCAATCGAATGACGGCGTGGAGCATTGGAAATTGGAAATTCTATCCGCGGCATTATTAGAGAACAAATATTGGCAGCACGTCCGGGCTTCGTCGGAGAACCTTTCAACTAGCAACCCCCACCTGAATCCTGAGCGTCCGCAGAGAGTTTGTCTACGTATAGCTTCGGGAAAATCGGATTTGACTGCAGGACTCAACCTTCCTGAATACGTATACATAGATTCCCTGGGCAAGGGACGAGAATTAAAAAGAACGAGTACGAGTGTGGTAAAGTGCTCGATTGGAAGTGACACATTTCGCGAGACTGCACAGGGCATTCTAATTTGTATAGAGAATCAGAGAGGCTTGTCAAAGGAGCCGATCCTCTGAATCCACTGCGACGAGGCACAGATGAGTTTCTGAAATTGCCCACGTGCATTGGCGGCGATCTGATTCGATGGGCTTCGATGGGCTTCGATGGGCTTTGTAATGGGCTTTACAACCTGGTCGACCAAAAATGTTAAACGAGCAGCGTGCACTCGGGCGCCTTAAGCGACGCGTCTCCTTCGTCAAGACTGGCACGACCAGCCAAGGAGGGAAGCTACCGATTCTTTGAGAAAGCCAAGTATGTACAGTATACCGCATACGGCACAGCATACGACACTGCGAGTCAGCAGGGGCAACGGCAATTCGAGATTACGTTGACGTGCATCGTACGGCGACTGCGGTCGTACTTGCGTTGGCCACACAGAGCTGGCATGAATGGCAGAAACGCGCAATCTTGTTCCCCGCTGAAATGCATGACGAGCCAGTCGGGAGTGCGGCAGGACCGGGGGAGGTGAAACGCGAGGCGGAAAGCAGCGGAAAAACTTTAATGGATCCGTTTTTAAGAACCCCATCCTTTCCTCGCGGTCCTCAAGGCGCTCTCGACATCGGCGCACGCGAGAGCAAAAACGCTCTTCCGGTCTCGTTTGCGCTCGCAGCCTGAGAAGAGCAAGAGAGTAGCAGCAAGTGAAGCACGTGGGACAGATAATCCTGGCATTTAACCAGAGATTCCCAACCGCGAGTAGAGAACGGCTTATCAGAAGCAGCTGGTTCAGTGGCACCGAGCCGGCCGCAGCGGGATTATCGCGGGCACAGCAGCAAGGCAAACAGGGAAAACTCGAGGAAACTCTCGCAGTCACTTGGCCAATTTAGCAGCTAACCAGCTATTAAGGAGTCCCTGCCTCCCCAAGCAAATTCGCTTATGCACGTACATCGAAGGTCCTCGCTTTAATCACGACGTGGCGAAGCGCCCCAGCGACTTTCCAATAAACGTCGCAAGGAGAATTGCTTACACGGCTGCTGGAGGAGGGGCTGATCTTTTTTTTTATTTTCTTACATGCTCGTTTATGTTTGAGGATGGACACGGGTCGTGCTGAGTCCTGCACAATGAGAGTCACTGAGGTTTTCGGATTGATACGGGGCGATACCAGCATGATAAGCCACTCGAGACAGGACGAGAGGTCGATGGGCTGAATGCTCTTGACCACCGATACCTCCGATTGCCTTCGACTTTTCATCTTCTGCAGCCGCAACGGCTTCTCTTTCACTGCGAATGGAGTAGCGGAACAGTAACGGAGATCATAGGCTAATGTACGATATTAGTAACCGAAACGGCATTTCCGTCTTTCACGAACGGCGGCGATCCTCAACGCGTCAGCTGCACTTGCGACCCACTATTACAATAAACCCCTTTGCCTTGCACATCATCATCATCATCCGGACATGGCGCCACAATGTACTTTTCCCTTATATCCTGCGCAAAGTTTGTGCAACAAATGTGACTGAGTCCGAGGAACGCGTAACCAACACCAAGCAACTCGGTTCACTTTCGAAAGTAGTACCGTCAATCACGTACCGTTCGAGCACGTCCCATCCCAAGTCATTCTCGTACAGCAAATCTGGTGTGAACATAATAATAAGTGACGCTATGAAAAATTAGTGAAACCATCCCTTCGTACGCGCAGTCAGCCACTTTCCGTATCAGTTGGGGAAACCATACGGAGGTTAGAGCTACGCGAGATAAGATGCAATGGCGGACTTGCGTGCCAGTGACTGCTGCTTTTTTGACACACAGGCACACACCTAGCCGTACACTCTATCTTTGTGTACTACAAGCGAATGAGTAAACTGCAGTACGCGCATGCACGTCGTCCCAATTAGAATGTCAATAAGACGCCTCGAAGACGTCTCGGGGGAACGAGACCGAGAACTCGCGGTTTTACTCATTAATTGCGTAATTACTGAGCGTGCCATGAAAAACCTGGAGGAAATTAACCCTTACCTTTACGGAGACTATAGTGCTCGTCTCTAAAGTGCCAGCGCCACGAAGACGCTCCAGTCGCTTTCACCAGGTGTATTGGAAGAACTTCGGGGCCTTACAATTACTTACTACTAATTGCAATAATTACGCAAGCTCGTCTCCCAAGTCAGGCCACAAGGGTAAGAGGAAGCATAGCGAAGAGGAGAGGAAGAGTGGAACTGGAAGAGATAAGTAAAGAAGCGAGGAAGGCGGATCGAGGATACGCGGCTGGAAAGTAAGGAGAGAATATGCCTATTGCCTATACCGTGTATGCGTGAAGCTGGCTATGGGAGCAGGAGATCTCCTGGGAGGAGGCTGCACGATTATGCTGATATGGGTTGTGCAGGGCGAGCATAGTATCGAAGGCTCAGCCGGAGTTGGTGCTGACGGTGTCCGGTCCGCGGGTGGAATATACACCCCATCGGCATGCAACTGAATTCGCTCGAAGACAGGATGTTTGGATCGAGCGAGTCGGCTTTTATTGCATCTCGCCAGGGGCTCTCACGCAGTGGGAGGGACAGCTCGACGTATTTCTAAACGTGCTGTAATACAAATCGTAAAATTTAACAAGATAGTTGCCTGTACACACGATGCACACGTATAATCTGCATGACTGTCGATACGGTATATATGTATATGTATGTACGTAGGTACATTCGGTACTCCATCGCACATACATACGTGTCACACATGAAAGACAAAATCCCCGCGAGTTCTTGCACGGTACTGTGCACATAAACATGTGCTGCGTATGACACAAGGTCCATCGATGTCGCGTGTGATCGAAGACACATCTACGAATCCGTTTGACGTTACCACCTGGAGCACATCAACCGGCAAATCGTGAGTGGCTCTGCTTGATTGATGGTCGAGGTGGGCCAATCACTTACACTCTGGGCCTATCTGGGAGGCTTAAGTTTCGCACGTATGCTCGGCTATCGGAGACACGCGAATGGCATTTCGACAGTGAGACTGTAAGCCGAGGCCGCTGCAATGTCCAAAACACTGCAGACTACCGAGGAACAAATGGATCTCGCCTGCCGAACTCCTGCCTGACAGCGGCTGTCTGTCGGCCGATCTTTCTATATTACGGACGCTTGACGACAATCACTGTGTGCTGCAGTTTAGACTTGCACATTCGTATCACGTGCTACCAGGGCAACCTTGTCAACTTTATGTCAAACAGAGAATCCGTCGACATGTATACAAGTTCGCGACGTGACGCAGCCATCGTCCCACCAGACGCAAACCAGCTGATTCAGTCGGCCCGATATTCCCACTCTCCATATTGCTCTTTCATTCTTTGCTTCCTCTTGACATTTCACCATTTCACAACTTTTGCCCGACCTAACCTAGCCTAACCTGATCCAGGACGAGCAGTAAAGTAAATGCCAGGACAGCCGAGGCACTTGGATTCTGGAAAAGAGAGAAGGGAAAGAAGCCTCCTGGTAACGGCGATGCACCGGGGAAAGCCCGTTCCCGTTGACGGGCACCGTATGAAAGTGAACTGAGATCGCGGGACTGCGGGGATGCATTATTATGAAGTTTATGCTTACACAGGCACTGCCACGTGCAAGGGGTTTCCTGTGCGTGAGAAAGAAAAGGACGAGTCAATGGTTATTCCTTAGCGATTCCTTCTAAAGACCGCCGAAACATCATGCAAATGTACTCGGTAGATTTTTATAGGGCCCCAAGCATGCTCCAAGCACACCTTACGCCCACAGGTTACACAGCGTTCTCGAGGTTTTCCACATAATACCGCCACTAAATGTTTCAGGTTCTACAGCGAATGCCCTCTAGCCGTTTCTGCACTCCCGTTCGCGCGGATCATTCCCTTGGACGGTTCGCCCTCACAGTGCAATGCTATACCTATGCACGCGCATCGATATACTACGTAGGACGTCCCCATGCCGAGGAGCATCGAAGGCTGCACTGAATGTCTTGATGGGCCGACGCGTTACTTCCGCCGCCTGCCGAGACGATGTAAATGCATGAAAAGAGAGGCCAGAGCCAGATGCATGCGGCGTAGGATGCACTGCAGGATACATCCGAGGGAACCACGCCAGAGGGATTAGAGTTCATCAGTTAATTGAAGCAAAGGGAAATCGAAAAGCGAGGAGAGTCCTCGCCGCGGTCGACAGGAGTTTCCAGTTTCCAAGAACATAGGTACACACGTACACACATGCACGGCTATGCATGGGTATGCATGCCTACGACAAAAGATGCGCACGTGTGCGGAGCGGCACAGCTCGGCGAGCCGCACTAGAAATTCTCCGCGATAACGCGGGACGTTCCCTTGGGCTGGTAGACTCGGTCAGGTAGACTGACTGATTTTCGCGACAACGACATGCGCACCACGCGACCTGCAGCGTAACGTGCGCGTCCACCCCGAGTCTCGAGCGATGTGGCCCGCAGGCTCAAGAGGTTCGAGAGGCAAGATTAACATTTGAGGATACGTCAGACCGGTAAAACAGGCGCTGGGGATTGATACGCGATGTAGAGCCAAAGCGATTCAGAGGATGCGTGACGCGTGTCGGGTACGTCTACACATATTTCGCGCGGAGGTGTTGCTGCATTAACGATCGTTCGAAATTGCCGTAACGGCGATGCGCCTGCCGCGATTCAATTATCAAGGGAAACAAAGCCGGACGACAACTCATGCGACTTTGTCCCTCCGTCTATAGTAAAGAAACCCATTAATGGGAATAGAGCCTGGGGTCAGAGTGCGCTACAATGCATAATTACTCTTCGCAATCAGGTAATGGAAACCTTCTGGGTTGATCCGAGGCGCAGTCGACGCAACCGACAGACAATTTGCGTAAATTCTCGCATCAGCCGAATCCATTCGATACACCGTCAACGCGGATGCGTAAACCGCGACAAATGGAGCGAGAGAGCGAGCTGCTAGAGGAAAGTAAAGTTAAATATAATCAGTGAGCGTGTGTGTACGTGTACGAGGGAGAGAAATTTGCGACTATTGCGTCAAGTCGATGGATCGACGTTAGACTGAACCGCTTCAATTCATTCTTATAGACGATTGTTCGAATCGGAGACGCACGTGTGACCAACTTATAGAATTTTCCAACGAAACTGACCAGGATATAGGATGCAATCCGCCACGTGTGCCCTGTCCCTGGTTGAATTCCACGTATTTCACGTTTGACGGCTGCTTTCATTTTAGTGACTCGCAATGCATTCGCGTCGAAGCTGACTGTACACTCAATCCTGAGTAAAAGAGAAAAACCAGCCAGGCACTCGGTCATTGGCGAACGAACGCAAGGAAGATGGATAGAGAAATACAGAAAATACCTACTGTAGTGGAGAAAAGTCTATTTTGCATGAGCTGAACATATCATACGGAAACTACGGAACCTAACCTAACATTCGCTGCTGCATGAATGGATGTATGGATGGATGGATGGATGGATGAACGCCCGACTAGCTGCCTACCTGTATGATATTGATTTTGCAAAAAGCCTACGGACCGGTGCATGGCCGTGCAAATGATATCGCCCGACGACTCGTGATGTTTCGTTCGTTCGAGGAAACGCCAACTTCAAAACACTACGTGAAAGTGTTGTTCGATTTCTTGACCATATTTCTCATCGCTTTCGTAACTGTGATAAACTTTGCTAAACCATGGTCTAACGTTTCGACGTTCAGAGAGTACAGAGGGTAAAGACATTATTGAGAATCAATACTTTTGACTCGGTTGATTTACACCGATCGATCATCCGAGTGATCTTTAAGTGCACCGCTGAGTAATTGCGATAATAGCGATTTATTTTTTATTTTTATTTCTTTTATATACGCGAAAACCAGCTTTGACCTCGCAGAACCCTTCTGACACGAGTGCAATACCTTGCACTACACCTTGTTCAAGAATACGCGGACAAAGTTGAAATTGCTTTTCAATTGGTCATATATTTTACAACTACCATCATATTGACATCACACGAGCCACAATCAAACTCTTTCGTCTCGATAGCCGTTGGCCTGCGGGTCAAATGATACTTTTTCTTTTACTCGAAACCTACGTCCCTATAGAGGAGACGCGCGTGCACGTGCGATATGGCCAATCTGTTGAAATCTCGTATTTTGCAGACTTCAATGGCAAATAAGAGTTCTGAAATTTTAAAGAAAGCGAATGTCTCATCTCGAGTGCGTAACCCTAAGTAAGGGCTGCGGTTGACGCAAGTCCGAATCGCACGAGGACAGAAGGACAAATACGGTCCAGACCTTCGCTTCGATTAGCTTGCGTAACGAGTCGCCCTCGAATGCATCCCATCCCCTCGGTGTTCCCGTCCGCCCTAGCCTACTAGCCTACCCTACCCTACCCTACCCTACCCTACTCCATTTTCCATTCAAAACATTTCCAGCCACGTGACCAATTTTACGATTGAATGCCGACTCGTGCCGCTTCGCATGTGTCCCCTGTGCGAGCCCAATAGAAAGGTAAAAAGTGTTTTGTTAGTCCGATGGGAGAGAACACGCGGTGCTCGAATTAGCGGGTCGCACGTACCAGGATGTACGTCAGAGATTCCTCGTAAAGACGATGAGAATTATGGTTCAGGTATATGCGCGCGTGTGTTAAAAGTACAAACGAGTGAATTACGAACGTATCACGGCGATCAAGTCGAATAGGAATCGCCGTGGTAGCCGCTGTAATTGACCCGTTGCCACGTTAATTGAGATCCAAGAGGTATAGTGGCTGTGCTCTTCGGTTGGCGCCAGGAACATTGGAGAAAGTCTCGGTGCTCGATGGAAGAGCCAGGAGTCCACGACGGGTCGCCTATGGTCAGGATGGAATTCCGAGGTCGTCGCCGCGCGCTCACTATCACTGACTCCTCCTCACTCGAGGGAAGAGGAGGACGCCTTGTGAGAGAAACTATGAAAGAAGGAGAGCAAGCGAAAATTAGCAAAAGCTGCACACGTGCAAGAGAGAGAGAGAGAGAGAGAGAGTTGGAGAGACGGCGGCTCGATTTTCAACGGACATCAGGCCGGGAAACTTAAGGCCAGAGCACAAGGCGTCACGCGCAAATCCGCGCTTGTTCCTTTTCTTTGTGGGCGTTACCTATTGCGGCACATTCACCCCTCACGTAAAAGTTGGTCCAGCGGTGCAACGAGGCGAATGCATCTGAGGTCATAGGTCAAGTGGGTATACATACATATGTATAGATATAATGTGTAGACTCAGGGAGCTTGGAAAGGAATTTTGCTAAATCGAAAGAGAGAGAGAGAGAGAGAGAGAGAGAGAGAGAGAGAGAGAGAGAGAGAGAGAGAGAGAGAAGGGGGGATGGGGGCGATATATTTTTCGAAATTCGTAGAGACGTATGTATGTATGTACATGGAGCGTCTACTACGGATACATGCGAGAGAGTCGCAGATTATGATTCTGTTACAGCTGCACCACACTGAAGCACTGAAGCGCTGTAGCGGCCACTGCTGAACCACCGGATTGAGCTTCGTAAATGCGAGACGTCGAGGCGCATCGCCGCCACTTCAAGTAAATACCTACATCGCACGCTCTTCAGAGCAGCACAGCGCCTTATTCACAAGTGTTATGAAAGCTTATAACGTTACCATGTTCCATAGGAGACCACGAGCTCTCGCGCCTCTTCGCTCCCATGGTTATAATTACGAGACGTTAATTGCGTAATGAATATCACTACTATGTGCCTCCCTATCTACGCGAGTTGCACTCGAGCAGAAGGTTCCGGAAAAAAACGGCGCACTCATCAGCTGCCATATGGTACGGTTCGTTCTTCAGGCCGACGTGATAGACAATGCAGGTACCCGTGCAACCGCGTCCCATCGTCCTATTGACGCGTTCAGGTATCCTCGTAAGTATTCTCAAGTATCCGTTGGATGACATATTATACGTATACGTGTAACAACTTTGACAGTTCCAATATGTCTTATCCCACTGACATCCGACTGCGCAAAATGCATTCCCACTCGCGATGCACGGCGCAAGCGAGAATGCGAAAGCAGTTAAGAAAGAGTGGCGCGAGTGCGATCGGCAATTGGCACTGCGCCGGCACAACTTTTTCCTACTAATCGAGTGAACTCTGCTTCTACGAGAAGTGGCCTCGCAAGGGTCTTGCCGTGCGCCAGGGAATCGCGGTAGCACGCGCTACTTGCGAAACGCTAATCAAGTGATCGTGGTCCAGACAGCAAGTCACTGCCATTCGGATGAAGTATTGGCATATTCGGGAATGTCGAAGGTGCAGACTGCTGTCCTCGGATTAAGCGGGCTAACGACTATCGTTTCGGCAGGAATCGGGAACGTCGAGACACTCGGCTGACGTTCGATTCGAGCCAACGCGGCTCGTGCCTCATTCGCGGTACTCGGCGACGACGTCGTTCATCGCGAGTTGACGACGATGACGGTTACGCCGGCGTTGCCAGTGCAGCTAGCACAGCGTTGGATCGCAGCTGGTTTGCTCCTTAATTAGCGGCCCACTTGCGATTAACTGCGAATCAATGGCTCGCAAAGTAGTGCGAGGTCGGCGACCTCGTCGAGGCTCGCGAACTTTACGACTGAGAAACGCGAATTTACGAATTCGAATGCGAATCACGTGGGGACTAATCGAGACGAGAACGATTCTATGCGTGGGTGATTAGGAGAAAGGAGGGCGAGGTTTTCAAAAATGAAAGACAAAAAGTGAAAGAGCAGGTCCCGAAGGAGGAGAAGCTTGAAGAAAACGAAGAAAAGTAAAAAGCGAGATGCCATATGGATAAGAAGAATTACAGGGAGCTGTCCTTTATTTGGCCGAGGCTTTCAGGGCGATTATCCTACTTATAATCGCGAGAGATTGGATGTCCGTGACGGATCCACCGTGACGGGTTCCAGGACTACGACTACCAATCCTCGGTACTCGTCAAGGTCCTCCGTTAAAAGGCACTGACACACATATACCCGATACACACATCCAGCGTCCACGCGTTTCATCGCTCTTCAAGCCGAAACGTGACTTTTCATTATTGGTCAAATTATGGCGGCACCATGCTTTATATTGGGTATCCGAAGAGCCGGCCATTACGTTGCAGTTCATATTAAACCACACTGCGTTATGCAGAAAAGGTTGGATGTATACCACGAGGGTCTCGTAAATTCGGTGATTTGGCTTTCCGCTCGGCAGTGTCAACGGAATTGCTTTTCGCGAGCGACTACCGCTATTGCCAATTAAATTAAAGCAAATAATGCTTTGACACAATAAATAATTAAACAGCTCGCAAACGAGAACCAGCCGATACGCGTGCAACCGAATGACATAACGTAACCAGCGTTACGTTATGTTACGTTCCATTCCCGTTATGTCCCGTTACGTGCAACAGAGGTGCCAACGAGTCGGTGGGATCTTCGGAAAGTCAATCGAGATCACTCAAGTGGCAAGTCAGTTGTTTATACAAAATGAACCCTGTCTCATTTTCCTTCGTGCAAGTCAACAATATAACAAGTGTTAGGGAGGATCGGAAAGCAAGGCCCGACGAGGAAAATCGAAACGGGGAAACCGGAACTTTATTCTTCCGGGAAGTTCTGCACTCGTGCGTAATTCGTGTCTCGATGTTTAATCGAGAAGCAGGTAGACACGAGCGGCGCCCGCGACCTCGACTGCAGTGCCGTTGCATCCTTTGGCGGGCTGGCAATTATTTATAAACGACGCGTGCTCGGCTGGATGCGGGCTAATATTGTTTTACAGTTAATGGGGTTTGCCGTGCGGCCTACCGAACGGAAGCGGTGACGAGCTGATGAGGATCGATTGAACGCGCGAATCGCTAAACGCCCGTCGTACGAATCGTTCGAGCGTGATGCTTGCTTACGCGTTTGTCGGCGGCCAATGTTCCCTTAGTATAAAATGCGAACGACGCCTGACATCACGCGCGTCTACCTATATGTATCATGTGATTCTGCTTGTGCTCTGTACTGTACGTACTGACATGCTCTGACGCACCGAGTGCCTACTCCACGTGGCACAGGAACACTGAGCGCTAATTGGCGTACGATACGTGACAACCTGACACAAAGTAACGTCGATACGTCGTGACGGTATTCGCTCCGTCAGGACAATAGAGACGTGTAAAAGGCAGGACGAACATCGGCCTGAGACCATCCTGGCTTCGGGAACGGCATAGCGAGTCTGCCTCTGTTCCTCGTGGGCAGATCCATCGATCAAAGCTCTAATTGGACAAGCGAGCCTCGGATCGGTTGAAAGAACGTATAGCTGCGATTCCTAGTGCAGCGTTACTAGCTAGAAATTCTTGTTGTCCAAATACTAACTATTGTTCCAGTAATCTCGACTATACATTTTTCTCACAATCAGTGCAACGTGACGTACTCGAAGCAAGCGCATCGTGACAAGCGGGCATGTGCACGTGCGTCCAACATACTGCACACACGACGCTATGGTTATCAGACGAAGGACTCGATCATCTGCACGCGTCGCGCACGATGGGCACTAGCGCAAGACCTGCGGTGGGACAGGCGGGCGGGGGTCTACCAACTGAACGGACAACTTACCGATTCTCGCAGCTGGAGTCGCACCTTCCGTAAGAGGTCGGTGGAATGTCAGTAGCGCCGGGATTTGATTCAGCGATGCATCCTTGGGACAATGGTTTACGACTCGCCGCGACGCGTAAGACGCGACGATCCGATTGCTGCCGATAACCGTAACCGTTAACGACGATCCTGACGACGCAGTTTCGTCTCTCGACTTTATCGATCGGCTGACAATCGCGCACGCGATCTCACCGAGAACTCTGAGCGACGATCCCAAGAGCGCACTGTATCACACGTGGTTGCTGCATGGATGGATCAAAGGAGGAGCTGCGGGAGTGCAGGACCGGCGACCGATTGATCTCGCATCGTGGCATCGCGTGTCCGCGATCTCGTTGCGACGCCTTCGACTTTTGTCCCCAAGTACTAAGGGAGAAAAGAGACGTGGATGCGATCTGTGCTGAACAATAGACAGCGGTATTGTCTCACGCGGTTCCATGTTCTAACGTGCGGACGGACTTGCGGTGAGTCCTGCGCGCCGAAAGGATACTTCCCAAGGTAACACAGAATCTTTGCAATGATTCTTCATTGTCAACGAGATCGATCGGCCCGCTGGTTCAACGTTAAATTGGAAGAGGAGAGCGTCGGTGTGACGATACGTCAATGTTTTCGCTCTTTTTCCATTCGCCAAAACGTCGCACCTGGACAATAGAGACTACAGAGTCGCCTACAGGCTCGATACACTCGCGAACACAAGTCAAGGGTCGAGGAATTCTGATGCGCTTAGACACGGAACGGAGATCGGCCAAGATTACCAAGATTGCCAAGAGAATAACGTGGTTTCGCGGGTCCCGGTGGAAACGCGAATGCTAGGATGCGCGCGTCCCGGCGGCTGCGCGTGTACTGCCCGCCGACGCTATGCGCCCGGGACTCCCTTTTCCCATCCGCCCCTGACCGTTCTCTCTCGTTCTCCCTCACTGCCCCGACCCTCTCTTCGTATTTTAGGATCCGCGTGCGTGCTTGCTTGCCTGTCCGCCAGCCAGCCAGCCAACCAGCCAACCAGCCAACCCGCCCGCCCGCCCGCCTCTCGCGCCAGTGTGCGTATATCTCTTACTCCTATACTGCTTCTACTCTCCAGCTTCATTTCTCCGAGTTCTGTTCTCTCGTGAAATAGCAAACATACCCCCCCCCCCGCCCCTCCCACCCTCCCTCTCTCTCTCTCTCTCTCTCTCTCTCTCTCTCTCTCTCTATCAGATTTCGTCCGATTTTGCCTTTGACGCACATGCTGAAAAATCAAAGTTTTCCCTATCAGCACGGATTCACTGTTTCACGCATGCTAGTCGAGCATCTTTTCAAGTCAATTACAATATGCCGGGGTGTTCCAATAGGATTTTCTTAGAGTGCGGAATAAAGATATCGATCTATTTTATATATATCTATGTATTTATCTGTTCCTCTAGTTTAGCACTCTTCGTCGTTTCTTTCACGAGTCCTTTACTCTCGGTGGCATTTTTCATGCGACCCTTGAGAATTCACAAGGCAAGGATAGATTTCGCCGAGACGCTTGAAGCTCTCGATTCTTACGATGAGAGATTGCTGGACTTGTGACAAATTAAGTAAAATGATTCGAGCTCGATGCCGCGCCTGATCCCGACCAGCCGTCGTCGTGAAAATATTCGAATATAGATGAAAAAGTAGTGGAGAATCCGTAGTGACCACGGCGGTAATAAGGCTTAATAAGTGTTGCGGCTGTCCTTCCAAGAGGCAGGCACCCAGGTGAACACCTGGAGCCATCTCTATCCGCGACGACTCCTCCTCTGTCGCATTCACGTTTTCTTTTCCGGAATTCGGAAGTTATGCCCGTTATCTTCAGACACACATTCCGACTAGGACGCGGCATCCGGCGGCCCAAGCTTCTGAGTCAGTGGCGGAATTTCTAACGGAGTCCAACGACAGTCTAAATATATGATATGCAATGTATGTAGATGATAACCTAATAACACTAATGACTACAGTGCATCGCGCTACAGAAATATGATTCATGTATTAATCGTAGGCTATGCCTGTCGACGTATACATATAGCCAGACGTGCATGTGGATGTACATACAGTATCCACAAGGTGAAACGTGTCGCTTGGAAAGAAGACTTAGACTTAGATTGCACTTAGAAACTGACATGATGCGGAAGCAAGGAATAAAAGCGACAGGATTCGCAGGATAGAGATAACTCGAGCATCCCTTTCAGTGGTTCCCTGGCCGAGAGAAAGGGAAAGAGAAAATGGCGAATGTCCACGGATGAAAAAGCCATCAGTGCTGATAAATAAAACGTCAGCACCCTCTGACGACTGTCCGCTTCTCTGGGTATTCTTATTATCCGTGAACCTAGCATCCAGCCGTGGATGTCTTGCCATGTCAACCGGTCTACGAGTACGGACTGCACTCGGCGTGTCGTACGTATCGCACGTATCGCGAACACACCTGCGAGACGCACACTTCCTCGCGCATTCGTTCATTCACGCATGTTCGCTCAGAGTGACTTACACCAGCGGGAAACGCACTTCAGGCAAACAAAAGCAGCCTGCAACCCCTCGTGGCTTCCTCGCTTTCGCATTCAGTATCGCGTCAGTGCACAACCTTTTCTGCGTAACGCATCGACTTGTTCACGTACCGAGTGGTTGGCTGCCGTCTGATTTCGTCCTACGATCGTCCTACGCACTCTAGGTCAGTAGACACGAGCTTCGGCTCGGTTGGGCACCACCAGCCTGCAGGAACGCGTGGCTCTCATTCACCCTTAAATCTGGCCACTCTTACAGATGATAGCTTTGTCAATTTATTTGCACGGAAATAAAACGCAACCATTTACCTCCAAGTATAAGGGAATACTACAGGGTGTAGGTCGACTATCGTTGTTTCTCACCTTGAGAAAATACAAAAGTCTTCGTCTCTCCGCCTCCCCGTCTCTCTCGCTCGAGTTTCTCCAGCAGGCGCCGCCCCCCGCTCTCCGAGTATCGCCTCTTTCCATTTTCTCAGTCGAGACGGTTTACCCGTGGAGGAGGCTAATGCAATCTCACGTCGTGTGCCGACTCGTATGGAACAAGATTCAATGTGAGAGCAACGACGGAGCACTGTCAGGGGGCTCCTTCCAGGAGAAGTGACGAGTTGCTACTCCACGTTAAATACTTGGCCAATTATAGCGATAGCCAAGGTAATTGTTAAGAAGTGCATTTTTCCCTATCCTTTGTACGGTAGTCACTTTTTACGCATTTACGAGTGTGCCGTCTTTTCACTTGGATTTGCAGTGTGCAGCAAGCAATGGTTAGTTATAAATCATTAAACTACTATAAAATCCGAATTGCCGAACGTTCTTAGCATAGAGACACAGAGATTGCGAAGGGAACGACAAGAGACAAGACTCGACTGAGATAAAGTCCGCGTGAAAGAGGGACGACAACGAAAGAATCGAGAGAATCAAACGAATCATCTGTTCGCGAATTCCAAGTAAACCCCGGTGTAAGACGCCTGCCTCCCTCTCTCACTCATCCATTGCGTAATTTTTGTGTTTCATCAGTTCACACCCGATTACACCCGCGGCAACTATGTATGTACGTCTTTCATTCACCCACCAACGTGCTGCTTTTCTACGTTGATAACCGACTATTAACAGACTCTGGCTGTGCCCAGCTACCTACCCTTTACCCCATCTCCATTACACTCCTTTGGCTCTTTGACAATCATGGGAAACTGTCCGACTACCTCAAACACTCCAACAACGCAGTAGCAGCTGCCACCGCTGCCACCGCTGCCATCGACGCTTGCGCTTTGAACTCGGCAACTCGTGATTGTAAAACTTTCGAAGAATTCAAAAGTTGTACGGGGAGACGGCTGCGGCCATCGAGAATCCGAGACCGATAGAACACGCAGCCGCCATAGATACCACGCAAAGAGAAAGGAATGTCTTAGGATATTATTAATTTTTAAGTGCCCCGACTACCTTTTATCCTGTCTTTTAAACGTTAACAACGTGCAGGATGTATTATTCGCTACGTTCCCCGTACTATCACGGAATTCCTTCAACGAGTTGCCAGAGGCAGGCCGCACTTATCTGTATACGTGCCACGATGCGCCGTGCACACTTGAACGCTTAACATTTAACATACCTTTGAACCCCAATGACAATCAAAGCGACGCCTCAAGCTTCCCAAGACGCAAACGACACATATGGACGGGGCAATTTTGTAACCTCGACAAATTCATTCTTGTGCTGCCGTCTTCGAGCCCTACGGGGGCCGCGTATAGTCTTATACGAAAACGAAAAAAGTAAGAAGAGAAGGAAATTTGAAAGCATAGTGGAGGAAACCAGACCTCGAGATAGAATCTTTAGAATTTAGCAGAATGAGGCATGAGGAAACGAGAGGGCGAGGGGGCATGCCTGACACTACTCGGTCGTGTCACTGTCATTAGATTTCTCGCATCCCACTTTTTATTTCTCTCTGTTACCTTCCGGATGTCGTTGCGACGTGGCGTCGCAATGCCAACCAGCGTGATTCTTGTCGGCGACGCTGCTTAACCAAGAAAGAGTCGCTACGCGAAGTAGAAGGCGCAGCGCGGCCACGGCTTCGCTTCGCTTCGCTCCGCAGCTATCTCAAAGACGACATCTTGCCAGTCACGGGAAATGGCTCTCGCAATCTTTTCCATGAATGCGGATGTCGAATTGGCCGGGTATTCACCGGATATTAAATGAAAACATTGCGCGAAATTGTATGGCGAATCGGAGAGAATGGCAGGACACGAATGTAAGCCCAATATTTGCCAAGACACGTATCGCAAAGCAGCCATCAGCGAAGCTGACTTCTCGCTTTTGCATCCTCCTTTAATGACTTCCTCTCTCCTTCCACTTGTCTTCCTTACATTTATACGACGATCCGGCAACTACTTGACGAGACCACTTTACATCTTTACTCAACTAAACGGTAGTGTCTACACTTTTTTTCTGCCTTTAAATATCCACGGAAAAACTGTTGATAAATTCCGCACAGCACCATCACAGCGCAGTGCAGACGAGCGAACGAACAGATAGTGAATATTTCTTTGCGCGAAAATAGAAATGATAAGTTATGCCTGATCGTAATCGATGATCATTTACTGCCAGTCGCCGGGAGACGGCGTGATCGCTGGATATGGCAAACGCTATAGTTGAACCTCGAGGTTAGTATGTCTCGTTGTGGTGCTACTTCCTTACGCTCATAACGTAAGAGAGTCGCCTGAATGCGAAGCCGATGTCACGGCTCGGCTACGCGTTACGATATGCGCGCAACGCGCATCTATTCCAGCTGTTCCGGTAGGACAATGCCAAGGTGTTTTTAGGTGTCCTTGGGTGTATTCGCAACGCTACGAGAGAGAATAACGTCGGAGAGAATCAACAGGTTCCGTATTATGATTTTGAGGCAGGCTGCCGGGCCTACCAATGCCGAAACACGTATACACGAGTATACGGCAGGGTTCCTGCGCCTGGCAGTAGAAAATCTACGCAGTCTCCCGATCGTGCGTCGGATGCACGACTGAAAAGTTCCTTTAACGAACTATAGGCAAGTTGTTTCGTTCATAAAGTTTACTAGTGTGGGACGTACACATCCCGTGGTTATCTTCAGTTTCACGAGCAGCACACGGCACATGTTCCAATAGAGGTTTGATTAATAATTCGCTGGTGGAAATTTCGCGATACTTTGGTCGAGTATCATGTAGCAAGAGGGTGCACGTGGATGGCGGATGAAGGGTGAAAAGGGACCCGTACCGCAGGGTTTTGCTGCACGCTTCACTTGGCTCGCATAGAAACTATGAGAAAGCCAGACTATAACGACGACCAGCGCAGTGCAGCGTGTAGGAGAAGTACGCAGTACGTCGGCGGCAGGTACCGTCATTGCCAAGCGGTTCCAGCATAGGAACCCGGAGGAACCCGTAGGTGGATAGGTGTGCGTAGACATGGCACGCACACGCGCCGATAAAGGTGCAATGTCGCACAGTACGTTACGCGTACGCACTGCACAGCACCGCACCTCACCGCATCGCATCGCATCGCACCCGGCAGACGGCCGAGTTGCTGCATGCAATTAAACTGCCGCTTGCACCCAGTCCACTTCTTTCTGGCTCTATACTTACCGTTTATTAATTAACGCAGCATCGAAAATAATTACATATGTAACGAGCGACTTGCTGCCACGGCGATTCGACACAGTCGGATCGTTACTATAGTTATTAATAAAGCAGTCTGGAATCTAGAGTGGCGTTGTGCCACTGGATTTCCACGACGGTCATCGGTATTAATTCATGCGCTCCTGCCTTAATAATTATCCACGAGTGTTCGAGTGCTAGCCAGTGAAAGAACGTGATTGAATTCACGGAGGTCCGCGCCGACGCGTCGCGCACGCGAATGCAGAATCGTCTTCGTTCGTTCAAATTCTCGGATTGATTATCGATTGCCAGGTCGAGACTCGCGTCGAATTTCAATATCGTCCTACTTTTTGCTTTTACTGACAAGGCATGCCCTGCTGCGGTCCCATAGAGAATGCCGATAATCGTTCTATTATTATAGGAAGTATTGCAGTCCAAACGCGAGACGCGTGGTCGAAAAGCACGAAAGTCGGTAAGAGGTTGGCAGTAGCAAGTCGATTCGGCACTTATGAGAGCAACTGTTTTAGTTTCTCGGAATTGATTCGCGCAAGAAGGAGCGGCGGAAGAGAAGAGGAGAGAACTTTCCGTTTCGCTGACTGTCACTTGATTTCACTTTCAAAGTAGCCGATCCATTTATCTTGAGTTCCGATGAAACTTTACCGCGATTTCAATTATTTTACACTACTTTCGGGCTCGTCGTCAGGCTTACGTTGAAAGCAGATTCGAAATAGTAGTCGGAATATATCGACTGTGGACGTATGTACATATGTTCCTCCCAATCGACGAGTGTAACAGCGTATTCGTTACTTCAACCGCCATGAGGCATAATGAGGACGCAAATAACAAGTGAAGTATCTGTGGGATTGAGGTCCGATCGACCGTACGGACTGCTTGGTCTATGCACGCGCGTATTGTGCGATGGAATTTTCCTTATTCAGGCCATCCGTTGTGTACTGGCGCAATGCTGTGCATTTGCACTTAGCCACGGCCATGTTCTCGCTACGCTTGCTGCTTCCCCGTAGTCCTGCCACTCCGAGTGTTGAAAATCGAAAAGTGCATAGAAAAGGGCAGATTTTCTAACGATGAAACAGTGAAACGGGAAGAAAAAAATCAACACAAGAAAGATCGGGAAGAGAATGAAGACTGTTTGTTTACACGAGACGAGTCGCACGGTGCGTCAAACTAAAAGAAACTGAATGGAGTCCCGCGGAGCAGTTGGCTTTCCCTTTGCGGAAGGATTCGCAATATTTCAACGTGCGCTCGTGATGCCGTTTACAGCAGCAGGCGACAAACGAGATCCCGCAAGAGGCGACAGTGGTAAACCGGGAGAAAACGAGGCCCTGCCGGGTCTTTATTCCAATAAAACAGGGAGTCGTTCGTTCAGACGCTCCCGCAGCCAGCCAGCCAGCCAGCCAGCCAGCCAGCCAGACAGACTGTCACTTGTTTCAAGTTCTTCGCTCCCTCCTCCTCTTCCTCCTCCTTCTTTTGCCTTCCGTCTCCGCACTCCTGCGCTCCTCTCGCTCTGACGCACCGTGTGCACTACCTGCACTACCTGCACCACCTGCGCCACCTCCATCATACCTTTACTACATGCAATGCGTACCTTCTGTCCCTATTCCGCGCAGTCCCTTTCACATTACACAGCCAACATCGAGTCACCACTCGTTTCGATATTCAAAAGCATTCATCCAATAACGCGAGAATGTAAATGTGGCGGATGTTCGGGGCATATCAAATAACGGAGAATCTCCGAATACAACGCTTTGACAAAGCTGCGCCGAATCCGCAATTACATCTGGCCGGTAAATGCGACGCTCGGGTTTTGCAATTTTTCAGGAGTAGCACTCGAGGGACCAGGAGCCTTTCGAAGTAAAGGGAATGTTCCTAAATCAAACATCCCGACAGGATATTCCCATTGATTTATCATATCATTATTCCTTGGCTACAATAATGACACAGCCAAATCGGTTGATTTTGAGTTCAAGTCGACGGTCCATATCGTAGACGCGCAAGGTGATCTCAATTTGAAATCAACATAATTTGGCACCGTAGATTGTGCAGTGCAGAGGACTCGCGCTTTGCCATCTGGGTATGTTGCCTGTCGTAGAGATCTCATACCTATGCCAATACGCACACGCACGCACGCACACGCGTGATCGTCACAATGCACGTCGTGAAAAAAATAGTCTGCGGCCAATCTAACGTGTGTCTGTCTACCATTCGCTTTTAATTAATTTAACCCAATTACGGATCCCCAAGGTGAAATCTTATTCGAGTGACTGCTCAGCCAATTGGAAGTTACGCGTGTTTTTGTCAGCCCTCATTTAACAGGAGTCTTCGAAGGACGTGGAATGAAACCGGATATGTATATGAGATAGGCAGGCTAAACGAAAGCGAGGGGGATGGACGTGCGGAGAAATAGAGAATGTGGAAGCAAGACGGTACACCGACTACATGTAGTAATGGAGACGCGACGCAACCCCTGCCAGTTCAAAATTCTAGACCGTATGGCCTGTAGACAATTACTAAATACGTTTGAGACTAGAGGGAGGACTCGGGGAAATTGATATTATTATGCCCCGTGTCTACAAAGACTGTTTGCACAGAGGAGTCGCAGTATCGCGATAAGGCGTCGCATCAGAAGGGAATGGCTCGCTCTATGGAGCGATAATCGACTCTCGCACAGAGATAATTGTACTCGTGCAAGTATCGCACGAGAGACGGAGCCAGAGCCTTTGTGCGCATATTGTATACGCGTGCAAGCTGATACGCTATAGGGAACCCATCGTCCTCGTGAGTCTTCCGATAAAAAGTTGTCGATCCAACCGCCCGACATTCTCGAGACTCGGGTTCCGCGGCTGGTTTCGCGGACACCAAGGTGAAGAGAATCATTCGTTCCTAAAGGACTGTTTACCGGCTGGCTAGGCAGCAACGATGAGTGCTCGAAGGGTCGTGCATTGCGTGAGCGTCGTTGTCCGAGACGAGATGACGTTGCCGGCAAGACACGTCGAAGCAGCCGATATTCGATGTTGCTGTCACTATGCTGCGACATGAACCGCGAGACGCATCTGGCCTGTAAGGCAATGGCAGATTGGAAAGCGGCTCGGAGTTTGGATATTAAAGAGCGAAGAAGAAGCTTTTAGAATTTAATGGTACGGGCACTGCAAGTGATAGCCAAAGAGAAGGAGCACTTTACTGCAGGACCAAAACTCGCTCGCGACCCTCGAGCCTCAATCGATCTACAGTGTCCACGTGGCCTTGTGATTACATCTTTTGTGATACGTCCGGAAGGATTTGCGTGGCCGCGAGCGCACCATTCTCTCTCTCTCTCTCTCTCTCTCTCTCTCTCTCTCTACACCTCCCACCCTCTCTTCCGGGTATGACCAGTCTCGAGAGGAAGTCGCGCCTGGTAAAATTCACGATTCTTAGCTCGAATACAGTAGAGCAGACGGAGCTGAATGACACGAGTCTAGCACAAAAAGGGGACAAAACTCGACGCGTGGGCTATAGTTCCTACTTGAAAAAGGAAGGATACTGTCGCACCGTAAGACGCTCGTGTGAAAAGATACTCCTGGTGGGCACAGAGGGCATTCGCTCGGGAACCACGCGCGAGCCATTCGCATTGCAACCGAGAGGTGTTGAAGACGAAGGAGATGCGACTTGCCAGCGCACGAGTACGGAGGAGGCACCAGGCACCATGGACCCGCATACGAGCAGGCACTGCGTCTACATACGGACACACTGGATGAGTGTTGCATCCACGTGTAAATGCAAGTCGGTGCTTCATCCACGGTAGCTATATTCCCTTCGCGTACTAATCACGGTAAAAGCCAACACTCCGTTATGCATCCGACGTAGCTTCGTCTTGCCTTACTTAATGGAAATATGAGACGTGTTACCGTTTTTTTTTTTGTTTTGCCCCCACCTGAGAAAACCACGGGGACGTTACGCCTTTGGGCCGAAACGCACGTGAAGCGCGCACTTCTCGAACGCTCCGCGGTGTCATACTCTAAATGCTCTATCTCCAAAATTAAGCGAGGCTCTCTTTCTGCTCTCTTTCTGCTCTCTTTCTCTCTCTTCCTTATCCTCATCCTAGCTTCGTTCTCCCAAGCGTACAGTCCTGGTCGTTCTCTTTCTTCGCACCCTCTGTTTTTGCATCCTTGCCTTGGCCGTTCGCACACTGCAGCTTTCTTCTGCCTTCCTCTGGCTTCTCGACACGTTGCAGGAATAGCGAGGCCGAGCAGTGCCACGTTGCGGCAAGTCCAGTACCAATTCGCGATAGTATGTACACCTGGCACGTGAGAAGGCACAGAGTAGCAAGTCGCACACAGGCTCGCGGCGATGGCGCAGTAGCGATAGTAGCAACTCGTCGTCGTCTGCCGACACACTTGACTTTAAATTGCGTGCTCCTTTGAGAAGAATTTCCCACCGACCAAATCGAGCTTAATTCCAAGAGAAGACAAGACGACTCTCTTAGCTATTGGATGCCGCACGAGCCGTTACTTCTAACAACACTCGCTCCTCCACTACGTTTCGTTTTCTTTGCCGTTTCTCATCTCCTCGGTGCAGTCCACCGTTCCAATTACTTGCCATTTTCTTCCACCTTTTCAATCTTCCGTGCATTAGAAAATTACTTCCATCCTCTCACGGCTGACAGCATCAAAATCATTCTTTGTTTTACTATGCAGATTTTGACACAGCTTTATCATGGACGCGGCGAACGTCATCCCTCCTATCCTCGATAGAGTAAGAGGGCAAGCGTGGATCTCTGTACTTTCATTCGGAGAATATTCATGCTGCGAGAACTACGTTATTCGGGGAAAAAAAAGGAAAAAAAAAAAAAGGAATTAAAGGACAAATTGCGCTCTCGTCGTAGCACCGAAAAGTTTTCAGTGGCTCGACCGGTCTCCCTGGCGAAAGCAAGGGCCTCTAAGGCTGTGCGCTCGTTGAACCAACCCTCACTGGGTGCACTTTTGGGGTAGCAGGCAGCCCTGCTAGTGGCTGTGCTTGAGGACTCGAGTGTCCACCGAGACGAGAAGGGTGATGTCTACCCTCCTAACCCCTGCGTATAGTCGTACTTAGCCTCGCGCTTATGCCAACTCCGCCCTTATTCGATGTCACGACGAACTTCCGCCAAAAGTGGGATTTTAAAAAAGGCGTAATTCACGTCCAGGAATTTCCTTTTTGAATTTCCACTTACGAGACGACGGCAACGGACCAACAGGTGCCCTTGCAGAACGAAACCACTGAACTCGCAATACATAGATACCGTCAAGACTCAATAGTTAAACATTCGTTCGAAATAGTTACTATCAAAGTTCAATAGCAGTTACTAATGGTGTGCAAGAGTAACTGTTGGGACGTTATTATTCACAGTAGTTAGTATTGAACGTTAATCGTAATTGTTATCAGCCAGCAACGGTTAACTAGTCGGGACATTACGATATCATTGACGGTCAGCCCTGTGCGTAGCTTGGTTAAAGCTAACCTCTCGCGCATATGCGACGAATTCCAAATCCTTTAACTCGTCTTCTCCTCTGAGCTGGCGGTCATCGTAGCGCGTCGACTTCCTCTCGCTGCTCGAAAAAACACACTCCACGACGCGCAACGTGAAATAGCGCCCGCCAACTAAAGCCATCCCTTCATTTAGCTGCGTCAGCGTTTTTGTTCGCGTGGAGAATGTAGCCAATAATTCAGACTTGATTTGTTTTTTATCCGAGACCTACCGTCTCGCGAGACAAATTTTCAGATTGACGGGCCCGATGTGAATCTGCAGAATCGCCTCGCATTTGTCACGTGCTTTCACTTCGCAATTAACTCGAAAGCCTTTCAACGGTACAATCAGAGGGTAAAAGAATAACCTGTCGACCTTAATTTTTCGAGAAGTACATGGAACGCGCGAGGAAGGTAAAAAGAACAGAGTAAATTTATAGTGTTGCCATTTTAGAGTTATCGCCCATTTTCTTTGTCTCTTTCTTCTGCATGTAAGGCTTTCTCATACGCCGATAAGGAATCTGTAGGAAGACTCACCAAGCATCAGTATAAAGTGGCGATGATCGCAGCATTCGGATGCAGACCGGATAACGTACGACCAATGCCCTTATTATCGGTTGCGATCGATTGGCTGACAATCAATTTACTTTGCTTTCAGCTGGAGATCAAGCACGTCTTTCAGCGGTATTATCCGTGCAAAGCGATAAGCTTGCATGACTTTGAGCGTTGCACCCGAAGAAAACTGTCGGCGAGCAAAATGACCCTCGCGGAAATTTTCATCGCTTGTATGGACAAGGATCGTAAGCGCTGATCAGGTGCACGATGCCCCTGCAAGACAATGGGTACAGAATTCGTTTGTTACAGTCCAATGTTACTTGACGGTTGACGATTTGCGCAGAGCTTGCGAGACGTCTGACTTACGACTAGACTTTGCAGTTTTCGAAAGAATCTTCAGAGAATTGGATCGTTTCAAGAGAGGACACGTAGGAATCGAAGAGTTCATATCACTGCTCGAAGTAGCCTCGCTCGGCAAATAATAACGATATCTTTATTTTTTATTTTTTTACAATTCGATGAAAAATATTTTGTTTCCGTATCACGTATTAGCGCTGATGGTACGTATATTATGTTCACTAAATGGAGGAAACCTCCTAAATCAATATGCAATCAATATCATTCAATAGATTTGGCATTGCATCTCTCATTTGTCGTTCTTCAAGGAGACGTTAGAAGGGACCCGAATAAATAGCATGTCCGAATCGAGGTAAACTTCGTGTTGCTCGAATTCGATTTAACTTATTCATGTCCATGGTCAACTGCTCGCGTAGGCGTTCTTTGTCATTGCTTTGGCGCTCTGGCTTCTTCTCAGTACTGATTTTCGGACAGTGTTTATAAACATGCCCCAGATGGACGACTCACTCACGAGGCAATATGAGTTTACGGATGACAACGTCGTATGTACAGTTAAAGGCATCCCGACGAAAGAAACAGATACACGTTTACACGCCTCATAATGCATCACTCCTTGTCAGTGAACTCCTCATTCACTAGGCCGTAAAAGTACGAATTGGTATCTTGAATGAGAAGATCCGGCTCGTCGAACTCTAGTATCTCTCCGTCGCCCATTACCAATACTCTGTCGCAGTGCATGATAGTCCTTATTCTATGTGCGATAGTAATCACTGTCGCGCTCCTGAAGGAGGACTTTATAGTCGTTTGGATACTCTTGTCCGTTTCTTGATCGACATTGGCAGTCCCCTCGTCGATGCATAGAATCTGTATGTAAAATTAGTTAAAGAATTAGAAATCTTGGCTCTAACAGAGTTGCAGACGTACGAACGACCCTACCTTAGTACTGTGAAGAACGGCCCTAACGAGACAGAACAGCTGTCTTTGACCTGCACTTAGGTTACTGCCGCCTTCTTCTAGAATAGCACCGAGCCCGCCCATACGGTAAACGAGGGTATGAACGTTACATTTTTCAAGAGCTTTGTAGATCTGTGAATCCGGATATTGATCGAGCGGATCTACGTTCTCTCGGATCGTGCCGGAGAAGAGAAATGGACTCTGGGGTATTATAGTCAGTCTCGATCTACGAGTAAAACGAATGTGATGCAACCTTTCGGCGCGAATAGTGCGTTTGGCCATCAGTCGTTACCTTAGTGCGTTGAGTCGTAAATTCTTAACGTTAACACTGTCTATTAGTATTTCACCGGACGTTACTTCCGTCATTCGGAATAGAGATGCCAATATCGAACTTTTTCCAGCTCCCGTTCGACCTACAATTCCAATTTTCTCGGCAGGTCGCGTCACGAATGATATTCCTTTCAAGGCAGGCACCAAGTGATCCCTAAAATTCAGTGTTTCCATTGATTTCGTATAAAATGTGGGCCGTGGGCTGTGGGCCGAGTATTGCACACACGAGATCTTGATACACTTTACCTGTATTTAAGAACGACTTCCCTAAATTCAATAACTCCCTGACTTGGCCAGGCATAGGGTGGACTATTGCCCGAACTCGTGGGTTCCGTAGGAGTGTTCTCAAGATAGTCCTTCACTCTCTCTACCGCGATCATCTCTCTCTCGGTTTCGGTAAACGCGTTCACAACACCGGATAGTAATACGGTTACCGACAGCGTATACGTAATGGCGAGTCCTATCAGACCAGGATTCGCGATATCATACTGATGCTGTAATATTGCCATGACGCAAACTCCTGCCAAAAGGGCTACGCCGATGAATTGTAGTCTCAGGGCGAGCCACTGGCTCGCAGCCACTGAAGCAAATTGGGTCTTTTGACTGGCTTCCAGGAAGAGTTCGTTCTCACGTTTGAAACGAGGCACTGCTCGAAACGCTTTGATACTCGAGAGTCCTTGCAAGGTTTCATTGAAATGGGTATAAACTGGAGAAAGGGCTGTGCTTGTCAGCCGTTTCAGTTCCCTTGACGTTAATCTGCAACAAAGGACGCGTGTAACGTAGCGAGATACGAAGAGCATGCTGTCCAGAGCGACTTGAATGGCATTACCGCATCGTACCTGTAATGATTCTGGATCCAATGATATATAGGCACCAGTGGCGCGAGTATTAAAAATATCCATGGTAGACCGTAAGCAGTTATGACAATCGATCCAACCAGCCCAAAGAATTGAGCAAACAATATGTTCGCGATGAATGGCAATGAATCATCGATCGTGTATGTGTCCGACGAGAATCTGTTTAAGATTCTACCGAGTGGCTGAATGTCAAAGAACGTGTTCTTGGCCTGCAAACAAAAGTAGCTGTGAGCTGCCGAAATCTTTACGATTGAAATTCAAGCGGCCAGTGATAGCATAAAATTCGTTGCATACCCGGACGATGGTCCTTAAGAGTTGCTTGTGCATCAGGATAGCAGCCTGTATTCCGCCATAAGCAAACACGAAGGCCCTTATTAGCGTGAAGAACGTATTGAGCGCCGCGAGAATACCATAAACGGTTAAATAATAATTCACGTTACCGGCGCTGAGATCTTCTAGAAAATACTCGAGTTTCACGCTACCAGCCGTGTCAGTGGAATTTACGGTCATGTTAGCATGAGTGACCCAATAAGACAACCAGAGATCGGTAATATTGCGTGAGATCTGCATGAGTATCATAGACAGCAATATCGATATGGCGAGATAACGACCGACGGCGATGACGTAACACGCGTACACATTAAATTGCACATTCCCCTTCTCAGAGAATTCCGGCTCGAGCATTGGATCCGTTTCATCCCCGTCCGGCTCGTCGAGCTCCTTCGATGAATCCTTGATTGACGCCACGTCGAGATCAGACTCCATCGATTCCGTGGACAATAGATAATCCTCCAAATCTCGTAAAACGTCACTTGGCTTTCCGTGCTTAACAATTTTACCCTTTGACATCTCGATAACCAAATCAGCATGAATCAAGTACTGTGTTTGATGGGTGCAGATTATCCTAGTCTTAGTGTTCAAGAGTCCGAGGACAACGTTTTGGAAGATATGACGTGCCACTTTAACGTCCAAAGTAGCGAGAATATCGTCCAGCAAGTAAATGTCCTTATCCGCATAAATAGCACGTGCCAGTGTTATCCTTGTTTTTTGTCCACCGCTCAGGGTATTTCCGGCTTCGCCGATAACTGCCAAATCGCGCTTTGGGAGAGCGTTCAGATCGTCAGTGAGCGCGCATGCCCTCAGTACGAGCCTGAAAATTTAATGAAGTTGCGCCATATCATTCGTGTCTCAGCCGATTCCTCCTACGAACGAGTATTTACTTACTTGTATTTGTTGTGATCGTATGTCTTTCCAAATAAAATATTGTCCCTAATGGTGCCTCTTTGGAGCCACGGGGTCTGCTTCACATATCCGAATCCTTTCTCAAGATTTCCTATAGCTATTATACCGCCGTCTTTTGTAATCTCGGCTAAGATTGCATCAAGAAGAAGACTCTTGCCACTGCCCACTTTTCCCATTATTCCGACAAGTTGACCCTACGGACAATTGCATGCGAGGGTGTTGTCAGAATTGCGTAGAGAAACAAAAAATTCCTGAAAACGTGTTCTACCTTTTTCACAGTTACGTTTAGGTTTCTCAACGTGAATGTTCCATCCTCCTCGAACGTTACACTTCTTCGGCTCTCCGAACAGGAGGGCGGAACGTCAGTTTCATCTGGCCCGGAAGGTGTCGTCAATGCAGACTCACTTTCGTGAAAGCTATTGGCGCTGAACGTAGCGTTTTTTAACATGACGTCCGTGCCAACTGGTGGATCGGAATAATATTCGGACATGTGCACTTCTGGCAACTGAAAATTAAAAAGCCAACATCTTGGGCCGCGAAGCATTAACCGATATTACCGGAATCGATGAAAAATGGTTTCCGCTTACGTCCAGTATTCTTTGAATTCGCTTGATGGAAACCCAAGCCTCGGTGACGCCATTGAGAACCCATGGAAAAGCGTTCAACGGTCCAATCAGCATATTGAGTAGTGCCATACTCGTGAAAACTGTCTTAGCTGTGAGTTTGTTCCCAAGAAAGACATACGTGGAGAACGTTAGTATGGAAATGAGAACGGGAGTGGTTGCCCAAAAATATACGCAAAGTGCATCCAGATATTTTCGACTTTTCAAATACTTTATCTCTTTTTCCCTAAATTCTACGGAAAGAATAAAGAATAAATTTGAAATGACGTACGCAGGTTACCACACACACACGCACACGCACACGCACACTAAACAATCGACCGGACTTACTGAGGATGCTCCGCAGGAAGTGCTCCTCCCAGACGTTTAGCTTGATTGTCGTAATACCCCGTAAAACTTCACCCGTTAAACGGACTCTCTGATCTTTACATTTCATCAGTTTCGTACTGAGTTTACCAATCTTGTTGGCGATAATCTTATTCACGGGAATAAGAAGCATGGCAAAAGCAACACCGGCCAGAAATGCGATTCCTATTTGATCGTAGAGAAGGTACAACGTCACGACTAACTGAAAAGATAGCTCGCATCGATCGATCGACATGGATAGTAGTATACGGGATGCAAGTTAACACGCGGGACTAGACAAAATGGTTTACCTGTAGGGGTATACTCCACAACGTGTGGAAACTGGGACAGCTGTTTACGACTCTATCGCTGTCGGTACTCATAAAGTTAACGATTTCGCCGAAAGTGAAGCGTCGATTTATCTGCACGCTCGTGGACTGCAAAGTTTTGCTGTAAACTAGAGTTACGATGGCAGCACGAAACTTCAGGCCCACGACGGACATCCAAAATGTAAAGTGAGCGTTGCAAAACGCACCTGCAATATAATACACATGAACATTTCCATCGACGAACGCTCACTTCCAAGTGAATGTTTCGAAATCTTGTGCAAGCGCGCTAAATTGACTCACCGACTAGGGTACTGAGAAACATTAGCATCGCATACAAGTATCCGTATGAGATGGGTTCGTTCTTATCCTCTATAAAACCGACTAGCCTGTTCAGTAGTACGGGTCCCACAAAGCCGGAACAATCAGCAACGAACTTGAGAATTCCCACCGAGTAAAATTGCCAGCCGAAGCACTTGTGCAGAAGCCAAAGTAACGATACTGTAGTAGTCTCCGAGGATGGAACCCGAGGCTCCGGTGCGTTCTCCAAGGGTCGGCAATTGAGCGCACCCCTTCGACAGCTTGGCTGAAAAATTCGTGTCGGTTAATCAAGACAGAGGTAATGGGAACCGACTTGTGTCTTGTCGCGTATATAGAAATATATATTCACCGCCATATTCACTATGTGTCGATCGACCTCGTGAGCTATCATCGCGGTACTAATGTGTTCCGGGAGATCATAAAGGTCGTCCGAATGATTTAACAATCCTCTTACGCCTTTCTTCATGAGCGGCGTTACCCAATGAAAGAGAAGCTTCGACGTCAAGGTGGTATCCTCCATCGCAGTCCCAAGGTAGCTCGGATCCTGTTGCTCCAGAAAGCGAACGTAGGAGGAACCGGGAGTATTCAATAGGGCCGTTCGCTCGCCAATCTGGAAAGACAAATTTTTCTTGCGGCTTGCGATATCACTGTTTGCTCAGCAGCTGCTATAATGTGCACAGATAATATGCGGCACGGTACGGACGTTGTACTACATGTATCCTTTGCGTAAAGAATTTACAACAACAACGAGATATATGTATATTGTCACACAGTTTGCATCTCTGCCAGATATCGACGTGATTGTGTGCTTACCTGATTATATCTCGAAGGCCTCGAGAGATCGTCCGCGTCATAGCCCGGTATCAGCGTTATACCGTACAGTACTAGAAGCGTTACGACGCTGATACTGAATCCCAATGATAGGTTTGGTAAAACGTCATCTGGGGTTTCGTAATTTACGTGAGAACGTAATAAGAGTACCGACACGCCTGTCAGTAGAAAGATCAGTGCTCTGATCGCTATCGGACCACGCGGATTCAATCCGCCTCCTTTACGTAAGCTTAGAACAAAACAGAAATGGACGACCCACGCTAGTCCCTCCGTTCCCGCCACTAGATAGTCAATGGGCTTTGCTGAGGTTGCTTTGTCCTTGATTCTCATAACAAGAACGTCGTAATCATGCTCTTCCGACGGTTCGGGAATACTTGCTGCGACGCTGGCTACGTCGTCGTTGTAACCGTTAGAAAATATCGTTTTCGCAATGCTGGCGGTCTGATTCAGTTTGTTTTGTATTTCCTTTGCAATTGCTTCTGCTTCTGCAAAGAAGTCTACATTGTTACTGGATGCCGTTGATACAATGCGACTGATTGTTGTCGTCGCTTCAACTTTAGCACCGCTTCCAGTGTCAACGGGGGGCAAGGTTCTTGTATTGGTGAGTATAATGTATGCTTTGATTATAGGAAGCACAGCCAAGCATGCGGTAAGAAAAAGTCGTATGTCTATGGCATAAAAAGATTGTTGGTTTCGTGTCAGTGTCATACTGCGTTTTCCACAGTAGTATGCAGAAATTATAGCCATGGAAGCCAGCACAGGGATCTGCAAGAATTGTATTTTTTTTTAATTCTCAAAGATGACTTGATTACACGTGTACATGTACTGTGCTAAATAATGACATAAGGAGTTGTTAACCAACCTGAAGACATAGCTGCTCGAAGCATACTCCCAAGTCATGTGTATTAGGATTTAGAGGTGTTATACCTCCTGTAGTGCCGCAAAGCTCTGTCCAATTCCATCGCCATGGTCCTCCACCGCCAGTATTAATCCAAATGTCATCCATTTCGTTATCTCAACAGATCAATCCTATCGCGACGGTAATAAATTTCTAAAGTTCTTGTTATTGCAATACATGCTGTGAAAAATACCGAACATACATAAGTTTGACAGTCACAGTCACATCCACACTAACCTACCTACGCGAGACAGCATTAGACAACTTATTCATGCGTCAATTTATCCCTTTGGACAAATATCGTTTGCACTTTCAATTCGCTTACAGTTCTTCGTACGCGCAAGGGAATCAAATATCAATATTTCATCACCTATTCTAAAATTCTGGGGACGGCATTCAACTGCAGATTATCAGATTCGATCAGACTTTTGTGAGGTTATGAGAACACAGCCCTGGCGCGACAGTTTACATGGCTTCAAGCTGCTCGTAGCAGTAGCAGTAGCAGCAGCAGCAGCAGCAGCAACGACAGCGATAGACGATATACGCGTCTTACTTTAGTTTCTCTACAAGTCTGACAATGAGGTTCAAAACGGATATGTAATTAGAGAATATTCACCGACGTGATAAGAATTAATTGCATCTGGATTACTTCCAGTTACGACTATTGAACAGCAGTGCTCCTATGGTATAGATTCTTAAACATTTTATAGTATATGTGTGTGATATCATATGCTTATTTGTAGATTTCACGTGTGAACAAGAAGGACGAATTAGCTGAGCGGGGAAAAGTATAAGAAGAGAAATGACAATGAATTCAGACTCTAGCAATCAGTCTATAAATGATGATCTGCGGACATGTCAGATGCAACATTCTGACGATTGTTTGCATCTGCAAAGTGAATTGTTGGATTATGTCGCTGCATCGGATGCTATTTTTAAAAGTCAACAAAAAGGAGATCCTGAATTATCGTTTCACGAAAAGAGAGCTATTGCAGCTGAAATTTTACAAAAGAGTCACTGTATATTTCTCTCCAGATTCGGAAATTTTCTGAAAAAAGAGCATTTATGTTATTTTGAGAAAGGCATGACCAGTGACTATGAACTGTTGTATCGCATAAACAGACTCCACAGATACTATAATGGATGTACGAGACAAATTGATATTAAGAATAGAAGATACCAGGTGTTAAAGTTACTCATTGAAGATGGTGATTATTTTAGCGAAACAGAAATGATGAAACGTAATCCCCTTTTGTACGAACAACTGGTAGGACAGTATCTGACGGAAGATCAAAAGAAAGCAAGAGATAATATAGACACTACGAATATTACATTTGTAAACCTACTGATGGAGGGTATCGAAAGAGATGGATTAAGAAATTTGAAGAAGGCTCAGGAAGACGCCGAGGACGACGTTGTCGAGGAAAATGAATCTGACGAGGAGTTGGATAAGGATCATTCTTGTACAGGTCGAAAGGTTACAAGCGATTTGAGGTGGGGGGAAGTCACGGATGAACCCGTGGACCTCTATGAGAACGTGCATAAAGAAAAACGTATGGATATGTGGTGGACAAAAATTCCTACCGAAGAAAGGCAAATGCTGAAACAAGAGTTTGTCACGAATATGTATCAAAGCTTTTTAGATGGGAAGGACATCGATTTTGACTATAGGTATGCATTAAGGAGCACTCAGACGAAAACAGTGTGTTCCGATAAGATTTATTATTTATATTATTTCTAGCGCTGTGGATGATAACGAGGTATACGATAACGTTGATTTACGAGCTCAAGACGAGGAGGAAAAGTATTTTGATTCGGAGTCCCCAAAATTCGTTTTACCTGCAAATGGTGAAGAGTATAAAATAACTGATCTGGAATCAGAGGACGAGTTGGACGCCTACATGAGATCACTGCAGGTTAAATGACCTTGAAGTTGTTAGCGGCAATGTATGAGAAAACTGAAATTGATTGCATATTCGTTATTTATTCAATAGGAATCGTCATCGGCGAACTCTTAATAAGGAAGAGCGATAATGGTATAAGTGTAATAGTCCTCGTAATTGCGTGAATAATAAAAATTAAAAACATACAATTATGATTGCTAATTTCTCTTTGTCGAAAAGATGCTTCGGTATGCTGTTCAGCGATTAGATATCTTTACCACTGTCGCACCCACTTGCGTCCACTGAATAGTGCCTATAGGTATATTGTATGTATGTATGTATGTACGTACGTACGTACATACGCGTATGACAGAGACACAGGAACTGGTGCAGAGTCGAGTGTATCTCGCCGTTTCTGACATTTTCCTATATAGAAAGTACACGGTGCCATTTCAAAGAGACTTTTGTACGTAGTTTTTCCGGAAAAGATGGTAAGTGCCGTGTGATGTATGTTCGAGGCAAAAATAAAAAGTTGTATAATCGTCGATGCAGCCAAATTCTGGTAACAATTTGACGCAGATTTAGTAAGAAATTATCGTATTAGCATGGCATCGCATTCACCGTTGATAGGCGGTACAACTGGTACCATATTAAAAATTCAATATTTGGTTTCTGGTAATTGACTTTAATGGAGTTTTATTGAGATCTCGAGGAACCTTGGACTGTCAGTCGATCAGAATGGATTGGGGTTGGCGTTTTCAATCTCAGAGCGAAGTATCATAGATTTTTCTCAAACTATAACCTGTTGTATTTCGATTGAAATTTGCGACTAGTTTTTTTATCGAGTATTTTACATATTCAGCTTTATTAGACACAACATATTTTTGTTCTTCCATTACAAGCATGCATAGTAAAATCACTTAGCTGTTTTCCATTCTCTATACTATTTAAGTTGGTAGCTTATAGTGTAATCTGCACGGTTTTATTGGTTTACCTGGCACCATCACGGTACTACCTGCTGGAAACTCTGGTAGGTATCTTTATTCTTTTCACAGCCAATGACGCCAGCTGCAATGACAGGGGTTGAGGAACAAGAAAAGCTTTTGGAGGATGCCGTCGGAGTCGTGAAGGTCCAAGCTTTTCAAATGAAACATTGTCTCGATAAGTCCAAACTGATGGACGCTTTGAAGCATGCGTCCACTATGCTTGGCGAACTTAGGACTTCTCTTCTAAGTCCCAAAAGCTACTACGAACTCTGTATCCTTATGTTAATTTCTCATTACCAATATCAATTCATTATGCTTGACGTTGCATATTATTTCTTACAATGTTTATTAATAGACATGGCTATTACGGACGAACTACGTCACCTGGAGCTTTATCTGTTGGATGAATTTCAGAAAGGACGAAAGGTTACAGACCTTTATGAACTTGTTCAATACGCTGGCAATATTGTACCACGGTTGTACGTTAAAACACTGTACTTTGATGGAATATAAATTTTCCATGCATGCTTTTCAAAATGTAATATTGACTGTTTCACAGGTATCTACTTATAACAGTGGGATTAGTTTATATTAAAACAAATCCATGCCTTAAAAGAGATTTGTTACGAGATTTGGTAGAGATGTGTCGAGGTGTACAGCATCCTCTGAGGGGACTTTTCTTAAGAAATTATTTATTGCAATGTACTAGAAACGTACTGCCGGACGTTGCCGATGGAGATGAACAGGAAGGCACAGTAAGTCAATAATGTGTGTGTGTGTGTGTGTGTGTGTGTGTGCGTGCGTGTGTGAAGGGTGAGTGGGGGGGGGGGGGGGTAAAAGGTTTAAGAAAGACTTTCGGATGCCAAATGAAAACTGAATTTTTAGGTACGCGATAGCATAGATTTCGTTTTAATGAACTTTGCCGAAATGAATAAGTTGTGGGTACGAATGCAACATCAGGGACACAGCAGGAACAGAGAACGCCGAGAACGTGAACGAGAGGAACTGCGAATTCTCGTAGGAACGAATCTCGTTCGTTTAAGTCAATTGGAAACTGTTACTTTGGACAAATACGTTAAGGTCAATAAATGCTGTTATTTTCTTTTTAATGCTGTCACTATACACCAGTAGTGTAATATTTTTGTTTTGGGTTGCAGCTAGTGCTTCCTGGAATTTTGGAGCAGGTAGTCAGTTGCAGAGACGCTATCGCTCAAGAATATCTAATGGAATGCATTATTCAGGTGCTAAATTAGAGTGAATCAATCGAAACATTGATTGAGTTTCAACATAATCGAAAACATTTTTTTTCTCAGGTATTTCCGGACGAATTTCATTTGCAAACACTGAATGCATTCCTAAAGTCGTGCGCGGAACTGCAAAATGGCGTTAACGTTAAAAATATAATAATCTCGCTGATAGATCGTCTCGCAGCATTCAGCCAGAGATCAGACGGTGTGGGTGGTCCGCCGGGAAGTCCTAACCAAGTACCGGGAATCCCACAGGATGTAAAGCTTTTCGATGTATTTAGCGATCAAGTGGCCACCATTATACAGGTATGGTGAAAGGGGGGCGGGGGGGGGGGGGTGTTGTTCAGGCTGTATTCATTCACGTCCTCGTGTCGTATACGAAAGTCATTCCGTGATGATTCGATGCTACACATTCGCATTGACATGTCCGTGATGTTCACAATTAATGTTCCTTACTGGTCTAGTTTAAGTCTGAGAATGGCGTCTATGACGTGACGCTGATCAATGAACTTTAGTAATAGTGTAGCAGCCTTAAATGTAGGTCCTCTTTTTTTGTTACAGACCAGGCAAAATATGCCTCCCGAGGACATTGTCTCGCTACAAGTAGCTCTCATCAACTTGGCACACAAGTGTTATCCCGACCGAGTGGATTATGTGGATAAGGTGCTATTCACAACTCTTCAAATATTTCAAAAATTGAACATAGACAAGTAGGTGTCGTAGTTTATACTCGTGGTATCGCGTACCTTACGTTTGTCCTGGAAGATTGAATTTCGTGTCTAAGGTTGGAATACAATAGCGCCGTATCCAGGGAACTTTCCCGATTGATGAAGATACCAGTTGACAACTATAAAAATATCCTGACTGTTCTGAAGCTCGAACACTTTGCACCGCTCCTCGAGTACTTTGATTACGAGGGTAGAAAGCTGCTCGCTGTGTATGTCATAACAAATATATTAGAAAACGAGACACTCATACCTACTCAGGAACAAGTTGACGCTGTACTGTCGATGGTGTCTCCGTTAGTGCAAGATCAGCCCGATCAACCTAGCATCAGCAGTATGGAGCCTGAGGATCCGGAAGATTTTGCAGAGGAACAAGGTCTCCTTGGTAGATTGATTCATCATTTCAAGTCCGAGATCGCGGACCAGCAGTACATGATTCTGAGTGCAGCGAGGAAACATTTTAGTGCCGGTGGAAACAAGAGAATTAAATACACGCTGCCGCCGATTGTCTTCCAAGCTTATCAGCTCGCGTTCACGTACAAGGGTCTCAAGGATCAAGTACGCACACGCACTCTTCGATAACTGGTTGTCGCGTTCGTCATTATTTCTTGATCTATCCTCTGTGTTTGCAGGATGACATGTGGCAGAAGAAATGCCAGAAAATCTATCAGTTTTGCCACGCTACCATCACAGCACTAATGAAGGCCGATCTTGCCGAACTGCCGTTACGATTATTCCTTCAAGGCGCCATCGCCATTGGAGAAATTCGATTTGACAATTTTGAGATGGTCGCCTATGAATTCATGAGCCAAGCCTTTTCTATATACGAGGACGAGATTTCGGATAGCAAGGCACAACTCGCCGCCATCACGCTGATCATTGCTACTTTCGAACAGATGAGCTGTTTTAGCGAGGAGAATGCCGAACCCGTGAGAAATCAGTGTGCTCTTTACGCGAGTAAGCTTTTGAGAAAGCCAGATCAGTGTCGAGGTGTGGCAACTTGTTCGCACATATTTTGGTCTGGTAAATCTTTGGCTACCGCGGGTAAAGAAGTAAGTTATGAATTCTAATGAAATACTTGAGTCGCCATTATATTTGTATTTCAACGTTTGCAGATGCAAGATGGAAATAAGGTACTGGATTGCTTGAAGAAGGGTATCCGGATAGCCAGTCAGTGCATGGATACGTCCGTGCAGGTTCAACTGTTTGTTGAATTACTGAATCATTATATTTATTTCTATGAGAAAGGAAATACGGCGGTATGTTATTTGAACGTCAGTGTTGGCTTCGGTGGTTAATTACATTGCTTTCAGGTGACTGTTCAAATATTGAATCAAGTGATCGCCAAGATCAAGGAAGAGTTACCGAACTTGGAAGTCAGCGAGGAGACAGAACAGATTCAGAAGCATCTAGCCAATACGTTGGAGCATCTTCGAAATCGAATAGAATCTCCAGAATCGGAGGGACTGTCGTATCAGGGCATCATTCTCTAAAGTCTGTTTGGCCTTTAATGATGCCCTGACGATAATTTTGTACATACCTTCATTTGTCGAGCTAGCGGTTATTATGCCTCAGTGTTATTACGACTCTCTGCAGGGAATAAATAATTGAAATACGTCAGCTAAGAACGTACTAAGTTCTTACTGCAAAGTGTGACAGGTCACGGATATCGGTAACAGCAGCCGGGCATTGAACCGTCCATGCTCCGTCGTTATTCACCAACGTCGAATATTTCGTCATGTATAATTTGAGTATAATACGCATGATGTTAAAGGCTGATATACGAACACAGTTGTATGTATAATTGTTGAAATGATCTCAAGTTATTTCATTCTTGTGTGCATTATTTCCCCCCCCCCCTTTTTTTTTCTTTTTTTTTTTTGGAACTGAAAGTGACAGTCGTGGGCAACGTGGTCGGAATTTTCTTTACATTCCTTTGGACGTTTGATCATCGTCCATGACGATGTCCAGGGTTGTTTTGTCGTTCTGTATATCGAAGTATTGAGCAAATTGGAGATACGCCAATTAACGTGGCTTGAGAGAGATCGAAGCAGGGTGCAGGGCAGTCAGGCGAAGCGCAGTAAATTTCTGAAGCATTTGTAGCAATAATTTTGTTTGCGGCCAACGATGAGAATATGTTAATATATCTCGAGTGCGGTATGGCAAATATCGATGTTCATCCGTTTTAAATAGTACGGAATTGATGGACCCAAATCGTTGAATTTAGTATTGAATCGAATCGAACTTAACAAAATTAAATCGAATCAAACTTAATGAAATTGAATCGAATCGAGCCTAATCAAATCTAGTGTTGTAAGCTGAAAATATTTCGAATTGGAAACGGGATCCGTATAGCAATTTCGAGAGTCGTTGAAACTATCAAGCCAGGAAGTGACGACAGATTGCTTATCTATCGTATGTGAAAAGAAAATGCCTTTGCGATGGCCGAGCTGATATAAATGAACAAGGATGATAACGCAGATAGTTCTGAACGTACGACAGAAGGGACAACGAATCCGATGAACCGATCAAGGCTTTTGGGTCACTCTAACTGTTTGCGACGGGCTCACTGTGTTAACAGTGTCAACGAGAGTAAGAGTTATTCGAAAAAAGACAGGTCTAATTACATTGTATCAACGCAGAGAGAGAGAGAGAGAGAGAGAGAGAAGAGTAACAATAAACCTAACGCAACACACATTTCTTAAGTAAGGATTTCAATTTTGTACTCGCAACGAACCCTTTGTGGGTTACCTAATGCACCGAATTCAAACAGTAGTAAGCACTAGCAGAACCTAATGACACAAAATGTATTTTTTGTGTTTTCTTGTATTTTTTGAATGCTTCATTGCCAATCTTTCGCTAGCCGCAACCTAATTTTAAACCTAACCTAAGGTATTTACCTCAATCTGACCTAACGGAAGTTCGAATTTAACCTGATCAAAGATATTTGTCCTAACGTAACTCTGTGGCCAGCGGACCACCAGCTGGCCGATAACGTTTGTTCTGTGGAAGGAGGCGGGCCGGAGAATCTTTTTTTTTTAATTCGACTTGAACTGGTCCTATTAATTTAATGATGATCTTTAACCTGATCAAAGTTATGTGCTCTGTCCTGACGTAACCCAAGACATTTATGCTAACCTGGCATGATTTTAACTTGATGTAAGATATTTGTCCCAATTTGTTATAATCTAAGCGTGATATTTTAACCCAGCTTAAAATATCTCTGCTAACCACACGGTCATTTTAACCTGATCTATAATATAATATTTGTGCCAACCTGATCTAAGAATTTTTTAAACCTAGCTTGAGATATTTGTGCTAACCTAAGTGTAATTATATACATTTTTGTCATTCTGACGTAAGACATTTGTTCTGATCTTGACTTGGCTCGAGAACGTTTATTAACTTGACTTGAAACATTTGTTCTTACTTGATCAGATTTAAAAGTGATTCCGAGTTGATATAAAAAATATATGTGCTAATTAAACCTAAGTGGGGTTTTCATTTGACATTAAAAGTTTGTCCCAACTCAATTCAATTGAAGATGTTTGTACCAACGTAACCTAACCTAACCTAACCTAACCTAAGAAGTTTGTTCTAACACTTGCTCATTGCAATTTTTTAAAAATAAAATCTGATCTAGTTCAACCTAAGTTTGCTCTGATGCAATTACAGCTACTTTAACCTAACTGAAGATATTTGTGTTAACTTAAACCAATTCAAACTATTTGACATAATCTAGCATAAGAAATTTGAGATTACGAAGCATAACCCGATAAGCATCTTCTAACCTGACGTAGATGAAATTTTTTACGTCCAACCTAAGAAGTTTGTTCTAACCTAACCTAACCTAACCTGATAAATTTGTTCTAACCTAACTGAAGCCTAATCTGCCAAGTTTGTTCTACATGACATAAGCGACATTTTAAGCCTAACCTAACTTAACCTAACCTGAGTTAAGTGGCATTTTAGCTTAACCCGATAAAGTTTGTTCTAACCTAACCTAACCTAACCTAACAAGTTTGTTCTAACCTGACTTGAGTGTAATCCTTAAGCCTGACGTAACCCAACCCAATAAAGTTTGTTCTAACCTAACCTAACCTAACAAGTTTGTTTTAACCTGACTTGAGTGTAATCCTTAAGTCTGACGTAACCCAACCCAATAAAGTTTGTTCTAACCTAACCTAACCTAACTTAAGAAGTTTGTTCTAACCTAACGGTTAGGTTAGGTTAGGTTAGGTTAGGTTAGGTTAGGTTAGGTTAGGTTAGGTTAGGTTAGGTTAGGTTAGGTTAGG